>OZ024718.1:16899558-18099558 GCA_964016875.1 Fallopia convolvulus
AACGGAATGCGTAGGCATCGTGAAGATCTTTCTTTTGATATATTATACGCGCGAATCCGAGACCCGAGCAAAGAGTTATGGCGATTTGAAAATCCGGGTTCGGGGAAAGGTCGATGTAAGTAAGAAATGTTGGCAAGAATGGACGGGTGCGATCATACCAGCACTAATGCACCGGATCCCATCAGAACTCCGAAGTTAAGCGTGCTTGGGCGAGAGTAGTACTATGATGGGTGACCTCCTGGGAAGTCCTCGTGTTGCACCCCTCTTTTTTTCATTTTTTTATCGGTGGACGGATTTTCAATTTGTTCATTTTTTGCTGGTGCCTATCGAACGGAATGCGTAGGCATCGAGAAGATCTTTCTTTTGATATATTATACGCGCGAATCCGAGGTCCGAGCAAAGAGTTATGGCGGTTTGAAAATCCGGGTTCGGGGAAAGGTCGATGTAAGTAAGAAATGTTGGCAAGAATGGACGGGTGCGATCATACCAGCACTAATGCACCGGATCCCATCAGAACTCCGAAGTTAAGCGTGCTTGGGCGAGAGTAGTACTATGATGGGTGACCTCCTGGGAAGTCCTCGTGTTGCACCCCTCTTTTTTTCGTTTTTTTATCGGTGGATCGGATTTTCAATTTGTTCATTTTTTGCTGGTGCCTATCGAACGGAATGCGTAGGCATCGAGAAGATCTTTCTTTTGATATATTATACGCGCGAATCCGAGACCTGAGCAAAGAGTTATGGCGGTTTGAAAATCCGGGTTCGGGGAAAGGTCGATGTAAGTAAGAAATGTTGGCAAGAATGGACGGGTGCGATCATACCAGCACTAATGCACCGGATCCCATCAGAACTCCGAAGTTAAGTGTGCTTGGGCGAGAGTAGTACTATGATGGGTGACCTCCTGGGAAGTCCTCGTGTTGCACCCCTCTTTTTTTCCTTTTTTTTATCGGTGGATCGGATTTTCAATTTGTTCATTTTTTGCTGGTGCCTATCGAACGGAATGCGTAGGAATCGAGAAGATCTTTCTTTTGATATATTATACGCGCGAATCCGAGACCTGAGCAAAGAGTTATGGCGGTTTGAAAATCCGGGTTCGGGGAAAGGTCGATGTAAGTAAGAAATGTTGGCAAGAATGGACGGGTGCGATCATACCAGCACTAATGCACCGGATCCCATCAGAACTCCGAAGTTAAGCGTGCTTGGGCGAGAGTAGTACTAGGATGGGTGACCTCCTTGGAAGTCCTCGTGTTGCACCCCTCTTTTTTTCGTTTTTTTTATCGGTGGATCGGATTTTCAATTTGTTCATTTTTTGCTCGTGCCTATCGAACGGAATGCGTAGGCATCGAGAAGATCTTTCTTTTGATATATTATACGCACGAATCCGAGACCCGAGCAAAGAGTTATGGCGGTTTGAAAATCCGGGTTCGGGGAAAGGTCGATGTAAGTAAGAAATGTTGGCAAGAATGGACGTGTGCGATCATACCAGCACTAATGCACCGGATCCCATCAGAACTCCGAAGTTAAGCGTGCTTGGGCGAGAGTAGTACTAGGATGGGTGACCTCCTGGGAAGTCCTCGTGTTGCACCCCTCTTTTTTTCGTTTTTTTATCGATGGATCGGATTTTCAATTTGTTCCTTTTTTGCTCGTGCCTATCGAACGGAATGCGTAGACATCGTGAAGATCTTTCTTGTTATATTTTTGGTCGCGCGAATCCGAGACCTGAGCAAAGAGTTATGGCGGTTTGAAAATCCGGGTTAGGGGAAAGGTCGATGTAAGTAAGAAATAGTGGCAAGAATGGACGGGTGCGATCATACCAGCACTAATGCACCGGATCCCATCAGAACTCCGAAGTTAAGCCTGCTTGGGCGAGAGTAGTACTAGGATGGGTGACCTCCTGGGAAGTCCTCGTGTTGCACCCCTCTTTTTTTCGTTTTTTTATCGGTGGATCGGATTTTCAATTTGTTCCTTTTTTGCTCGTGCCTATCGAACGGAATGCGTAGACATCGTGAAGATCTTTCTTGTGATATATTATACGCGCGAATCCGAGACCTGAGCAAAGAGTTATGGCGATTTTAAAATCCGGGTTCGGGGAAAGGTCGATGTAAGTAAGAAATGTTGGCAAGAATGGACGGGTGCGATCATACCAGCACTAATGCACCGGATCCCATCAGAACTCCGAAGTTAAGCCTGCTTGGGTGAGAGTAGTACTAGGATGGGTGACCTCCTGGGAAGTCCTCGTGTTGCACCCCTCTTTTTTCGTTTTTTTTATCGGTGGATCGATTTTACAAATTGTTCATTTTTTGCTGGTGTCTATCGAACGGAATGCGTAGGCATCGTGAAGATCTTTCTTTTGATATATTATACGCGCGAATCCGAGACCCGAGCAAAGAGTTATGGCGATTTGAAAATCCGGGTTCGGGGAAAGGTCGATGTAAGTAAGAAATGTTGGCAAGAATGGACGGGTGCGATCATACCAGCACTAATGCACCGGATCCCATCAGAACTCCGAAGTTAAGCGTGCTTGGGCGAGAGTAGTACTAGGATGGGTGACCTCCTGGGAAGTCCTCGTGTTGCACCCCTCTTTTTTTCGTTTTTTTATCGGTGGATCGGATTTTCAATTTGTTCCTTTTTTGCTCGTGCCTATCGAACGGAATGCGTAGACATCGAGAAGATCTTTCTTTTGATATATTATACGCGCGAATCCGAGACCCGAGCAAAGAGTTATGGCGGTTTGAAAATCCGGGTTCGGGGAAAGGTCGATGTAAGTAAGAAATGTTGGCAAGAATGGACGGGTGCGATCATACCAGCACTAATGCACCGGATCCCATCAGAATTCCGAAGTTAAGCGTTCTTGGGCGAGAGTAGTACTAGGATCGGTGACCTCCTGGGAAGTCCTCGTGTTGCACCCCTCTTTTTTCGTTTTTTTATCGGTGGATCGGATTTTCAATTTGTTCATTTTTTGCTGGTGCCTATCGAACGGAATGCGTAGGCATCGAGAAGATCTTTCTTTTGATATATTATACGCGCGAATCCGAGACCGGAGCAAAGAGTTATGGCGGTTTGAAAATCCGGGTTCGGGGAAAGGTCGATCTAAGTAAGAAATGTTGGCAAGAATGGACGGGTGCGATCATACCAGCACTAATGCACCGGATCCCATCAGAACTCCGAAGTTAAGCGTGCTTGGGCGAGAGTAGTACTAGGATGGGTGACCTCCTGGGAAGTCCTCGTGTTGCACCCCTCTTTTTTTCGTTTTTTTTATCGGTGGATCGGATTTTCAATTTGTTCATTTTTTGCTCGTGCCTATCGAACGGAATACGTAGGCATCGTGAAGATCTTTCTTGTGATATATTATACGCGCGAATCCGAGACCTGAGCAAAGAGTTATGGCGGTTTGAAAATCCGGGTTCGGGGAAAGGTCGATGTAAGTAAGAAATGTTGGCAAGAATGGACGGGTGCGATCATACCAGCACTAATGCACCGGATCCCATCAGAACTCCGAAGTTAAGTGTGCTTGGGCGAGAGTAGTACTATGATGGGTGACCTCCTGGGAAGTCCTCGTGTTGCACCCCTCTTTTTTTCATTTTTTTATCGGTGGACGGATTTTCAATTTGTTCATTTTTTGCTGGTGCCTATCGAACGGAATGCGTAGGCATCGAGAAGATCTTTCTTTTGATATATTATACGCGCGAATCCGAGGTCCGAGCAAAGAGTTATGGCGGTTTGAAAATCCGGGTTCGGGGAAAGGTCGATGTAAGTAAGAAATGTTGGCAAGAATGGACGGGTGCGATCATACCAGCACTAATGCACCGGATCCCATCAGAACTCCGAAGTTAAGCGTGCTTGGGCGAGAGTAGTACTATGATGGGTGACCTCCTGGGAAGTCCTCGTGTTGCACCCCTCTTTTTTTCGTTTTTTTATCGGTGGATCGGATTTTCAATTTGTTCATTTTTTGCTGGTGCCTATCGAACGGAATGCGTAGGCATCGAGAAGATCTTTCTTTTGATATATTATACGCGCGAATCCGAGACCTGAGCAAAGAGTTATGGCGGTTTGAAAATCCGGGTTCGGGGAAAGGTCGATGTAAATAATAAATGTTGGCAAGAATGGACGGGTGCGATCATACCAGCACTAATGCACCGGATCCCATCAGAACTCCGAAGTTAAGTGTGCTTGGGCGAGAGTAGTACTATGATGGGTGACCTCCTGGGAAGTCCTCGTGTTGCACCCCTCTTTTTTTCCTTTTTTTTATCGGTGGATCGGATTTTCAATTTGTTCCTTTTTTGCTCGTGCCTATCGAACGGAATGCGTAGACATCGTGAAGATCTTTCTTGTGATATATTATACGCGCGAATCCGAGACCTAAGCAAAGAGTTATTGCGGTTTGAAAATCCGGGTTCGGAAAAAAGGTCGATGTAAGTAAGAAATGTTGGCAAGAATGGACGGGTGCGATCATACCAGCACTAATGCACCGGATCCCATCAGAACTCCGAAGTTAAGCCTGCTTGGGTGAGAGTAGTACTAGGATGGGTGACCTCCTGGGAAGTCCTCGTGTTGCACCCCTCTTTTTTCGTTTTTTTTATCGGTGGATCGGATTTACAAATTGTTCATTTTTTGCTGGTGTCTATCGAACGGAATGCGTAGGCATCGTGAAGATCTTTCTTTTGATATATTATACGCGCGAATCCGAGACCCGAGCAAAGAGTTATGGCGATTTGAAAATCCGGGTTCGGGGAAAGGTCGATGTAAGTAAGAAATGTTGGCAAGAATGGACGGGTGCGATCATACCAGCACTAATGCACCGGATCCCATCAGAACTCCGAAGTTAAGCGTGCTTGGGCGAGAGTAGTACTATGATGGGTGACCTCCTGGGAAGTCCTCGTGTTGCACCCCTCTTTTTTTCATTTTTTTATCGGTGGACGGATTTTCAATTTGTTCATTTTTTGCTGGTGCCTATCGAACGGAATGCGTAGGCATCGAGAAGATCTTTCTTTTGATATATTATACGCGCGAATCCGAGGTCCGAGCAAAGAGTTATGGCGGTTTGAAAATCCGGGTTCGGGGAAAGGTCGATGTAAGTAAGAAATGTTGGCAAGAATGGACGGGTGCGATCATACCAGCACTAATGCACCGGATCCCATCAGAACTCCGAAGTTAAGCGTGCTTGGGCGAGAGTAGTACTATGATGGGTGACCTCCTGGGAAGTCCTCGTGTTGCACCCCTCTTTTTTTCGTTTTTTTATCGGTGGATCGGATTTTCAATTTGTTCATTTTTTGCTGGTGCCTATCGAACGGAATGCGTAGGCATCGAGAAGATCTTTCTTTTGATATATTATACGCGCGAATCCGAGACCTGAGCAAAGAGTTATGGCGGTTTGAAAATCCGGGTTCGGGGAAAGGTCGATGTAAGTAAGAAATGTTGGCAAGAATGGACGGGTGCGATCATACCAGCACTAATGCACCGGATCCCATCAGAACTCCGAAGTTAAGTGTGCTTGGGCGAGAGTAGTACTATGATGGGTGACCTCCTGGGAAGTCCTCGTGTTGCACCCCTCTTTTTTTCCTTTTTTTTATCGGTGGATCGGATTTTCAATTTGTTCATTTTTTGCTGGTGCCTATCGAACGGAATGCGTAGGAATCGAGAAGATCTTTCTTTTGATATATTATACGCGCGAATCCGAGACCTGAGCAAAGAGTTATGGCGGTTTGAAAATCCGGGTTCGGGGAAAGGTCGATGTAAGTAAGAAATGTTGGCAAGAATGGACGGGTGCGATCATACCAGCACTAATGCACCGGATCCCATCAGAACTCCGAAGTTAAGCGTGCTTGGGCGAGAGTAGTACTAGGATGGGTGACCTCCTTGGAAGTCCTCGTGTTGCACCCCTCTTTTTTTCGTTTTTTTTATCGGTGGATCGGATTTTCAATTTGTTCATTTTTTGCTCGTGCCTATCGAACGGAATGCGTAGGCATCGAGAAGATCTTTCTTTTGATATATTATACGCACGAATCCGAGACCCGAGCAAAGAGTTATGGCGGTTTGAAAATCCGGGTTCGGGGAAAGGTCGATGTAAGTAAGAAATGTTGGCAAGAATGGACGTGTGCGATCATACCAGCACTAATGCACCGGATCCCATCAGAACTCCGAAGTTAAGCGTGCTTGGGCGAGAGTAGTACTAGGATGGGTGACCTCCTGGGAAGTCCTCGTGTTGCACCCCTCTTTTTTTCGTTTTTTTATCGATGGATCGGATTTTCAATTTGTTCCTTTTTTGCTCGTGCCTATCGAACGGAATGCGTAGACATCGTGAAGATCTTTCTTGTTATATTTTTGGTCGCGCGAATCCGAGACCTGAGCAAAGAGTTATGGCGGTTTGAAAATCCGGGTTAGGGGAAAGGTCGATGTAAGTAAGAAATAGTGGCAAGAATGGACGGGTGCGATCATACCAGCACTAATGCACCGGATCCCATCAGAACTCCGAAGTTAAGCCTGCTTGGGCGAGAGTAGTACTAGGATGGGTGACCTCCTGGGAAGTCCTCGTGTTGCACCCCTCTTTTTTTCGTTTTTTTATCGGTGGATCGGATTTTCAATTTGTTCCTTTTTTGCTCGTGCCTATCGAACGGAATGCGTAGACATCGTGAAGATCTTTCTTGTGATATATTATACGCGCGAATCCGAGACCTGAGCAAAGAGTTATGGCGATTTTAAAATCCGGGTTCGGGGAAAGGTCGATGTAAGTAAGAAATGTTGGCAAGAATGGACGGGTGCGATCATACCAGCACTAATGCACCGGATCCCATCAGAACTCCGAAGTTAAGCCTGCTTGGGTGAGAGTAGTACTAGGATGGGTGACCTCCTGGGAAGTCCTCGTGTTGCACCCCTCTTTTTTCGTTTTTTTTATCGGTGGATCGATTTTACAAATTGTTCATTTTTTGCTGGTGTCTATCGAACGGAATGCGTAGGCATCGTGAAGATCTTTCTTTTGATATATTATACGCGCGAATCCGAGACCCGAGCAAAGAGTTATGGCGATTTGAAAATCCGGGTTCGGGGAAAGGTCGATGTAAGTAAGAAATGTTGGCAAGAATGGACGGGTGCGATCATACCAGCACTAATGCACCGGATCCCATCAGAACTCCGAAGTTAAGCGTGCTTGGGCGAGAGTAGTACTAGGATGGGTGACCTCCTGGGAAGTCCTCGTGTTGCACCCCTCTTTTTTTCGTTTTTTTATCGGTGGATCGGATTTTCAATTTGTTCCTTTTTTGCTCGTGCCTATCGAACGGAATGCGTAGACATCGAGAAGATCTTTCTTTTGATATATTATACGCGCGAATCCGAGACCCGAGCAAAGAGTTATGGCGGTTTGAAAATCCGGGTTCGGGGAAAGGTCGATGTAAGTAAGAAATGTTGGCAAGAATGGACGGGTGCGATCATACCAGCACTAATGCACCGGATCCCATCAGAATTCCGAAGTTAAGCGTTCTTGGGCGAGAGTAGTACTAGGATCGGTGACCTCCTGGGAAGTCCTCGTGTTGCACCCCTCTTTTTTCGTTTTTTTATCGGTGGATCGGATTTTCAATTTGTTCATTTTTTGCTGGTGCCTATCGAACGGAATGCGTAGGCATCGAGAAGATCTTTCTTTTGATATATTATACGCGCGAATCCGAGACCGGAGCAAAGAGTTATGGCGGTTTGAAAATCCGGGTTCGGGGAAAGGTCGATCTAAGTAAGAAATGTTGGCAAGAATGGACGGGTGCGATCATACCAGCACTAATGCACCGGATCCCATCAGAACTCCGAAGTTAAGCGTGCTTGGGCGAGAGTAGTACTAGGATGGGTGACCTCCTGGGAAGTCCTCGTGTTGCACCCCTCTTTTTTTCGTTTTTTTTATCGGTGGATCGGATTTTCAATTTGTTCATTTTTTGCTGGTGTCTATCGAACGGAATGCGTAGGCATCGTGAAGATCTTTCTTTTGATATATTATACGCGCGAATCCGAGACCCGAGCAAAGAGTTATGGCGATTTCAAAATCCGGGTTCGGGGAAAGGTCGATGTAAGTAAGAAATGTTGGCAAGAATGGACGGGTGCGATCATACCAGCACTAATGCACCGGATCCCATCAGAACTCCGAAGTTAAGCGTGCTTGGGCGAGAGTAGTACTAGGATGGGTGACCTCCTGGGAAGTCCTCGTGTTGCACCCCTCTTTTTTTCGTTTTTTTATCGGTGGATCGGATTTTCAATTTGTTCCTTTTTTGCTCGTGCCTATCGAACGGAATGCGTAGACATCGAGAAGATCTTTCTTTTGATATATTATACGCGCGAATCCGAGACCCGAGCAAAGAGTTATGGCGGTTTGAAAATCCGGGTTCGGGGAAAGGTCGATGTAAGTAAGAAATGTTGGCAAGAATGGACGGGTGCGATCATACCAGCACTAATGCACCGGATCCCATCAGAACTCCGAAGTTAAGCGTTCTTGGGCGAGAGTAGTACTAGGATCGGTGACCTCCTGGGAAGTCCTCGTGTTGCACCCCTCTTTTTTCGTTTTTTTATCGGTGGATCGGATTTTCAATTTGTTCATTTTTTGCTGGTGCCTATCGAACGGAATGCGTAGGCATCGAGAAGATCTTTCTTTTGATATATTATACGCGCGAATTCGAGACCTGAGCAAAGAGTTATGGCGGTTTGAAAATCCGGGTTCGGGGAAAGGTCGATCTAAGTAAGAAATGTTGGCAAGAATGGACGGGTGCGATCATACCAGCACTAATGCACCGGATCCCATCAGAACTCCGAAGTTAAGCGTGCTTGGGCGAGAGTAGTACTAGGATGGGTGACCTCCTGGGAAGTCCTCGTGTTGCACCCCTCTTTTTTTCGTTTTTTTTATCGGTGGATTGGATTTTCAATTTGTTCATTTTTTGCTCGTGCCTATCGAACGGAATGCGTAGGCATCGAGAAGATCTTTCTTTTGATATATTATACGCGCGAATCCGAGACCCGAGCAAAGAGTTATGGCGGTTTGAAAATCCGGGTTCGGGGAAAGGTCGATGTAAGTAAGAAATGTTGGCAAGAATGGACGTGTGCGATCATACCAGCACTAATGCACCGGATCCCATCAGAACTCCGAAGTTAAGCGTGCTTGGGCGAGAGTAGTACTAGGATGGGTGACCTCCTGGGAAGTCCTCGTGTTGCACCCCTCTTTTTTTCGTTTTTTTATCGGTGGACGGATTTTCAATTTGTTCATTTTTTGCTGGTTCCTATCGAACGGAATGCGTAGGCATCGAGAAGATCTTTCTTTTGATATATTATACGCGCGAATCCGAGGTCCGAGCAAAGAGTTATGGCGGTTTGAAAATCCGGGTTCGGGGAAAGGTCGATGTAAGTAAGAAATGTTGGCAAGAATGGACGGGTGCGATCATACCAGCACTAATGCACCGGATCCCATCAGAACTCCGAAGTTAAGCGTGCTTGGGCGAGAGTAGTACTAGGATGGGTGACCTCCTGGGAAGTCCTCGTGTTGCACCCCTCTTTTTTTCGTTTTTTTATCGGTGGATCGGATTTTCAATTTGTTCATTTTTTGCTGGTGCCTATCGAACGGAATGCGTAGGCATCGAGAAGATCTTTCTTTTGATATATTATACGCGCGAATCCGAGACCTGAGCAAAGAGTTATGGCGGTTTGAAAATCCGGGTTCGGGGAAAGGTCGATCTAAGTAAGAAATGTTGGCAAGAATGGACGGGTGCGATCATACCAGCACTAATGCACCGGATCCCATCAGAACTCCGAAGTTAAGCGTGCTTGGGCGAGAGTAGTACTAGGATGGGTGACCTCCTGGGAAGTCCTCGTGTTGCACCCCTCTTTTTTTCGTTTTTTTATCGGTGGATCGGATTTTCAATTTGTTCCTTTTTTGCTCGTGCCTATCGAACGGAATGCGTAGACATCGAGAAGATCTTTCTTTTGATATATTATACGCGCGAATCCGAGACCCGAGCAAAGAGTTATGGCGGTTTGAAAATCCGGGTTCGGGGAAAGGTCGATGTAAGTAAGAAATGTTGGCAAGAATGGACGGGTGCGATCATACTAGCACTAATGCACCGGATCCCATCAGAACTCCGAAGTTAAGCGTTCTTGGGCGAGAGTAGTACTAGGATCGGTGACCTCCTGGGAAGTCCTCGTGTTGCACCCCTCTTTTTTCGTTTTTTTATCGGTGGATCGGATTTTCAATTTGTTCATTTTTTGCTGGTGCCTATCGAACGGAATGCGTAGGCATCGAGAAGATCTTTCTTTTGATATATTATACGCGCGAATCCGAGACCTGAGCAAAGAGTTATGGCGGTTTGAAAATCCGGGTTCGGGGAAAGGTCGATCTAAGTAAGAAATGTTGGCAAGAATGGACGGGTGCGATCATACCAGCACTAATGCACCGGATCCCATCAGAACTCCGAAGTTAAGCGTGCTTGGGCGAGAGTAGTACTAGGATGGGTGACCTCCTGGGAAGTCCTCGTGTTGCACCCCTCTTTTTTTCGTTTTTTTTATCGGTGGATTGGATTTTCAATTTGTTCATTTTTTGCTCGTGCCTATCGAACGGAATGCGTAGGCATCGAGAAGATCTTTCTTTTGATATATTATACGCGCGAATCCGAGACCCGAGCAAAGAGTTATGGCGGTTTGAAAATCCGGGTTCGGGGAAAGGTCGATGTAAGTAAGAAATGTTGGCAAGAATGGACGTGTGCGATCATACCAGCACTAATGCACTGGATCCCATCAGAACTCCGAAGTTAAGCGTGCTTGGGCGAGAGTAGTACTAGGATGGGTGACCTCCTGGGAAGTCCTCGTGTTGCACCCCTCTTTTTTTCGTTTTTTTATCGGTGGACGGATTTTCAATTTGTTCATTTTTTGCTGGTTCCTATCGAACGGAATGCGTAGGCATCGAGAAGATCTTTCTTTTGATATATTATACGCGCGAATCCGAGGTCCGAGCAAAGAGTTATGGCGGTTTGAAAATCCGGGTTCGGGGAAAGGTCGATGTAAGTAAGAAATGTTGGCAAGAATGGACGGGTGCGATCATACCAGCACTAATGCACCGGATCCCATCAGAACTCCGAAGTTAAGCGTGCTTGGGCGAGAGTAGTACTAGGATGGGTGACCTCCTTGGAAGTCCTCGTGTTGCACCCCTCTTTTTTTCGTTTTTTTTATCGGTGGATCGGATTTTCAATTTGTTCATTTTTTGCTCGTGCCTATCGAACGGAATGCGTAGACATCGAGAAGATCTTTCTTTTGATATATTATACGCGCGAATCCGAGACCCGAGCAAAGAGTTATGGCGGTTTGAAAATCCGGGTTCGGGGAAAGGTCGATGTAAGTAAGAAATGTTGGCAAGAATGGACGGGTGCGATCATACCAGCACTAATGCACCGGATCCCATCAGAACTCCGAAGTTAAGCGTTCTTGGGCGAGAGTAGTACTAGGATGGGTGACCTCCTGGGAAGTCCTCGTGTTGCACCCCTCTTTTTTCGTTTTTTTATCGGTGGATCGGATTTTCAATTTGTTCATTTTTTGCTGGTGCCTATCGAACGGAATGCGTAGGCATCGAGAAGATCTTTCTTTTGATATATTATACGCGCGAATCCGAGACCTGAGCAAAGAGTTATGGCGGTTTGAAAATCCGGGTTCGGGGAAAGGTCGATCTAAGTAAGAAATGTTGGCAAGAATGGACGGGTGCGATCATACCAGCACTAATGCACCGGATCCCATCAGAACTCCGAAGTTAAGCGTGCTTGGGCGAGAGTAGTACTAGGATGGGTGACCTCCTGGGAAGTCCTCGTGTTGCACCCCTCTTTTTTTCGTTTTTTTTATCGGTGGATTGGATTTTCAATTTGTTCATTTTTTGCTCGTGCCTATCGAACGGAATGCGTAGGCATCGAGAAGATCTTTCTTTTGATATATTATACGCGCGAATCCGAGACCCGAGCAAAGAGTTATGGCGGTTTGAAAATCCGGGTTCGGGGAAAGGTCGATGTAAGTAAGAAATGTTGGCAAGAATGGACGTGTGCGATCATACCAGCACTAATGCACCGGATCCCATCAGAACTCCGAAGTTAAGCGTGCTTGGGCGAGAGTAGTACTAGGATGGGTGACCTCCTGGGAAGTCCTCGTGTTGCACCCCTCTTTTTTTCGTTTTTTTATCGGTGGACGGATTTTCAATTTGTTCATTTTTTGCTGGTTCCTATCGAACGGAATGCGTAGGCATCGAGAAGATCTTTCTTTTGATATATTATACGCGCGAATCCGAGGTCCGAGCAAAGAGTTATGGCGGTTTGAAAATCCGGGTTCGGGGAAAGGTCGATGTAAGTAAGAAATGTTGGCAAGAATGGACGGGTGCGATCATACCAGCACTAATGCACCGGATCCCATCAGAACTCCGAAGTTAAGCGTGCTTGGGCGAGAGTAGTACTAGGATGGGTGACCTCCTTGGAAGTCCTCGTGTTGCACCCCTCTTTTTTTCGTTTTTTTTATCGGTGGATCGGATTTTCAATTTGTTCATTTTTTGCTCGTGCCTATCGAACGGAATGCGTAGGCATCGAGAAGATCTTTCTTTTGATATATTATACGCACGAATCCGAGACCCGAGCAAAGAGTTATGGCGGTTTGAAAATCCGGGTTCGGGGAAAGGTCGATGTAAGTAAGAAATGTTGGCAAGAATGGACGTGTGCGATCATACCAGCACTAATGCACCGGATCCCATCAGAACTCCGAAGTTAAGCGTGCTTGGGCGAGAGTAGTACTAGGATGGGTGACCTCCTGGGAAGTCCTCGTGTTGCACCCCTCTTTTTTTCGTTTTTTTATCGGTGGATCGGATTTTCAATTTGTTCATTTTTTGCTGATGCCTATCGAACGGAATGCGTAGGCATCGAGAAGATCTTTCTTTTGATATATTATACGCGCGAATCCGAGACCTGATCAAAGAGTTATGGCGGTTTGAAAATCCGGGTTCGGGGAAAGGTCGATGTAAGTAAGAAATGTTGGCAAGAATGGACGGGTGCGATCATACCAGCACTAATGCACCGGATCCCATCAGAACTCCGAAGTTAAGCGTGCTTGGGCGAGAGTAGTACTAGGATGGGTGACCTCCTTGGAAGTCCTCGTGTTGCACCCCTCTTTTTTTCGTTTTTTTTATCGGTGGATCGGATTTTCAATTTGTTCATTTTTTGCTCGTGCCTATCGAACGAAATGCGTAGGCATCGAGAAGATCTTTCTTTTGATATATTATACGCACGAATCCGAGACCCGAGCAAAGAGTTATGGCGGTTTGAAAATCCGGGTTAGGGGAAAGGTCGATGTAAGTAAGAAATGTTGGCAAGAATGGACGGGTGTGATCATACCAGCACTAATGCACCGGATCCCATCAGAACTCCGAAGTTAAGCGTGCTTGGGCGAGAGTAGTACTAGGATGGGTGACCTCCTGGGAAGTCCTCGTGTTGCACCCCTCTTTTTTTCGTTTTTTTTATCGGTGGATCGGATTTTCAATTTGTTCATTTTTTGCTCGTGCCTATCGAACGGAATACGTAGGCATCGTGAAGATCTTTCTTGTGATATATTATACGCGCGAATCCGAGACCGGAGCAAAGAGTTATGGCGGTTTGAAAATCCGGGTTCGGGGAAAGGTCGATGTAAGTAAGAAATGTTGGCAAGAATGGACGGGTGCGATCATACAAGCACTAATGCACCGGATCCCATCAGAACTCCGAAGTTAAGTGTGCTTGGGCGAGAGTAGTACTACGATGGGTGACCTCCTGGGAAGTCCTCGTGTTGCACCCCTCTTTTTTTCATTTTTTTATCGGTGGACGGATTTTCAATTTGTTCATTTTTTGCTGGTGCCTATCGAACGGAATGCGTAGGCATCGAGAAGATCTTTCTTTTGATATATTATACGCGCGAATCCGAGACCCGAGCAAAGAGTTATGGCGGTTTGAAAATCCGGGTTCGGGGAAAGGTCGATGTAAGTAAGAAATGTTGGCAAGAATGGACGGGTGCGATCATACCAGCACTAATGCACCGGATCCCATCAGAACTCCGAAGTTAAGCGTGCTTGGGCGAGAGTAGTACTAGGATGGGTGACCTCCTGGGAAGTCCTCGTGTTGCACCCCTCTTTTTTTCGTTTTTTTTCGGTGGATCGGATTTTCAATTTGTTCCTTTTTTGCTCGTGCCTATCGAACGGAATGCGTAGACATCGAGAAGATCTTTCTTTTGATATATTATACGCGCGAATCCGAGACCCGAGCAAAGAGTTATGGCGGTTTGAAAATCCGGGTTCGGGGAAAGGTCGATGTAAGTAAGAAATGTTGGCAAGAATGGACGGGTGCGATCATACCAGCACTAATGCACCGGATCCCATCAGAACTCCGAAGTTAAGCGTTCTTGGGCGAGAGTAGTACTAGGATGGGTGACCTCCTGGGAAGTCCTCGTGTTGCACCCCTCTTTTTTTCGTTTTTTTATCGGTGGATCGGATTTTCAATTTGTTCATTTTTTGCTGGTGCCTATCGAACGGAATGCGTAGGCATCGAGAAGATCTTTCTTTTGATATATTATACGCGCAAATCCGAGACCCGAGCAAAGAGTTATGGCGGTTTGAAAATCCGGGTTCGGGGAAAGGTCGATGTAAGTAAGAAATGTTGGCAAGAATGGACGGGTGCGATCATACCAGCACTAATGCACCGGATCCCATCAGAACTCCGAAGTTAAGCCTGCTTGGGCGAGAGTAGTACTAGGATGGGTGACCTCCTGGGAAGTCCTCGTGTTGCACCCCTCTTTTTTTCGTTTTTTTATCGGTGGATCGGATTTTCAATTTGTTCCTTTTTTGCTCGTGCCTATCGAACGGAATGCGTAGACATCGAGAAGATCTTTCTTTTGATATATTATACGCGCGAATCCGAGACCCGAGCAAAGAGTTATGGCGGTTTGAAAATCTGGGTTAGGGGAAAGGTCGATGTAAGTAAGAAATGTTGGCAAGAATGGACGGGTGCGATCATACCAGCACTAATGCACCGGATCCCATCAGAACTCCGAAGTTAAGCGTGCTTGGGCGAGAGTAGTACTAGGATGGGTGACCTCCTGGGAAGTCCTCGTGTTGCACCCCTCTTTTTTTCGTTTTTTTTATCGGTGGATCGGATTTTCAATTTGTTCATTTTTTGCTCGTGCCTATCGAACGGAATACGTAGGCATCGTGAAGATCTTTCTTGTGATATATTATACGCGCGAATCCGAGACCTGAGCAAAGAGTTATGGCGGTTTGAAAATCCGGGTTCGGGGAAAGGTCGATGTAAGTAAGAAATGTTGGCAAGAATGGACAGGTGCGATCATACCAGCACTAATGCACCGGATCCCATCAGAACTCCGAAGTTAAGTGTGCTTGGGCGAGAGTAGTACTATGATGGGTGACCTCCTGGGAAGTCCTCGTGTTGCACCCCTCTTTTTTTCATTTTTTTATCGGTGGATCGGATTTTCAATTTGTTCATTTTTTGCTGGTGCCTATCGAACGGAATGCGTAGGCATCGAGAAGATCTTTCTTTTGATATATTATACGCGCGAATCCGAGGTCCGAGCAAAGAGTTATGGCGGTTTGAAAATCCGGGTTCGGGGAAAGGTCGATGTAAGTAAGAAATGTTGGCAAGAATGGACGGGTGCGATCATACCAACACTAATACACCGGATCCCATCAGAACTCCGAAGTTAAGCGTGCTTGGGCGAGAGTAGTACTATGATGGGTGACCTCCTGGGAAGTCCTCGTGTTGCACCCCTCTTTTTTTCGTTTTTTTATCGGTGGATCGGATTTTCAATTTGTTCATTTTTTGCTGGTGCCTATCGAACGGAATGCGTAGGCATCGAGAAGATCTTTTTTTTGATATATTATACGCGCGAATCCGAGACCTGAGCAAAGAGTTATGGCGGTTTGAAAATCCGGGTTCGGGGAAAGGTCGATGTAAGTAAGAAATGTTGGCAAGAATGGACGGGTGCGATCATACCAGCACTAATGCACCGGATCCCATCAGAACTCCGAAGTTAAGTGTGCTTGGGCGAGAGTAGTACTATGATGGGTGACCTCCTGGGAAGTCCTCGTGTTGCACCCCTCTTTTTTTTCTTTTTTTTATCGGTGGATCGGATTTTCAATTTGTTCATTTTTTGCTGGTGCCTATCGAACGGAATGCGTAGGCATCGAGAAGATCTTTCTTTTGATATATTATACGCGCGAATCCGAGACCTGAGCAAAGAGTTATGGCGGTTTGAAAATCCGGGTTCGGGGAAAGGTCGATGTAAGTAAGAAATGTTGGCAAGAATGGACGGGTGCGATCATACAAGCACTAATGCACCGGATCCCATCAGAACTCCGAAGTTAAGCGTGCTTGGGCGAGAGTAGTACTAGGATGGGTGACCTCCTTGGAAGTCCTCGTGTTGCACCCCTCTTTTTTTCGTTTTTTTTATCGGTGGATCGGATTTTCAATTTGTTCATTTTTTGCTCGTGCCTATCGAACGGAATGCGTAGGCATCGAGAAGATCTTTCTTTTGATATATTATACGCACGAATCCGAGACCCGAGCAAAGAGTTATGGCGGTTTGAAAATCCGGGTTCGGGGAAAGGTCGATGTAAGTAAGAAATGTTGGCAAGAATGGACGTGTGCGATCATACCAGCACTAATGCACCGGATCCCATCAGAACTCCGAAGTTAAGCGTGCTTGGGCGAGAGTAGTACTAGGATGGGTGACCTCCTGGGAAGTCCTCGTGTTGCACCCCTCTTTTTTTCGTTTTTTTATCGGTGGATCGGATTTTCAATTTGTTCCTTTTTTGCTCGTGCCTATCGAACGGAATGCGTAGACATCGTGAAGATCTTTCTTGTGATATATTATACGCGCGAATCCGAGACCTGAGCAAAGAGTTATGGCGGTTTGAAAATCCGGGTTAGGGGAAAGGTCGATGTAAGTAAGAAATGTTGGCAAGAATGGACGGGTGCGATCATACCAGCACTAATGCACCGGATCCCATCAGAACTCCGAAGTTAAGCGTGCTTGGGCGAGAGTAGTACTAGGATGGGTGACCTCCAGGGAAGTCCTCGTGTTGCACCCCTCTTTTTTCGTTTTTTTTATCGGTGGACGGATTTTCAATTTGTTCATTTTTTGCTGGTGCCTATCGAACGGAATGCGTAGGCATCGAGAAGATCTTTCTTTTGATATATTATACGCGCGAATCCGAGGTCCGAGCAAAGAGTTATGGCGGTTTGAAAATCCGGGTTCGGGGAAAGGTCGATGTAAGTAAGAAATGTTGGCAAGAATGGACGGGTGCGATCATACCAGCACTAATGCACCGGATCCCATCAGAACTCCGAAGTTAAGCGTGCTTGGGCGAGAGTAGTACTATGATGGGTGACCTCCTGGGAAGTCCTCGTGTTGCACCCTCTTTTTTTCATTTTTTTATCGGTGGACGGATTTTCAATTTGTTCATTTTTTGCTGGTGCCTATCGAACGGAATGCGTAGGCATCGAGAAGATCTTTCTTTTGATATATTATACGCGCGAATCCGAGGTCCGAGCAAAGAGTTATGGCGGTTTGAAAATCCGGGTTCGGGGAAAGGTCGATGTAAGTAAGAAATGTTGGCAAGAATTGACGGGTGCGATCATACCAGCACTAATGCACCGGATCCCATCAGAACTCCGAAGTTAAGCGTGCTTGGGCGAGAGTAGTACTATGATGGGTGACCTCCTGGGAAGTCCTCGTGTTGCACCCTCTTTTTTTCATTTTTTTATCGGTGGACGGATTTTCAATTTGTTCATTTTTTGCTGGTGCCTATCGAACGGAATGCGTAGGCATCGAGAAGATCTTTCTTTTGATATATTATACGCGCGAATCCGAGACCCGAGCAAAGAGTTATGGCGGTTTGAAAATCCGGGTTCGGGGAAAGGTCGATGTAAGTAAGAAATGTTGGCAAGAATGGACGGGTGCGATCATACCAGCACTAATGCACCGGATCCCATCAGAACTCCGAAGTTAAGCCTGCTTGGGCGAGAGTAGTACTAGGATGGGTGACCTCCTGGGAAGTCCTCGTGTTGCACCCCTCTTTTTTTCGTTTTTTTATCGGTGGATCGGATTTTCAATTTGTTCCTTTTTTGCTCGTGCCTATCGAACGGAATGCGTAGACATCGTGAAGATCTTTCTTGTGATATATTATACGCGCGAATCCGAGACCTGAGCAAAGAGTTATGGCGATTTGAAAATCCGGGTTCGGGGAAAGGTCGATGTAAGTAAGAAATGTTGGCAAGAATGGACGGGTGCGATCATACCAGCACTAATGCACCGGATCCCATCAGAACTCCGAAGTTAAGCCTGCTTGGGTGAGAGTAGTACTAGGATGGGTGACCTCCTGGGAAGTCCTCGTGTTGCACCCCTCTTTTTTCGTTTTTTTTTATCGGTGGATCGGATTTACAAATTGTTCATTTTTTGCTAGTGTCTATCGAACGGAATGCGTAGGCATCGTGAAGATCTTTCTTTTGATATATTATACGCGCGAATCCGAGACCCGAGCAAAGAGTTATGGCGATTTGAAAATCCGGGTTCGGGGAAAGGTCGATGTAAGTAAGAAATGTTGGCAAGAATGGACGTGTGCGATCATACCAGCACTAATGCACCGGATCCCATTAGAACTCCGAAGTTAAGCGTGCTTGGGCGAGAGTAGTACTAGGATGGGTGACCTCCTGGGAAGTCCTCGTGTTGCACCCCTCTTTTTTTCGTTTTTTTATCGGTGGATCGGATTTTCAATTTGTTCCTTTTTTGCTCGTGCCTATCGAACGGAATGCGTAGACATCGAGAAGATCTTTCTTTTGATATATTATACGCGCGAATCCGAGACCCGAGCAAAGAGTTATGGCGGTTTGAAAATCCGGGTTCGGGGAAAGGTCGATGTAAGTAAGAAATGTTGGCAAGAATGGACGGGTGCGATCATACCAGCACTAATGCACCGGATCCCATCAGAACTCCGAAGTTAAGCGTTCTTGGGCGAGAGTAGTACTAGGATCGGTGACCTCCTGGGAAGTCCTCGTGTTGCACCCCTCTTTTTTTCGTTTTTTTATCGGTGGATCGGATATTCAATTTGTTCATTTTTTGCTGGTGCCTATCGAACGGAATGCGTAGGCATCGAGAAGATCTTTCTTTTGATATATTATACGCGCGAATCCGAGACCTGAGCAAAGAGTTATGGCGGTTTGAAAATCCGGGTTCGGGGAAAGGTCGATCTAAGTAAGAAATGTTGGCAAGAATGGACGGGTGCGATCATACCAGCACTAATGCACCGGATCCCATCAGAACTCCGAAGTTAAGCGTGCTTGGGCGAGAGTAGTACTAGGATGGGTGACCTCCTGGGAAGTCCTCGTGTTGCACCCCTCTTTTTTTCGTTTTTTTTATCGGTGGATCGGATTTTCAATTTGTTCATTTTTTGCTCGTGCCTATCGAACGGAATGCGTAGGCATCGAGAAGATCTTTGTTTTGATATATTATACGCGCGAATCCGAGACCCGAGCAAAGTGTTATGGCGGTTTGAAAATCCGGGTTCGGGGAAAGGTCGATGTAAGTAAGAAATGTTGGCAAGAATGGACGTGTGCGATCATACCAGCACTAATGCACCGGATCCCATCAGAACTCCGAAGTTAAGCGTGCTTGGGCGAGAGTAGTACTAGGATGGGTGACCTCCTGGGAAGTCCTCGTGTTGCACCCCACTTTTTTTCGTTTTTTTTATCGGTGGATCGGATTTTCAATTTGTTCATTTTTTGCTCGTGCTTATCGAACGGAATACGTAGGCATCGTGAAGATCTTTCTTGTGATATATTATACGCGCGAATCCGAGACCTGAGCAAAGAGTTATGGCGGTTTGAAAATCCGGGTTCGGGGAAAGGTCGATGTAAGTAAGAAATGTTGGCAAGAATGGACGGGTGCGATCATACCAGCACTAATGCACCGGATCCCATCAGAACTCCGAAGTTAAGTGTGCTTGGGCGAGAGTAGTACTATGATGGGTGACCTCCTGGGAAGTCCTCGTGTTGCACCCCTCTTTTTTTCATTTTTTTATCGGTGGACGGATTTTCAATTTGTTCATTTTTTGCTGGTGCCTATCGAACGGAATGCGTAGGCATCGAGAAGATCTTTCTTTTGATATATTATACGCGCGAATCCGAGGTCCGAGCAAAGAGTTATGGCGGTTTGAAAATCCGGGTTCGGGGAAAGGTCGATGTAAGTAAGAAATGTTGGCAAGAATGGACGGGTGCGATCATACCAGCACTAATGCACCGGATCCTATCAGAACTCCGAAGTTAAGCGTGCTTGGGCGAGAGTAGTACTATGATGGGTGACCTCCTGGGAAGTCCTCGTGTTGCACCCTCTTTTTTTCATTTTTTTATCGGTGGACGGATTTTCAATTTGTTCATTTTTTGCTGGTGCCTATCGAACGGAATGCGTAGGCATCGAGAAGATCTTTCTTTTGATATATTATACGCGCGAATCCGAGACCCGAGCAAAGAGTTATGGCGGTTTGAAAATCCGGGTTCGGGGAAAGGTCGATGTAAGTAAGAAATGTTGGCAAGAATGGACGGGTGCGATCATACCAGCACTAATGCACCGGATCCCATCAGAACTCCGAAGTTAAGCCTGCTTGGGCGAGAGTAGTACTAGGATGGGTGACCTCCTGGGAAGTCCTCGTGTTGCACCCCTCTTTTTTTCGTTTTTTTATCGGTGGATCGGATTTTCAATTTGTTCCTTTTTTGCTCGTGCCTATCGAACGGAATGCGTAGGCATCGTGAAGATCTTTCTTGTGATATATTATACGCGCGAATCCGAGACCCGAGCAAAGAGTTATGGCGGTTTGAAAATCCGGGTTCGGGGAAAGGTCGATGTAAGTAAGAAATGTTGGCAAGAATGGACGGGTGCGATCATACCAGCACTAATGCACCGGATCCCATCAGAACTCCGAAGTTAAGCGTGCTTGGGCGAGAGTAGTACTATGATGGGTGACCTCCTGGGAAGTCCTCGTGTTGCACCCTCTTTTTTTCATTTTTTTATCGGTGGACGGATTTTCAATTTGTTCATTTTTTGCTGGTGCCTATCGAACGGAATGCGTAGGCATCGAGAAGATCTTTCTTTTGATATATTATACGCGCGAATCCGAGACCCGAGCAAAGAGTTATGGCGGTTTGAAAATCCGGGTTCGGGGAAAGGTCGATGTAAGTAAGAAATGTTGGCAATAATGGACGGGTGCGATCATACCAGCACTAATGCACCGGATCCCATCAGAACTCCGAAGTTAAGCCTGCTTGGGCGAGAGTAGTACTAGGATGGGTGACCTCCTGGGAAGTCCTCGTGTTGCACCCCTCTTTTTTTTAGTTTTTTTATCGGTGGATCGGATTTTCAATTTGTTCCTTTTTTGCTCGTGCCTATCGAACGGAATGCGTAGACATCGTGAAGATCTTTCTTGTGATATATTATACGCGCGAATCCGAGACCTGAGCAAAGAGTTATGGCGATTTGAAAATCCGGGTTCGGGGAAAGGTCGATGTAAGTAAGAAATGTTGGCAAGAATGGACGGGTGCGATCATACCAGCACTAATGCACCGGATCCCATCAGAACTCCGAAGTTAAGTGTGCTTGGGTGAGAGTAGTACTAGGATGGGTGACCTCCTGGGAAGTCCTCGTGTTGCACCCCTCTTTTTTTCGTTTTTTTTATCGGTGGATCGGATTTTCAATTTGTTCATTTTTTGCTCGTGCCTATCGAACGGAATGCGTAGGCATCAAGAAGATCTTTCTTTTGATATATTATACGCACGAATCCGAGACCCGAGCAAAGAGTTATGGCGGTTTGAAAATCCGGGTTCGGGGAAAGGTCGATGTAAGTAAGAAATGTTGGCAAGAATGGACGTGTGCGATCATACCAGCACTAATGCACCGGATCCCATCAGAACTCCGAAGTTAAGCGTGCTTGGGCGAGAGTAGTACTAGGATGGGTGACCTCCTGGGAAGTCCTCGTGTTGCACCCCTCTTTTTTTCGTTTTTTTATCGGTGGATCGGATTTTCAATTTGTTCATTTTTTGCTGGTGCCTATCGAACGGAATGCGTAGGCATCGAGAAGATCTTTCTTTTGATATATTATACGCGCGAATCCGAGACCCGAGCAAAGAGTTATGGCGGTTTGAAAATCCGGGTTCGGGGAAAGGTCGATGTAAGTCAGAAATGTTGGCAAGAATGGACGTGTGCGATCATACCAGCACTAATGCACCGGATCCCATCAGAACTCCGAAGTTAAGCGTGCTTGGGCGAGAGTAGTACTAGGATGGGTGACCTCCTGGGAAGTCCTCGTGTTGCACGCCTCTTTTTTTCATTTTTTTTATCGGTGGATCGGATTTTCAATTTGTTCATTTTTTGCTGGTGCCTATCGAACGGAATGCGTAGGCATCGAGAAGATCTTTCTTTTGATATATTATACGCGCGAATCCGAGACCCGAGCAAAGAGTTATGGCGGTTTGAAAATCCGGGTTCGGGGAAAGGTCGATGTAAGTAAGAAATGTTGGCAAGAATGGACGGGTGCGATCATACCAGCACTAATGCACCGGTTCCCATCAGAACTCCTAAGTTAAGTGTGCTTGGGCGAGAGTAGTACTAGGATGGGTGACCTCCTGGGAAGTCCTCGTGTTGCACCCCTCTTTTTTTCGTTTTTTTTATCGGTGGATCGGATTTTCAATTTGTTCATTTTTTGCTGGTGCCTATCGAACGGAATGCGTAGGCATCGAGAAGATCTTTCTTTTGATATATTATACGCGCGAATCCGAGTCCCGAGCAAAGAGTTATGGCGGTTTGAAAATCCGGGTTCGGGGAAAGTTCGATGTAAGTAAGAAATGTTGGCATAAATGGACGGGTGCGATCATACCAGCACTAATGCACCAGATCCCATAAGAACTCCGAAGTTAAGCGTGCTTGGGCGAGAGTAGTACTAGGATGGGTGACCTCCTGGGAAGTCCTCGTGTTGCAGCCCTCTTTTTTTCGTTTTTTTATCGGTGGATCGGATTTTCAATTTGTTAATTTTTTGCTGGTGCGTATCGAACGGAATGCGTAGGCATCGAGAAGATCTTTCTTTTGATATATTATACGCGCGAATCCGAGACCCGAGCAAAGAGTTATGGCGGTTTGAAAATCCGGGTTCGGGGAAAGGTCGATGTAAGTAAGAAATGTTGGCAAGAATGGACGGGTGCGATCATACCAGCACTAATGCACCGGATCCCATCAGAACTCCGAAGTTAAGCGTGCTTGGGCGAGAGTAGTACTAGGATGGGTGACCTCCTGGGAAGTCCTCGTGTTGCACCCCTCTTTTTTTCGTTTTTTTTATCGGTGGATCGGATTTTCAATTTGTTAATTTTTTGCTGGTGCGTATCGAACGGAATGCGTAGGCATCGATAAGATCTTTCTTTTGATATATTATACGCGCGAATCCGAGACCCGAGCAAAGAGTTATGGCGGTTTGAAAATCCGGGTTCGGGGAAAGGTCGATGTAAGTAAGAAATGTTGGCAAGAATGGACGGGTGCGATCATACCAGCACTAATGCACCGGATCCCATCAGAATTCCGAAGTTAAGCGTGCTTGGGCGAGAGTAGTACTAGGATGGGTGACCTCCTGGGAAGTCCTCGTGTTGCACCCCTCTTTTTTTCGTTTTTTTTATCGGTGGATCGGATTTTCAATTTGTTCATTTTTTGCTGGTGCCTATCGAACGGAATGCGTAGGCATCGAGAAGATCTTTCTTTTGATATATTATACGCGCGAATCCGAGACCCGAGCAAAGAGTTATGGCGGTTTGAAAATCCGGGTTCGGGGAAAGGTCGATGTAAGTAAGAAATGTTGGCAAGAATGGACGGGTGCGATCATACCAGCACTAATGCACCGGATCCCATCAGAACTCCTAAGTTAAGCGTGCTTGGGCGAGAGTAGTACTAGGATGGGTGACCTCCTGGGAAGTCCTCGTGTAGCACCCCTCTTTTTTTCGTTTTTTTTATCGGTGGATCGGATTTTCAATTTGTTCATTTTTTGCTGGTGCCTATCGAACGGAATGCGTAGGCATCGAGAAGATCTTTCTTTTGATATATTATACGCGCGAATCCGAGTCCCGAGCAAAGAGTTATGGCGGTTTGAAAATCCGGGTTCGGGGAAAGTTCGATGTAAGTAAGAAATGTTGGCATAAATGGACGGGTGCGATCATACCAGCACTAATGCACCAGATCCCATAAGAACTCCGAAGTTAAGCGTGCTTGGGCGAGAGTAGTACTATGATGGGTGACCTCCTGGGAAGTCCTCGTGTTGCACCCTCTTTTTTTCATTTTTTTATCGGTGGACGGATTTTCAATTTGTTCATTTTTTGCTGGTGCCTATCGAACGGAATGCGTAGGCATCGAGAAGATCTTTCTTTTGATATATTATACGCGCGAATCCGAGACCCGAGCAAAGAGTTATGGCGGTTTGAAAATCCGGGTTCGGGGAAAGGTCGATGTAAGTAAGAAATGTTGGCAAGAATGGACGGGTGCGATCATACCAGCACTAATGCACCGGATCCCATCAGAACTCCGAAGTTAAGCCTGCTTGGGCGAGAGTAGTACTAGGATGGGTGACCTCCTGGGAAGTCCTCGTGTTGCACCCCTCTTTTTTTCGTTTTTTTATCGGTGGATCGGATTTTCAATTTGTTCCTTTTTTGCTCGTGCCTATCGAACGGAATGCGTAGACATCGTGAAGATCTTTCTTGTGATATATTATACGCGCGAATCCGAGACCTGAGCAAAGAGTTATGGCGATTTGAAAATCCGGGTTCGGGGAAAGGTCGATGTAAGTAAGAAATGTTGGCAAGAATGGACGGGTGCGATCATACCAGCACTAATGCACCGGATCCCATCAGAACTCCGAAGTTAAGTGTGCTTGGGTGAGAGTAGTACTAGGATGGGTGACCTCCTGGGAAGTCCTCGTGTTGCACCCCTCTTTTTTTCGTTTTTTTTATCGGTGGATCGGATTTACAATTTGTTCATTTTTTGCTCGTGCCTATCGAACGGAATGCGTAGGCATCGAGAAGATCTTTCTTTTGATATATTATACGCACGAATCCGAGACCCGAGCAAAGAGTTATGGCGGTTTGAAAATCCGGGTTCGGGGAAAGGTCGATGTAAGTAAGAAATGTTGGCAAGAATGGACGTGTGCGATCATACCAGCACTAATGCACCGGATCCCATCAGAACTCCGAAGTTAAGCGTGCTTGGGCGAGAGTAGTACTAGGATGGGTGACCTCCTGGGAAGTCCTCGTGTTGCACCCCTCTTTTTTTCGTTTTTTTTATCGGTGGATCGGATTTTCAATTTGTTCATTTTTTGCTGGTGCCTATCGAACGGAATGCGTAGGCATCGAGAAGATCTTTCTTTTGATATATTATACGCGCGAATCCGAGACCCGAGCAAAGAGTTATGGCGGTTTGAAAATCCGGGTTCGGGGAAAGGTCGATGTAAGTAAGAAATGTTGGCAAGAATGGACGGGTGCGATCATGCCAGCACTAATGCACCGGATCCCATCAGAACTCCGAAGTTAAGCGTGCTTGGGCGAGAGTAGTACTAGGATGGGTGACCTCCTGGGAAGTCCTCGTGTTGCACGCCTCTTTTTTTCATTTTTTATATCGGTGGATCGGATTTTCAATTTGTTCATTTTTTGCTGGTGCCTATCGAACGGAATGCGTAGGCATCGAGAAGATCTTTCTTTTGATATATTATACGCGCGAATCCGAGACCCGAGCAAAGAGTTATGGCGGTTTGAAAATCCGGGTTCGGGGAAAGGTCGATGTAAGTAAGAAATGTTGGCAAGAATGGACGGGTGCGATCATACCAGCACTAATGCACCGGATCCCATCAGAACTCCTAAGTTAAGCGTGCTTGGGCGAGAGTAGTACTAGGATGGGTGACCTCCTGGGAAGTCCTCGTGTTGCACCCCTCTTTTTTTCGTTTTTTTTATCGGTGGATCGGATTTTCAATTTGTTCATTTTTTGCTGGTGCCTATCGAACGGAATGCGTAGGCATCGAGAAGATCTTTCTTTTGATATATTATACGCGCGAATCCGAGTCCCGAGCAAAGAGTTATGGCGGTTTGAAAATCCGGGTTCGGGGAAAGTTCGATGTAAGTAAGAAATGTTGGCATAAATGGACGGGTGCGATCATACCAGCACTAATGCACCAGATCCCATAAGAACTCCGAAGTTAAGCGTGCTTGGGCGAGAGTAGTACTAGGATGGGTGACCTCCTGGGAAGTCCTCGTGTTGCAGCCCTCTTTTTTTCGTTTTTTTATCGGTGGATCGGATTTTCAATTTGTTCATTTTTTGCTGGTGCCTATCGAACGGAATGCGTAGGCATCGAGAAGATCTTTCTTTTGATATATTATACGCGCGAATCCGAGACCCGAGCAAAGAGTTATGGCGGTTTGAAAATCCGGGTTCGGGGAAAGGTCGATGTAAGTAAGAAATGTTGGCAAGAATGGACGGGTGCGATCATACCAGCACTAATGCACCGGATCTCATCAGAACTCCAAAGTTAAGCGTGCTTGGGCGAGAGTAGTACTAGGATGGGTGACCTCCTGGGAAGTCCTCGTGTTGCACCCCTCTTTTTTTCGTTTTTTTTATCGGTGGATCGGATTTTCAATTTGTTCATTTTTTGCTGGTGCCTATCGAACGGAATGCGTAGGCATCGAGAAGATCTTTCTTTTGATATATTATACGCGCGAATCCGAGACCCGAGCAAAGAGTTATGGCGGTTTGAAAATCCGGGTTCGGGGAAAGGTCGATGTAAGTAAGAAATGTTGGCAAGAATGGACGGGTGCGATCATACCAGCACTAATGCACCGGATCCCATCAGAACTCCTAAGTTAAGCGTGCTTGGGCGAGAGTAGTACTAGGATGGGTGACCTCCTAGGAAGTCCTCGTGTTGCACCCCTCTTTTTTTCGTTTTTTTTATCGGTGGATCGGATTTTCAATTTGTTCATTTTTTGCTGGTGCCTATCGAACGGAATGCGTAGGCATCGAGAAGATCTTTCTTTTGATATATTATACGCGCGAATCCGAGTCCCGAGCAAAGAGTTATGGCGGTTTGAAAATCCGGGTTCGGGGAAAGTTCGATGTAAGTAAGAAATGTTGGCATAAATGGACGGGTGCGATCATACCAGCACTAATGCACCAGATCCCATAAGAACTCCGAAGTTAAGCGTGCTTGGGCGAGAGTAGTACTAGGATGGGTGACCTCCTGGGAAGTCCTCGTGTTGCAGCCCTCTTTTTTTCGTTTTTTTATCGGTGGATCGGATTTTCAATTTGTTAATTTTTTGCTGGTGCGTATCGAACGGAATGCGTAGGCATCGAGAAGATCTTTCTTTTGATATATTATACGCGCGAATCCGAGACCCGAGCAAAGAGTTATGACGGTTTGAAAATCCGGGTTCGGGAAAAGGTCGATGTAAGTAAGAAATGTTGGCAAGAATGGACGGGTGCGATCATACCAGCACTAATGCACCGGATCCCATCAGAACTCCGAAGTTAAGCGTGCTTGGGCGAGAGTAGTACTAGGATGGGTGACCTCCTGGGAAGTCCTCGTGTTGCACCCCTCTTTTTTTCGTTTTTTTTATCGGTGGATCGGATTTTCAATTTGTTAATTTTTTGCTGGTGCGTATCGAACGGAATGCGTAGGCATCGAGAAGATCTTTCTTTTGATATATTATACAAGCGAATCCGAGACCCGAGCAAAGAGTTATGGCGGTTTGAAAATCCGGGTTCGGGGAAAGGTCGATGTAAGTAAGAAATGTTGGCAAGAATGGACGGGTGCGATCATACCAGCACTAATGCACCGGATCCCATCAGAACTCCGAAGTTAAGCGTGCTTGGGCGAGAGTAGTACTAGGATGGGTGACCTCCTGGGAAGTCCTCGTGTTGCACCCCTCTTTTTTTCGTTTTTTTATCGGTGGATCGGATTTTCAATTTGTTCATTTTTTGCTGGTGCGTATCGAACGGAATGCGTAGGCATCGAGAAGATCTTTCTTTTGATATATTATACGCGCGAATCCGAGACCCGAGCAAAGAGTTATGGCGGTTTGAAAATCCGGGTTCGGGGAAAGGTCGATGTAAGTAAGAAATGTTGGCAAGGATGGACGGGTGCGATCATACCAGCACTAATGCACTGGATCCCATCAGAACTCCGAAGTTAAGCGTGCTTGGGCGAGAGTAGTACTAGGATGGGTGACCTCCTGGGAAGTACTGGTGTTGCACCCCTCTTTTTTTCGTTTTTTTTATCGGTATATCGGATTTTAAACTTGTTCATTTTTTGCTCGTGCCTATCGAACGGAATGTGTAGGCATCGAGAAGATCTTTCTTTTGATATATTATATGCGCGAATCCGAGACCCAAGCAAAGAGTTATGGCGGTTTGAAAATCCGGGTTCGGGGAAAGGACGATGTAAGTAAGAAATGTTGGCAAGAATGGACGGGTGCAATCATAACATCACTAATGCACCGGATCCCATCAGAACTTTGAGGTTAAGCGTGCTTTGGTGAGAGTAGTACTAGGAAGGGGGACCTCCTGGGAAGTCCTCGTGTATGCATCCCTGTTTTTTTAGTTTTTCTTATCGGTTGATCGGATTTTCAATTTGTTCATTTTTTGCTCGTGCCTATCGAACAAAATCTGTAGGCAACGAGAAGATCTTTCTTTTGATATATTATACGCGCGAATCCGAGACCCGAGCAAAGAGTTATGGCGGTTTGAAAATCCGGGTTCGGGGAAAGGTCGATGTAAGTAAGAAATGTTGGCAAGAATGGACGGGTGCGATCATACCACCACTAATGCACCGGAACCCATCAGAAATCCGAAGTTAAGCGTGCTTGGGCGAAAGTAGTACTATGATGGGTGACCTCCTGGGAAGTTCTCGTGTTGCACGCCTCTTTTTTTCGTTTTTTTTATCGGTGGATCGGATTTTCAATTTGTTCATTTTTTGCTAGTGCCTATCGAACGGAATGCGTAGGCAACGAGAAGATCTTTCTTTTGATATATTATACGCGCGAATCCGAGACCCGAGCAAAGAGTTATGGCGGTTTGAAAATCCGGGTTCGGGGAAAGGTCGATGTAAGTAAGAAATGTTGGCAAGAATGGACGGGTGCGATCATACCAGCACTAATACACCGGATCCCATCAGAACTCCGAAATTAAGCGTGCTTGGGCGAGAGTAGTACTAGGATGGGTGACCTCCTGGGAAGTCCTCGTGTTGCACCCCTCTTTTTTTCGTTTTTTTTATCGGTGGATCGGATTTTCAATTTGTTCATTTTTTGCTGGTGCCTATCGAACGAAATGCGTAGGCATCGAGAAGATCTTTCTTTTGATATATTATACGCGCGAATCCGAGACCCGAGCAAAGAGTTATGGAGGTTTGAAAATCCGGGTTCGGGGAAAGGTCGATGTAATTAAGAAATGTTGGCAAGAATGGACGGGTGCGATCATACCAGCACTAATGCAACAGATCCCATCAGAACTCCGAAGTTAAGCGTGCTTGGGCGAGAGTAGTACTAGGATGGGTGACCTCCTGGGAAGTCCTCGTGTTGCACCCCTCTTTTTTTCGTTTTTTTATCGGTGGATCGGATTTTCAATTTGTTCATTTTTTTTGGTGCGTATCGAACGGAATGCGTAGGCATCGAGAAGATCTTTCTTTTGATATATTATACGCGCGAATCCGAGACCCAAGCAAAGAGTTATGGCGGATTGAAAATCCGGGTTCGGGGAAGGTTGATGTAAGTAAGAAATGTTGGCAAGAATGGACGGGTGCGATCATACCAGCACTAATGCACCGGATCCCATCAGAACTCCGAAGTTAAGCGTGCTTGGGCGAGAGTAGTACTAGTATGGGTGACCTCCTGGGAAGTCCTCGTGTTGCACCCCTCTTTTTTTCGTTTTTTTTATCGGTGGATCGGATTTTCAATTTGTTAATTTTTTGCTGGTGCGTATCGAACGGAATGCGTAGGCATCGAGAAGATCTTTCTTTTGATATATTATACGCGCGAATCCGAGACCCGAGCAAAGAGTTATGACGGTTTGAAAATCCGGGTTCGGGGAAAGGTCGATGTAAGTAAGAAATGTTGGCAAGGATGGACGGGTGCGATCATACCAGCACTGATGCACTGGATCCCATCAGAACTCCGAAGTTAAGCGTGCTTGGGCGAGAGTAGTACTAGGATGGGTGACCTCCTGGGAAGTACTGGTGTTGCACCCCTCTTTTTTTCGTTTTTTTTATCGGTATATCGGATTTTGAACTTGTTCATTTTTTGCTCGTGCCTATCGAACGGAATGTGTAGGCATCGAGAAGATCTTTCTTTTGATATATTATATGCGCGAATCCGAGACCCAAGCAAAGAGTTATGGCGGTTTGAAAATCCGGGTTCGGGGAAAGGACGATGTAAGTAAGAAATGTTGGCAAGAATGGACGGGTGCAATCATAACATCACTAATGCACCGGATCCCATCAGAACTTTGAGGTTAAGCGTGCTTTGGTGAGAGTAGTACTAGGATGGGTGACCTCCTGGGAAGTCCTCGTGTATGCATCCCTGTTTTTTTAGTTTTTCTTATCGGTTGATCGGATTTTCAATTTGTTCATTTTTTGCTCGTGCCTATCGAACAAAATCTGTAGGCAACGAGAAGATCTTTCTTTTGATATATTATACGCGCGAATCCGAGACCCGAGCAAAGAGTTATGGCGGTTTGAAAATCGGGTTTAGGTAAAGGTCGATGTAAGTAAGAAATGTTGGCAAGAATGGACGGGTGCGATCATACCAGCACTAATGCACCGGATCCCATCAGAACTCCGAAGTTAAGCGTGCTGGATCGGGTTTTCAATTTGTTCATTTTTTGCTCGTGCCTATCGAACGGAATGCGTAGCCATCGAGAAAATCTTTCTTTTTATAGGTTATACGCGCAACTCTGAGACCCGAGCAAAGAGTTATGGCGGTTTGAAAATCCGGGTTCGGGGAAAGGTCGATGTAAGTAAGAAATGTTGGCAAGAATGGACGGGTGCAATCATAACATCACTAATGCACCGGATCCCATCAGAACTTCGAAGTTAAGCGTGCTTTGGCGAGAGTAGTACTAGGATGGGTAACCTCCTAGGAAGTCCTCGTGTATGCATCCCTGTTTTTTTAGTTTTTTTTTATCGGTTGATCGGATTTTCAATTTGTTTATTTTTTGCTCGTGCCTATCGAACAAAATGTGTAGGCAACGAGAAGATCTTTCTTTTGATATATTATACACGCGAATCCGACATCCGAGCAAAGAGTTATGGCGGTTTGAAAATCCGGGTTCAAGTAAAGGTCGATGTAAGTAAGAAATATTGGCAAGAATGGACGGGTGCGATCATACCAGCACTAATGCACCGGATCCCATCAGAACTCCGAAGTTAAGCGTGCTTGGGCGAGAGTAGTACTAGGATGGGTGACCTCCTGTGAAGTCCTCGTGTTGCACCCCTCTTTTTTTCGTTTTTTTTATCGGTGGATCGGATTTTCAATTTGTTAATTTTTTGCTGGTGCGTATCGAACGGAATGCGTAGGCATCGAGAAGATCTTTCTTTTGATATATTATACGCGCGAATCCGAGACCCGAGCAAAGAGTTATGGCGGTTTGAAAATCCGGGTTCGGGGAAAGGTCGATGTAAGTAAGAAATGTTGGCAAGAATGGACGGGTGCGATCATACCAGCACTAATGCACCGGATCCCATCAGAATTCCGAAGTTAAGCGTGCTTGGGCGAGAGTAGTACTAGGATGGGTGACCTCCTGGGAAGTCCTCATGTTGCACCCCTCTTTTTTTCGTTTTTTTTATCGGTGGATCGGATTTTCAATTTGTTCATTTTTTGCTGGTGCCTATCGAACGGAATGCGTAGGCATCGAGAAGATCTTTCTTTTGATATATTATACGCGCGAATCCGAGACCCGAGCAAAGAGTTATGGCGGTTTGAAAATCCGGGTTCGGGGAAAGGTCGATGTAAGTAAGAAATGTTGGCAAGAATGGACGGGTGCGATCATACCAGCACTAATGCACCGTATCCCATCAGAACTCCTAAGTTAAGCGTGCTTGGGCGAGAGTAGTACTAGGATGGGTGACCTCCTGGGAAGTCCTCGTGTTGCACCCCTCTTTTTTTCGTTTTTTTTATCGGTGGATCGGATTTTCAATTTGTTCATTTTTTGCTGGTGCCTATCGAACGGAATGCGTAGGCATCGAGAAGATCTTTCTTTTGATATATTATACGCGCGAATCCGAGTCCCGAGCAAAGAGTTATGGCGGTTTGAAAATCCGGGTTCGGGGAAAGTTCGATGTAAGTAAGAAATGTTGGCATAAATGGACGGGTGCGATCATACCAGCACTAATGCACCAGATCCCATAAGAACTCCGAAGTTAAGCGTGCTTGGGCGAGAGTAGTACTAGGATGGGTGACCTCCTGGGAAGTCCTCGTGTTGCAACCCTCTTTTTTTCGTTTTTTTATCGGTGGATCGGATTTTCAATTTGTTAATTTTTTGCTGGTGCGTATCGAACGGAATGCGTAGGCATCGAGAAGATCTTTCTTTTGATATATTATACGCGCAAATCCGAGACCCGAGCAAAGAGTTATGGCGGTTTGAAAATCCGGGTTCGGGGAAAGGTCGATGTAAGTAAGAAATGTTGGCAAGAATGGACGGGTGCGATCATACCAGCACTAATGCACCGGATCCCATCAGAACTCCGAAGTTAAGCGTGCTTGGGCGAGAGTAGTACTAGGATGGGTGACCTCCTGGGAAGTCCTCGTGTTGCACCCCTCTTTTTTTCGTTTTTTTTATCGGTGGATCGGATTTTCAATTTGTTAATTTTTTGCTGGTGCGTATCGAACGGAATGCGTTGGCATCGAGAAGATCTTTCTTTTGATATATTATACGCGCGAATCCGAGACCCGAGCAAAGAGTTATGGCGGTTTGAAAATCCGGGTTCGGGGAAAGGTCGATGTAAGTAAGAAATGTTGGCAAGAATGGACGGGTGCGATCATACTAGCACTAATGCACCGGATCCCATCAGAATTCCGAAGTTAAGCGTGCTTGGGCGAGAGTAGTACTAGGATGGGTGACCTCCTGGGAAGTCCTCGTGTTGCACCCCTCTTTTTTTCGTTTTTTTATCGGTGGATCGGATTTTCAATTTGTTCATTTTTTGCTGGTGCGTATCGAACGGAATGCGTAGGCATCGAGAAGATCTTTCTTTTGATATATTATACGCGCGAATCCGAGACCCGAGCAAAGAGTTATGGCGGTTTGAAAATCCGGGTTCGGGGAAAGGTCGATGTAAGTAAGAAATGTTGGCAAGGATGGACGGGTGCGATCATACCAGCACTAATGCACTGGATCCCATCAGAACTCCGAAGTTAAGCGTGCTTGGGCGAGAGTAGTACTAGGATGGGTGACCTCCTGGGAAGTACTGGTGTTGCACCCCTCTTTTTTTCGTTTTTTTTATCGGTATATCGGATTTTAAACTTGTTCATTTTTTGCTCGTGCCTATCGAACGGAATGTGTAGGCATCGAGAAGATCTTTCTTTTGATATATTATATGCGCGAATCCGAGACCCAAGCAAAGAGTTATGGCGGTTTGAAAATCCGGGTTCGGGGAAAGGACGATGTAAGTAAGAAATGTTGGCAAGAATGGACGGGTGCAATCATAACATCACTAATGCACCGGATCCCATCAGAACTTTGAGGTTAAGCGTGCTTTGGTGAGAGTAGTACTAGGAAGGGGGACCTCCTGGGAAGTCCTCGTGTATGCATCCCTGTTTTTTTAGTTTTTCTTATCGGTTGATCGGATTTTCAATTTGTTCATTTTTTGCTCGTGCCTATCGAACAAAATCTGTAGGCAACGAGAAGATCTTTCTTTTGATATATTATACGCGCGAATCCGAGACCCGAGCAAAGAGTTATGGCGGTTTGAAAATCCGGGTTCGGGGAAAGGTCGATGTAAGTAAGAAATGTTGGCAAGAATTGACGGGTGCGATCATACCACCACTAATGCACCGGAACCCATCAGAAATCCGAAGTTAAGCGTGCTTGGGCGAAAGTAGTACTATGATGGGTGACCTCCAGGGAAGTTCTCGTGTTGCACGCCTCTTTTTTTCGTTTTTTTTATCGGTGGATCGGATTTTCAATTTGTTCATTTTTTGCTGCTGCCTATCGAACGGAATGCGTAGGCAACGAGAAGATCTTTCTTTTGATATATTATACGCGCGAATCCGAGACCCGAGCAAAGAGTTATGGCGGTTTGAAAATCCGGGTTCGGGGAAAGGTCGATGTAAGTAAGAAATGTTGGCAAGAATGGACGGGTGCGATCATACCAGCACTAATGCACCGGATCCCATCAGAACTCCGAAATTAAGCGTGCTTGGGCGAGAGTAGTACTAGGATGGGTGACCTCCTGGGAAGTCCTCGTGTTGCACCCCTCTTTTTTTCGTTTTTTTTATCGGTGGATCGGATTTTCAATTTGTTCATTTTTTGCTGGTGCCTATCGAACGAAATGCGTAGGCATCGAGAAGATCTTTCTTTTGATATATTATACGCGCGAATCCGAGACCCGAGCAAAGAGTTATGGAGGTTTGAAAATCCGGGTTCGGGGAAAGGTCGATGTAATTAAGAAATGTTGGCAAGAATGGACGGGTGCGATCATACCAGCACTAATGCAACAGATCCCATCAGAACTCCGAAGTTAAGCGTGCTTGGGCGAGAGTAGTACTAGGATGGGTGACCTCCTGGGAAGTCCTCGTGTTGCACCCCTCTTTTTTTCGTTTTTTTATCGGTGGATCGGATTTTCAATTTGTTCATTTTTTTTGGTGCGTATCGAACGGAATGCGTAGGCATCGAGAAGATCTTTCTTTTGATATATTATACGCGCGAATCCGAGACCCAAGCAAAGAGTTATGGCGGATTGAAAATCCGGGTTCGGGGAAGGTTGATGTAAGTAAGAAATGTTGGCAAGAATGGACGGGTACGATCATACCAGCACTAATGCACCGGATCCCATCAGAACTCCGACATTAAGCGTGCTTGGGCGAGAGTAGTACTAGGATGGGTGACCTCCTGGGAAGTCCTCGTGTTGCACCCCTCTTTTTTTTCGTTTTTTTATTGGTGGATCGGATTTTCAATTTGTTAATTTTTTGCTCATGCCTATCGAACGGAATATGTAGTTAACGAGAAGATCTTTCTTTTGATATATTATACGCGCGAATCCGAGACCCGAGCAAAGAGTTATGGCGGTTTGAAAATCCGGGTTCGGGGAAAGGTCGATGTAAGTAAGAAATGTTGGCAAGAATGGACGGGTGCGATCATACCACCACTAATGCACCGGAACCCATCAGAAATCCGAAGTTAAGCGTGCTTGGGCGAAAGTAGTACTATGATGGGTGACCTCCAGGGAAGTCCTCGTGTTGCACCCCTCTTTTTTTCATTTTTTTATCGGTGGATCGGATTTTCAATTTGTTCATTTTTTGCTGGTGCCTATCGAACGGAATGCGTAGGCATCGAGAAGATCTTTCTTTTGATATATTATACGCGCGAATCCGAGGTCCGAGCAAAGAGTTATGGCGGTTTGAAAATCCGGGTTCGGGGAAAGGTCGATGTAAGTAAGAAATGTTGGCAAGAATGGACGGGTGCGATCATACCAACACTAATACACCGGATCCCATCAGAACTCCGAAGTTAAGCGTGCTTGGGCGAGAGTAGTACTATGATGGGTGACCTCCTGGGAAGTCCTCGTGTTGCACCCCTCTTTTTTTCGTTTTTTTATCGGTGGATCGGATTTTCAATTTGTTCATTTTTTGCTGGTGCCTATCGAACGGAATGCGTAGGCATCGAGAAGATCTTTTTTTTTGATATATTATACGCGCGAATCCGAGACCTGAGCAAAGAGTTATGGCGGTTTGAAAATCCGGGTTCGGGGAAAGGTCGATGTAAGTAAGAAATGTTGGCAAGAATGGACGGGTGCGATCATACCAGCACTAATGCACCGGATCCCATCAGAACTTCGATGTTAAGCGTGCTTGGGCGAGAGTAGTACTAGGATGGGTGACCTCCTGGGAAATCCTCGTGTTGCACCCCTCTTTCTTTCGTTTTTTTATCGGTGGATCGGATTTTCAATGTGTTCATTTTTTGCTCGTGCCTATCGAACGGAATGTGTAGGCATCGAGAAGATCTTTCTTTTGATATATTATATGCGCGAATCCGAGACCCAAGCAAAGAGTTATGGCGGTTTGAAAATCCGGGTTCGGGGAAAGGACGATGTAAGTAAGAAATGTTGGCAAGAATGGACGGGTGCAATCATAACATCACTAATGCACCGGATCCCATCAGAACTTTGAGGTTAAGCGTGCTTTGGTGAGAGTAGTACTAGGATGGGTGACCTCCTGGGAAGTCCTCGTGTATGCATCCCTGTTTTTTTAGTTTTTCTTATCGGTTGATCGGATTTTCAATTTGTTCATTTTTTGCTCGTGCCTATCGAACAAAATCTGTAGGCAAATAGAAGATCTTTCTTTTGATATATTATACGCGCGAATCCGAGACCCGAGCAAAGAGTTATGGCGGTTTGAAAATCGGGTTTAGGTAAAGGTCGATGTAAGTAAGAAATGTTGGCAAGAATGGACGGGTGCGATCATACCAGCACTAATGCACCGGATCCCATCAGAACTCCGAAGTTAAGCGTGCTGGATCGGGTTTTCAATTTGTTCATTTTTTGCTCGTGCCTATCGAACGGAATGCGTAGGCATCGAGAAAATCTTTCTTTTTATAGGTTATACGCGCAACTCTGAGACCCGAGCAAAGAGTTATGGCGGTTTGAAAATCCGGGTTCGGGGAAAGGTCGATGTAAGTAAGAAATGTTGGCAAGAATGGACGGGTGCAATCATAACATCACTAATGCACCGGATCCCATCAGAACTTCGAAGTTAAGCGTGCTTTGGCGAGAGTAGTACTAGGATGGGTAACCTCCTAGGAAGTCCTCGTGTATGCATCCCTGTTTTTTTAGTTTTTTTTTATCGGTTGATCGGATTTTCAATTTGTTTATTTTTTGCTCGTGCCTATCGAACAAAATGTGTAGGCAACGAGAAGATCTTTCTTTTGATATATTATACACGCGAATCCGACATCCGAGCAAAGAGTTATGGCGGTTTGAAAATCCGGGTTCAAGTAAAGGTCGATGTAAGTAAGAAATATTGGCAAGAATGGACGGGTGCGATCATACCAGCACTAATGCACCGGATCCCATCAGAACTCCGAAGTTAAGCGTGCTTGAGCGAGAGTAGTACTAGGATGGGTGACCTCCTGTGAAGTCCTCGTGTTGTTCCCCCTTTTTTTTCGTTTTTTTATCGGTTTATCGAATTTTCAATTTGTTCATTTTTTGTTCGTGCCTATCGAACGAAATGCGTAGGCTTCGAGAAGATCTTTATTTTGATATATTATACGCGCGAATCCGAGACCCCAGCAAAGAGTTATGGTGTTTTGAAAATCCGGGTTCGGGGAAAGGTCGATGTAAGTAAGAAATGTTGGCAAGAATGGACGGGTGCGATCATACTAGCACTAATGCACCGTATCCCATCTGAACTCCGAAGTTAAGCGTGCTTGGGCGAGAGTAGGACTAGGATTGGTGACCTCCTGGGAAGTCCTCGTGTTACAGCCCTCTTTTTTTCGTTTTTTTAACAGTGGATCGGATTTTCAATTTGTTCATTTTATGCTCGTGCCTATCGAACGGGCAGCATAGGTATCGAGAAGATCTTTCTTTTGATATATTATACGCGCGAATCTGAGACCCGAGCAAAGAGTTATGGCGGGAAAATCTGAGACCCGAACGGAATGCGTAGGCTTCGAGAAGATCTTTCTTTTTATAGGTTATACGCGCAACTCTGAGACCCGAGCAAAGAGTTATGGCGGTTTAAAAATCCGGGTTCGGGGAAAGGTCGATGTAAGTAAGAAATGTTGGCAAGAATGGACGGGTGCGATCATACCAGCACTAATGCACCGTATCCCATCAGAACTCCGAAGTTAAGCGTGCTTGGGCGAGAGTAGTACTAGGATGGGTGACCTCCTGGGAAGTCCTCGTGTTGCACCCCTCTTTTTTTCGTTTTTTTTTATCGGTGGATCGGATTTTCAATTTCTTCATTTTTTGCTCGTGCCTTTCGAACGGAATGCGTAGGCATCGAGAAGATCTTTCTTGTGATATATTATACGCGCGAATCCGAGACCCGATCAAAGACTTATGGCTGTTTGAAAATCCGGGTTCGGGGAAAGGTCGATGTAAGTAAGAAATGTTGGCAAGAATGGACGGGTGCGATCATACCAGCACTAATGCACCGTATCCCATCAGAACTCCGAAGTTAAGCGTGCTTGGGCGAGAGTAGTACTAGGATGGGTGATCTCCTGGGAAGTCCTCGTGTTGCACCCCTCTCTTTTTCGTTTTTTTATCGGTGGATCTTATTTTCAATTTGTTCATTTTATGCTCGTGCCTATCGAACGGAATGCGTAGGCATCGAGAAGATTTTTCTTTTGATATATTATACGCGCGAATCCGAGACCCGAGCAAGGAGTTATGGCGGTTTGAAAATCCGGGTTCGGGGAAAGGTCGATGTAAGTAAGAAATGTTGGCAAGAATGGACGGGTGCGATCATACTAGCACTAATGCACCGTATTCCATCATAACTCCGAAGTTAAGCGTGCTTGGGCGAGAGTAGTACTAGGATGGGTTACCTCCTGGGAAGTCCTCGTGTTGCACCCCTCTTTTTTTCGTTTTTTTTATCGGTGGATCGGATTTTTATTTTATTCATTTTTTGCTCTTGCCTATCGAACGGAATGCGTAGGCATCGAGAAGATCTTTCTTTTTACATATTATACGCGCGAATCCGAGACACGAGCAAAGTGTTATGGCGGTTTGAAAATCCAAGTTATGGGAAAGGTCGATGTAAGTAAGAAATGTTGGCAAGAATGGAAGGGTGCAATCATACCACCACTAATGCACCGGATCCCATCAAAACTCCGAAGTTAAGCGTGCTTTGGCGAGAGTAGTACTAGGGTGACCTCCTAAGAAGTGCTCGTGTTGCACCCCTCTTTTTTTCGTTTTTTTATCGGTGTATCGGATTCTCAATTTGTTCATTTTTTGCTCGTGCCTGTCGAATGGAATGCGTAGGCATCGTGAAAATCTTTCTTTTGATATATTATACACGAGAATCCGAGACCGATAAAAGAGTTATGGCGGTTTGAAAATCCGGGTTCGGGGAAAGGTCGATGTAAGTAAGAAATGTTGGAAAGAATGGACGGGTGCGATGATACCGACACTAATGCCCCGGATCCCATCAGAACTCCGAAGTTAAGCGTGATTGGGCGAGATTAGTACTAGGATGGGTGACCTCCTGAGAAGTCCTCGTGTTGCACCCCTGTTTTTTTCGTTTTTTAATCGGTGGATCGGATTTTCAATTTGTTCATTTTTTGCTCGTGCCTATCGAACGGAATGCGTAGGCATCGAGAAGATCTTTCTTTTTATAGGTTATACGCGCAACTCTGAGACCCGAGCAAAGAGTTATGGCGGTATAAAAATCCGGGTTCGGGGAAAGGTCGATGTAAGTAAGAAATGTTGGCAAGAATGGACGGGTGCAATCATAACATCACTAATGCATCGGATCCCATCAGAACTTTGAGGTTAAGCGTGCTTTGGTGAGAGTAGTACTAGGATGGGTGACCTCCTGGGAAGTATTCGTGTATGCATCCCTGTTTTTTTAGTTTTTTTTTATCGGTTGATCGGATTTTCAATTTGTTCATTTTTTGCTTGTGCCTATCGAACAAAATGTGTAGTTAACGAGAAGATCTTTCTTTTTATATATTATACGCGCGAATCCGAGATCCGAGCAAAGAGTTATGGCGGTTTGAAAATCGGGTTTAGGTAAAGGTCGATGTAAGTAAGAAATGTTGGCAAGAATGGACGGGTGCGATCATACCAGCACTAATGCACCGGATCCCATCAGAACTCCGAAGTTAAGCGTGATTGGGCGAGATTAGTACTAGGATGGGTGACCTCCTGAGAAGTCCTCGTGTTGCACCCCTGTTTTTTTCGTTTTTTAATCGGTGGATCGGATTTTACATTTGTTCATTTTTTGCTCGTGCCTATCGAACGGAATGCGTAGGCATCAAGAAGATCTTTCTTTTTATAGGTTATACGCGCAACTCTGAGACCCGAGCAAAGAGTTATGGCGGTTTGAAAATCCGGGTTCGGGGAAAGGTCGATGTAAGTAAGAAATGTTGGCAAGAATGGACGGGTGCAATCATAACATCACTAATGCACCGGATCCCATCAGAACTTCGAAGTTAAGCGTGCTTTGGCGAGAGTAGTACTAGGATGGGTAACCTCCTAGGAAGTCCTCGTGTATGCATCCCTGTTTTTTTAGTTTTTTTTTATCGGTTGATCGGATTTTAAATTTGTTCATTTTTTGCTCGTGCCTATCGAAAAAAATGTGTAGGCAACGAGAAGATCTTTCTTTTGATATATTATACGCGAGAATCCGAGATCCGAGCAAAGAGTTATGGCGGTTTGAAAATCCGGGTTCAAGTAAAGGTCGATGTAAGTAAGAAATATTGGCAAGAATGGACGGGTGCGATCATACCAGCACTAATGCACCGGATCCCATCAGAACTGCAAAGTTAAGCATGCTTGGGCGAGAGTAGTATTAGGATGGGTGACCTCCTGGGAAGTCCTCATGTTGCACCCCTCTTTTTTTCGTTTTTTTATCGGTGGATCGGATTTTCAATTTGTTCATTTATTGCTCGTGCCTATCGAACGGAATGCGTAGGCATCGAGAAGATCTTTCTTTTGATATATTATACGCGCGAATCCGAGACCCGAGCAAAGAGTTATGGTGGTTTGAAAATCCGGGTTCGGGGAAAGGTCGATGTAAGTAAGAAATGTTGGCAAGAATGGACGGGTGCGATCATACCAGCACTAATGCACCGGATCCCATCAGAACTCCGATGTTAAGCGTGCTTGGGCGAGAGTAGTACTAGGATGGGTGACCTCCTGGGAAATCCTCGTGTTGCACCCCTCTTTCTTTCGTTTTTTTATCGGTGGATCGGATTTTCAATTTGTTCATTTTTTGCTCGTGCCTATCGAACGGAATGCGTAGGCATCCAGAAGATCTTTCTCTTGATATATTATACGCGCGAATGCGAGACCCGAGCAAAGAGTTATGGCGGTTTAAAAATCCGGATTCGGGGAAAGGTCGATGTAAGTAAGAAATGTTGGCAAGAATGGACGGGTGCGATCATACCAGCACTAATGCACCGGATCCCATCAGAACTCCGAAGTTAAGCGCGCTTGGGCGAGAGTAGTACTAGGATGGGTGAGCTCCTGGGAAGTCCTCGTGTTGCACCCCTCTTTTTTCGTTTTTTTATCGGTGGATCGGATTTTCAATTTGTTCATTTTTTGCTCGTGCCTATCGAACGGAATGTGTAGGCATCGAGAAGATCTTTCTTTTGATATATTATACACGCGAATCCGAGACCCGAGCAAAGAGTTATGGCGGTTTGAAAATCCGGGTTCGGGAAAGGTCGATGTAAGTAAGAAATGTTGGCAAGAATGGACGGGTGCGATCATACCAGCACTAATGCACCGGATCCCATCAGAACTCTGAAGTTAAGCGTGCTTGTGCGAGAGTAGTACTAGGATGGGTGACCTCCTGGGAAGTCCTCGTGTTGCACCCCTCTTTTTTTCGTTTTTTTTTATCGGTGGATCGGATTTTCAATTTGTTCATTTTTTGCTGGTGCCTATCGAACGGAATGCGTAGGAATCGAGAAGATCTTTCTTTTGATATATTATACGCGCGAATCCGAGACCCGAGCAAAGAGTTATGGCGGTTTGAAAATCCGGGTTCGGGGAAAGGTCGATGTAAGTAAGAAATGTTGGCAAGAATGGACGGGTGCGATCATACAAGCACTAATGCACCAGATCCCATCAGAACTTCGAAGTTAAGCGTGATTGGGCGAGAGTAGTACTAGGATGGGTGACCTCCTGGGAAGTCCTCGTGTTGCACCCCTCTTTTTTTCGTTTTTTTATCGGTGGATCGGATTTTCAATTTGTTCATTTTTTGCTGGTGCCTATCGAACGGAATGCGTAGGCATCGATAAGATCTTTCTTTTGATATATTATACGCTTGAATCCGAGACCCGAACAAAGAGTTATGGCGGTTTGAAAATCCGGGTTCGGGGAAAGGTCGATGTAAGTAAGAAATGTTGGCAAGAATGGACGGGTGCGATCATACCAGCACTAATGCACCGGATCCCATCAGAACTCCGAAGTTAAGCGTGCTTGGGCGAGAGTAGTACTAGGATGTGTGACCTCCTGGGAAGTCCTCGTGTTGCACCCCTCTTTTTTTCGTTTTTTTTATCGGTGGATCGGATTTTAAACTTGTTCATTTTTTGCTCGTGCCTATCGAACGGAATGTGTAGGCATCGAGAAGATCTTTCTTTTGATATATTATATACGCGAATCCGAAACCCGAGCAAAGAGTTATGGCGGTTTGAAAATCCGGGTTCGGGGAAAGGACGATGTAAGTAAGAAATGTTGGCAAGAATGGACGGGTGCGATCATACCAACACTAATGCACCGGATCCCATCAGAACTCCGAAGTTAAGCGTGCTGGATCGGGTTTTCAATTTGTTCATTTTTTGCTCGTGCCTATCGAACGGAATGCGTAGGCATCGAGAAGATCTTTCTTTTTATAGGTTATACGCGCAACTTTGAGACCCGAGCAAAGAGTTATGGCGGTTTGAAAATCCGGGTTCGGGGAAAGGTCGATGTAAGTAAGAAATGTTGGCAAGAATGGACGGGTGCAATCATAACATCACTAATGCACCGGATCCAATCAGAACTTCAAAGTTAAGCGTGCTTTGGAGAGAGTAGTACTAGGATGGGTCACCTCCTAGGAAGTCCTCGTGTATGCATCCCTGTTTTTTTAGTTTTTTTTTATCGGTTGATCGGATTTTCAATTTGTTCATTTTTTGCTCGTGCCTATCGAACAAAATGTGTAGGCAACGAGAAGATCTTTCTTTTGATATATTATACGCGCGAATCCGAGATCCGAGCAAAGAGTTATGGCGGTTTGAAAATCCGGGTTCAGGTAAAGGTCGATGTAAGTAAGAAATGTTGGCAAGAATGGACGGGTGCGATCATACCAGCACTAATGCACCGGATCCCATTAGAACTCCAAAGTTAAGCGTGCTTGAGCGGGAGTAGTACTAGGATGGGTGACCTCCTGTGAAGTCCTCGTGTTGTACCCCTCTTTTTTTCGTTTTTTTTATCGGTGTATCGAATTTTCAATTTGTTCATTTTTTGTTCGTGCCTATCGAACGGAATGCGTAGGATTCGAGAAGATCTTTATTTTGATATATTATACGCGCGAATCCGAGACCCGGGCAAAGAGTTATGGCGGTTTGAAAATCCGGGTTCAGGTAAAGGTCGATGTAAGTAAGAAATGTTGGCAAGAATGGACGGGTGCGACCATACCAACACTAATGCACCGGATCCCATCAGAACTCCGAAGTTAAGCGTGCTTGGGCGAGAGTAGTACTTGGATGTGTGACCTCCTGGGAAGTCCTCGTGTTGCACCCCTCTTTTTTTCATTTTTTTTATCGGTGGATCGGATTTTAAACTTGTTCATTTTTTGCTCGTGCCTATCGAACGGAATGTGTAGGCATCGAGAAGATCTTTCTTTTGATATATTATATGCGCGAATCCGAGACCCGAGCAAAGAGTTATGGCGGTTTGAAAATCCGGGTTCGTGGAAAGGACGATGTAAGTAAGAAATGTTGGCAAGAATGGACGGGTGCGATCATACCAGCACTAATGCACCGGATCCCATCAGAACTCCGAAGTTAAGCGTGCTTGGGTGACCTCCTGGGAAGTCCTCGTGTTGCACCCCTCTTTTTTTCATTTTTTTTATCGGTGGATCGGATTTTTAATTTGTTCATTTTTTGGTCGTGCCTATCGAACAGAATGCGTAGGCATTGAGAAGATCTTTCTTTTGATATATTATACGCGCGAATCCGATACCCGAGCAAAGAGTTATGGCGGTTTGAAAATCGGGTTCAGGTAAAGGTCGATGTAAGTAAGAAATGTTGGCAAGAATGGACGGGTGCGATCATACCAGCACTAATGCACCGGATCCCATCAGAACTCCGAAGTTAAGCGTGCTGGATTGGGTTTTCAATTTGTTCATTTTTTGCTCGTGCCTATCGAATGGAATGCGTAGGCATCAAGAAGATCTTTCTTTTTATAGGTTATACGCGCAACTCTGAGACCCGAGCAAAGAGTTATGGCGGTTTGAAAATCCGGGTTCGGGGAAAGGTCGATGTAAGTAAGAAATGTTGGCAAGAATGGACGGGTGCAATCATAACATCACTAATGCACCGGATCCCATCAGAACTTCGAAGTTAAGTGTGCTTTGGCGAGAGTAGTACTAGGATGGGTCACCTCCTAGGAAGTCCTCGTGTAAGCATCCCTGTTTTTTTAGTTTTTTTTTTATCGGTTGATCAGATTTTCAATTTGTTCATTTTTTGCTCGTGCCTATCGAACAAAATGTGTAGGCAACGAGAAGATCTTTCTTTTGATATATTATACGCGCGAATTCGAGATCCGAGCAAAGAGTTATGGCGGTTTGAAAATCCGGGTTCAGGTAAAGGTCGATGTAAGTAAGAAATGTTGGCAAGAATGGACGGGTGCGATCATACCAGCACTAATGCACCGGATCCCATCAGAACTCCGAAGTTAAGCGTGCTTGAGCGAGAGTAGTACTAGGATGGGTGACCTCCTGTGAAGTCCTCGTGTTGTACCCCTCTTTTTTTCGTTTTTTTATCGGTGTATCGAATTTTCAATTTGTTCATTTTTTGTTCGTGCCTATCGAACGGAATGCGTAGGCTTCGAGAAGATCTTTATTTTGACATATTATACGCGCGAATCCGAGACCCAAGCAAAGAGTTATGGCGGTTTGAAAATCCGGGTACGGGGAAAGGTCGATGTAAGTAAGAAATGTTGGCAAGAATGGACGGGTGCGATCATACCAGCACTAATGCACCGTATCCCATCAGAACTCCGAAGTTAAGCGTGCTTGGGCGAGAGTAGTGCTAGGATGGGTGACCTCCTTGGAAGTCCTCGTGTTGCACCCCTCTTTTTTTCGTTTTTTTATCAGTGGATCGGATTTTCAATTTGTTCATTTTATGCTCGTGCCTATCGAACGGACAGCGTAGGCATCGAGAAGATCTTTCTTTTGATATATTTTACGCGCGAATCTGAGACCCGAGCAAAGAGTTATGGCGGGAAAATCTGAGACCCGAACGGAATGCGTAGGCTTCGAGAAGATCTTTCTTTTTATAGGTTATACGCGCAACTCTAAGACCCGAGCAAAGAGTTATGGCGGTTTGAAAATCCGGGTTCGGGGAAAGGTCGATGTAAGTAAGAAATGTTGGCAAGAATGGGCGAGTGCGATCATACCAGCACTAATGCACCGGATCCCATCAGAACTCCGAAGTTAAGCGTGCTTGGGCGAGAGTAGTACTAGGATGGTTGACCTCCTGGGAAGTCCTCGTGTTGCACCCCTCTTTTTTTCGTTTTTTTATCGGTGGATCGGATTTTCAATTTGTTCATTTTATGCTCGTGTATATCGAACGGGCAGCGTAAGCATTGAGAAGATCTTTCTTTTGATATATTATACGCGCGAATCCGAGACCCGAGCAAAGAGTTACGGCGGTTTGAAAATCCGGGTTCAGGGAAAGGTCGATGTAAGTAAGAAATGGTGGCAAGAATTGACGGGTTCGATCATACCAGCACTAATGCACCGGATCCCATCAGAACACCGAAGTTAAGCGTGCTTGGGCGAGAGTAGCACTAGGATGGGTGACCTCCTGGGAAGTCCTCGTGTTGCACCCCTGTTTTTTTCGTTTTTTATCGGTGGATCGGATTTTCAATTTGTTCATTTTATGCTCGTGCCTATTGAACGGAATGCGTAGGCATCGAGAAGATCTTTCTTTTGATATATTATACGCACGAATCCGAGATCCGAGCAAAGAGTTATGGCGGTTTGAAAATCCGGGTTCAGGTAAAGGTCGATGTAAGTAAGAAATGTTGGCAAGAATGGACGGGTGCGATCATACCAGCACTAATGCACCGGATCCCATCAGAACTCCGAAGTTAAGCATGCTTGAGCGAGAGTAGTACTAGGATGGGTGACCTCCTGTGAAGTCCTCGTGTTGTACCCCTCTTTTTTTCGTTTTTTTTATCGATGTATCGAATTTTTAATTTGTTCAATTTTTGTTCGTGCCTATCGAACGGAATGCGTAGGCTTCGAGAAGATCTTTATTTTGATATATTATACGCGCGAATCCGAGACCCGAGCAAAGAGTTATGGCGGTTTGAAAATCCGGGTTCGGGGAAAGGTCGATGTAAGTAAGAAATGTTGGCAAAAATTCACGGGTGCGATCACACCAGCACTAATGCACCGTATCCCATCAGAACTCCGAAGTTAAGCGTGCTTGGGCGAGAGTAGTACTAGGATGGGTGACCTCCTGGGAAGTCCTCGTGTTGCACTCCTCTTTTTTTCGTTTTTTTATAGGTGGATCGGATTTTCAATTTGTTCATTTTATGCTCGTGCCTATCGAACGGGCAGCGTAGGCATCGAGAAGATCTTTCTTTTGATATATTATACGTGCGAATTTGAGACCCGAGCAAAGAGTTATGGCGGGAAAATCCGGGTTCAGGGAAAGGTCGATGTAAGTAAGAAATGTTGGCAAGAATGGACGGGTTCAATCATACCAGCACTAATGCACCGGATCCCATCAGAACACCGAAGTTAAGCGTGCTTGGGCGAGAGTAGTACTAGGATGCGTGACCTCCTGGGAAGTCCTCGTGTTTCCCCCACTTTTTTTTCGTATTTATTTAATCGTTGGATCGGATTTTGAATTTGTTTAATTTTTGCTCGTGCCTATCGAACGGACTGCGTAGGCATCGAGAAGATCTTTCTTTTGATATATTATACGCGCAAAGCCGAGACCCGATCAAAGAGTTATAGCGGTTTGAAAATCGGGGTTCGGGGAAAGGTCGATGTAAGTAAGAAATGTTGGCAAGAATGGACGAGTGCGATCATACCAGCACTAATGCACCGGATCCCATCAGAACTCCGAAGTTAAGCGTGTTTGGGCGAGTGTAGTACTAGGATGGGTGACCCGCTGGGAAGTCGTCGTGTTGCACCCCTCATTTTTTCGTTTTTTTATCGGTTGATCGGTTTTTCAATTTGTTCATGTTTTGCTCGTGCCTATCGAACAAAAACCGTAGGCATCGAGAAGATCTTTCTTTTGATATATTATACGCGTGAATCCGAGACCCGAGCAAAGAGTTATGGCGGTTTGAAAATCGGGATTCGGGGAAAGGTCGATGTAAGTAAGAAATGTTGGCAAGAATGGACGGGTGCGATCATACCAGCACTAATGCACCGGATCCCATCAGAACTCCGAAGTTAAGCGTGCTTGGGCTACAGTAGTACTAGGATGGGTGACCCACTGAGAAGTCATCGTGTTGCACCCCACTTTTTTTCGTTTTTTTTATCGGTGGATCGGATTTTCAATTTGTTCATTTTTTGCTCGTGCCTATCGAACGGAATGCGTAGGCATCAAGAAGATCTTTCTTTTGATAGATTATACGCGCGAATCCGAGACCCGAGGAAAGAGTTATGGCGGTTTGAAAATCCGGGTTCGGGGAAAGGTCGATGTAAGTAAGAAATGTTGGCAAGAATGGACGGGTGCGATCATACCAGCACTAATGCACCGTATCCCATCAGAACTCCGAAGTTAAGCGTGCTTGGGCGAGAGTAATACTAGGATGGGTGACCTCCTGGGAAGTCCTCGTGTTGCACCCCTCTTTTTTTCGTTTTTTTTTATCGGTGGATCGGATTTTCAATTTCTTCATTTTTTGCTCGTGCCTATCCAACGGAATGCGTAGGCATCGAGAAGATCTTTCTTGTGATATATTATACGCGCGAATCCGAGACCAGATCAAAGAGTTATGGCTGTTTAAAAATCCGGGTTCGGGGAAAGGCCGTTGTAAGTAAGAAATGTTGGCAAGAATGGACGGGTGCGATCATACTAGCACTAATGCACCGGATCCCATCAGAACTCCGAAGTTAAGCGTGCTTGGGCGAGAGTAGTACTAGGATGGGTGATCTCCTGGGAAGTCCTCGTGTTGCACCCCTCTCTTTTTCGTTTTTTTATCGGTGGATCGGATTTTCAATTTGTTCATTTTATGCTCGTGCCTATCGAACGGAATGCGTAGGCATCGAGAAGATCTTTCTTTTGATATATTATACGCGCGAATCCGAGACCCGAGCAAGGAGTTATGGCGGTTTGAAAATCCGGGTTCGGGGAAAGGTCGATGTAAGTAAGAAATGTTGGCAAGAATGGACGGGTGCGATCATACCAGCACTAATGCACCGTATTCCATCAGAACTCCGAAGTTAAGCGTGCTTGGGTGAGAGTAGTACTAGGATGGGTGACCTCCTGGGAAGTCCTCGTGTTGCACCCCTCTTTTTTTCGTTTTTTTATCGGTGGATCGTATTTTCATTTTATTCATTTTTTTCTCTTGCCTATCGAACGGAATGCGTAGGCATCGAGAAGATCTTTCTTTTTACATATTATACGCGCGAATCCGAGACACGAGCAAAGTGTTATGGCGGTTTGAAAATCCAGGTTATGGGAAAGGTCGATGTAAGTAAGAAATGTTGGCAAGAATGGAAGGGTGCAATCATACTACCACTAATGCACCGGATCCCATCAAAACTTCGAAGTTAAGCGTGCTTTGGAGAGAGTAGTACTAGGATGGGTGACCTCCTAAGAAATCCTCGTGTTGCACCCCTCTTTTTTCCGTTTTTTTATCGGTGTATCGGATTCTCAATTTGTTCATTTTTTACTCATGCCTGTCGAATGGAATGCGTAGGCATCGTGAAAATCTTTCTTTTGATATATTATACACGAGAATCCGAGACCGAGCAAAGTGTTATGGCGGTTTGAAAATCCGGGTTCGGGGAAAGGTCGATGTAAGTAAGAAATGTTGGCAAGAATTGACGGGTGCGATGATACCGGCATTAATGCCCCGGATCCCATCAGAACTCCGAAGTTAAGCGTGATTGGGCGAGATTAGTACTAGGATGGGTGACCTCCTGAGAAGTCCTCGTGTTGCACCCCTCTTTTTTTCGTTTTTTAATCGGTGGATCGGATTTTCAATTTGTTCATTTTTTGTTCTTGCCTATCGAACGGAATGCGTAGGCATCGAGAAGATCTTTCTTTTTATAGGTTATACGCGCAACTCTGAGACTCGAGCAAAGAGTTATGGCGGTTTGAAAATCCGGGTTCGGGGAAAGGTCGATGTAAGTAAGAAATGTTGGCAAGAATGGACGGGTGCAATCATAACATCACTAATGCACCGGATCCCATCAGAACTTCGAAGTTAAGCGTGCTTTGGCGAGAGTAGTACTAGGATGGGTGACCTCCTAAGAAGTCCTCGTGTTGCACCCCTCTTTTTTTCGTTTTTTTATCGGTGTATCGGATTCTCAATTTGTTCATTTTTTGCTCGTGCCTGTCGAATGGAATGCGTAGGCATCGTGAAGATCTTTCTTTTGATATATTATACACGAGAATCCGAGACCGAGCAAAGTGTTATGGCGGTTTGAAAAACCGGGTTCGGGGAAAGGTCGATGTAAGTAAGAAATGTTGGCAAGAATGGACGGGTGCGATGATACCGGCACTAATGCCCCGGATCCCATCAGAACTCCGAAGTTAAGCGTGATTGGGCGAGATTAGTACTAGGATGGGTGACCTCTTGAGAAGTCCTCGTGTTGCACCCCTCTTTTTTTCGTTTTTTAATCGGTGGATCGGATTTTCAATTTGTTCATTTTTTGCTCGTGCCTATCGAACGGAATGCGTAGGCATCGAGAAGATCTTTCTTTTTATAGGTTATACGCGCAACTCTGAGACCCGAGCAAAGAGTTATGGCGGTTTGAAAATCCGGGTTCGGGGAAAGGTCGATGTAAGTAAGAAATGTTGGCAAGAATGGACGGGTGCAATCATAACATCACTAATGCATCGGATCCCATCAGAACTTTGAGGTTAAGCGTGCTTTGGTGAGAGTAGTACTAGGATGGGTGACCTCCTGGGAAGTATTCGTGTATGCATCCGTGTTATTTTAATTTTTTTTTATCGGTTGATCGGATTTTAAATTTGTTCATTTTTTGCTCGTGCCTATCGAAAAAAATGTGTAGGCAACGAGAAGATCTTTCTTTTGATATATTATACGCGAGAATCCGAGATCCGAGCAAAGAGTTATGGCGGTTTGAAAATCCGGGTTCAGGTATAGGTCGATGTAAGTAAGAAATGTTGGCAAGAATGGACGGGTGCGATCATACCAGCACTAATGCACCGGATCCCATCAGAACTGCAAAGTTAAGCATGCTTGGGCGAGAGTAGTATTAGGATGGGTGACCTCCTGGGAAGTCCTCATGTTGCACCCCTCTTTTTTTCGTTTTTTTATCGGTGGATCGGATTTTCAATTTGTTCATTTATTGCTCGTGCCTCTCGAACGGAATGCGTAGGCATCGAGAAGATCTTTCTTTTGATATATTATACGCGCGAATCCGAGACCCGAGCAAAGAGTTATGGTGGTTTGAAAATCCGGGTTCGGGGAAAGGTCGATGTAAGTAAGAAATGTTGGCAAGAATGGACGGGTGCGATCATACCAGCACTAATGCACCGGATCCCATCAGAACTTCGATGTTAAGCGTGCTTGGGCGAGAGTAGTACTAGGATGGGTGACCTCCTGGGAAATCCTCGTGTTGCACCCCTCTTTCTTTCGTTTTTTTATCGGTGGATCGGATTTTCAATGTGTTCATTTTTTGCTCGTGCCTATCGAACGGAATGCGTAGGCATCCAGAAGATCTTTCTCTTGATATATTATACGCGCGAATCCGAGACCCGAGCAAAGAGTTATGGTCGTGCCTATTGAACGGAATGTGTAGGCATCGAGAAGATCTTTCTTTTGATATATTATACACGCGAATCCGAGACCCGAGCAAAGAGTTATGGCGGTTTGAAAATCCGGGTTCAAGTAAAGGTCGATGTAAGTAAGAAATATTGGCAAGAATGGACGGGTGCGATCATACCAGCACTAATGCACCGGATCCCATCAGAACTCCGAAGTTAAGCGTGCTTGAGCGAGAGTAGTACTAGGATGGGTGACCTCCTGTGAAGTCCTCGTGTTGTTCCCCCTTTTTTTTCGTTTTTTTTATCGGTTTATCGAATTTTCAATTTGTTCATTTTTTGTTCGTGCCTATCGAACGAAATGCGTAGGCTTCGAGAAGATCTTTATTTTGATATATTATACGCGCGAATCCGAGACCCCAGCAAAGAGTTATGGCGTTTTGAAAATCCGGGTTCGGGGAAAGGTCGATGTAAGTAAGAAATGTTGGCAAGAATGGACGGGTGCGATCATACTAGCACTAATGCACCGTATCCCATCTGAACTCCGAAGTTAAGCGTGCTTGGGCGAGAGTAGGACTAGGATTGGTGACCTCCTGGGAAGTCCTCGTGTTGCAGCCCTCTTTTTTTCGTTTTTTTAACAGTGGATCGGATTTTCAATTTGTTCATTTTATGCTCGTGCCTATCGAACGGGCAGCATAGGCATCGAGAAGATCTTTCTTTTGATATATTATACGCGCGAATCTGAGACCCGAGCAAAGAGTTATGGCGGGAAAATCTGAGACCCGAACGGAATGCGTAGGCTTCGAGAAGATCTTTCTTTTTATAGGTTATACGCGCAACTCTGAGACCCGAGCAAAGAGTTATGGCGGTTTAAAAATCCGGGTTCGGGGAAAGGTCGATGTAAGTAAGAAATGTTGGCAAGAATGGACGGGTGCGATAATACCAGCACTAATGCACCGTATCCCATCAGAACTCCGAAGTTAAGCGTGCTTGGGCGAGAGTAGTACTAGGATGGGTGACCTCCTGGGAAGTCCTCGTGTTGCACCCCTCTTTTTTTCGTTTTTTTTTATCGGTGGATCGGATTTTCAATTTCTTCATTTTTTGCTCGTGCCTTTCGAACGGAATGCGTAGGCATCGAGAAGATCTTTCTTGTGATATATTATACGCGCGAATCCGAGACCCGATCAAAGACTTATGGCTGTTTGAAAATCCGGGTTCGGGGAAAGGTCGATGTAAGTAAGAAATGTTGGCAAGAATGGACGGGTGCGATCATACCAGCACTAATGCACCGTATCCCATCAGAACTCCGAAGTTAAGCGTGCTTGGGCGAGAGTAGTACTAGGATGGGTGATCTCCTGGGAAGTCCTCGTGTTGCACCCCTCTCTTTTTCGTTTTTTTATCGGTGGATCTTATTTTCAATTTGTTCATTTTATGCTCGTGCCTATCGAACGGAATGCGTAGGCATCGAGAAGATTTTTCTTTTGATATATTATACGCGCGAATCCGAGACCCGAGCAAGGAGTTATGGCGGTTTGAAAATCCGGGTTCGGGGAAAGGTCGATGTAAGTAAGAAATGTTGGCAAGAATGGACGGGTGCGATCATACTAGCACTAATGCACCGTATTCCATCATAACTCCGAAGTTAAGCGTGCTTGGGCGAGAGTAGTACTAGGATGGGTTACCTCCTGGGAAGTCCTCGTGTTGCACCCCTCTTTTTTTCGTTTTTTTTATCGGTGGATCGGATTTTTATTTTATTCATTTTTTGCTCTTGCCTATCGAACGGAATGCGTAGGCATCGAGAAGATCTTTCTTTTTACATATTATACGCGCGAATCCGAGACACGAGCAAAGTGTTATGGCGGTTTGAAAATCCAAGTTATGGGAAAGGTCGATGTAAGTAAGAAATGTTGGCAAGAATGGAAGGGTGCAATCATACCACCACTAATGCACCGGATCCCATCAAAACTCCGAAGTTAAGCGTGCTTTGGCGAGAGTAGTACTAGGGTGACCTCCTAAGAAGTGCTCGTGTTGCACCCCTCTTTTTTTCGTTTTTTTATCGGTGTATCGGATTCTCAATTTGTTCATTTTTTGCTCGTGCCTGTCGAATGGAATGCGTAGGCATCGTGAAAATCTTTCTTTTGATATATTATACACGAGAATCCGAGACCGATAAAAGAGTTATGGCGGTTTGAAAATCCGGGTTCGGGGAAAGGTCGATGTAAGTAAGAAATGTTGGAAAGAATGGACGGGTGCGATGATACCGACACTAATGCCCCGGATCCCATCAGAACTCCAAAGTTAAGCGTGATTGGGCGAGATTAGTACTAGGATGGGTGACCTCCTGAGAAGTCCTCGTGTTGCACCCCTGTTTTTTTCGTTTTTTAATCGGTGGATCGGATTTTCAATTTGTTCATTTTTTGCTCGTGCCTATCGAACGGAATGCGTAGGCATCGAGAAGATCTTTCTTTTAATAGGTTATACGCGCAACTCTGAGACCCGAGCAAAGAGTTATGGCGGTTTGAAAATCCGGGTTCGGGGAAAGATCGATGTAAGTAAGAAATGTTGGCAAGAATGGACGGGTGCGATCATACAAGCACTAATGCACCAGATCCCATCAGAACTTCGAAGTTAAGCGTGATTGGGCGAGAGTAGTACTAGGATGGGTGACCTCCTGGGAAGTCCTCGTGTTGCACCCCTCTTTTTTTCGTTTTTTTATCGGTGGATCGGATTTTCAATTTGTTCATTTTTTGTTGGTGCCTATCGAACGGAATGCGTAGGCATCGATAAGATCTTTCTTTTGATATATTATACGCTTGAATCCGAGACCCGAACAAAGAGTTATGGCGGTTTGAAAATCCGGGTTCGGGGAAAGGTCGATGTAAGTAAGAAATGTTGGCAAGAATGGACGGGTGCGATCATACCAGCACTAATGCACCGGATCCCATCAGAACTCCGAAGTTAAGCGTGCTTGGGCGAGAGTAGTACTAGGATGTGTGACCTCCTGGGAAGTCCTCGTGTTGCACCCCTCTTTTTTTCGTTTTTTTTTATCGGTGGATCGGATTTTAAACTTGTTCATTTTTTGCTCGTGCCTATCGAACGGAATGTGTAGGCATCGAGAAGATCTTTCTTTTGATATATTATATACGCGAATCCGAAACCCGAGCAAAGAGTTATGGCGGTTTGAAAATCCGGGTTCGGGGAAAGGACGATGTAAGTAAGAAATGTTGGCAAGAATGGACGGGTGCGATCATACCAACACTAATGCACCGGATCCCATCAGAACTCCGAAGTTAAGCGTGCTGGATCGGGTTTTCAATTTGTTCATTTTTTGCTCGTGCCTATCGAACGGAATGCGTAGGCATCGAGAAGATCTTTCTTTTTATAGGTTATACGCGCAACTTTGAGACCCGAGCAAAGAGTTATGGCGGTTTGAAAATCCGGGTTCGGGGAAAGGTCGATGTAAGTAAGAAATGTTGGCAAGAATGGACGGGTGCAATCATAACATCACTAATGCACCGGATCCAATCAGAACTTCAAAGTTAAGCGTGCTTTGGAGAGAGTAGTACTAGGATGGGTCACCTCCTAGGAAGTCCTCGTGTATGCATCCCTGTTTTTTTAGTTTTTTTTTATCGGTTGATCGGATTTTCAATTTGTTCATTTTTTGCTCGTGCCTATCGAACAAAATGTGTAGGCAACGAGAAGATCTTTCTTTTGATATATTATACGCGCGAATCCGAGATCCGAGCAAAGAGTTATGGCGGTTTGAAAATCCGGGTTCAGGTAAAGGTCGATGTAAGTAAGAAATGTTGGCAAGAATGGACGGGTGCGATCATACCAGCACTAATGCACCGGATCCCATCAGAACTCCAAAGTTAAGCGTGCTTGAGCGAGAGTAGTACTAGCATGGGTGACCTCCTGTGAAGTCCTCGTGTTGTACCCCTCTTTTTTTCGTTTTTTTTATCGGTGTATCGAATTTTCAATTTGTTCATTTTTTGTTCGTGCCTATCGAACGGAATGCGTAGGATTCGAGAAGATCTTTATTTTGATATATTATACGCGCGAATCCGAGACCCGGGCAAAGAGTTATGGCGGTTTGAAAATCCGGGTTCAGGTAAAGGTCGATGTAAGTAAGAAATGTTGGCAAGAATGGACGGGTGCGATCATACCAACACTAATGCACCGGATCCCATCAGAACTCCGAAGTTAAGCGTGCTTGGGCGAGAGTAGTACTTGGATGTGTGACCTCTTGGGAAGTCCTCGTGTTGCACCCCTCTTTTTTTCATTTTTTTTATCGGTGGATCGGATTTTAAACTTGTTCATTTTTTGCTCGTGCCTATCGAACGGAATGTGTAGGCATCGAGAAGATCTTTCTTTTGATATATTATATGCGCGAATCCGAGACCCGAGCAAAGAGTTATGGCGGTTTTAAAATCCGGGTTCGTGGAAAGGACGATGTAAGTAAGAAATGTTGGCAAGAATGGACGGGTGCGATCATACCAGCACTAATGCACCGGATCCCATCAGAACTCCGAAGTTAAGCGTTCTTGGGTGACCTCCTGGGAAGTCCTCGTGTTGCACCCCTCTTTTTTTCATTTTTTTTATCGGTGGATCGGATTTTTAATTTGTTCATTTTTTGGTCGTGCCTATCGAACAGAATGCGTAGGCATTGAGAAGATCTTTCTTTTGATATATTATACGCGCGAATCCGATACCCGAGCAAAGAGTTATGGCGGTTTGAAAATCGGGTTCAGGTAAAGGTCGATGTAAGTAAGAAATGTTGGCAAGAATGGACGGGTGCGATCATACCAGCACTAATGCACCGGATCCCATCAGAACTCCGAAGTTAAGCGTGATTGAGCGAGAGTAGTACTAGGATGGGTGACCTCCTGTGAAGTCCTCGTGTTGTACCCCTCTTTTTTTCGTTTTTTTTATCGATGTATCGAATTTTTAATTTGTTCAATTTTTGTTCGTGCCTATCGAACGGAATGCGTAGGCTTCGAGAAGATCTTTATTTTGATATATTATACGCGCGAATCCGATACCCGAGCAAAGAGTTATGGCGGTTTGAAAATCGGGTTCAGGTAAAGGTCGATGTAAGTAAGAAATGTTGGCAAGAATGGACGGGTGCGATCATACCAGCACTAATGCACCGGATCCCATCAGAACTCCGAAGTTAAGCGTGATTGAGCGAGAGTAGTACTAGGATGGGTGACCTCCTGTGAAGTCCTCGTGTTGTACCCCTCTTTTTTTCGTTTTTTTTATCGATGTATCGAATTTTTAATTTGTTCAATTTTTGTTCGTGCCTATCGAACGGAATGCGTAGGCTTCGAGAAGATCTTTATTTTGATATATTATACGCGCGAATCCGAGACCCGAGCAAAGAGTTATGGCGGTTTGAAAATCCGGGTTCGGGGAAAGGTCGATGTAAGTAAGAAATGTTGGCAAAAATTCACGGGTGCGATCACACCAGCACTAATGCACCGTATCCCATCAGAACTCCGAAGTTAAGCGTGCTTGGGCGAGAGTAGTACTAGGATGGGTGACCTCCTGGGAAGTCCTCGTGTTGCACTCCTCTTTTTTTCGTTTTTTTATAGGTGGATCGGATTTTCAATTTGTTCATTTTATGCTCGTGCCTATCGAACGGGCAGCGTAGGCATCGAGAAGATCTTTCTTTTGATATATTATACGTGCGAATTTGAGACCCGAGCAAAGAGTTATGGCGGGAAAATCCGGGTTCAGGGAAAGGTCGATGTAAGTAAGAAATGTTGGCAAGAATGGACGGGTTCAATCATACCAGCACTAATGCACCGGATCCCATCAGAACACCGAAGTTAAGCGTGCTTGGGCGAGAGTAGTACTAGGATGCGTGACCTCCTGGGAAGTCCTCGTGTTTCCCCCACTTTTTTTTCGTATTTATTTAATCGTTGGATCGGATTTTGAATTTGTTTAATTTTTGCTCGTGCCTATCGAACGGACTGCGTAGGCATCGAGAAGATCTTTCTTTTGATATATTATACGCGCAAAGCCGAGACCCGATCAAAGAGTTATAGCGGTTTGAAAATCGGGGTTCGGGGAAAGGTCGATGTAAGTAAGAAATGTTGGCAAGAATGGACGAGTGCGATCATACCAGCACTAATGCACCGGATCCCATCAGAACTCCGAAGTTAAGCGTGTTTGGGCGAGTGTAGTACTAGGATGGGTGACCCGCTGGGAAGTCGTCGTGTTGCACCCCTCATTTTTTCGTTTTTTTTATCGGTTGATCGGTTTTTCAATTTGTTCATGTTTTGCTCGTGCCTATCGAACAAAAACCGTAGGCATCGAGAAGATCTTTCTTTTGATATATTATACGCGTGAATCCGAGACCCGAGCAAAGAGTTATGGCGGTTTGAAAATCAAGATTCGGGGAAAGGTCGATGTAAGTAAGAAATGTTGGCAAGAATGGACGGGTGCGATCATACCAGCACTAATGCACCGGATCCCATCAGAACTCCGAAGTTAAGCGTGCTTGGGCTACAGTAGTACTAGGATGGGTGACCCACTGAGAAGTCATCGTGTTGCACCCCACTTTTTTTCGTTTTTTTTATCGGTGGATCGGATTTTCAATTTGTTCATTTTTTGCTCGTGCCTATCGAACGGAATGCGTAGGCATCAAGAAGATCTTTCTTTTGATAGATTATACGCGCGAATCCGAGACCCGAGGAAAGAGTTATGGCGGTTTGAAAATCCGGGTTCGGGGAAAGGTCGATGTAAGTAAGAAATGTTGGCAAGAATGGACGGGTGCGATCATACCAGCACTAATGCACCGTATCCCATCAGAACTCCGAAGTTAAGCGTGCTTGGGCGAGAGTAATACTAGGATGGGTGACCTCCTGGGAAGTCCTCGTGTTGCACCCCTCTTTTTTTCGTTTTTTTTTATCGGTGGATCGGATTTTCAATTTCTTCATTTTTTGCTCGTGCCTATCCAACGGAATGCGTAGGCATCGAGAAGATCTTTCTTGTGATATATTATACGCGCGAATCCGAGACCAGATCAAAGAGTTATGGCTGTTTAAAAATCCGGGTTCGGGGAAAGGCCGTTGTAAGTAAGAAATGTTGGCAAGAATGGACGGGTGCGATCATACTAGCACTAATGCACCGGATCCCATCAGAACTCCGAAGTTAAGCGTGCTTGGGCGAGAGTAGTACTAGGATGGGTGATCTCCTGGGAAGTCCTCGTGTTGCACCCCTCTCTTTTTCGTTTTTTTATCGGTGGATCGGATTTTCAATTTGTTCATTTTATGCTCGTGCCTATCGAACGGAATGCGTAGGCATCGAGAAGATCTTTCTTTTGATATATTATACGCGCGAATCCGAGACCCGAGCAAGGAGTTATGGCGGTTTGAAAATCCGGGTTCGGGGAAAGGTCGATGTAAGTAAGAAATGTTGGCAAGAATGGACGGGTGCGATCATACCAGCACTAATGCACCGTATTCCATCAGAACTCCGAAGTTAAGCGTGCTTGGGTGAGAGTAGTACTAGGATGGGTGACCTCCTGGGAAGTCCTCGTGTTGCACCCCTCTTTTTTTCGTTTTTTTATCGGTGGATCGTATTTTCATTTTATTCATTTTTTTCTCTTGCCTATCGAACGGAATGCGTAGGCATCGAGAAGATCTTTCTTTTTACATATTATACGCGCGAATCCGAGACACGAGCAAAGTGTTATGGCGGTTTGAAAATCCAGGTTATGGGAAAGGTCGATGTAAGTAAGAAATGTTGGCAAGAATGGAAGGGTGCAATCATACTACCACTAATGCACCGGATCCCATCAAAACTTCGAAGTTAAGCGTGCTTTGGAGAGAGTAGTACTAGGATGGGTGACCTCCTAAGAAATCCTCGTGTTGCACCCCTCTTTTTTCCGTTTTTTTATCGGTGTATCGGATTCTCAATTTGTTCATTTTTTACTCATGCCTGTCGAATGGAATGCGTAGGCATCGTGAAGATCTTTCTTTTGATATATTATACACGAGAATCCGAGACCGAGCAAAGTGTTATGGCGGTTTGAAAATCCGGGTTCGGGGAAAGGTCGATGTAAGTAAGAAATGTTGGCAAGAATTGACGGGTGCGATGATACCGGCATTAATGCCCCGGATCCCATCAGAACTCCGAAGTTAAGCGTGATTGGGCGAGATTAGTACTAGGATGGGTGACCTCCTGAGAAGTCCTCGTGTTGCACCCCTCTTTTTTTCGTTTTTTAATCGGTGGATCGGATTTTCAATTTGTTCATTTTTTGTTCGTGCCTATCGAACGGAATGCGTAGGCATCGAGAAGATCTTTCTTTTTATAGGTTATACGCGCAACTCTGAGACCCGAGCAAAGAGTTATGGCGGTTTGAAAATCCGGGTTCGGGGAAAGGTCGATGTAAGTAAGAAATGTTGGCAAGAATGGACGGGTGCAATCATAACATCACTAATGCAACGGATCCCATCAGAACTTCGAAGTTAAGCGTGCTTTGGCGAGAGTAGTACTAGGATGGGTGACCTCCTAAGAAGTCCTCGTGTTGCACCCCTCTTTTTTTCGTTTTTTTATCGGTGTATCGGATTCTCAATTTGTTCATTTTTTGCTCGTGCCTGTCGAATGGAATGCGTAGGCATCGTGAAGATCTTTCTTTTGATATATTATACATGAGAATCCGAGACCGAGCAAAGTGTTATGGCGGTTTGAAAAACCGGGTTCGGGGAAAGGTCGATGTAAGTAAGAAATGTTGGCAAGAATGGACGGGTGTGATGATACCGGCACTAATGCCCCGGATCCCATCAGAACTCCGAAGTTAAGCGTGATTGGGCGAGATTAGTACTAGGATGGGTGACCTCTTGAGAAGTCCTCGTGTTGCACCCCTCTTTTTTTCGTTTTTTAATCGGTGGATCGGATTTTCAATTTGTTCATTTTTTGCTCGTGCCTATCGAACGGAATGCGTAGGCATCGAGAAGATCTTTCTTTTTATAGGTTATACGCGCAACTCTGAGACCCGAGCAAAGAGTTATGGCGGTTTGAAAATCCGGGTTCGGGGAAAGGTCGATGTAAGTAAGAAATGTTGGCAAGAATGGACGGGTGCAATCATAACATCACTAATGCATCGGATCCCATCAGAACTTTGAGGTTAAGCGTGCTTTGGTGAGAGTAGTACTAGGATGGGTGACCTCCTGGGAAGTATTCGTGTATGCATCCGTGTTTTTTTAATTTTTTTTTATCGGTTGATCGGATTTTAAATTTGTTCATTTTTTGCTCGTGCCTATCGAAAAAAATGTGTAGGCAACGAGAAGATCTTTCTTTTGACATATTATACGCGAGAATCCGAGATCCGAGCAAAGAGTTATGGCGGTTTGAAAATCCGGGTTCAGGTATAGGTCGATGTAAGTAAGAAATGTTGGCAAGAATGGACGGGTGCGATCATACCAGCACTAATGCACCGGATCCCATCAGAACTGCAAAGTTAAGCATGCTTGGGCGAGAGTAGTATTAGGATGGGTGACCTCCTGGGAAGTCCTCATGTTGCACCCCTCTTTTTTTCGTTTTTTTATCGGTGGATCGGATTTTCAATTTGTTCATTTATTGCTCGTGCCTCTCGAACGGAATGCGTAGGCATCGAGAAGATCTTTCTTTTGATATATTATACGCGCGAATCCGAGACCCGAGCAAAGAGTTATGGTGGTTTGAAAATCCGGGTTCGGGGAAAGGTCGATGTAAGTAAGAAATGTTGGCAAGAATGGACGGGTGCGATCATACCAGCACTAATGCACCGGATCCCATCAGAACTTCGATGTTAAGCGTGCTTGGGCGAGAGTAGTACTAGGATGGGTGACCTCCTGGGAAATCCTCGTGTTGCACCCCTCTTTCTTTCGTTTTTTTATCGGTGGATCGGATTTTCAATGTGTTCATTTTTTGCTCGTGCCTATCGAACGGAATGCGTAGGCATCCAGAAGATCTTTCTCTTGATATATTATACGCGCGAATCCGAGACCCGAGCAAAGAGTTATGGCGGTTTGAAAATCCGGATTCGGGGAAAGGTCGATGTAAGTAAGAAATGTTGGCAAGAATGGACGGGTGCGATCATACCAGCACTAATGCACCGGATCCCATCAGAACTCCGAAGTTAAGCGCGCTTCGGCGAGAGTAGTACTAGGATGGGTGAGCTCCTGGGAAGTCCTCGTGTTGCACCCCTCTTTTTTCGTTTTTTTATCGGTGGATCGGATTTTCAATTTGTTCATTTTTTGCTCGTGCCTATCGAACGGAATGTGTAGGCATCGAGAAGATCTTTCTTTTGATATATTATACACGCGAATCCGAGACCCGAGCAAAGAGTTATGGCGGTTTGAAAATCCGGGTTCGGGAAAGGTCGATGTAAGTAAGAAATGTTGGCAAGAATGGACGGGTGCGATCATACAAGCACTAATGCACCAGATCCCATCAGAACTTCGAAGTTAAGCGTGATTGGGCGAGAGTAGTACTAGGATGGGTGACCTCCTCGGAAGTCCTCGTGTTGCACCCCTCTTTTTTTCGTTTTTTTATCGGTGGATCGGATTTTCAATTTGTTCATTTTTTGCTGGTGCCTATCGAACGGAATGCGTAGGCATCGATAAGATCTTTCTTTTGATATATTATACGCGCGAATCCGAGACCCGAACAAAGAGTTATGGCGGTTTGAAAATCCGGGTTCGGGGAAAGGTCGATGTAAGTAAGAAATGTTGGCAAGAATGGACGGTTGCGATCATACCAGCACTAATGCACCGGATCCCATCAGAACTCCGAAGTTAAGCGTGCTTGGGCGAGAGTAGTACTAGGATGTGTGACCTCCTGGGAAGTCCTCGTGTTGCACCCCTCTTTTTTTCGTTTTTTTTATCGGTGAATCGGATTTTAAACTTGTTCATTTTTTGCTCGTGCCTATCGAACGGAATGTGTAGGCATCGAGAAGATCTTTCTTTTGATATATTATATACGCGAATCCGAAACCCGAGCAAAGAGTTATGGCGGTTTGAAAATCCGGGTTCGGGGAAAGGACGATGTAAGTAAGAAATGTTGGCAAGAATGGACGGGTGCGATCATACCAGCACTAATGCACCGGATCCCATCAGAACTCCGAAGTTAAGCGTTCTGGATCGGGTTTTCAATTTGTTCATTTTTTGCTCGTGCCTATCGAACGGAATGCGTAGGCATCGAGAAGATCTTTCTTTTTATAGGTTATACGCGCAACTTTGAGACCCGAGCAAAGAGTTATGGCGGTTTGAAAATCCGGGTTCGGGGAAAGGTCTATGTAAGTAAGAAATGTTGGCAAGAATGGACGGGTGCAATCATAACATCACTAATGCACCGGATCCAATCAGAACTTCAAAGTTAAGCGTGCTTTTGAGAGAGTAGTACTAGGATGGGTCACCTCCTAGGAAGTCCTCGTGTATGCATCCCTGTTTTTTTAGTTTTTTTTATCGGTTGATCAGATTTTCAATTTGTTCATTTTTTGCTCGTGCCTATCGAACAAAATGTGTAGGCAACGAGAAGATCTTTCTTTTGATATATTATACGCGCGAATCCGAGATCCGAGCAAAGAGTTATGGCGGTTTGAAAATCCGGGTTCAGGTAAAGGTCGATGTAAGTAAGAAATGTTGGCAAGAATGGACGGGTGCGATCATACCAGCACTAATGCACCGGATCCCATCAGAACTCCAAAGTTAAGCGTGCTTGAGCGAGAGTAGTACTAGGATGGGTGACCTCCTGTGAAGTCCTCGTGTTGTACCCCGCTTTTTTTCGTTTTTTTTATCGGTGTATCGAATTTTCAATTTGTTCATTTTTTGTTCGTGCCTATCAAACGGAATGCGTAGGATTCGAGAAGATCTTTATTTTGATATATTATACGCGCGAATCCGAGACCCGAGCAAAGAGTTATGGCGGTTTGAAAATCCGGGTTCAGGTAAAGGTCGATGTAAGTAAGAAATGTTGGCAAGAATGGACGGGTGCGATCATACCAACACTAATGCACCGGATCCCATCAGAACTCCGAAGTTAAGCGTGCTTGGGCGAGAGTAGTACTAGGATGTGTGACCTCCTGGGAAGTCCTCGTGTTGCACCCCTCTTTTTTTCATTTTTTTTATCGGTGGATCGGATTTTAAACTTGTTCATTTTTTGCTCGTGCCTATCGAACGGAATGTGTAGGCATCGAGAAGATCTTTCTTTTGATATATTATATGCGCGAATCCGAGACCCGAGCAAAGAGTTATGGCGGTTTGAAAATCCGGGTTCGTGGAAAGGACGATGTAAGTAAGAAATGTTGGCAAGAATGGACGGGTGCGATCATACCAGCACTAATGCACCGGATCCCATCAGAACTCCGAAGTTAAGCGTTCTTGGGTGACCTCCTGGGAAGTCCTCGTGTTGCACCCCTCTTTTTTTAATTTTTTTTATCTGTGGATCGGATTTTTAATTTGTTCATTTTTTGGTCGTGCCTATCGAACAGAATGCGTAGGCATTGAGAAGATCTTTCTTTTGATATATTATACGCGCGAATCCGATACCCGAGCAAAGAGTTATGGCGGTTTGAAAATCGGGTTCAGGTAAAGGTCGATGTAAGTAAGAAATGTTGGCAAGAATGGACGGGTGCGATCATACCAGCACTAATGCACCGGATCCCATCAGAACTCCGAAATTAAGCGTGCTGGATTGGGTTTTCAATTTGTTCATTTTTTGCTCGTGCCTATCGAATGGAATGCGTAGGCATCAAGAAGATCTTTCTTTTTATAGGTTATACCCGCAACTCTGAGACCCGAGCAAAGAGTTATGGCGGTTTGAAAATCCGGGTTCGGGGAAAGGTCGATGTAAGTAAGAAATGTTGGCAAGAATGGACGGGTTCAATCATACCAGCACTAATGCACCGGATCCCATCAGAACACCGAAGTTAAGCGTGCTTGGGCGAGAGTAGTACTAGGATGCTTGACCTCCTGGGAAGTCCTCGTGTTTCCCCCACTTTTTTTTCGTATTTTTTTAATCGTTGGATCGGATTTTGAATTTGTTTAATTTTTGATCGTGCCTATCGAACGGACTGCGTAGGCATCGAGAAGATCTTTCTTTTGATATATTATACGCGCAAAGCCGAGACCCGATCAAAGAGTTATAGCGGTTTGAAAATCGGGGTTCGGGGAAAGGTCGATGTAAGTAAGAAATGTTGGCAAGAATGGACGAGTGCAATCATACCAGCACTAATGCACCGGATCCCATCAGAACTCCGAAGTTAAGCGTGTTTGGGCGAGTGTAGTACTAGGATGGGTGACCCGTTGGGAAGTCGTCGTGTTGCACCCCTCATTTTTTCGTTTTTTTATCGGTTGATCGGTTTTTCAATTTGTTCATGTTTTGCTCGTGCCTATCGAACAAAAACCGTAGGCATCGAGAAGATCTTTCTTTTGATATATTATACGCGCGAATCCGAGACCCGAGCAAAGAGTTATGGCGGTTTGAAAATCGGGATTCGGGGAAAGGTCGATGTAAGTAAGAAATGTTGGCAAGAATGGACGGGTGCGATCATACCAGCACTAATGCACCGGATCCCATCAGAACTCCGAAGTTAAGCGTGCTTGGGCTACAGTAGTACTAGGATGGGTGACCCACTGAGAAGTCATCGTGTTGCACCCCACTTTTTTTCGTTTTTTTTATCGGTGGATCGGATTTTCAATTTGTTCATTTTTTGCTCGTGCCTATCGAACGGAATGCGTAGGCATCAAGAAGATCTTTCTTTTGATAGGTTATACGCGCAACTCTAAGACCCGAGCAAAGAGTTATGGCGGTTTGAAAATCCGGGTTCGGGGAAAGGTCGATGTAAGTAAGAAATGTTGGCAAGAATGGGCGAGTGCGATCATACCAGCACTAATGCACCGGATCCCATCAGAACTCCGAAGTTAAGCGTGCTTGGGCGAGAGTAGTACTAGGATGGGTGACCTCCTGTGAAGTCCTCGTGTTGTACCCCTCTTTTTTTCGTTTTTTTTATCTGTGTATCGAATTTTCAATTTGTTCATTTTTTGTTCGTGCCTATCGAACGGAATGCGTAGGATTCGAGAAGATCTTTATTTTGATATATTATACGCGCGAATCCGAGACCCGGGCAAAGAGTTATGGCGGTTTGAAAATCCGGGTTCAGGTAAAGGTCGATGTAAGTAAGAAATGTTGGCAAGAATGGACGGGTGCGATCATACCAACACTAATGCACCGGATCCCATCAGAACTCCGAAGTTAAGCGTGCTTGGGCGAGAGTAGTACTAGGATGTGTGACCTCCTGGGAAGTCCTCGTGTTGCACCCCTCTTTTTTTCATTTTTTTTATCGGTGGATCGGATTTTAAACTTGTTCATTTTTTGCTCGTGCCTATCGAACGGAATGTGTAGGCATCGAGAAGATCTTTCTTTTAATATATTATATGCGCGAATCCGAGACCCGAGCAAAGAGTTATGGCGGTTTGAAAATCCGGGTTCGTGGAAAGGACGATGTAAGTAAGAAATGTTGGCAAGAATGGACGGGTGCGATCATACCAGCACTAATGCACCGGATCCCATCAGAACTCCGAAGTTAAGCGTTCTTGGGTGACCTCCTGGGAAGTCCTCGTGTTGCACCCCTCTTTTTTTCATTTTTTTTATCTGTGGATCGGATTTTTAATTTGTTCATTTTTTGGTCGTGCCTATCGAACAGAATGCGTAGGCATTGAGAAGATCTTTCTTTTGATATATTATACGCGCGAATCCGATACCCGAGCAAAGAGTTATGGCGGTTTGAAAATCGGGTTCAGGTAAAGGTCGATGTAAGTAAGAAATGTTGGCAAGAATGGACGGGTGCGATCATACCAGCACTAATGCACCGGATCCCATCAGAACTCCGAAGTTAAGCGTGCTGGATTGGGTTTTCAATTTGTTCATTTTTTGCTCGTGCCTATCGAATGGAATGCGTAGGCATCAAGAAGATCTTTCTTTTTATAGGTTATACCCGCAACTCTGAGACCCGAGCAAAGAGTTATGGCGGTTTGAAAATCCGGGTTCGGGGAAAGGTCGATGTAAGTAAGAAATGTTGGCAAGAATGGACGGGTGCAATCATAACATCACTAATGCACCGGATCCCATCAGAACTTCGAAGTTAAGTGTGCTTTGGCGAGAGTAGTACTAGGATGTGTCACCTCCTAGGAAGTCCTCGTGTAAGCATCCCTGTTTTTTTAGTTTTTTTTTATCGGTTGATCAGATTTTCAATTTGTTCATTTTTTGCTCGTGCCTATCGAACAAAATGTGTAGGCAACGAGAAGATCTTTCTTTTGATATATTATACGCGCGAATTCGAGATCCGAGCAAAGAGTTATGGCGGTTTGAAAATCCGGGTTCAGGTAAAGGTCGATGTAAGTAAGAAATGTTGGCAAGAATGGACGGGTGCGATCATACCAGCACTAATGCACCGGATCCCATCAGAACTCCGAAGTTAAGCGTGCTTGAGCGAGAGTAGTACTAGGATGGGTGACCTCCTGTGAAGTCCTCGTGTTGTACCCCTCTTTTTTTCGTTTTTTATCGGTGTATCGAATTTTCAATTTGTTCATTTTTTGTTCGTGCCTATCGAACGGAATGCGTAGGCTTCGAGAAGATCTTTATTTTGACATATTATACGCGCGAATCCGAGACCCAAGCAAAGAGTTATGGCGGTTTGAAAATCCGGGTACGGGGAAAGGTCGATGTAAGTAAGAAATGTTGGCAAGAATGGACGGGTGCGATCATACCAGCACTAATGCACCGTATCCCATCAGAATTCCGAAGTTAAGCGTGCTTGGGCGAGAGTAGTGCTAGGATGGGTGACCTCCTTGGAAGTCCTCGTGTTGCACCCCTCTTTTTTTCGTTTTTTTATCAGTGGATCGGATTTTCAATTTGTTCATTTTATGCTCGTGCCTATCGAACGGGCAGCGTAGGCATCGAGAAGATCTTTCTTTTGATATATTTTACGCGCGAATCTGAGACCCGAGCAAAGAGTTATGGCGGGAAAATCTGAGACCCGAACGGAATGCGTAGGCTTCGAGAAGATCTTTCTTTTTATAGGTTATACGCGCAACTCTAAGACCCGAGCAAAGAGTTATGGCGGTTTGAAAATCCGGGTTCGGGGAAAGGTCGATGTAAGTAAGAAATGTTGGCAAGAATGGGCGAGTGCGATCATACCAGCACTAATGCACCGGATCCCATCAGAACTCCGAAGTTAAGCGTGCTTGGGCGAGAGTAGTACTAGGATGGGTGACCTCCTGTGAAGTCCTCGTGTTGTACCCCTCTTTTTTTCGTTTTTTTTATCTGTGTATCGAATTTTCAATTTGTTCATTTTTTGTTCGTGCCTATCGAACGGAATGCGTAGGATTCGAGAAGATCTTTATTTTGATATATTATACGCGCGAATCCGAGACCCGGGCAAAGAGTTATGGCGGTTTGAAAATCCGGGTTCAGGTAAAGGTCGATGTAAGTAAGAAATGTTGGCAAGAATGGACGGGTGCGATCATACCAACACTAATGCACCGGATCCCATCAGAACTCCGAAGTTAAGCGTGCTTGGGCGAGAGTAGTACTAGGATGTGTGACCTCCTGGGAAGTCCTCGTGTTGCACCCCTCTTTTTTTCATTTTTTTTATCGGTGGATCGGATTTTAAACTTGTTCATTTTTTGCTCGTGCCTATCGAACGGAATGTGTAGGCATCGAGAAGATCTTTCTTTTAATATATTATATGCGCGAATCCGAGACCCGAGCAAAGAGTTATGGCGGTTTGAAAATCCGGGTTCGTGGAAAGGACGATGTAAGTAAGAAATGTTGGCAAGAATGGACGGGTGCGATCATACCAGCACTAATGCACCGGATCCCATCAGAACTCCGAAGTTAAGCGTTCTTGGGTGACCTCCTGGGAAGTCCTCGTGTTGCACCCCTCTTTTTTCATTTTTTTTATCTGTGGATCGGATTTTTAATTTGTTCATTTTTTGGTCGTGCCTATCGAACAGAATGCGTAGGCATTGAGAAGATCTTTCTTTTGATATATTATACGCGCGAATCCGATACCCGAGCAAAGAGTTATGGCGGTTTGAAAATCGGGTTCAGGTAAAGGTCGATGTAAGTAAGAAATGTTGGCAAGAATGGACGGGTGCGATCATACCAGCACTAATGCACCGGATCCCATCAGAACTCCGAAGTTAAGCGTGCTGGATTGGGTTTTCAATTTGTTCATTTTTTGCTCGTGCCTATCGAATGGAATGCGTAGGCATCAAGAAGATCTTTCTTTTTATAGGTTATACGCGCAACTCTGAGACCCGAGCAAAGAGTTATGGCGGTTTGAAAATCCGGGTTCGGGGAAAGGTCGATGTAAGTAAGAAATGTTGGCAAGAATGGACGGGTGCAATCATAACATCACTAATGCACCGGATCCCATCAGAACTTCGAAGTTAAGTGTGCTTTGGCGAGAGTAGTACTAGGATGGGTCACCTCCTAGGAAGTCCTCGTGTAAGCATCCTTGTTTTTTTAGTTTTTTTTTATCGGTTGATCAGATTTTCAATTTGTTCATTTTTTGCTCGTGCCTATCGAACAAAATGTGTAGGCAACGAGAAGATCTTTCTTTTGATATATTATACGCGCGAATTCGAGATCCGAGCAAAGAGTTATGGCGGTTTGAAAATCCGGGTTCAGGTAAAGGTCGATGTAAGTAAGAAATGTTGGCAAGAATGGACGGGTGCGATCATACCAGCACTAATGCACCGGATCCCATCAGAACTCCGAAGTTAAGCGTGCTTGAGCGAGAGTAGTACTAGGATGGGTGACCTCCTGTGAAGTCCTCGTATTGTACCCCTCTTTTTTTCGTTTTTTTATCGGTGTATCGAATTTTCAATTTGTTCATTTTTTGTTCGTGCCTATCGAACGGAATGCGTAGGCTTCGAGAAGATCTTTATTTTGACATATTATACGCGCGAATCCGAGACCCAAGCAAAGAGTTATGGCGGTTTGAAAATCCGGGTACGGGGAAAGGTCGATGTAAGTAAGAAATGTTGGCAAGAATGGACGGGTGCGATCATACCAGCACTAATGCACCGTATCCCATCAGAACTCCGAAGTTAAGCGTGCTTGGGCGAGAGTAGTGCTAGGATGGGTGACCTCCTTGGAAGTCCTCGTGTTGCACCCCTCTTTTTTTCGTTTTTTTATCAGTGGATCGGATTTTCAATTTGTTCATTTTATTCTCGTGCCTATCGAACGGGCAGCGTAGGCATCGAGAAGATCTTTCTTTTGATATATTTTACGCGCGAATCTGAGACCCGAGCAAAGAGTTATGGCGGGAAAATCTGAGACCCGAACGGAATGCGTAGGCTTCGAGAAGATCTTTCTTTTTATAGGTTATACGCGCAACTCTAAGACCCGAGCAAAGAGTTATGGCGGTTTGAAAATCCGGGTTCGGGGAAAGGACGATGTAAGTAAGAAATGTTGGCAAGAATGGGCGAGTGCGATCATACCAGCACTAATGCACCGGATCCCATCAGAACTCCGAAGTTAAGCGTGCTTGGGCGAGAGTAGTACTAGGATGGGTGACCTCCTGTGAAGTCCTCGTGTTGTACCCCTCTTTTTTTCGTTTTTTTTATCTGTGTATCGAATTTTCAATTTGTTCATTTTTTGTTCGTGCCTATCGAACGAAATGCGTAGGATTCGAGAAGATCTTTATTTTGATATATTATACGCGCGAATCCGAGACCCGGGCAAAGAGTTATGGCGGTTTGAAAATCCGGGTTCAGGTAAAGGTCGATGTAAGTAAGAAATGTTGGCAAGAATGGACGGGTGCGATCATACCAACACTAATGCACCGGATCCCATCAGAACTCCGAAGTTAAGCGTGCTTGGGCGAGAGTAGTACTAGGATGTGTGACCTCCTGGGAAGTCCTCGTGTTGCACCCCTCTTTTTTTCATTTTTTTTATCGGTGGATCGGATTTTAAACTTGTTCATTTTTTGCTCGTGCCTATCGAACGGAATGTGTAGGCATCGAGAAGATCTTTCTTTTAATATATTATATGCGCGAATCCGAGACCCGAGCAAAGAGTTATGGCGGTTTGAAAATCCGGGTTCGTGGAAAGGACGATGTAAGTAAGAAATGTTGGCAAGAATGGACGGGTGCGATCATACCAGCACTAATGCACCGGATCCCATCAGAACTCCGAAGTTAAGCGTGCTTGAGCGAGAGTAGTACTAGGATGGGTGACTTCCTGTGAAGTCCTCGTGTTGTACCCCTCTTTTTTTCGTTTTTTTTATCGATGTATCGAATTTTTAATTTGTTCAATTTTTGTTCGTGCCTATCGAACGGAATGCGTAGGCTTCGAGAAGATCTTTATTTTGATATATTATACGCGCGAATCCGAGACCCGAGCAAAGAGTTATGGCGGTTTGAAAATCCGGGTTCGGGGAAAGGTCGATGTAAGTAAGAAATGTTGGCAAAAATTCACGGGTGCGATCATACCAGCACTAATGCACCGTATCCCATCAGAACTCCGAAATTAAGCGTGCTTGGGCGAGAGTAGTACTAGGATGGGTGACCTCCTGGGAAGTCCTCGTGTTGCACTCCTCTTTTTTTCGTTTTTTTATAGGTGGATCGGATTTTCAATTTGTTCATTTTATGCTCGTGCCTATCGAACGGGCAGCGTAGGCATCGAGAAGATCTTTCTTTTGATATATTATACGTGCGAATTTGAGACCCGAGCAAAGAGTTATGGCGGGAAAATCCGGGTTCAGGGAAAGGTCGATGTAAGTAAGAAATGTTGGCAAGAATGGACGGGTTCAATCATACCAGCACTAATGCACCGGATCCCATCAGAACACCGAAGTTAAGCGTGCTTGGGCGAGAGTAGTACTAGGATGCGTGACCTCCTGGGAAGTCCTCGTGTTTCCCCCACTTTTTTTTCGTATTTATTTAATCGTTGGATCGGATTTTGAATTTGTTTAATTTTTGCTCGTGCCTATCGAACGGACTGCGTAGGCATCGAGAAGATCTTTCTTTTGATATATTATACGCGCAAAGCCGAGACCCGATCAAAGAGTTATAGCGGTTTGAAAATCGGGGTTCGGGGAAAGGTCGATGTAAGTAAGAAATGTTGGCAAGAATGGACGAGTGCGATCATACCAGCACTAATGCACCGGATCCCATCAGAACTCCGAAGTTAAGCGTGTTTGGGCGAGTGTAGTACTAGGATGGGTGACCCGCTGGGAAGTCGTCGTGTTGCACCCCTCATTTTTTCGTTTTTTTTATCGGTTGATCGGTTTTTCAATTTGTTCATGTTTTGCTCGTGCCTATCGAACAAAAACCGTAGGCATCGAGAAGATCTTTCTTTTGATATATTATACGCGCGAATCCGAGACCCGAGCAAAGAGTTATGGCGGTTTGAAAATCGGGATTCGGGGAAAGGTCGATGTAAGTAAGAAATGTTGGCAAGAATGGACGGGTGCGATCATACCAGCACTAATGCACCGGATCCCATCAGAACTCCGAAGTTAAGCGTGCTTGGGCTACAGTAGTACTAGGATGGGTGACCCACTGAGAAGTCATCGTGTTGCACCCCACTTTTTTTCGTTTTTTTTATCGGTGGATCGGATTTTCAATTTGTTCATTTTTTGCTCGTGCCTATCGAACGGAATGCGTAGGCATCAAGAAGATCTTTCTTTTGATAGATTATACGCGCGAATCCGAGACCCGAGGAAAGAGTTATGGCGGTTTGAAAATTCGGGTTCGGGGAAAGGTCGATGTAAGTAAGAAATGTTGGCAAGAATGGACGGGTGCGATCATACCAGCACTAATGCACCGTATCCCATCAGAACTCCGAAGTTAAGCGTGCTTGGGCGAGAGTAATACTAGGATGGGTGACCTCCTGGGAAGTCCTCGTGTTGCACCCCTCTTTTTTTCGTTTTTTTTTATCGGTGGATCGGATTTTCAATTTCTTCATTTTTTGCTCGTGCCTATCGAACGGAATGCGTAGGCATCGAGAAGATCTTTCTTGTGATATATTATACGCGCGAATCCGAGACCCGATCAAAGAGTTATGGCTGTTTAAAAATCCGGGTTCGGGGAAAGGCCGATGTAAGTAAGAAATGTTGGCAAGAATGGACGGGTGCGATCATACTAGCACTAATGCACCGGATCCCATCAGAACTCCGAAGTTAAGCGTGCTTGGGCGAGATTAGTACTAGGATGGGTGATCTCCTGGGAAGTCCTCGTGTTGCACCCCTCTCTTTTTCGTTTTTTTATCGGTGGATCGGATTTTCAATTTGTTCATTTTATGCTCATGCCTATCGAACGGAATGCGTAGGCATCGAGAAGATCTTTCTTTTGATATATTATACGCGCGAATCCGAGACCCGAGCAAGGAGTTATGGCGGTTTGAAAATCCGGGTTCGGGGAAAGGTCGATGTAAGTAAGAAATGTTGGCAAGAATGGACGGGTCCGATCATACCAGCACTAATGCACCGTATTCCATCAGAACTCCGAAGTTAAGCGTGCTTGGGCGAGAGTAGTACTAGGATGGGTGACCTCCTGGGAAGTCCTCGTGTTGCACCCCTCTTTTTTTCGTTTTTTTATCGGTGGATCGGATTTTCATTTTATTCATTTTTTGCTCTTGCCTATCGAACAGAATGCGTAGGCATCGAGAAGATCTTTCTTTTTACATATTATACGCGCGAATCCGAGACACGAGCAAAGAGTTATGGCGGTTTGAAAATCCAGGTTATGGGAAAGGTCGATGTAAGTAAGAAATGTTGGCAAGAATGGAAGGGAGCAATCATACCACAACTAATGCACCGGATCCCATCAAAACTTCGAAGTTAAGCGTGCTTTGGCGAGAGTAGTACTAGGATGAGTGACCTCCTAAGAAGTCCTCGTGTTGCACCCCTCTTTTTTTCGTTTTTTTATCGGTGTATCGGATTCTCAATTTGTTCATTTTTTGCTCGTGCCTGTCGAATGGAATGCGTAGGCATCGTGAAGATCTTTCTTTTGATATATTATACACGAGAATCCGAGACCGAGCAAAGTGTTATGGCGGTTTGAAAAACCGGGTTCGGGGAAAGGTCGATGTAAGTAAGAAATGTTGGCAAGAATGGACGGGTGCGATGATACCGGCACTAATGCCCCGGATCCCATCAGAACTCCGAAGTTAAGCGTGATTGGGCGAGATTAGTACTAGGATGGGTGACCTCCTGAGAAGTCCTCGTGTTGCACCCCTCTTTTTTTCGTTTTTTAATCGGTGGATCGGATTTTCAATTTGTTCATTTTTTGCTCGTGCCTATCGAACGGAATGCGTAGGCATCGAGAAGATCTTTCTTTTTATAGGTTATACGCGCAACTCTGAGACCCGAGCAAAGAGTTATGGCGGTTTGAAAATCCGGGTTCGGGGAAAGGTCGATGTAAGTAAGAAATGTTGGCAAGAATGAACGGGTGCAATCATAACATCACAAATGCATCGGATCCCATCAGAACTTTGAGGTTAAGCGTGCTTTAGTGAGAGTAGTACTAGGATGGGTGACCTCCTGGGAAGTCCTCGTGTATGCATCCCTGTTTTTTTAGTTTTTTTTTATCGGTTGATCGGATTTTCAATTTGTTCATTTTTTTCTCGTGCCTATCGAACAAAATGTGTAGGCAACGAGAAGATCTTTCTTTTGATATATTATACGCGCGAATCCGAGATCCGAGCAAAGAGTTATGGCAGTTTGAAAATCCGGGTTCAGGTAAAGGTGGATGTAAGTAAGAAATGTTGGCAAGAATGGACGGGTGCGATAATACCAGCACTAATGCACCGGATCCCATCAGAACTCCGAAGTTAAGCGTGCTTGAGCGAGAGTAGTACTAGGATGGGTGACCTCCTGGGAAGTCCTCGTGTATGCATCCCTGTTTTTTTAGTTTTTTTTTATCGGTTGATCGGATTTTCAATTTGTTCATTTTTTTCTCGTGCCTATCGAACAAAATGTGTAGGAAACGAGAAGATCTTTCTTTTGATATATTATACGCGCGAATCCGAGACACGAGCAAAGTGTTATGGCGGTTTGAAAATCAAGGTTATGGGAAAGGTCGATGTAAGTAAGAAATGTTGGCAAGAATGGAAGGGTGCAATCATACTACCACTAATGCACCGGATCCCATCAGAACTTCGAAGTTAAGCGTGCTTTGGCGAGAGTAGTACTAGGATGGGTGACCTCCTAAGAAGTCCTCGTGTTGCACCCCTCTTTTTTTCGTTTTTTTATCGGTGTATCGGATTCTCAATTTGTTCATTTTTTGCTCGTGCCTGTCGAATGGAATGCGTAGGCATCGTGAAGATCTTTCTTTTGATATATTATACACGAGAATCCGAGACACGAGCAAAGTGTTATGGCGGTTTGAAAATCCAGGTTATGGGAAAGGTCGATGTAAGTAAGAAATGTTGGCAAGAATGGAAGGGTGCAATCATACTACCACTAATGCACCGGATCCCATCAAAACTTCGAAGTTAAGCGTGCTTTGGAGAGAGTAGTACTAGGATGGGTGACCTCCTAAGAAATCCTCGTGTTGCACCCCTCTTTTTTCCGTTTTTTTATCGGTGTATCGGATTCTCAATTTGTTCATTTTTTACTCATGCCTGTCGAATGGAATGCGTAGGCATCGTGAAGATCTTTCTTTTGATATATTATACACGAGAATCCGAGACCGAGCAAAGTGTTATGGCGGTTTGAAAATCCGGGTTCGGGGAAAGGTCGATGTAAGTAAGAAATGTTGGCAAGAATGGACGGGTGCGATGATACCGGCATTAATGCCCCGGATCCCATCAGAACTCCGAAGTTAAGCGTGATTGGGCGAGATTAGTACTAGGATGGGTGACCTCCTGAGAAGTCCTCGTGTTGCACCCCTCTTTTTTTCGTTTTTTAATCGGTGGATCGGATTTTCAATTTGTTCATTTTTTGTTCGTGCCTATCGAACGGAATGCGTAGGCATCGAGAAGATCTTTCTTTTTATAGGTTATACGCGCAACTCTAAGACCCGAGCAAAGAGTTATGGCGGTTTGAAAATCCGGGTTCGGGGAAAGGTCGATGTAAGTAAGAAATGTTGGCAAGAATGGACGGGTGCAATGATAACATCACTAATGCACCGGATCCCATCAGAACTTCGAAGTTAAGCGTTCTTTGGCGAGAGTAGTACTAGGATGGGTGACCTCCTAAGAAGTCCTCGTGTTGCACCCCTCTTTTTTTCGTTTTTTTATCGGTGTATCGGATTCTCAATTTGTTCATTTTTTGCTCGTGCCTGTCGAATGGAATGCGTAGGCATCGTGAAGATCTTTCTTTTGATATATTATACACGAGAATCCGAGACCGAGCAAAGTTTTATGGCGGTTTGAAAAACCGGGTTCGGGGAAAGGTCGATGTAAGTAAAATGTTGGCAAGAATGGACGGGTGCGATGATACCGGCACTAATGCCCCGGATCCCATCAGAACTCCGAAGTTAAGCGTGATTGGGCGAGATTAGTACTAGGATGGGTGACCTCCTGAGAAGTCCTCGTGTTGCACCCCTCTTTTTTTCGTTTTTTAATCGGTGGATCGGATTTTCAATTTGTTCATTTTTTGCTCGTGCCTATCGAACGGAATGCGTAGGCATCGAGAAGATCTTTCTTTTTATAGGTTATACGCGCAACTCTGAGACCCGAGCAAAGAGTTATGGCGGTTTGAAAATCCGGGTTCGGGGAAAGGTCGATGTAAGTAAGAAATGTTGGCAAGAATGAACGGGTGCAATCATAACATCACAAATGCATCGGATCCCATCAGAACTTTGAGGTTAAGCGTGCTTTGGTGAGAGTAGTACTAGGATGGGTGACCTCCTGGGAAGTCCTCGTGTATGCATCCCTGTTTTTTTAGTTAGTTTTTTATCGGTTGATCGGATTTTCAATTTGTTCATTTTTTTCTCGTGCCTATCGAACAAAATGTGTAGGCAACGAGAAGATCTTTCTTTTGATATATTATACGCGCGAATCCGAGATCCGAGCAAAGAGTTATGGCGGTTTGAAAATCCGGGTTCAGGTAAAGGTCGATGTAAGTAAGAAATGTTGGCAAGAATGGACGGGTGCGATAATACCAACACTAATGCACCGTATCCCATCAGAACTCCGAAGTTAAGCGTGCTTGGGCGAGAGTAATACTAGGATGGGTGACCTCCTGGGAAGTCCTCGTGTTGCACCCCTCTTTTTTTCGTTTTTTTTTATCGGTGGATCGGATTTTCAATTTCTTCATTTTTTGCTCGTGCCTATCGAACGGAATGCGTAGGCATCGAGAAGATCTTTCTTGTGATATATTATACGCGCGAATCCGAGACCCGATCAAAGAGTTATGGTTGTTTAAAAATCCGGGTTCGGGGAAAGGCCGATGTAAGTAAGAAATGTTAGCAAGAATGGACGGGTGCGATCATACTAGCACTAATGCACCGGATCCCATCAGAACTCCGAAGTTAAGCGTGCTTGGGCGAGATTAGTACTAGGATGGGTGATCTCTTGGGAAGTCCTCGTGTTGCACCCCTCTCTTTTTCGTTTTTTTATCGGTGGATCGGATTTTCAATTTGTTCATTTTATGCTCGTGCCTATCGAACGGAATGCGTAGGCATCGAGAAGATCTTTCTTTTGATATATTATACGCGCGAATCCGAGACCCGAGCAAGAAGTTATGGCGGTTTGAAAATCCGGGTTCGGGGAAAGGTCGATGTAAGTAAGAAATGTTGGCAAGAATGGACGGGTGCGATCATAACATCACAAATGCATCGGATCCCATCAGAACTTTGAGGTTAAGTGTGCTTTGGTGAGAGTAGTACTAGGATGGGTGACCTCCTGGGAAGTCCTCGTGTATGCATCCCTGTTTTTTTTCGTTTTTTTTATCGGTTGATCGGATTTTCAATTTGTTCATTTTTTTCTCGTGCCTATCGAACAAAATGTGTAGGCAACGAGAAGATCTTTCTTTTGATATATTATACGTGCGAATCCGAGATCCGAGCAAAGAGTTATGGCGGTTTGAAAATCCGGGTTCAGGTAAAGGTCGATGTAAGTAAGAAATGTTGGCAAGAATGGACGGGTGCGATAATACCAGCACTAATGCACCGGATCCCATCAGAACTCTGAAGTTAAGCGTGCTTGAGCGAGAGTAGTAGTAGGATGGGTGACCTCCTGGGAAGTCCTCGTGTTGCACCCCTCTTTTTTTCTTTTTTTTTATCGGTGGATCGGATTTACATTTTATTCATTTTTTGCTCTTGCCTATCGAACGGAATGCGTAGGCATCGAGAAGATCTTTCTTTTTACATATTATACTAGCGAATCCGAGACACGAGCAAAGTGTTATGGCGGTTTGAAAATCCAGGTTATGGGAAAGGTCGATGTAAGTAAGAAATGTTGGCAAGAATGGAAGGGTGCAATCATACCACCACTAATGCACCGGATCCCATCAAAACTTCGAAGTTAAGCGTGCTTTGGCGAGAGTAGTACTAGGATGGGTGACCTCCTAAGAAGTCCTCGTGTTGCACCCCTCTTTTTTTCGTTTTTTTATCAGTGTATCGGATTCTCAATTTGTTCATTTTTTACTCATGCCTGTCGAATGGAATGCGTAGGCATCGTGAAGATCTTTCTTTTGATATATTATACACGAGAATCCGAGACCGAGCAAAGTGTTATGGCGGTTTGAAAATCCGGGTTCGGGGAAAGGTCGATGTAAGTAAGAAATGTTGGCAAGAATGGACGGGTGCGATGATACCGGCATTAATGCCCCGGATCCCATCCGAACTCCGAAGTTAAGCGTGATTCGGCGAGATTAGTACTAGGATGGGTGACCTCCTGAGAAGTCCTCGTGTTGCACCCCTCTTTTTTTCGTTTTTTAATCGGTGGATCGGATTTTCAATTTGTTCATTTTTTGTTCGTGCCTATCGAACGGAATGCGTAGGCATCGAGAAGATCTTTCTTTTTATAGGTTATACGCGCAACTCTGAGACCCGAGCAAAGAGTTATGGCGGTTTGAAAATCCGGGTTCGGGGAAAGGTCGATGTAAGTAAGAAATGTTGGCAAGAATGGACGGGTGCAATCATAACATCACTAATGCACCGGATCCCATCAGAACTTCGAAGTTAAGCGTGCTTTGGCGAGAGTAGTACTAGGATGGGTGACCTCCTAAGAAGTCCTCGTGTTGCACCCCTCTTTTTTTCGTTTTTTTATCGGTGTATCGGATTCTCAATTTGTTCATTTTTTGCTCGTGCCTGTCGAATGGAATGCTTAGGCATCGTGAAGATCTTTCTTTTGATATATTATACACGAGAATCCGAGACCGAGCAAAGTGTTATGGCGGTTTGAAAAACCGGGTTCGGGGAAAGGTCGATGTAAGTAAGAAATGTTGGCAAGAATGGACGGGTGTGATGATACCGGCACTAATGCCCCGGATCCCATCAGAACTCCGAAGTTAAGCGTGATTGGGCGAGATTAGTACTAGGATGGGTGACCTCCTGAGAAGTCCTCGTGTTGCACCCCTCTTTTTTTCGTTTTTTAATCGGTGGATCGGATTTTCAATTTGTTCATTTTTTGCTCGTGCCTATCGAACGGAATGCGTAGGCATCGAGAAGATATTTCTTTTTATAGGTTATACGCGCAACTCTGAGACCCGAGCAAAGAGTTATGACGGTTTGAAAATCCGGGTTCGGGGAAAGGTCGATGTAAGTAAGAAATGTTGGCAAGAATGAACGGGTGCAATAATAACATCACAAATGCATCGGATCCCATCAGAACTTTGAGGTTAAGCGTGCTTTGGTGAGAGTAGTACTAGGATAGGTGACCTCCTGGGAAGTCCTCGTGTATGCATCCCTGTTTTTTTAGTTTTTTTTATCGGTTGATCGGATTTTCAATTTGTTCATTTTTTTCTCGTGCCTATCGAACAAAATGTGTAGACAACGAGAAGATCTTTCTTTTGATATATTATACGCGCGAATCCGAGATCCGAGCAAAGAGTTATGGCGGTTTGAAAATCCGGGTTCAGGTAAAGGTCGATGTAAGTAAGAAATGTTGGCAAGAATAGACGGGTGCGATAATACCAGCACTAATGCACCGGATCCCATCAGAACTCCGAAGTTAAGCGTGCTTGAGCGAGAGTAGTACTAGGATGGGTGACCTCCTGGGAAGTCCTCGTGTTGCACCCCTCTTTTTTTCGTTTTTTTTATCGGTGGATCGGATTTACATTTTATTCATTTTTTGCTCTTGCCTATCGAACGGAATGCGTAGGCATCGAGAAGATCTTTCTTTTTATAGGTTATACGCGCAACTCTGAGACCCGAGCAAAGAGTTATGGCGGTTTGAAAATCCGGGTTCGGGGAAAGGTCGATGTAAGTAAGAAATGTTGGCAAGAATGGACGGGTGCAATGATAACATCACTAATGCACCGGATCCCATCAGAACTTCGAAGTTAAGCGTGCTTTGGCGAGAGTAGTACTAGGATGGGTGACCTCCTAAGAAGTCCTCGTGTTGCACCCCTCTTTTTTTCGTTTTTTTATCGGTGTATCGGATTCTCAATTTGTTCATTTTTTACTCATGGCTGTCGAATGGAATGCGTAGGCATCGTGAAGATCTTTCTTTTGATATATTATACACGAGAATCCGAGACCGAGCAAAGTGTTATGGCGGTTTGAAAATCCGGGTTCGGGGAAAGGTCGATGTAAGTAAGAAATGTTGGCAAGAATGGACGGGTGCGATGATACCGGCATTAATGCCCCGGATCCCATCAGAACTCCGAAGTTAAGCGTGATTGGGCGAGATTAGTACTAGGATGGGTGACCTCCTGAGAAGTCCTCGTGTTGCACCCCTCTTTTTTTCGTTTTTTAATCGGTGGATCGGATTTTCAATTTGTTCATTTTTTGTTCGTGCCTATCGAACGGAATGCGTAGGCATCCAGAAGATCTTTCTTTTTATAGGTTATACGCGCCACTCTGAGACCCGAGCAAAGAGTTATGGCGGTTTGAAAATCCGTGTTCGGGGAAAGGTCGATGTAAGTAAGAAATGTTGGCAAGAATGGACGGGTGCAATCATAACATCACTAATGCACCGGATCCCATCAGAACTTCGAAGTTAAGCGTGCTTTGGCGAGAGTAGTACTAGGATGGGTGACCTCCTAAGAAGTCCTCGTGTTGCACCCCTCTTTTTTTCGTTTTTTTATCGGTGTATCGGATTCTCAATTTGTTCATTTTTTGCTCGTGCCTGTCGAATGGAATGCGTAGGCATCGTGAAGATCTTTCTTTTGATATATTATACACGAGAATCCGAGACCGAGCAAAGTGTTATGGCGGTTTGAAAAACCGGGTTCGGGGAAAGGTCGATGTAAGTAAGAAATGTTGGCAAGAATGGACGGGTGTGATGATACCGGCACTAATGCCCCGGATCCCATCAGAACTCCGAAGTTAAGCGTGATTGGGCGAGATTAGTACTAGGATGGGTGACCTCCTGAGAAGTCCTCGTGTTGCACCCCTCTTTTTTTCGTTTTTTAATCGGTGGATCGGATTTTCAATTTGTTCATTTTTTGCTCGTGCCTATCGAACGGAATGCGTAGGCATCGAGAAGATATTTCTTTTTATAGGTTATACGCGCAACTCTGAGACCCGAGCAAAGAGTTATGGCGGTTTGAAAATCCGGGTTCGGGGAAAGGTCGATGTAAGTAAGAAATGTTGGCAAGAATGAACGGGTGCAATCATAACATCACAAATGCATCGGATCCCATCAGAACTTTGAGGTTAAGCGTGCTTTGGTGAGAGTAGTACTAGGATGGGTGACCTCCTGGGAAGTCCTCGTGTATGCATCCCTGTTTTTTTAGTTTTTTTTATCGGTTGATCGGATTTTCAATTTGTTCATTTTTTTCTCGTGCCTATCGAACAAAATGTGTAGGCAACGAGAAGATCTTTCTTTTGATATATTATACGCGCGAATCCGAGATCCGAGCAAAGAGTTATGGCGGTTTGAAAATCCGGGTTCAGGTAAAGGTCGATGTAAGTAAGAAATGTTGGCAAGAATAGACGGGTGCGATCATACCAGCACTAATGCACCGGATCCCATCAGAACTCCGAAGTTAAGCGTGCTTGAGCGAGAGTAGTACTAGGATGGGTGACCTCCTGGGAAGTCCTCGTGTTGCACCCCTCTTTTTTTCGTTTTTTTTATCGGTGGATCGGATTTACATTTTATTCATTTTTTGCTCTTGCCTATCGAACGGAATGCGTAGGCATCGAGAAGATCTTTCTTTTTACATATTATACTAGCGAATCCGAGACACGAGCAAAGTGTTATGGCGGTTTGAAAATCCAGGTTATGGGAAAGGTCGATGTAAGTAAGAAATGTTGGCAAGAATGGAAGGGTGCAATCATACCACCACTAATGCACCGGATCCCATCAAAACTTCGAAGTTAAGCGTGCTTTGGCGAGAGTAGTACTAGGATGGGTGACCTCCTAAGAAGTCCTCGTGTTGCACCCCTCTTTTTTTCGTTTTTTTATCGGTGTATCGGATTCTCAATTTGTTCATTTTTTACTCATGGCTGTCGAATGGAATGCGTAGGCATCGTGAAGATCTTTCTTTTGATATATTATACACGAGAATCCGAGACCGAGCAAAGTGTTATGGCGGTTTGAAAATCCGGGTTCGGGGAAAGGTCGATGTAAGTAAGAAATGTTGGCAAGAATGGACGGGTGCGATGATACCGACATTAATGCCCCGGATCCCATCAGAACTCCGAAGTTAAGCGTGATTGGGCGAGATTAGTACTAGGATGGGTGACCTCCTGAGAAGTCCTCGTGTTGCACCCCTCTTTTTTTCGTTTTTTAATCGGTGGATCGGATTTTCAATTTGTTCATTTTTTGTTCGTGCCTATCGAACGGAATGCGTAGGCATCCAGAAGATCTTTCTTTTTATAGGTTATACGCGCCACTCTAAGACCCGAGCAAAGAGTTATGGCGGTTTGAAAATCCGTGTTCGGGGAAAGGTCGATGTAAGTAAGAAATGTTGGCAAGAATGGACGGGTGCAATCATAACATCACTAATGCACCGGATCCCATCAGAACTTCGAAGTTAAGCGTGCTTTGGCGAGAGTAGTACTAGGATGGGTGACCTCCTAAGAAGTCCTCGTGTTGCACCCCTCTTTTTTTCGTTTTTTTATCGGTGTATCGGATTCTCAATTTGTTCATTTTTTGCTCGTGCCTGTCGAATGGAATGCGTAGGCATCGTGAAGATCTTTCTTTTGATATATTATACACGAGAATCCGAGACCGAGCAAAGTGTTATGGCGGTTTGAAAAACCGGGTTCGGGGAAAGGTCGATGTAAGTAAGAAATGTTGGCAAGAATGGACGGGTGCGATGATACCGGCACTAATGCCCCGGATCCCATCAGAACTCCGAAGTTAAGCGTGATTGGGCGATATTAGTACTAGGATGGGTGACCTCCTGAGAAGTCCTCGTGTTGCACCCCTCTTTTTTTCGTTTTTTAATCGGTGGATCGGATTTTCAATTTGTTCATTTTTTGCTCGTGCCTATCGAACGGAATGCGTAGGCATCGAGAAGATCTTTCTTTTTATAGGTTATACGCGCAACTCTGAGACCCGAGCAAAGAGTTATGGCGGTTTGAAAATCCGGGTTCGGGGAAAGGTCGATGTAAGTAAGAAATGATGGCAAGAATGAACGGGTGCAATCATAACATCACAAATGCATCGGATCCCATCAGAACTTTGAGGTTAAGCGTGCTTTGGTGAGAGTAGTACTAGGATGGGTGACCTCCTGGGAAGTCCTCGTGTATGCATCCCTGTTTTGTTAGATTTTTTTATCGGTTGATCGGATTTTCAATTTGTTCATTTTTTTCTCGTGTCTATCGAACAAAATGTGTAGGCAACGAGAAGATCTTTATTTTGATATATTATACGCGCGAATCCGAGATCCGAGCAAAGAGTTATGGCGGTTTGAAAATCCGGGTTCAGGTAAAGGTCGATGTAAGTAAGAAATGTTGGCAAGAATGGACGGGTGCGATAATACCAGCACTAATGCACCGGATCCCATCAGAACTCCGAAGTTAAGCGTGCTTGAGCGAGAGTAGTACTAGGATGGGTGACCTCCTGGGAAGTCCTCGTGTTGCACCCCTCTTTTTTTTGTTTTTTTTATCGGTGGATCGGATTTACATTTTATTCATTTTTTGCTCTTGCCTATCGAACAGAATGCGTAGGCATCGAGAAGATCTTTCTTTTTACATATTATACTAGCGAATCCGAGACACGAGCAAAGTGTTATGGCGGTTTGAAAATCCAGGTTATGGGAAAGGTCGATGTAAGTAAGAAATGTTGGCAAGAATGGAAGGGTGCAATCATACCACCACTAATGCACCGGATCCCATCAAAACTTCGAAGTTAAGCGTGCTTTGGCGAGAGTAGTACTAGGATGGGTGACCTCCTAAGAAGTCCTCGTGTTGCACCCCTCTTTTTTTCGTTTTTTTATCGGTGTATCGGATTCTCAATTTGTTCATTTTTTACTCATGCCTGTCGAATGGAATGCGTAGGCATCGTGAAGATCTTTCTTTTGATATATTATACACGAGAATCCGAGACCGAGCAAAGTGTTATGGCGGTTTGAAAATCCGGGTTCGGGGAAAGGTCGATGTAAGTAAGAAATGTTGGCAAGAATGGACGGGTGCGATGATACCGGCATTAATGCCCCGGATCCCATCAGAACTCCGAAGTTAATCGTGATTAGGCGAGATTAGTACTAGAATGGGTGACCTCCTGCGAAGTCCTCGTGTTGCACCCCTCTTTTTTTCGTTTTTTAATCGGTGGATCGGATTTTCAATTTGTTCATTTTTTGTTCGTGCCTATCGAACGGAATGCGTAGGCATCGAGAAGATCTTTCTTTTTATAGGTTATACGCGCAACTCTGAGACCCGAGCAAAGAGTTATGGCGGTTTGAAAATCCGGGTTCGGGGAAAGGTCGATTTAAGTAAGAAATGTTGGGAAGAATGAACGGGTGCAATCATAACATCACTAATGCATCGGATCCCATCAGAACTTTGAGGTTAAGCGTGCTTTGGTGAGAGTAGTACTAGGATGGGTGACCTCCTGGGAAGTCCTCGTGTATGCATCCCTGTTTTTTTAGTTTTTTTTTATCGGTTGATCGGATTTTCAATTTGTTCATTTTTTGCTCGTGCCTATCGAACAAAATGTGTAGGAAACGAGAAGATCTTTCTTTTGAAATATTATACGCGCGAATCCGAGATCCGAGCAAAGAGTTATGGCGGTTTGAAAATCCGGGTTCAGGTAAAGGTCGATGTAAGTAAGAAATGTTGGCAAGAATGGACGGGTGCGATAATACCAGCACTAATGCACCGGATCCCATCAGAACTCCGAAGTTAAGCGTGCATGAGCGAGAGTAGTACTAGGATGGGTGACCTCCTGTGAAGTCCTCGTGTTGTACCCCTCTTTTTTTCGTTTTTTTTATCGGTGTATCGAATTTTCAATTTGTTCATTTTTTGTTCGTGCCTATCGAACGGAATGCGTAGTTTTCGAGAAGATCTTTATTTTGATATATTATACGCGCGAATCCGAGACCTGAGCAAAGAGTTATGGCGGTTTGAAAATCCGGGTTCGGGGAAAGGTCGATGTAAGTAAGAAATGTTGGCAAGAATGGACGGGTGCGATCATACCAGCACTAATGCACCGTATCCCATTAGAACTCCGAAGTTAAGCGTGCTTGGGCGAGAGTAGTACTAGGATGGGTGAGCTCCTGGGAAGTCCTCGTGTTGCACCCCTCTTTTTTCGTTTTTTTATCGGTGGATCGGATTTTCAATTTGTTCATTTTTTGCTCGTGCCTATTGAACGGAATACGTAGGCATCGAGAAGATCTTTCTTTTGATATATTATACGCGCGAATCCGAGATCCGAGCAAAGAGTTATGGCGGTTTGAAAATCCGGGTTCAGGTAAAGGTCGATGTAAGTAAGAAATGTTGGCAAAAATGGACGGGTGCGATCATACCAGCACTAATGCACCAGATCACATCAGAACTCCGAAATTAAGCGTGCTTGAGCGAGAGTAGTACTAGGATGGGTGACCTCCTGTGATGTCCTCGTGTTGTACCCCTCTTTTTTTCGTTTTTTTTTTATCGATGTATCGAATTTTTAATTTGTTCATTTTTTGTTCGTGCCTATCGAACGGAATGCGTAGGCTTCGAGAAGATCTTTATTTTGATATATTATTCGCGCGAATCCGAGACCCGAGCAAAGAGTTATGGCGGTTTGAAAATCCGGGTTCGGGGAAAGGTCGATGTAAGTAAGAAATGTAGGCAAAAATTGACGGGTGCGATCATACCAGCACTAATGCACCGTATCCCATCAGAACTCCGAAGTTAAGCGTGCTTGGGCGAGAGTAGTACTAGGATGGGTGACCTCCTGGGAAGTCCTCGTGTTGCACCCCTCTTTTTTTCGTTTTTTTATAGGTGGATCGGATTTTCAATTTGTTCATTTTATGCTCGTGCCTATCGAAAGGGCAGCGTAGGCATCGAGAAGATCTTTCTTTTGATATATTATACGCGCGAATCTGAGACCCGAGCAAAGAGTTATGGCGGGAAAATCCGGGTTCAGGGAAAGGTCGACGTAAGTAAGAAATGTTGGCAAGAATGGACGGGTTCAATCATACCAGCACTAATGCACCGGATCCCATCAGAACTCCGAAGTTAAGCGTGCTTGGGCGAGAGTAGTACTAGGATGCGTGACCTCCTGGGAAGTCCTCGTGTTTCCCCCACTCTTTTTTTCGTTTTTTTTATCGGTGGATCGGATTTTAAACTTGTTCATTTTTTGCTCGTGCCTATCGAACGGAATGTGTAGGAATCGAGAAGATCTTTCTTTTGATATATTATACGCGCGAATCCGAGACCCGAGCAAAGAGTTATGGCGGTTTGAAAATCCGGGTTCGGGGAAAGGACGATGTAAGTAAGAAATGTAGGCAGGAATGGACCGGTGCGATCATACAAGCACTAATGCACCGGATCCCATCAGATCTCCGAAGTTAAGCGTGCTTGGGCGAGAGTAGCACTAGGATGGGTGACCTCCTGGGAAGTCCTCGTGTTGCACCCCTCTTTTTTTCATTTTTTTTATCGGTGGATCGGATTTTTAAATTGTTTATTTTTTGGTCGTGCCTATCGAACGGAATGCGTAGGCATTGAGAAGATCTTTCTTTTGATATATTATACGCGCGAATCCGATACCCGAGCAAAGAGTTATGGCGGTTTGAAAATCGGGTTCAGGTAAAGGTCGATGTAAGTAAGAAATGTTGGCAAGAATGGACGGGTGCGATCATACCAGCACTAATGCACCGGATCCCATCAGAACTCCGAAGTTATGTGTGCTTGAGCGAGAGTAGTACTAGGATGGGTGACCTCCTGTGAAGTCCTCGTGTTGTACCCCTCTTTTTTCGTTTTTTTTATCGGTGTATCGAATTTTCAATTTGTTCATTTTTTGTTCGTGCCTATCGAACGGAATGCGTAGGCTTCGAGAAGATCTTTATTTTGAAATATTATACGCGCGAATCCGAGACCCGACCAAAGAGTTATGGCGGTTTGAAAATCCGAGTTCGGGGAAAGGTCGATGTAAGTAAGAAATGTTGGCAAAAATGGATGGGTGCAATCATACCAGCACTAATGCACCGTATCCCATCGGAACTCCGAAGTTAAGCGTGCTTGGGCGAGAGTAGTACTAGGATGGGTGACCTCCTGGGAAGTCCTCGTGTTGCACCCCTCTTTTTTTCGTTTTTTTATCGGTGGATCGGATTTTCAATTTGTTCATTTTATGCTCGTGCCTATCGAACGGGCAGCGTAGGCATCGAGAAGATCTTTCTTTTGATATATTATACGCGCGAATCTGAGACCCGAGCAAAGAGTTATGGCGGGAAAATCCGGGTTTAGGGAAAGGTCGATGTAAGTAAGAAATATTGGCAAGAATGGACGGGTTCAATCATACCAGCACTAATGCACCGGATCCCATCAGAACTCCGAAGTTAAGCGTGCTTGGGCGAGAGTAGTACTAGGATGGGTGACCTCCTGGGAAGTCCTCGTGTTGCCACCACTCTTTTTTTCGTATTTTTTTAATCGTTGGATCGGATTTTTAATTTGTTTAATTTTTGCTCGCGCCTATCGAACGGACTGCGTAGGCATCGAGAAGATCTTTCTTTTGATATATTATACGCGCGAAGCCGAGACCCGATCAAAGAGTTATAGCTGTTTGAAAATCGGGGTTCGGGGAAAGGTCGATGTAAGTAAGAAATGTTGGCAAGAATGGACGAGTGCGATGATACCAGCACCAATGCACCAGATCCCATCAGAACTCCGAAGTTAAGCGTGCTTGGGCGAGTGTAGTACTAGGATGGTTGACCCCCTGGGAAGTCGTCGTGTTGCACCCCTCATTTTTTCGTTTTTTTTATCGGTTGATCGGATTTTCAATTTGTTCATGTTTTGCTCGTGCCTATCGAACGAAATGCGTAGGCATCGAGAAGATCTTTCTTTTGATATATTATACGCGCGAATCCGAGACCCGAGAAAAGAGTTATGGCGGTTTGAAAATCCTAGTTCGGGGAAAGGTCGATGTACGTAAGAAATGTTGGCAAGAATGGACGGGTGCGATCATACCAGCACTAATGCACCGGATCCCATCAGAACTCCGAAGTTAAGCGTGCTTGGGCGAGAGTAGTACTAGGATGGGTGACCTCCTGGGAAGTCCTCGTGTTGCACCCCTCTTTTTTTCGTTTTTTTATCGGTGGATCGGATTTTCAATTTGTTCATTTTTTGCTGGTGCCTATCGAACGGAATGCGTAGGCATCGAGAAGATCTTTCTTTTGATATATTATACGCGCGAATCCGAGACCCGAGCAAAGAGTTATGGCGGTTTGAAAATCCGGGATCGGGGAAAGGTCGATGTAAGTAAGAAATGTTGGCAAGAATGGACGGGTGCGATCATACCAGCACTAATGCACCGGATCCCATCAGAACTCCGAAGTTAAGCATGCTTAGGCTAGAGTAGTACTAGGATGGGTGACCCCCTGAGAAGTCATCGTGTTGCACCCCACTTTTTTTCGTTTTTTTTATCGGTGGATCGGATTTTCAATTTTTTTATTTTTTGCTCGTGCCTATCGAACGGAATGCCTAGGCATCGAGAAGATCTTTCTTTTGATATATTATACGCGCGAATCCGAGACCCGAGCAAAGAGTTATGGCGGTTTGAAAATCCGGGTTCGTGGAAAGGTCGATGTAAGTAAGAAATGTTGGCAAGAAGGGACGGGTGGGATCATACCAGCGCTAATGCACCGTATCCCATCAGAACTCCGAATTTAAGCGTGCTTGGGCGATAGTAGTACTAGGATGGGTGACCTCCTGGGAAGTCCTCGTGTTGCACCCCTCTTTTTTTTCGTTTTTTTATCGGTGGATCGGAATTTAAATATTTTCATTTTTTGCTCGTGCCTATCGAACGGAATGCATAGGCATCGAGAAGGTCTTTCTTTTGATATATTATACGCGCGAATCCGAGACCCGAGCAAAGAGTTCTGGCGGTTTGAAAATCCGGGTTCGGGGAAAGGTCGATGTAAGTAAGAAATGTTGGCAAGAATGGACGGGTGCGATCATACCAGCACTAATGCACCGGATCCCATCAGAACTCCGAAGTTAAGCGTGCTTGGGCGAGAGTAGTACTAGGATGGTTGACCTCCTGGGAAGTCCTCGTGTTGCACCCCTCTTTTTTTCGTTTTTTTATCGTTGGATCGGATTTTCAATTTGTTCATTTTTTGCTCGTGCCTATCGAACGGAATATGTAGGTATCGAGAAGATCTTTCTTTTGATATATTATACGCGCGAATCCGAGACTCGAGCAAAGAGTTATGGCGGTTTGAAAATCCGGGTTCGGGGAAAGGTCGATGTAAGTAAGAAATGTTGGCAAGGATGGACGGGTGCGATCATACCAGCACTAATGCACCGGATCCCATCAGAACTCCGAAGTTAAGCGTGCTTGGGCGAGAGTAGTACTAGGATGGGTGACCTCCTGGGAAGTCCTCGTGTTGCACCCCTCTTTTTTTCGTTTTTTTGTCGATGGATCGGATTTTCAATTTGTTCATTTTTTGCTCGTGACTATCGAACGGAATACGTAGGCATCGAGAAGATCTTTCTTTTGATATATTATACGCGCGAATCCGAGACCCGAGCAAAGAGTTATGGCGGCTTGAAAATCCGGGTTCGGGGAAAGGTCGATGTAAGTAAGAAATGTTGGCAAGAATGGGCGAGTGCGATCATACCAGCACTAATGCACCGGATCCCATAAGAACTCCGAAGTTAAGCGTGCTTGGGCGAGAGTAGTACTAGGATGGTTGACCTCCTGGGAAGTCCTCGTGTTGCACCCCTCTTTTTTTCGTTTTTTTATCGGTGGATCGGATTTTCAATTTGTTCATTTTTTGCTCGTGCCTATCGAACGGAATATGTAGGCATCGAGAAGATCTTTCTTTTAATATATTATACGTGCGAATCCGAGACTCGAGCAAAGAGTTATGACGGTTTGAAAATCTGGGTTCGGGGAAAGGTCATTGTAAGTAAGAAATGTTGGCAAAAATGGACGGGTGCGATCATACCAGCACTAATGCACCGGATCCCATCAGAACTCCGAAGTTAAGCGTGCTTGGGCGAGAGTAGTACTAGGATGGGTGACCTCCTGGGAAGTCCTCGTGTTGCCCCCATTCTTTTTTTCGTATTTTTTCAATCGTTGGATCGGATTTTTAATTTGTTTGATTTTTGCTCGTGCCTATCGAACGGACTGCGTAGGCATCGAGAAGATCTTTCTTTTGATATATTATACGCGCGAAGCCGAGACCCGATCAAAGAGTTATAGCTGTTTGAAAATCGGGGTTCGGGGAAAGGTCGATGTAAGTAAGAAATGTTGGCAAGAATGGACGAGTGCGATCATACCAGCACTAATGCACCGGATCCCATCAGAACTCTGAAGTTAAGCGTGCTTGGGCGAGTGTAGTACTAGGATGGGCGACCCCCTGGGAAGTCGTCGTGTTGCACCCCTCATTTTTTCGTTTTTTTATCGGTTGATCGGATTTTCAATTTGTTCATGTTTTGCTCGTGCCTATCGAACGAAATGCGTAGGCATCGAGAATATCTTTCTTTTGATATATTATACGCGCGAATCCGAGACCCGAGCAAAGAGTTATGGCGGTTTGAAAATCCTGGTTCGGGGAAAGGTCGATGTAAGTAAGAAATGTTGGCAAAAATGGACGGGTGCGATCATACCAGTACTAATGCACCAGATCCCATCAGAACTCCGAAGTTAAGCGTGCTTGGGCGAGAGTAGTTCTACGATGGGTGACCTCCTGGGAAGTCCTCGTGTTGCACCCCTCTTCTTTTCGTTTTTTTTATCGGTAGATCGGATTTACAATTTGTTCAATTTTTGCTCGTGCCTATTGGACAAGCATTGTAGGCATCGAGAAGATCTTTCTTTTGATATATTATACGCGCGAATCCGAGACCCGAGCAAAGAGTTATGGCGGTTTGAAAATCGGGATTCGGGGAAAGGTCGATGTAAGTAAGAAATGTTGGCTAGAATGGACGGGTGCGATCATACCAGCACTAATGCACCGGATCCCATCAGAACTCCGAAGTTAAGCGTGCTTGGGCTAGAGTAGTACTAGGATGGGTGACCCCCTGAGAAGTCATCGTGTTGCACCCCACTTTTTTCGTTTTTTTATCGGTGGATCGGATTTTCAATTTGTTCATTTTTTGCTCGTGCCTATAGAACGGAATGCGTAGGCATCAAAAAGATCTTTCTTTTGATAGATTATACGCGCGAATCCGAGACCCGAGGAAAGAGTTATGGCGGTTTGAAAATCCGGGTTCGGGGAAAGGTCGATGTAAGTAAGAAATGTTGGCAAGAATGTACGGGTGCGATCATACCAGCACTAATGCACCGTATCCCATCAGAAATCCGAAGTTAAGTGTGCTTGGGCGAGAGTAATACTAGGATGCGTGACCTCCTGGGAAGTCCTCGTGTTGCACCCCTCTTTTTTTCGTTTTTTTTTATCGGTGGATCGGATTTTCAATTTCTTCATTTTTTGCTTGTGCCTATCCAACGGAATACGTAGGCATCGAGAAGATCTTTCTTGTGATATATTATACGCGCGAATCCGAGACCCGATCAAAGAGTTCTGGCGGTTTGAAAATCCGGGTTCGGGGAAAGGCCGATGTAAGTAAGAAATGTTGGCAAGAATGGACGGGTGCGATCATACTAGCACTAATGCACCGGATCCCATCAGAACTCCGAAGTTATGCGTGGTTGGGCGAGAGTAGTACTAGGATGGGTGATCTCCTGGGAAGTCCTCGTGTTGCACCCCTCTCTTTTTCGTTTTTTTATCGGTGGATCGGATTTTCAATTTGTTCATTTTATGCTCGTGCCTATCTAACGGAATGCGTAGGCATCGAGAAGATCTTTCATTTGATATATTATACGCGCGAATCCGAGACCCGAGCAAGGAGTTATGGCTGTTTCAAAATCCGGGTTCGGGGAAAGGTTGATGTAAGTAAGAAATGTTGGCAAGAATGGACGGGTGCGATCATACCAGCACTAATGCACCGTATTCCATCAGAACTCCGAAGTTAAGCGTGCTTGGTGAGAGTAGTACTAGGATGGGTGACCTCCTGGGAAGTCCTCGTGTTGCACCCCTCTTTTTTTCGTTTTTTTTATCGGTGGATCGGATTTTCATTTTATTCATTTTTTGCTCTTGCCTATCGAACGGAATGCGTAGGCATCGAGAAGATCTTTCTTTTTACATATTATACGCGCGAATCCGAGACACGAGCAAAGTGTTATGGCGGTTTGAAAATCCAGGTTATGGGAAAGGTCGATGTAAGTAAGAAATGTTGGCAAGAATGGAAGGGTGCAATCATACCACCACTAATGCACCGGATCCCATCAAAACTTCGAAGTTAAGCGTGCTTTGGCGAGAGTAGTACTAGGATGGGTGACCTCCTAAGAAGTCCTCGTGTTGCACCCCTCTTTTTTTCGTTTTTTTATCGGTGTATCGGATTCTCAATTTGTTCATTTTTTGCTCGTGCCTGTCGAATGGAATGCGTAGGCATCGTGAAGATCTTTCTTTTGATATATTATACACGAGAATTCGAGACCGAGCAAAGTGTTATGGTGGTTTGAAAATCCGGGTTCGGGGAAAGGTCGATGTAAGTAAGAAATGTTGGCAAGAATGGACGGGTGCGATCATACCAGCACTAATGCACCGGGTCCCATCAGAACTCCGAAGTTAAGCGTGCTTGGGCGAGAGTAGTACTAGGATGGGTGACCTCCTGGGAAGTCCTCGTGTTGCACCCCTCTCTTTTTCGTTTTTTTATCGGTGGATCGGATTTTCAATTTGTTCATTTTATGCTCGTGCCTATCGAACGGAATGCGTAGGCATCGAGAAGATCTTTCGTTTGATATATTATACGCGCGAATCCGAGATCCGAGCAAAGAGTTATGGCGGTTTGAAAATCTGGGTTCAGGTAAAGGTCGATGTAAGTAAGAAATGTTGGCAAGAATGGACGGGTGCGATAATACCAGCACTAATGCACCGGATCCCATCAGAACTCCGAAGTTAAGCGTGCTTGAGCGAGAGTAGTACTAGGATGGGTGACCTCCTGTGAAGTCCTCGTGTTGTACCCCTCTTTTTTTCGTTTTTTTATCGGTGTATCGAATTTTCAATTTGTTCATTTTTTGTTCGTGCCTATCGAACGGAATGCGTAGGCTTCGAGAAGATCTTTGTTTTGATATATTATACGCGCGAATCCGAGACCCGAGCAAAGAGTTATGGCGGTTTGAAAATCCGGGTTCGGGGAAAGGTCGATGTAAGTAAGAAATGTTGGCAGGAATGGACGGGTGCGATCATACCAGCACTAATGCACCGTATCCCATCAGAACTCCAAAGTTAAGCGTGCTTGGGCGAGAGTAGTACTAGGATGGGTGAGCTCCAGGGAAGTCCTCGTGTTGAATCTTTCTTTTTTCGTTTTTTTATCGGTGGATCGGATTTTCACTTTGTTCATTTTTTGCTCGTGCCTATCGAACGGAATGCGTAGGCATCGAGAAGATCTTTCTTTTGATATATTATACGCGCGAATCCGAGACCCGAGCAAAGAGTTATGGCGGTTTGAAAATCCGGGTTCGGGGAAAGGTCGATGTAAGTAAGAAATGTTGGCAAGAATGGACGGGTGCGATCATACCAGCACTAATGCACCGGATCCCATCAGAACTCCGAAGTTAAGCGTGCTTGGGCGAGAGTAGTACTAGGATGGGTGACCTCTTGGGAAGTCCTCGTGTTGCACCCCTCTCTTTTTCGTTTTTTTATCGGTGGATCGGATTTTCAATTTGTTCATTTTATGCTTGTGCCTATCGAACGGAATGCGTAGGCATCGAGAAGATCTTTCGTTTGATATATTATACGCGCGAATCCGAGACCCGAGCAAAGAGTTATGGCGGTTTGAAAATCCAGGTTATGGGAAAGGTCGATGTAAGTAAGAAATGTTGGCAAGAATGGAAGGGTGCAATCATACCACCACTAATGCACCGGATCCCATCAAAACTTCGAAGTTAAGCGTGCTTTGGCGATAGTAGTACTAGGATGGGTGACCTCCTAAGAAGTCCTCGTGTTGCACCCCTCTTTTTTTCGTTTTTTTATCGGTGTATCGGATTCTCAATTTGTTCATTTTTTGCTCGTGCCTGTCGAATGGAATGCGTAGGCATCGTGAAGATCTTTCTTTTGATATATTATACACGAGAATCCGAGACCGAGCAAAGTGTTATGGCGGTTTGAAAATCCGGGTTCGGGGAAAGGTCGATGTAAGTAAGAAATATTGGCAAGAATGGACGGGTGCGACGATACCGACACTAATGCCCCGGATCCCATCAGAACTCCGAAGTTAAGCGTGATTGGGCGAGATTAGTACTAGGATGGATGACCTCCTGAGAAGTCCTCGTGTTGCACCCCTCTTTTTTTCGTTTTTTAATCGGTGGATCGGATTTTCAATTTGTTCATTTTTTGCTCGTGCCTATCGAACGGAATGCGTAGGCATCGAGAAGATATTTCTTTTGATATATTATACGCGCGAATCCGAGACCCGAGCAAAGTGTTATGGCGGTTTGAAAATCCGGGTTCGGGGAAAGGTCGATGTAAGTAAGAAATGTTGGCAAGAATGGACGGGTGCGATCATACCAGCACTAATGCACCGGATCCCATCAGAACTCCGAAGTTAAGCGTGCTTGGGCGAGAGTAGTACTAGGATGGGTGACCTCCTGGGAAATCCTCGTGTTGCACCCCTCTCTTTCGTTTTTTTATCGGTGGATCGGATTTTCAATTTGTTCATTTTATGCTCGTGCCTATCGAACGGAATGCGTAGGCATCGAGAAGATCTTTCGTTTGATATATTATACGTGCAAATCCGAGATCCGAGCAAAGAGTTATGGCGGTTTGAAAATCTGGGTTCAGGTAAAGGTCGATGTAAGTAAGAAATGTTGGTAAGAATGGACGGGTGCGATAATACCAGCACTAATGCACCGGATCCCATCAGAACTCCGAAGTTAAGCATGCTTAGGCTAGAGTAGTACTAGGATGGGTGACCCCCTGAGAAGTCATCGTGTTGCACCCCACTTTTTTTCGTTTTTTTTATCGGTGGATCGGATTTTCAATTTTTTTATTTTTTGCTCGTGCCTATCGAACGGAATGCCTAGGCATCGAGAAGATCTTTCTTTTGATATATTATACGCGCGAATCCGAGACCCGAGCAAAGAGTTAAGGCGGTTTGAAAATCCGGGTTCGTGGAAAGGTCGATGTAAGTAAGAAATGTTGGCAAGAAGGGACGGGTGGGATCATACCAGCGCTAATGCACCGTATCCCATCAGAACTCCGAATTTAAGCGTGCTTGGGCGATAGTAGTACTAGGATGGGTGACCTCCTGGGAAGTCCTCGTGTTGCACCCCTCTTTTTTTTCGTTTTTTTTATCGGTGGATCGGAATTTAAATATTTTCATTTTTTGCTCGTGCCTATCGAACGGAATGCATAGGCATCGAGAAGGTCTTTCTTTTGATATATTATACGCGCGAATCCGAGACCCGAGCAAAGAGTTCTGGCGGTTTGAAAATCCGGGTTCGGGGAAAGGTCGATGTAAGTAAGAAATGTTGGCAAGAATGGACGGGTGCGATCATACCAGCACTAATGCACCGGATCCCATCAGAACTCCGAAGTTAAGCGTGCTTGGGCGAGAGTAGTACTAGGATGGTTGACCTCCTGGGAAGTCCTCGTGTTGCACCCCTCTTTTTTTCGTTTTTTTATCGTTGGATCGGATTTTCAATTTGTTAATTTTTTGCTCGTGCCTATCGAACGGAATATGTAGGCATCGAGAAGATCTTTCTTTTGATATATTATACGCGCGAATCCGAGACTCGAGCAAAGAGTTATGGCGGTTTGAAAATCCGGGTTCGGGGAAAGGTCGATGTAAGTAAGAAATGTTGGCAAGGATGGACGGGTGCGATCATACCAGCACTAATGCACCGGATCCCATCAGAACTCCGAAGTTAAGCGTGCTTTGGCGAGAGTAGTACTAGGATGGGTGACCTCCTGGGAAGTCCTCGTGTTGCACCCCTCTTTTTTTCGTTTTTTTGTCGATGGATCGGATTTTCAATTTGTTCATTTTTTGCTCGTGACTATCGAACGGAATACGTAGGCATCGAGAAGATCTTTCTTTTGATATATTATACGCGCGAATCCGAGACCCGAGCAAAGAGTTATGGCGGCTTGAAAATCCGGGTTCGGGGAAAGGTCGATGTAAGTAAGAAATGTTGGCAAGAATGGGCGAGTGCGATCATACCAGCACTAATGCACCGGATCCCATCAGAACTCCGAAGTTAAGCGTGCTTGGGCGAGAGTAGTACTAGGATGGTTGACCTCCTGGGAAGTCCTCGTGTTGCACCCCTCTTTTTTTCGTTTTTTTATCGGTGGATCGGATTTTCAATTTGTTCATTTTTTGCTCGTGCCTATCGAACGGAATATGTAGGCATCGAGAAGATCTTTCTTTTAATATATTATACGTGCGAATCCGAGACTCGAGCAAAGAGTTATGACGGTTTGAAAATCTGGGTTCGGGGAAAGGTCATTGTAAGTAAGAAATGTTGGCAAAAATGGACGGGTGCGATCATACCAGCACTAATGCACCGGATCCCATCAGAACTCCGAAGTTAAGCGTGCTTGGGCGAGAGTAGTACTAGGATGGGTGACCTCCTGGGAAGTCCTCGTGTTGCCCCCATTCTTTTTTTCGTATTTTTTCAATCGTTGGATCGGATTTTTAATTTGTTTGATTTTTGCTCGTGCCTATCGAACGGACTGCGTAGGCATCGAGAAGATCTTTCTTTTGATATATTATACGCGCGAAGCCGAGACCCGATCAAAGAGTTATAGCTGTTTGAAAATCGGGGTTCGGGGAAAGGTCGATGTAAGTAAGAAATGTTGGCAAGAATGGACGAGTGCGATCATACCAGCACTAATGCACCGGATCCCATCAGAACTCTGAAGTTAAGCGTGCTTGGGCGAGTGTAGTACTAGGATGGGCGACCCCCTGGGAAGTCGTCGTGTTGCACCCCTCATTTTTTCGTTTTTTTATCGGTTGATCGGATTTTCAATTTGTTCATGTTTTGCTCGTGCCTATCGAACGAAATGCGTAGGCATCGAGAATATCTTTCTTTTGATATATTATACGCGCGAATCCGAGACCCGAGCAAAGAGTTATGGCGGTTTGAAAATCCTGGTTCGGGGAAAGGTCGATGTAAGTAAGAAATGTTGGCAAAAATGGACGGGTGCGATCATACCAGTACTAATGCACCAGATCCCATCAGAACTCCGAAGTTAAGCGTGCTTGGGCGAGAGTAGTTCTACGATGGGTGACCTCCTGGGAAGTCCTCGTGTTGCACCCCTCTTCTTTTCGTTTTTTTTATCGGTAGATCGGATTTACAATTTGTTCAATTTTTGCTCGTGCCTATTGGACAAGCATTGTAGGCATCGAGAAGATCTTTCTTTTGATATATTATACGCGCGAATCCGAGACCCGAGCAAAGAGTTATGGCGGTTTGAAAATCGGGATTCGGGGAAAGGTCGATGTAAGTAAGAAATGTTGGCAAGAATGGACGGGTGCGATCATACCAGCACTAATGCACCGGATCCCATCAGAACTCCGAAGTTAAGCGTGCTTGGGCTAGAGTAGTACTAGGATGGGTGACCCCCTGAGAAGTCATCGTGTTGCACCCCACTTTTTTCGTTTTTTTATCGGTGGATCGGATTTTCAATTTGTTCATTTTTTGCTCGTGCCTATAGAACGGAATGCGTAGGCATCAAAAAGATCTTTCTTTTGATAGATTATACGCGCGAATCCGAGACCCGAGGAAAGAGTTATGGCGGTTTGAAAATCCGGGTTCGGGGAAAGGTCGATGTAAGTAAGAAATGTTGGCAAGAATGTACGGGTGCGATCATACCAGCACTAATGCACCGTATCCCATCAGAAATCCGAAGTTAAGTGTGCTTGGGCGAGAGTAATACTAGGATGCGTGACCTCCTGGGAAGTCCTCGTGTTGCACCCCTCTTTTTTTCGTTTTTTTTTATCGGTGGATCGGATTTTCAATTTCTTCATTTTTTGCTTGTGCCTATCCAACGGAATACGTAGGCATCGAGAAGATCTTTCTTGTGATATATTATACGCGCGAATCCGAGACCCGATCAAAGAGTTCTGGCGGTTTGAAAATCCGGGTTCGGGGAAAGGCCGATGTAAGTAAGAAATGTTGGCAAGAATGGACGGGTGCGATCATACTAGCACTAATGCACCGGATCCCATCAGAACTCCGAAGTTATGCGTGGTTGGGCGAGAGTAGTACTAGGATGGGTGATATCCTGGGAAGTCCTCGTGTTGCACCCCTCTCTTTTTCGTTTTTTTATCGGTGGATCGGATTTTCAATTTGTTCATTTTATGCTCGTGCCTATCTAACGGAATGCGTAGGCATCGAGAAGATCTTTCTTTTGATATATTATACGCGCGAATCCGAGATCCGAGCAAAGAGTTATGGCGGTTTGAAAATCCGGGTTCGGGGAAAGGTCGATGTAAGTAAGAAATGATGGCAAGAATGAACGGGTGCAATCATAACATCACAAATGCATCGGATCCCATCAGAACTTTGAGGTTAAGCGTGCTTTGGTGAGAGTAGTACTAGGATGGGTGACCTCCTGGGAAGTCCTCGTGTATGCATCCCTGTTTTGTTAGATTTTTTTATCGGTTGATCGGATTTTCAATTTGTTCATTTTTTTCTCGTGTCTATCGAACAAAATGTGTAGGCAACGAGAAGATCTTTATTTTGATATATTATACGCGCGAATCCGAGATCCGAGCAAAGAGTTATGGCGGTTTGAAAATCCGGGTTCAGGTAAAGGTCGATGTAAGTAAGAAATGTTGGCAAGAATGGACGGGTGCGATAATACCAGCACTAATGCACCGGATCCCATCAGAACTCCGAAGTTAAGCGTGCTTGAGCGAGAGTAGTACTAGGATGGGTGACCTCCTGTGAAGTCCTCGTGTTGTACCCCTCTTTTTTTCGTTTTTTTATCGGTGTATCGAATTTTCAATTTGTTCATTTTTTGTTCGTGCCTATCGAACGGAATGCGTAGGCATCGAGAAGATCTTTCGTTTGATATATTATACGCGCGAATCCGAGATCCGAGCAAAGAGTTATGGCGGTTTGAAAATCTGGGTTCAGGTAAAGGTCGATGTAAGTAAGAAATGTTGGCAAGAATGGACGGGTGCGATCATACCAGCACTAATGCACCGTATTCCATCAGAACTCCGAAGTTAAGCGTGCTTGACGAGAGTAGTACTAGGATGGGTGACCTTCTGGGTAGTCCTCGTGTTGCAGCCCACTTTTTTTCGTTTTTTTTATCGGTGGATCGGATTTTCAATTTTTTTATTTTTTGCTCGTGCCTATCGAACGGAATGCGTAGGCATCGAGAAGATCTTTCTTTTGATATATTATACGCGCGAATCCGAGACCCGAGCAAAGAGTTATGGCGGTTTGAAAATCCGGGTTCGTGGAAAGGTCGATGTAAGTAAGAAATGTTGGCAAGAATGGACGGGTGGGATCATACCAGCACTAATGCACCGTATCCCATCAGAACTCCGAATTTAAGCGTGCTTGGGCGATAGTAGTACTAGGATGGGCGACCTCCTGGGAAGTCCTCGTGTTGGACCCCTCTTTTTTTTCGTTTTTTTTATCGGTGGATCGGATTTTCAATTTATTCATTTTTTGCTTGTGCCTATCGAACGGAATGCGTAGGCATCGAGAAGGTCTTTCTTTTGATATATTATACGCGCGAATCCGAGACCCAAGCAAAGAGTTATGGCGGTTTGAAAATCCGGGTTCGGGGAAGGTCGATGTAAGTAAGAAATGTTGGCAAAAATGGACGGGTGCGATCATACCAGCACTAATGCACCGGATCCCATCAGAACTCCGAAGTTAAGCGTGCTTGGGCGAGAGTAGTACTAGGATGGGTGAGCTCCTGGGAAGTCCTCGTGTTGCACCTCTCTTTTTTCGTTTTTTCATCGGTGGATCGGATTTTCAATTTGTTTATTTTTTGCTGGTGCCTATCGAACGGAATGCGTAGGCATCGAGAAGATCTTTCTTTTGATATATTATACGCGCGAATCCGAGACCCGAGCAAAGAGTTATGGCGGTTTGAAAATCCAGGTTATGGGAAAGGTCGATGTAAGTAAGAAATGTCGGCAAGAATGGAAGGGTGCAATCATACCACCACTAATGCACCGGATCCCATCAAAACTTCGAAGTTAAGCGTGCTTTGGCGAGAGTAGTACTAGGATGGGTGACCTCCTAAGAAGTCCTCGTGTTGCACCCCTCTTTTTTTCGTTTTTTTATCGGTGTATCGGATTCTCAATTTGTTCATTTTTTTCTCGTGCCTGTCGAATGGAATGCGTAGGCATCGTGAAGATCTTTCTTTTGATATATTATACACGAGAATCCGAGACCGAGCAAAGTGTTATGGCGGTTTGAAAATCCGGGTTCGGGGAAAGGTCGATGTAAGTAAGAAATATTGGCAAGAATGGACGGGTGCGACGATACCGACACTAATGCCCCGGATCCCATCAGAACTCCGAAGTTAAGCGTGATTGGGCGAGATTAGTACTAGGATGGATGACCTCCTGAGAAGTCCTCGTGTTGCACCCCTCTTTTTTTCGTTTTTTAATCGGTGGATCGGATTTTCAATTTGTTCATTTTTTGCTCGTGCCTATCGAACGGAATGCGTAGGCATCGAGAAGATATTTCTTTTGATATATTATACGCGCGAATCCGAGACCCGAGCAAAGTGTTATGGCGGTTTGAAAATCCGGGTTCGGGGAAAGGTCGATGTAAGTAAGAAATGTTGGCAAGAATGGACGGGTGCGATCATACCAGCACTAATGCACCGGATCCCATCAGAACTCCGAAGTTAAGCGTGCTTGGGCGAGAGTAGTACTAGGATGGGTGACCTCCTGGGAAATCCTCGTGTTGCACCCCTCTCTTTCGTTTTTTTATCGGTGGATCGGATTTTCAATTTGTTCATTTTATGCTCGTGCCTATCGAACGGAATGCGTAGGCATCGAGAAGATCTTTCGTTTGATATATTATACGCGCAAATCCGAGATCCGAGCAAAGAGTTATGGCGGTTTGAAAATCTGGGTTCAGGTAAAGGTCGATGTAAGTAAGAAATGTTGGCAAGAATGGACGGGTGCGATAATACCAGCACTAATGCACCGGATCCCATCAGAACTCCGAAGTTAAGCGTGCTTGCGCGAGAGTAGTACTAGGATGGGTGACCTCCTGTGAAGTCCTCGTGTTGTACCCCTCTTTTTTTCGTTTTTTTATCGGTGTATCGAATTTTCAATTTGTTCATTTTTTGTTCGTGCCTATCGAACGAAATGCGTAGGCTTCGAGAAGATCTTTATTTTGATATATTATACGCGCGAATCCGAGACCCGAGCAAAGAGTTATGGCGGTTTGAAAATCCGGGTTCGGGGAAAGGTCGATGTAAGTAAGAAATGTTGGCAGGAATGGACGGGTGCGATCATACCAGCACTAATGCACCGGATCCCATCAGAACTCCAAAGTTAAGCGTGCTTGGGCGAGAGTAGTACTAGGATGGGTGAGCTCCTGGGAAGTCCTCGTGTTGCACCTCTCTTTTTTCGTTTTTTTATCGGTGGATCGGATTTTCAATTTGTTCATTTTTTGCTCGTGCCTATCGAACGGAATGCGTAGGCATCGAGAAGATCTTTCTTTTGATATATTATACGCGCGAATCCGATACCCGAGCAAAGAGTTATGGCGGTTTGAAAATCCGGGTTCGGGGAAAGGTCGATGTAAGTAAGAAATGTTGGCAAGAATGGACGGGTGCGATCATACCAGCACTAATGCACCGGATCCCATCAGAACTCCGAAGTTAAGCGTGCTTGGGCGAGAGTAGTACTAGGATGGGTGACCTCCTGGGAAGTCCTCGTGTTGCACCCCTCTTTTTTTCGTTTTTTTATCGGTGGATCGGATTTTCAATTTGTTTATTTTTTGCTGGTGCCTATCGAACGGAATGCGTAGGCATCGAGAAGATCTTTCTTTTGATATATTATACGCGCGAATCCGAGACCCGAGCAAAGAGTTATGGCGGTTTGAAAATCCAGGTTATGGGAAAGGTCGATGTAAGTAAGAAATGTTGGCAAGAATGGAAGGGTGCAATCATACCACCACTAATGCACCGGATCCCATCAAAACTTCGAAGTTAAGCGTGCTTTGGAGAGAGTAGTACTAGGATGGGTGACCTCCTAAGAAGTCCTCGTGTTGCACCCCTCTTTTTTTCGTTTTTTTATCGGTGTATCGGATTCTCAATTTGTTCATTTTTTGCTCGTGCCTGTCGAATGGAATGCGTAGGCATCGTGAAGATCTTTCTTTTGATATATTATACACGAGAATCCGAGACCGAGCAAAGTGTTATGGCGGTTTGAAAATCCGGGTTCGGGGAAAGGTCGATGTAAGTAAGAAATATTGGCAAGAATGGACGGGTGCGACGATACCGACACTAATGCCCCGGATCCCATCAGAACTCCGAAGTTAAGCGTGATTGGGCGAGATTAGTACTAGGATGGATGACCTCCTGAGAAGTCCTCGTGTTGCACCCCTCTTTTTTTCGTTTTTTAATCGGTGGATCGGATTTTCAATTTGTTCATTTTTTGCTCGTGCCTATCGAACGGAATGCGTAGGCATCGAGAAGATATTTCTTTTGATATATTATACGCGCGAATCCGAGACCCGAGCAAAGTGTTATGGCGGTTTGAAAATCCGGGTTCGGGGAAAGGTCGATGTAAGTAAGAAATGTTGGCAAGAATGGACGGGTGCGATCATACCAGCACTAATGCACCGGATCCCATCAGAACTCCGAAGTTAAGCGTGCTTGGGCGAGAGTAGTACTAGGATGGGTGACCTCCTGGGAAATCCTCGTGTTGCACCCCTCTCTTTCGTTTTTTTATCGGTGGATCGGATTTTCAATTTGTTCATTTTATGCTCGTGCCTATCGAACGGAATGCGTAGGCATCGAGAAGATCTTTCGTTTGATATATTATACGCGCAAATCCGAGATCCGAGCAAAGAGTTATGGCGGTTTGAAAATCTGGGTTCAGGTAAAGGTCGATGTAAGTAAGAAATGTTGGTAAGAATGGACGGGTGCGATAATACCAGCACTAATGCACCGGATCCCATTAGAACTCCGAAGTTAAGCGTGCTTGCGCGAGAGTAGTACTAGGATGGGTGACCTCCTGTGAAGTCCTCGTGTTGTACCCCTCTTTTTTTCGTTTTTTTATCGGTGTATCGAATTTTCAATTTGTTCATTTTTTGTTCGTGCCTATCGAACGGAATGCGTAGGCATCGAGAAGATCTTTCTTTTGATATATTATACGCGCGAATCCGAGACCCGAGCAAAGAGTTCTCGCGGTTTGAAAATCCGGGTTCGGGTAAAGGTCGATGTAAGTAAGAAATGTTGGCTAGAATTGAAGGGTGCGATCATACCAGCACTAATGCACCGGATCCCATCAGAACTCCGAAGTTAAGCGTGCTTGGGCGAGAGTAGTACTAGGATGGGTCACCTCCTGGGAAGTCCTCGTGTTGCCCCCACTCTTTTTTTCGTATTTTTTTAATCGTTGGATCGGATTTTGAATTTGTTTACTTTTTGCTCGTGCCTATCGAACGAAATGCGTAGGCATCGAGAAGATCTTTCTTTTGATATATTATACGCGCGAAGGCGAGACCCGATCAAAGAGTTATGGCGGTTTGAAAATCGGGGTTCGGGGAAAGGTCGATGTAAGTAAGAAATGTTGGCAAGAATGGACGGGTGCGATCATACCAGCACTAATGCACCGTATCCCATCAGAACTCCGAAGTTAAGTGTGCTTGGGCGAGAGTAATACTAGGATGCGTGACCTCCTGGGAAGTCCTCGTGTTGCACCCCTCTTTTTTTCGTTTTTTTTATCGGTGGATCGGATTTTCAATTTCTTCATTTTTTGCTTGTGCCTATCCAACGGAATACGTAGGCATCGAGAAGATCTTTCTTGTGATATATTATACGTGCGAATCCGAGACCCGATCAAAGAGTTCTGGCGGTTTGAAAATCCGGGTTCGGGGAAAGGCCGATGTAAGTAAGAAATGTTGGCAAGAATGGACGGGTGCGATCATACTAGCACTAATGCACCGGATCCCATCAGAACTCCGAAGTTATGCGTGGTTGGGCGAGAGTAGTACTAGGATGGGTGATCTCCTGGGAAGTCCTCGTGTTGCACCCCTCTCTTTTTCGTTTTTTTATCGGTGGATCGGATTTTCAATTTGTTCATTTTATGCTCGTGCCTATCTAACGGAATGCGTAGGCATCGAGAAGATCTTTCATTTGATATATTATACGCGCGAATCCGAGACCCGAGCAAGGAGTTATGGCTGTTTCAAAATCCGGGTTCGGGGAAAGGTTGATGTAAGTAAGAAATGTTGGCAAGAATGGACGGGTGCGATCATACCAGCACTAATGCACCGTATTCCATCAGAACTCCGAAGTTAAGCGTGCTTGGCGAGAGTAGTACTAGGATGCGTGACCTCCTGGGAAGTCCTCGTGTTGCACCCCTCTTTTTTTCGTTTTTTTTATCGGTGGATCGGATTTTCATTTTATTCATTTTTTGCTCTTGCCTATCGAACGGAATGCGTAGGCATCGAGAAGATCTTTCTTTTTACATATTATACGCGCGAATCCGAGACACGAGCAAAGTGTTATGGCGGTTTGAAAATCCAGGTTATGGGAAAGGTCGATGTAAGTAAGAAATGTTGGCAAGAATGGAAGGGTGCAATCATACCACCACTAATGCACCGGATCCCATCAAAACTTCGAAGTTAAGCGTGCTTTGGCGAGAGTAGTACTAGGATGGGTGACCTCCTAAGAAGTCCTCGTGTTGCACCCCTCTTTTTTTCGTTTTTTTATCGGTGTATCGGATTCTCAATTTGTTCATTTTTTGCTCGTGCCTGTCGAATGGAATGCGTAGGCATCGTGAAGATCTTTCTTTTGATATATTATACACGAGAATTCGAGACCGAGCAAAGTGTTATGGTGGTTTGAAAATCCGGGTTCGGGGAAAGGTCGATGTAAGTAAGAAATGTTGGCAAGAATGGACGGGTGCGATCATACCAGCACTAATGCGCCGGATCCCATCAGAACTCCGAAGTTAAGCGTGCTTGGGCGAGAGTAGTACTAGGATGGGTGACCTCCTGGGAAGTCCTCGTGTTGCACCCCTCTCTTTTTCGTTTTTTTATCGGTGGATCGGATTTTCAATTTGTTCATTTTATGCTCGTGCCTATCGAACGGAATGCGTAGGCATCGAGAAGATCTTTCGTTTGATATATTATACGCGCGAATCCGAGATCCGAGCAAAGAGTTATGGCGGTTTGAAAATCTGGGTTCAGGTAAAGGTCGATGTAAGTAAGAAATGTTGGCAAGAATGGACGGGTGCGATAATACCAGCACTAATGCACCGGATCCCATCAGAACTCCGAAGTTAAGCGTGCTTGAGCGAGAGTAGTACTAGGATGGGTGACCTCCTGTGAAGTCCTCGTGTTGTACCCCTCTTTTTTTCGTTTTTTTATCGGTGTATCGAATTTTCAATTTGTTCATTTTTTGTTCGTGCCTATCGAACGGAATGCGTAGGCTTCGAGAAGATCTTTATTTTGATATATTATACGCGCGAATCCGAGACCCGAGCAAAGAGTTATGGCGGTTTGAAAATCCGGGTTCGGGGAAAGGTCGATGTAAGTAAGAAATGTTGGCAGTAATGGACGGGTGCGATCATACCAGCACTAATGCACCGTATCCCATCAGAACTCCAAAGTTAAGCGTGCTTGGGCGAGAGTAGTACTAGGATGGGTGACCTCCTGGGAAGTCCTCGTGTTGCACCTTTCTTTTTTCGTTTTTTTATCGGTGGATCGGATTTTCACTTTGTTCATTTTTTGCTCGTGCCTATCGAACGGAATGCGTAGGCATCGAGAAGATCTTTCTTTTGATATATTATACGCGCGAATCCGAGACCCGAGCAAAGAGTTATGGCGGTTTGAAAATCCGGGTTCGGGGAAAGGTCGATGTAAGTAAGAAATGTTGGCAAGAATGGACGGGTGCGATCATACCAGCACTAATGCACCGGATCCCATCAGAACTCCGAAGTTAAGCGTGCTTGGGCGAGAGTAGTACTAGGATGGGTGACCTCCTGGGAAGTCCTCGTGTTGCACCCCTCTCTTTTTCGTTTTTTTATCGGTGGATCGGATTTTCAATTTGTTCATTTTATGCTCGTGCCTATCGAACGGAATGCGTAGGCATCGAGAAGATCTTTCGTTTGATATATTATACGCGCGAATCCGAGATCCGAGCAAAGAGTTATGGCGGTTTGAAAATCTGGGTTCAGGTAAAGGTCGATGTAAGTAAGAAATGTTGGCAAGAATGGACGAGTGCGATCATACCAGCACTAATGCACCGTATTCCATCAGAACTCCGAAGTTAAGCGTGCTTGACGAGAGTAGTACTAGGATGGGTGACCTTCTGGGTAGTCCTCGTGTTGCAGCCCACTTTTTTTCGTTTTTTTTATCGGTGGATCGGATTTTCAATTTTTTTATTTTTTGCTCGTGCCTATCGAACGGAATGCGTAGGCATCGAGAAGATCTTTCTTTTGATATATTATACGCGCGAATCCGAGACCCGAGCAAAGAGTTATGGCGGTTTGAAAATCCGGGTTCGTGGAAAGGTCGATATAAGTAAGAAATGTTGGCAAGAATGGACGGGTGGGATCATACCAGCACTAATGCACCGTATCCCATCAGAACTCCGAATTTAAGCGTGCTTGGGCGATAGTAGTACTAGGATGGGCGACCTCCTGGGAAGTCCTCGTGTTGGACCCCTCTTTTTTTTCGTTTTTTTTATCGGTGGATCGGATTTTCAATTTATTCATTTTTTGCTTGTGCCTATCGAACGGAATGCGTAGGCATCGAGAAGGTCTTTCTTTTGATATATTATACGCGCGAATCCGAGACCCAAGCAAAGAGTTATGGCGGTTTGAAAATCCGGGTTCGGGGAAGGTCGATGTAAGTAAGAAATGTTGGCAAGAATGGACGGGTGCGATCATACCAGCACTAATGCACCGGATCCCATCAGAACTCCGAAGTTAAGCGTGCTTGGGCGAGAGTAGTACTAGGATGGGTGAGCTCCTGGGAAGTCCTCGTGTTGCACCTCTCTTTTTTCGTTTTTTCATCGGTGGATCGGATTTTCAATTTGTTTATTTTTTGCTGGTGCCTATCGAACGGAATGCGTAGGCATCGAGAAGATCTTTCTTTTGATATATTATACGCGCGAATCCGAGACCCGAGCAAAGAGTTATGGCGGTTTGAAAATCCAGGTTATGGGAAAGGTCGATGTAAGTAAGAAATGTCGGCAAGAATGGAAGGGTGCAATCATACCACCACTAATGCACCGGATCCCATCAAAACTTCGAAGTTAAGCGTGCTTTGGCGAGAGTAGTACTAGGATGGGTGACCTCCTAAGAAGTCCTCGTGTTGCACCCCTCTTTTTTTCGTTTTTTTATCGGTGTATCGGATTCTCAATTTGTTCATTTTTTGCTCGTGCCTGTCGAATGGAATGCGTAGGCATCGTGAAGATCTTTCTTTTGATATATTATACACGAGAATCCGAGACCGAGCAAAGTGTTATGGCGGTTTGAAAATCCGGGTTCGGGGAAAGGTCGATGTAAGTAAGAAATATTGGCAAGAATGGACGGGTGCGACGATACCGACACTAATGCCCCGGATCCCATCAGAACTCCGAAGTTAAGCGTGATTGGGCGAGATTAGTACTAGGATGGATGACCTCCTGAGAAGTCCTCGTGTTGCACCCCTCTTTTTTTCGTTTTTTAATCGGTGGATCGGATTTTCAATTTGTTCATTTTTTGCTCGTGCCTATCGAACGGAATGCGTAGGCATCGAGAAGATATTTCTTTTGATATATTATACGCGCGAATCCGAGACCCGAGCAAAGTGTTATGGCGGTTTGAAAATCCGGGTTCGGGGAAAGGTCGATGTAAGTAAGAAATGTTGGCAAGAATGGACGGGTGCGATCATACCAGCACTAATGCACCGGATCCCATCAGAACTCCGAAGTTAAGCGTGCTTGGGCGAGAGTAGTACTAGGATGGGTGACCTCCTGGGAAATCCTCGTGTTGCACCCCTCTCTTTCGTTTTTTTATCGGTGGATCGGATTTTCAATTTGTTCATTTTATGCTCGTGCCTATCGAACGGAATGCGTAGGCATCGAGAAGATCTTTCGTTTGATATATTATACGCGCAAATCCGAGATCCGAGCAAAGAGTTATGGCGGTTTGAAAATCTGGGTTCAGGTAAAGGTCGATGTAAGTAAGAAATGTTGGCAAGAATGGACGGGTGCGATAATACCAGCACTAATGCACCGGATCCCATCAGAACTCCGAAGTTAAGCGTGCTTGCGCGAGAGTAGTACTAGGATGGGTGACCTCCTGTGAAGTCCTCGTGTTGTACCCCTCTTTTTTTCGTTTTTTTATCGGTGTATCGAATTTTCAATTTGTTCATTTTTTGTTCGTGCCTATCGAACGGAATGCGTAGGCTTCGAGAAGATCTTTGTTTTGATATATTATACGCGCGAATCCGAGACCCGAGCAAAGAGTTATGGCGGTTTGAAAATCCGGGTTCGGGGAAAGGTCGATGTAAGTAAGAAATGTTGGCAGGAATGGACGGGTGCGATCATACCAGCACTAATGCACCGGATCCCATCAGAACTCCAAAGTTAAGCGTGCTTGGGCGAGAGTAGTACTAGGATGGGTGAGCTCCTGGGAAGTCCTCGTGTTGCACCTCTCTTTTTTCGTTTTTTTATCGGTGGATCGGATTTTCAATTTGTTCATTTTTTGCTTGTGCCTATCGAACGGAATACGTAGGCATCGAGAAGATCTTTCTTTTGATATATTATACGCGCGAATCCGAGACCCGAGCAAAGAGTTATGGCGGTTTGAAAATCCGGGTTCGGGGAAAGGTCGATGTAAGTAAGAAATGTTGGCAAGAATGGACGGGTGCGATCATACCAGCACTAATGCACCGTATCCCATCAGAACTCCGAAGTTAAGCGTGCTTGGGCGAGAGTAGTACTAGGATGGGTGACCTCCTGGGAAGTCCTCGTGTTGCACCCCTCTTTTTTTCGTTTTTTTATCGGTGGATCGGATTTTCAATTTGTTTATTTTTTGCTGGTGCCTATCGAACGGAATGCGTAGGCATCGAGAAGATCTTTCTTTTGATATATTATACGCGCGAATCCGAGACCCGAGCAAAGAGTTATGGCGGTTTGAAAATCCAGGTTATGGGAAAGGTCGATGTAAGTAAGAAATGTTGGCAAGAATGGAAGGGTGCAATCATACCACCACTAATGCACCGGATCCCATCAAAACTTCGAAGTTAAGCGTGCTTTGGCGAGAGTAGTACTAGGATGGGTGACCTCCTAAGAAGTCCTCGTGTTGCACCCCTCTTTTTTTCGTTTTTTTATCGGTGTATCGGATTCTCAATTTGTTCATTTTTTGCTCGTGCCTGTCGAATGGAATGCGTAGGCATCGTGAAGATCTTTCTTTTGATATATTATACACGAGAATCCGAGACCGAGCAAAGTGTTATGGCGGTTTGAAAATCCGGGTTCGGGGAAAGGTCGATGTAAGTAAGAAATATTGGCAAGAATGGACGGGTGCGACGATACCGACACTAATGCCCCGGATCCCATCAGAACTCCGAAGTTAAGCGTGATTGGGCGAGATTAGTACTAGGATGGATGACCTCCTGAGAAGTCCTCGTGTTGCACCCCTCTTTTTTTCGTTTTTTAATCGGTGGATCGGATTTTCAATTTGTTCATTTTTTGCTCGTGCCTATCGAACGGAATGCGTAGGCATCGAGAAGATATTTCTTTTGATATATTATACGCGCGAATCCGAGACCCGAGCAAAGTGTTATGGCGGTTTGAAAATCCGGGTTCGGGGAAAGGTCGATGTAAGTAAGAAATGTTGGCAAGAATGGACGGGTGCGATCATACCAGCACTAATGCACCGGATCCCATCAGAACTCCGAAGTGAAGCGTGCTTGGGCGAGAGTAGTACTAGGATGGGTGACCTCCTGGGAAATCCTCGTGTTGCACCCCTCTCTTTCGTTTTTTTATCGGTGGATCGGATTTTCAATTTATTCATTTTATGCTCGTGCCTATCGAACGGAATGCGTAGGCATCGAGAAGATCTTTCGTTTGATATATTATACGCGCAAATCCGAGATCCGAGCAAAGAGTTATGGCGGTTTGAAAATCTGGGTTCAGGTAAAGGTCGATGTAAGTAAGAAATGTTGGCAAGAATGGACGGGTGCGATAATACAAGCACTAATGCACCGGATCCCATCAGAACTCCGAAGTTAAGCGTGCTTGCGCGAGAGTAGTACTAGGATGGGTGACCTCCTGTGAAGTCCTCGTGTTGTACCCCTCTTTTTTTCGTTTTTTATTGGTGTATCGAATTTTCAATTTGTTCATTTTTTGTTCGTGCCTATCGAACGGAATGCGTAGGCATCGAGAAGATCTTTCTTTTGATATATTATACGCGCGAATCCGAGACCCGAGCAAAGAGTTCTCGCGGTTTGAAAATCCGGGTTCGGGTAAAGGTCGATGTAAGTAAGAAATGTTGGCTAGAATTGAAGGGTGCGATCATACCAGCACTAATGCACCGGATCCCATCAGAACTCCGAAGTTAAGCGTGCTTGGGCGAGAGTAGTACTAGGATGGGTCACCTCCTGGGAAGTCCTCGTGTTGCCCCCACTCTTTTTTTCGTATTTTTTTAATCGTTGGATCGGATTTTGAATTTGTTTACTTTTTGCTCGTGCCTATCGAACGAAATGCGTAGGCATCGAGAAGATCTTTCTTTTGATATATTATACGCGCGAAGGCGAGACCCGATCAAAGAGTTATGGCGGTTGGAAAATCGGGGTTCGGGGAAAGGTCGATGTAAGTAAGAAATGTTGGCAAGAATGGACGAGTGCGATCATACCAGCACTAATGCACCGGATCCCATCAGAACTCCGAAGTTAAGCGTGCTTGGGCGAGTGTAGTACTAGGATGGATGACCCCCTGGGAAGTCGTCGTGTTGCACCCCTCATTTTTTCGTTTTTTTTATCGGTTGATCGGATTTTCAATTTGTTCTTGTTTTGCTCGTGCCTATCCAACGAAATGCGTAGGCATCGAGAAGATCTTTCTTTTGATATATTATACGCGAAATTCCGACACCCGAGCAAAGAGTTATGGCGGTTTGAAAATCCGGGTTCGGGGAAAGGTCGATGTAAGTAAGAAATGTTGGCAAAAATGGACGGGTGCGATCATACCAGCACTAATGCACCGGATCCCATCAGAACTCCGAAGTTAAGCGTGCTTGGGCTAGAGTAGTTCTACGAAGGGTGACCTCCTGGGAAGTCCTCGTGTTGCACCCCTCTTCTTTTCGTTTTTTTTAACGGTAGATCGGATTTTCAATTTGTTCAATTTTTTCTCGTGCCTATCGAACAAACATCATAGGCATCGAGAAGATCTTTCTTTTGATATATTATTCGCGCGAATCCGAGACCCGAGCAAAGTGTTATGGCAGTTGGAAAATCCAAGTTCGGGGAAAGGTCAATGTAAGTAAGAAATGTTGGCAAGAATGGACGGCTGCGATCATACCAGCACTAATGCACCGGATCCCATCAGAACTCCGAAGTTAAGCGTGCTTGGGCGAGAGTAGTACTAGGATGGGTGACCTCCTGGAAAGTCCTCGTGTTGCACCCCTCTTTTTTTTGTTTTTTTATCGGTGGATCAGATTTTCAATTTGTTCATTTTTTGCTCGTGCCTATCGAACGGAATGCGTAGGCATCTAGAAGATCTTTATTTTGATAGATTATACGCGCGAATCCGAGACCCGAGGAAAGAGTTATGGCGGTTTGAAAATCCGGGTTCGGGGAAAGGTCGATGTAAGTAAGAAATGTTGGCAAGAATGGACGGGTGCGATCATACCAGCACTAATGCACCGTATCCCATCAGAACACCGAAGTTAAGCGTGCTTGGGCGAGAGTAGTACTAGGATGGGTGACCTCCTGGGAAGTCCTCGTGTTGCACCCCTCTTTTTTTCGTTTTTTTTTTATCGGTGGATCGGATTTTAATTTTCTTCATTTTTTGCTCGTGCCTATCGAACAGAATGCGTAGGCATCGAGAAGATCTTTCTTGTGATATATTATACGCGCGAATCCGAGACCCGATCAAAGAGTTATGGCTGTTTGAAAATCCGGGTTCGGGGAAAGGTCGATGTAAGTAAGAAATGTTGGCAAGAATGGACGGGTGCGATCATACTAGCACTAATGCACCGGATCCCATCAGAACTCCGAAGTTAAGCGTGCTTGGGAGAGAGTAGTACTAGGATGGGTGATCTCCTGGGAAGTCCTCGTGTTGCACCCCTCTCTTTTTCGTTTTTTTATCGGTGGATCGGATTTTCAATTTTTTCATTTTATGCTCGTGCCTATCGAACGGAATGCGTAGGCATCGAGAAGATCTTTCTTTTGATATATTATACGCGCGAATCCGAGACCCGAGCAAAGAGTTATGGCGGTTTGAAAATCCGGGTTCGGGGAAAGGTCGATGTAAGTAAGAAATGTTGGCAAGAATGGACGGGTGCGATCATACCAGCACTAATGCACCGTATTCCATCAGAACTCCGAAGTTAAGCGTGTTTGGGCGAGAGTAGTACTAGGATTGGAGACCTCCTGGGAAGTCCTCGTGTTGCACCCCTCTTTTTTTCGTTTTTTTATCGGTGGATCGAATTTTCATTTTATTCATTTTTTGTTCTTGCCTATCGAACGGAATGCGTAGGCATCGAGAAGATCTTTCTTTTTACATATTATACGCGCGAATCCGAGACCCGATCAAAGAGTTATGGCTGTTTGAAAATCCGGGTTCGGGGAAAGGTCGATGTAAGTAAGAAATGTTGGCAAGAATGGACGGGTGCGATGATACCGGCACTAATGCCCCGGATCCCATCAGAACTCCGAAGTTAAGCGTGATTGGGCGAGATTAGTACTAGGATGGGTGACCTCCTGAGAAGTCCTCGTGTTGCACCCCTCTTTTTTTCGTTTTTTAATCGGTGGATCGGATTTTCAATTTGTTCATTTTTTGCTGGTGCCTATCGAACAGAATGCGTAGGCATCGAGAAGATCTTTCTTTTGATATATTATACGCGCGAATCCGAGACCCGAGCAAAGAGTTATGGTGGTTTGAAAATCCGGATTCGGGGAAAGGTCGATGTAAGTAAGAAATGTTGGCAAGAATGGACGGGTGCGATCATACCAGCACTAATGCACCGGATCCCATCAGAACTCCGAAGTTAAGCGTGCTTGGGCGAGAGTAGTACTAGGATGGGTGACCTCCTGGGAAGTCCTCGTGTTGCACCCCTCTTTTTTTCGTTTTTTTTATCGGTGGATCGGATTTTCAATTTGTTCATTTTTTGCTCGTGCCTATCGAACGGAATGCGTAGGCATCCAGAAGATCTTTCTTTTGATATATTATACGCGCGAATCCGAGACCCGAGCAAAGAGTTATGGCGGTTTGAAAATCCGGGTTCGGGGAAAGGTCGATGTAAGTAAGAAATGTTGGCAAGAATGGACGGGTGCGATCATACCAGCACTAATGCACCGGATCCCATCAGAACTCCGAAGTTAAGCGTGATTGGGCGAGATTAGTACTAGGATGGGTGACCTCCTGAGAAGTCCTCGTGTTGCACCCCTCTTTTTTTCGTTTTTTAATCGGTGGATCGGATTTTCAATTTGTTCATTTTATGCTCGTGCCTATCGAACGGAATGCGTAGGCATCGAGAAGATCTTTCGTTTGATATATTATACGCGCAAATCCGAGATCCGAGCAAAGAGTTATGGCGGTTTGAAAATCTGGGTTCAGGTAAAGGTCGATGTAAGTAAGAAATGTTGGCAAAAATGGACGGGTGCGATAATACCAGCACTAATGCACCGGATCCCATCAGAACTCCGAAGTTAAGCGTGCTTGCGCGAGAGTAGTACTAGGATGGGTGACCTCCTGTGAAGTCCTCGTGTTGTACCCCTCTTTTTTTCGTTTTTTTATCGGTGTATCGAATTTTCAATTTGTTCATTTTTTGTTCGTGCCTATCGAACGGAATGCGTAGGCTTCGAGAAGATCTTTATTTTGATATATTATACGCGCGAATCCGAGACCCGAGCAAAGAGTTATGGCGGTTTGAAAATCCGGGTTCGGGGAAAGGTCGATGTAAGTAAGAAATGTTGGCAGGAATGGACGGGTGCGATCATACCAGCACTAATGCACCGTATCCCATCAGAACTCCAAAGTTAAGCGTGCTTGGGCGAGAGTAGTACTAGGATGGGTGAGCTCCTGGGAAGTCCTCGTGTTGCACCTCTCTTTTTTCGTTTTTTTATCGGTGGATCGGATTTTCAATTTGTTCATTTTTTGCTCGTGCCTATCGAACGGAATGCGTAGGCATCGAGAAGATCTTTCTTTTGATATATTATACGCGCGAATCCGAGACCCGAGCAAAGAGTTATGGCGGTTTGAAAATCCGGGTTCGGGGAAAGGTCGATGTAAGTAAGAAATGTTGGCAAGAATGGACGGGTGCGATCATACCAGCACTAATGCACCGGATCCCATCAGAACTCCGAAGTTAAGCGTGCTTGGGCGAGAGTAGTACTAGGATGGGTGACCTCCTGGGAAGTCCTCGTGTTGCACCCCTCTTTTTTTCGTTTTTTTTATCGGTGGATCGGATTTTCAATTTGTTCATTTTTTGCTCGTGCCTATCGAACGGAATGCGTAGGCATCCAGAAGATCTTTCTTTTGATATATTATACGCGCGAATCCGAGACCCGAGCAAAGAGTTATGGCGGTTTGAAAATCCGGGTTCGGGGAAAGGTCGATGTAAGTAAGAAATGTTGGCAAGAATGGACGGGTGCGATCATACCAGCACTAATGCACCGGATCCCATCAGAACTCCGAAGTTAAGCGTGCTTGGGCGAGAGTAGTACTAGGATTGGTGACCTCCTGGGAAGTCCTCGTGTTGCACCCCTCTTTTTTTCGTTTTTTTTATCGGTGGATCGGATTTTCAATTTGTTCATTTTTTGCTCGTGCCTATCGAACGGAATGCGTAGGCATCCAGAAGATCTTTCTTTTGATATATTATACGCGCGAATCCGAGACCCGATCAAAGAGTTATGGCGGTTTGAAAATCCGGATTCGGGGAAATGTCGATGTAAGTAAGAAATGTTGGCAAGAATGGACGGGTGCGATCATACCAGCACTAATGCACCGGATCCCATCAGAACTCCGAAGTTAAGCGTGCTTGGGCGAGAGTAGTACTAGGATGGGTGACCTCCTGGGAAGTCCTCGTGTTGCACCCCTCTTTTTTTCGTTTTTTTTATCGGTGGATCGGATTTTCAATTTGTTCATTTTTTGCTGGTGCCTATCGAACAGAATGCGTAGGCATCGAGAAGATCTTTCTTTTGATATATTATACGCGCGAATCCGAGACCCGAGCAAAGAGTTATGGCGGTTTGAAAATCCGGGTTCAGGGAAAGGTCGATGTAAGTAAGAAATGTTGGCAAGGATGGACGGGTGCGATCATACCAGCACTAATGCACCGGATCCCATCAAAACTCCGAAGTTAAGCGTGCTTGGGCGAGAGTAGTACTAGGATTGGTGACCTCCTGGGAAGTCCTCGTGTTGCACCCCTCTTTTTTTCGTTTTTTTTATCGGTGGATCGGATTTTCAATTTGTTCATTTTTTGCTCGTGCCTATCGAACGGAATGCGTAGGAATCCAGAAGATCTTTCTTTTGATATATTATACGCGCGAATCCGAGACTCGAGCAAAGAGTTATGGCGGTTTGAAAATCCGGATTCGGGGAAAGGTCGATGTAAGTAAGAAATGTTGGCAAGAATGGACGGGTGCGATCATACCAGCACTAATGCACCGGATCCCATCAGAACTCCGAAGTTAAGCGTGCTTGGGCGAGAGTAGTACTAGGATTGGTGACCTCCTGGGAAGTCCTCGTGTTGCACCCCTCTTTTTTTCGTTTTTTTTATCGGTGGATCGGATTTTCAATTTGTTCATTTTTTGCTCGTGCCTATCGAACGGAATGCGTAGGCATCCAGAAGATCTTTCTTTTGATATATTATACGCGCGAATCCGAGACCCGAGCAAAGAGTTATGGCGGTTTGAAAATCCGGATTCGGGGAAAGGTCGATGTAAGTAAGAAATGTTGGCAAGAATGGACGGGTGCGATCATACCAGCACTAATGCACCGGATCCCATCAGAACTCCGAAGTTAAGCGTGCTTGGGCGAGAGTAGTACTAGGATGGGTGACCTCCTGGGAAGTCCTCGTGTTGCACCCCTCTTTTTTTCGTTTTTTTTTATCGGTGGATCGGATTTTCAATTTGTTCATTTTTTGCTGGTGCCTATCGAACAGAATGCGTAGGCATCGAGAAGATCTTTCTTTTGATATATTATACGCGCGAATCCGAGACCCGAGCAAAGAGTTATGGCGGTTTGAAAATCCGGATTCGGGGAAAGGTCGATGTAAGTAAGAAATGTTGGCAAGAATGGACGGGTGCGATCATACCAGCACTAATGCACCGGATCCCATCAGAACTCCGAAGTTAAGCGTGCTTGGGAGAGAGTAGTACTAGGATGGGTGATCTCCTGGGAAGTCCTCGTGTTGCACCTCTCTTTTTTCGTTTTTTTATCGGTGGATCGGATTTTCAATTTGTTCATTTTTTGCTCGTGCCTATCGAACGGAATGCGTAGGCATCGAGAAGATCTTTCTTTTGATATATTATACGCGCGAATCCGAGACCCGAGCAAAGAGTTATGGCGGTTTGAAAATCCGGGTTCGGGGAAAGGTCGATGTAAGTAAGAAATGTTGGCAAGAATGGACGGGTGCGATCATACCAGCACTAATGCACCGGATCCCATCAGAACTCCGAAGTTAAGCGTGCTTGGGCGAGAGTAGTACTAGGATGGGTGACCTCCTGGGAGTCCTCGTGTTGCACCCCTCTTTTTTTCGTTTTTTTTATCGGTGGATCGGATTTTCAATTTGTTCATTTTTTGCTCGTGCCTATCGAACGGAATGCGTAGGCATCCAGAAGATCTTTCTTTTGATATATTATACGCGCGAATCCGAGACCCGAGCAAAGAGTTATGGCGGTTTGAAAATCCGGGTTCGGGGAAAGGTCGATGTAAGTAAGAAATGTTGGCAAGAATGGACGGGTGCGATCATACCAGCACTAATGCACCGGATCCCATCAGAACTCCAAAGTTAAGCGTGCTTGGGCGAGAGTAGTACTAGGATGGGTGAGCTCCTGGGAAGTCCTCGTGTTGCACCTCTCTTTTTTCGTTTTTTTATCGGTGGATCGGATTTTCAATATTTTCATTTTTTGCTCGTGCCTATCGAACGGAATGCGTAGGCATCGAGAAGATCTTTCTTTTGATATATTATACGCGCGAATCCGAGAGCCGAGCAAAGAGTTCTCGCGGTTTGAAAATCCGGGTTCGGGTAAAGGTCGATGTAAGTAAGAAATGTTGGCTAGAATTGAAGGGTGCGATCATACCAGCACTAATGCACCGGATCCCATCAGAACTCCGAAGTTAAGCATGCTTGGGCGAGAGTAGTACTAGGATGGGTCACCTCCTGGGAAGTCCTCGTGTTGCCCCCACTCTTTTTTTCGTATTTTTTTAATCGTTGGATTGGATTTTGAATTTGTTTACTTTTTGCTCGTGCCTATCGAACGAAATGCGTAGGCATCGAGAAGATCTTTCTTTTGATATATTGTACGCGCGAAGGCGAGACCCGATCAAAGAGTTATGGCGGTTTGAAAATCGGGGTTCGGGGAAAGGTCGATGTAAGTAAGAAATGTTGGCAAGAATGGACGAGTGCGATCATACCAGCACTAATGCACCGGATCCCATCAGAACTCCGAAGTTAAGCGTGCTTGGGCGAGTGTAGTACTAGGATGGATGACCCCCTGGGAAGTCGTCGTGTTGCACCCCTCATTTTTTCGTTTTTTTTATCGGTTGATCGGATTTTCAATTTGTTCATGTTTTGCTCGTGCCTATCCAACGAAATGCGTAGGCATCGAGAAGATCTTTCTTTTGATATATTATACGCGAAATTCCGACACCCGAGCAAAGAGTTATGGCGGTTTGAAAATCCGGGTTCGGGGAAAGGTCGATGTAAGTAAGAAATGTTGGCAAAAATGGACGGGTGCGATCATACCAGCACTAATGCACCGGATCCCATCAGAACTCCGAAGTTAAGCGTGCTTGGGCTAGAGTAGTTCTACGAAGGGTGACCTCCTGGGAAGTCCTCGTGTTGCACCCCTCTTCTTTTCGTTTTTTTATCGGTAGATCGGATTTTCAATTCGTTCAATTTTTTCTCGTGCCTATCGAACAAACATCATAGGCATCGAGAAGATCTTTCTTTTGATATATTATTCGCGCGAATCCGAGACCCGAGCAAAGTGTTATGGCAGTTTGAAAATCCAAGTTCGGGGAAAGGTCAATGTAAGTAAGAAATGTTGGCAAGAATGGACGGCTGCGATCATACCAGCACTAATGCACCGGATCCCATCAGAACTCCGAAGTTAAGCGTGCTTGGGCGAGAGTAGTACTAGGATGGGTGACCTCCTGGAAAGTCCTCGTGTTGCACCCCTCTTTTTTTTGTTTTTTTATCGGTGGATCAGATTTTCAATTTGTTCATTTTTTGCTCGTGCCTATCGAACGGAATGCGTAGGCATCAAGAAGATCTTTCTTTTGATAGATTATACGCGCGAATCCGAGACCCGAGGAAAGAGTTATGGCGGTTTGAAAATCCGGGTTCGGGGAAAGGTCGATGTAAGTAAGAAATGTTGGCAAGAATGGACGGGTGCGATCATACCAGCACTAATGCACCGTATCCCATCAGAACACCGAAGTTAAGCGTGCTTGGGCGAGAGTAGTACTAGGATGGGTGACCTCCTGGGAAGTCCTCGTGTTGCACCCCTCTTTTTTTCGTTTTTTTTTTATCGGTGGATCGGATTTTCAATTTCTTCATTTTTTGCTCGTGCCTATCGAACAGAATGCGTAGGCATCGAGAAGATCTTTCTTTTGATATATTATACGCGCGAATCCGAGACCCGATCAAAGAGTTATGGCTGTTTGAAAATCCGGGTTCGGGGAAAGGTCGATGTAAGTAAGAAATGTTGGCAAGAATGGACGGGTGCGATCATACTAGCACTAATGCACCGGATCCCATCAGAACTCCGAAGTTAAGCGTGCTTGGGAGAGAGTAGTACTAGGATGGGTGACCTCCTGGGAAGTCCTCGTGTTGCACCCCTCTTTTTTTCGTTTTTTTTTTATCGGTGGATCGGATTTTCAATTTCTTCATTTTTTGCTCGTGCCTATCGAACAGAATGCGTAGGCATCGAGAAGATCTTTCTTGTGATATATTATACGCGCGAATCCGAGACCCGATCAAAGAGTTATGGCTGTTTGAAAATCCGGGTTCGGGGAAAGGTCGATGTAAGTAAGAAATGTTGGCAAGAATGGACGGGTGCGATCATACTAGCACTAATGCACCGGATCCCATCAGAACTCCGAAGTTAAGCGTGCTTGGGAGAGAGTAGTACTAGGATGGGTGATCTCCTGGGAAGTCCTCGTGTTGCACCCCTCTCTTTTTCGTTTTTTTATCGGTGGATCGGATTTTCAATTTGTTCATTTTTTGCTCGTGCCTATCGAACGGAATGCGTAGGCATCAAGAAGATCTTTCTTTTGATAGATTATACGCGCGAATCCGAGACCCGAGGAAAGAGTTATGGCGGTTTGAAAATCCGGGTTCGGGGAAAGGTCGATGTAAGTAAGAAATGTTGGCAAGAATGGACGGGTGCGATCATACCAGCACTAATGCACCGTATCCCATCAGAACACCGAAGTTAAGCGTGCTTGGGCGAGAGTAGTACTAGGATGGGTGACCTCCTGGGAAGTCCTCGTGTTGCACCCATCTTTTTTTCGTTTTTTTTTATCGGTGGATCGGATTTTCAATTTCTTCATTTTTTGCTCGTGCCTATCGAACAGAATGCGTAGGCATCGAGAAGATCTTTCTTGTGATATATTATACGCGCGAATCCGAGACCCGATCAAAGAGTTATGGCTGTTTGAAAATCCGGGTTCGAGGAAAGGTCGATGTAAGTAAGAAATGTTGGCAAGAATGGACGGGTGCGATCATACTAGCACTAATGCACCGGATCCCATCAGAACTCCGAAGTTAAGCGTGCTTGGGCGAGAGTAGTACTAGGATGGGTGAGCTCCTGGGAAGTCCTCGTGTTGCACCTCTCTTTTTTCGTTTTTTTATCGGTGGATCGGATTTTCAATTTGTTCATTTTTTGCTCGTGCCTATCGAACGGAATGCGTAGGCATCGAGAAGATCTTTCTTTTGATATATTATACGCGCGAATCCGAGACCCGAGCAAAGAGTTATGGCGGTTTGAAAATCCGTGTTCGGGGAAAGGTCGATGTAAGTAAGAAATGTTGGCAAGAATGGACGGGTGCGATCATACCAGCACTAATGCACCGGATCCCATCAGAACTCCGAAGTTAAGCGTGCTTGGGCGAGAGTAGTACTAGGATGGGTGACCTCCTGGGAAGTCCTCGTGTTGCACCCCTCTTTTTTTCGTTTTTTTTATCGGTGGATCGGATTTTCAATTTGTTCATTTTTTGCTCGTGCCTATCGAACGGAATGCGTAGGCATCCAGAAGATCTTTCTTTTGATATATTATACGCGCGAATCCGAGACCCGAGCAAAGAGTTATGGCGGTTTGAAAATCCGGGTTCGGGGAAAGGTCGATGTAAGTAAGAAATGTTGGCAAGAATGGACGGGTGCGATCATACCAGCACTAATGCACCGGATCCCATCAGAACTCCGAAGTTAAGCGTGCTTGGGCGAGAGTAGTACTAGGATGGGTGAGCTCCTGGAAAGTCCTCGTGTTGCACCCCTCTTTTTTTTGTTTTTTTATCGGTGGATCAGATTTTCAATTTGTTCATTTTTTGCTCGTGCCTATCGAACGGAATGCGTAGGCATCAAGAAGATCTTTCTTTTGATAGATTATACGCGCGAATCCGAGACCCGAGGAAAGAGTTCTCGCGGTTTGAAAATCCGGGTTCGGGGAAAGGTCGATGTAAGTAAGAAATGTTGGCAAGAATGGACGGGTGCGATCATACCAGCACTAATGCACCGTATCCCATCAGAACACCGAAGTTAAGCGTGCTTGGGCGAGAGTAGTACTAGGATGGGTGACCTCCTGGGAAGTCCTCGTGTTGCACCCCTCTTTTTTTCGTTTTTTTTTTATCGGTGGATCGGATTTTGAATTTGTTTACTTTTTGCTCGTGCCTATCGAACGAAATGCGTAGGCATCGAGAAGATCTTTCTTTTGATATATTATACGCGCGAAGGCGAGACCCGATCAAAGAGTTATGGCGGTTTGAAAATCGGGGTTCGGGGAAAGGTCGATGTAAGTAAGAAATGTTGGCAAGAATGGACGAGTGCGATCATACCAGCACTAATGCACCGGATCCCATCAGAACTCCGAAGTTAAGCGTGCTTGGGCGAGTGTAGTACTAGGATGGATGACCCCCTGGGAAGTCGTCGTGTTGCACCCCTCATTTTTTCGTTTTTTTTATCGGTTGATCGGATTTTCAATTTGTTCATGTTTTGCTCGTTCCTATCCAACGAAATGCGTAGGCATTGAGAAGATCTTTCTTTTGATATATTATACGCGAAATTCCGACACCCGAGCAAAGAGTTATGGCGGTTTGAAAATCCGGGTTCGGGGAAAGGTCGATGTAAGTAAGAAATGTTGGCAAAAATGGACGGGTGCGATCATACCAGCACTAATGCACCGGATCCCATCAGAACTCCGAAGTTAAGCGTGCTTGGGCGAGAGTAGTACTAGGATGGGTGACCTCCTGGGAAGTCCTCGTGTTGCACCCCTCTTTTTTTCGTTTTTTTATCGGTGGATCGGATTTTCAATTTGTTCATTTTTTGCTGGTGCCTATCGAACGGAATGCGTAGGCATCGAGAAGATCTTTCTTTTGATATATTATACGCGCGAATCCGAGACCCGAGCAAAGAGTTATGGCGGTTTGAAAATCCGGGTTCGGGGAAAGGTCGATGTAAGTAAGAAATGTTGGCAAGAATGGACGGGTGCGATCATACCAGCACTAATGCACCGTATCCCATCAGAACACCGAAGTTAAGCGTGCTTGGGCGAGAGTAGTACTAGGATGGGTGACCTCCTGGGAAGTCCTCGTGTTGCACCCCTCTTTTTTTCGTTTTTTTTTTATCGGTGGATCGGATTTTCAATTTCTTCATTTTTTGCTCGTGCCTATCGAACAGAATGCGTAGGCATCGAGAAGATCTTTCTTGTGATATATTATACGCGCGAATCCGAGACCCGATCAAAGAGTTATGGCTGTTTGAAAATCCGGGTTCGGGGAAAGGTCGATGTAAGTAAGAAATGTTGGCAAGAATGGACGGGTGCGATCATACTAGCACTAATGCACCGGATCCCATCAGAACTCCGAAGTTAAGCGTGCTTGGGAGAGAGTAGTACTAGGATGGGTGATCTCCTGGGAAGTCCTCGTGTTGCACCCCTCTCTTTTTCGTTTTTTTATCGGTGGATCGGATTTTCAATTTGTTCATTTTTTGCTCGTGCCTATCGAACGGAATGCGTAGGCATCAAGAAGATCTTTCTTTTGATATATTATACGCGCGAATCCGAGACCCGAGGAAAGAGTTATGGCGGTTTGAAAATCCGGGTTCGGGGAAAGGTCGATGTAAGTAAGAAATGTTGGCAAGAATGGACGGGTGCGATCATACCAGCACTAATGCACCGTATCCCATCAGAACACCGAAGTTAAGCGTGCTTGGGCGAGAGTAGTACTAGGATGGGTGACCTCCTGGGAAGTCCTCGTGTTGCACCCCTCTTTTTTTCGTTTTTTTTTATCGGTGGATCGGATTTTCAATTTCTTCATTTTTTGCTCGTGCCTATCGAACAGAATGCGTAGGCATCGAGAAGATCTTTCTTGTGATATATTATACGCGCGAATCCGAGACCCGATCAAAGAGTTATGGCTGTTTGAAAATCCGGGTTCGAGGAAAGGTCGATGTAAGTAAGAAATGTTGGCAAGAATGGACGGGTGCGATCATACTAGCACTAATGCACCGGATCCCATCAGAACTCCGAAGTTAAGCGTGCTTGGGCGAGAGTAGTACTAGGATGGGTGAGCTCCTGGGAAGTCCTCGTGTTGCACCTCTCTTTTTTCGTTTTTTTATCGGTGGATCGGATTTTCAATTTGTTCATTTTTTGCTCGTGCCTATCGAACGGAATGCGTAGGCATCGAGAAGATCTTTCTTTTGATATATTATACGCGCGAATCCGAGACCCGAGCAAAGAGTTATGGCGGTTTGAAAATCCGTGTTCGGGGAAAGGTCGATGTAAGTAAGAAATGTTGGCAAGAATGGACGGGTGCGATCATACCAGCACTAATGCACCGGATCCCATCAGAACTCCGAAGTTAAGCGTGCTTGGGCGAGAGTAGTACTAGGATGGGTGACCTCCTGGGAAGTCCTCGTGTTGCACCCCTCTTTTTTTCGTTTTTTTTATCGGTGGATCGGATTTTCAATTTGTTCATTTTTTGCTCGTGCCTATCGAACGGAATGCGTAGGCATCCAGAAGATCTTTCTTTTGATATATTATACGCGCGAATCTGAGACCCGAGCAAAGAGTTATGGCGGTTTGAAAATCCGGGTTCGGGGAAAGGTCGATGTAAGTAAGAAATGTTGGCAAGAATGGACGGGTGCGATCATACCAGCACTAATGCACCGGATCCCATCAGAACTCCGAAGTTAAGCGTGCTTGGGCGAGAGTAGTACTAGGATGGGTGAGCTCCTGGGAAGTCCTCGTGTTGCACCTCTCTTTTTTCGTTTTTTTATCGGTGGATCGGATTTTCAATATTTTCATTTTTTGCTCGTGCCTATCGAACGGAATGCGTAGGCATCGAGAAGATCTTTCTTTTGATATATTATACGCGCGAATCCGAGACCCGAGCAAAGAGTTCTCGCGGTTTGAAAATCCGGGTTCGGGTAAAGGTCGATGTAAGTAAGAAATGTTGGCTAGAATTGAAGGGTGCGATCATACCAGCACTAATGCACCGGATCCCATCAGAACTCCGAAGTTAAGCGTGCTTGGGCGAGAGTAGTACTAGGATGGGTCACCTCCTGGGAAGTCCTCGTGTTGCCCCCACTCTTTTTTTCGTATTTTTTTAATCGTTGGATCGGATTTTGAATTTGTTTACTTTTTGCTCGTGCCTATCGAACGAAATGCGTAGGCATCGAGAAGATCTTTCTTTTGATATATTATACGCGCGAAGGCGAGACCCGATCAAAGAGTTATGGCGGTTTGAAAATCGGGGTTCGGGGAAAGGTCGATGTAAGTAAGAAATGTTGGCAAGAATGGACGAGTGCGATCATACCAGCACTAATGCACCGGATCCCATCAGAACTCCGAAGTTAAGCGTGCTTGGGCGAGTGTAGTACTAGGATGGATGACCCCCTGGGAAGTCGTCGTGTTGCACCCCTCATTTTTTCGTTTTTTTTATCGGTTGATCGGATTTTCAATTTGTTCATGTTTTGCTCGTTCCTATCCAACGAAATGCGTAGGCATTGAGAAGATCTTTCTTTTGATATATTATACGCGAAATTCCGACACCCGAGCAAAGAGTTATGGCGGTTTGAAAATCCGGGTTCGGGGAAAGGTCGATGTAAGTAAGAAATGTTGGCAAAAATGGACGGGTGCGATCATACCAGCACTAATGCACCGGATCCCATCAGAACTCCGAAGTTAAGCGTGCTTGGGCGAGAGTAGTACTAGGATGGGTGACCTCCTGGGAAGTCCTCGTGTTGCACCCCTCTTTTTTTCGTTTTTTTATCGGTGGATCGGATTTTCAATTTGTTCATTTTTTGCTGGTGCCTATCGAACGGAATGCGTAGGCATCGAGAAGATCTTTCTTTTGATATATTATACGCGCGAATCCGAGACCCGAGCAAAGAGTTATGGCGGTTTGAAAATCCGGGATCGGGGAAAGGTCGATGTAAGTAAGAAATGTTGGCAAAAATGGACGGGTGCGATCATACCAACACTAATGCACCGGATCCCATCAGAACTCCGAAGTTAAGCGTGCTTGGGCGAGAGTAGTACTAGGATGGTGACCTCCTGGAAAGTCCTCGTGTTGCACCCCTCTTTTTTTTGTTTTTTTATCGGTGGATCAGATTTTCAATTTGTTCATTTTTTGCTCGTGCCTATCGAACGGAATGCGTAGGCATCAAGAAGATCTTTCTTTTGATAGATTATACGCGCGAATCCGAGACCCGAGGAAAGAGTTATGGCGGTTTGAAAATCCGGGTTCGGGGAAAGGTCGATGTAAGTAAGAAATGTTGGCAAGAATGGACGGGTGCGATCATACCAGCACTAATGCACCGTATCCCATCAGAACACCGAAGTTAAGCGTGCTTGGGCGAGAGTAGTACTAGGATGGGTGACCTCCTGGGAAGTCCTCGTGTTGCACCCCTCTTTTTTTCGTTTTTTTTTTATCGGTGGATCGGATTTTCAATTTCTTCATTTTTTGCTCGTGCCTATCGAACAGAATGCGTAGGCATCGAGAAGATCTTTCTTGTGATATATTATACGCGCGAATCCGAGACCCGATCAAAGAGTTATGGCTGTTTGAAAATCCGGGTTCGGGGAAAGGTCGATGTAAGTAAGAAATGTTGGCAAGAATGGACGGGTGCGATCATACTAGCACTAATGCACCGGATCCCATCAGAACTCCGAAGTTAAGCGTGCTTGGGAGAGAGTAGTATTAGGATGGGTGATCTCCTGGGAAGTCCTCGTGTTGCACCCCTCTCTTTTTCGTTTTTTTATCGGTGGATCGGATTTTCAATTTTTTCATTTTATGCTCGTGCCTATCGAACGGAATGCGTAGGCATCGAGAAGATCTTTCTTTTGATATATTATACGCGCGAATCCGAGACCCGAGCAAAGAGTTATGGCGGTTTGAAAATCCGGATTCGGGGAAAGGTCGATGTAAGTAAGAAATGTTGGCAAGAATGGACGGGTGCGATCATACCAGCACTAATGCACCGGATCCCATCAGAACTTCGAAGTTAAGCGTGCTTGGGCGAGAGTAGTACTAGGATGGGTGACCTCCTGGGAAGTCCTCGTGTTGCACCCCTCTTTTTTTCGTTTTTTTTATCGGTGGATCGGATTTTCAATTTGTTCATTTTTTGCTGGTGCCTATCGAACGGAATGCGTAGGCATCGAGAAGATCTTTCTTTTTACATATTATACGCGCGAATCCGAGACCCGAGCAAAGTGTTATGGCGGTTTGAAAATCCAGGTTATGGAAAAGATCGATGCAAGTAAGAAATGTTGGCAAGAATGGAAGGGTGCAATCATACCACCACTAATGCACCGGATCCCATCAGAACTTCGAAGTTAAGCGTGCTTGGGCGAGAGTAGTACTAGGATGGGTGACCTCCTAAGAAGTCCTCGTGTTGCACCCCTCTTTTTTTCGTTTTTTTATCGGTGGATCGGATTTTCAATTTTTTCATTTTATGCTCGTGACTATCGAACGGAATGCGTAGGCATCGAGAAGATCTTTCTTTTGATATATTATACGCGCGAATCCGAGACCCGAGCAAGGAGTTATGGCGGTTTGAAAATCCGGGTTCGGGGAAAGGTCGATGTAAGTAAGAAATGTTGGCAAGAATGGACGGGTGCGATGATACCGGCACTAATGCCCCGGATCCCATCAGAACTCCGAAGTTAAGCGTGATTGGGCGAGATTAGTACTAGGATGGGTGACCTCCTGAGAAGTCCTCGTGTTGCACCCCTCTTTTTTTCGTTTTTTAATCGGTGGATCGGATTTTCAATTTGTTCATTTTATGCTCGTGCCTATCGAACGGGCAGCGTAGGCATCGAGAAGATCTTTCTTTTTATAGGTTATACGCGCAACTTTGAGACCCGAGCAAAGAGTTATGGCGGTTTGAAAATCCGGGTTCGGGGAAAGGTCGATGTAAGTAAGAAATGTTGGCAAGAATGGACGGGTGCAATCATAACATCACTAATGCATCGGAAACCATCAGAACTTTGAGGTTAAGCGTGCTTTGGTGAGAGTAGTACTAGGATGGGTGACCTCCTGGGAAGTCCTCGTGTATGCACCCCTTTTTTTTAGTTTTTTTTTTACCGGTGGATCGGATTTTCAAATTGTTCATTTTTTTCTCGTGCCTACCGAACGGAATGCGTAGGCAACGAGAAGATCTTTCTTTTGATATGTTATACACTTGAATCTGAGACCCGAGCAAATTGTTATGGCGGTTTGAAAATCCAGGTTCGGGGAAAAGTCTATGTAAGTAAGAAATGTTGGCAAGAATGGACGGGTGCGATAATACCAGTACTAGAGCACCGGATCCCATAAGAACTCCGAAGATAAACGTGCTTTGGCGAGAGTAGTACTAGGATTGGTGACGTCCTGGGAAGTCCTCGTGTTTGCACCCCTCTTTTTTTCGTTTTTCTTATCGGTGTATCGGATTTTCAATTTGTTCATTTTTTCTCGTGCCTATCGAATCGAATGCGTAGGCATCGGGAAGATCTTTCTTTTGATATATTATATGCGAGAATCCGAGACCCAAGCAAAGTGTTATGGTGGTTTGAAAATCCAGGTTCAGGGAAAGGTTAATGTAAGTAAGAAATGTTGGCAAGAATGGACGGGTGCGATCATATCGGCATGATGCACCTAATCCCATCAGAACTCCGAACTTAAGCGTGCTTTGGCGAGAGTAGTACTAGGATGGGTGACATACTGTGAAGTCCTCATGTATGCACCGCCTCTTTTTACGTTTTTTTAACCGGCGGATCGTATTTTCAATTCGTTCATTTTTTGTTCGTACAAATCGAACGGAATGCATAGGCATCGAGAAGATATTAGTTTTGATATATTACATGCGCGAATCCGAGGCCCGACCAAAGAGTTATGGCGGTTTGATAATCCAGGTTCGGGGAAAGGTCGATGTAAGTAAGAAAAATGTTGGCAAGAATGGATTGGTGCGATTATACCAGCACTAATGCACCGGATCCCATCAGAACTCCAACTCGGAATTAAGCGTGCTTGGGCGAGAGATGTACTAGGATGGGTGACCTCCTTGGAAGTCCTCGTGTTGCACCCCTCTTTTTTTCTTTATTTTATCAGTGGATCGGATTTTCAATTTGTACATTTTTTGCTCGTGCATATCAAACGGAATGCCTATCCATCGAGAAGATCTTTCTTTCTATATATTATACGCGTGAATCCGAGACCCGAGCAAAGAGTTATGGCGGTTTGAAAATCCAGGTTCTGGGAAAACTCAATGTAAGAAAGAAATTTTGGGAAGAATGGACGGGTGCGATCATACCAACACTAATGCACCGGATTCCTTCAGAACTCCGAAGTTAAGCGTGCTTTTGCGAGAGTAGTACTAGGATGGGTAACCTCCTGGGAAGTCCTCGTGTTGCACCCCTCTTTTTACTATTTTTTTATCGGTGGATCGGATTTTAAATTTGTTCATTTTTTGCTCGTGCCTATCGAACGGAATGTGTATGCATCGAGAAGATCTTTCTTTTTATATATTATACGCACGAATCCAAGACCCGAGCAAAGTGTTATGGTGGTTTGAAAATCCGGGTTATGGGAAAGGTCAATGTAAGTAAGAAATGTTGGCAAGAATGGAAGGGTGCGCTCATACCAACACTAATGCACCGAATCCCATCAGAACTCCGAAGTTAAGCGTGCTTTGGCGAGAGTAGTACTAGGATGGGTGACCTCCTAGGATGTCCTCGTGTTGCACCCTTTTTTTTTCGTTTTTTATCGGGATATCGGATTTTCAATTTATTCATTTTTTTGCTCGTGGCTATCGAACGGAATGCGTAGGCATCGTGAAGATATTTCTTTTTATATATTATACGCGAGAATCCGAGACCCGAGCAAAGTGTTATGGCAGTTTGAAAATCCAAGTTCGGGGAAAGGTCAATGTAAGTAAGAAATGTTGGCAAGAATGGACGGGTGCGATCATACCAACACTAATGCACCGGATCCCATCAGAACTCCGAAGTTACGCGTGCTTTGGCGAGAGTAGTACTAGGATGGATGACCTCCTGGGAAGTCCTCGTGTTTGCACCTCTCCTTCTTTCGTTTTTTTATCGGTGGATCAGATTTTCAATTTGTTCATTTTTTGCTCGTGCCTATCGAACGAAATCCGTAGGCATCGAGAAGATCATTCTTTTGATATGTTACACCATTTTTTGCTCGTGCCTATCGAATGGAATGCGTAGGCATCGAGAAGATCTTTCTTTTGATATGTTATACCATTTTCTGCTCGTGTCTATTGAACGGAATACGTAGGCATCAAGAAGATCATTCTTTTGATATGTTATACCATTTTTTGCTCGTGCCTATCGAACGGAATGCGTAGGCATCGAGAAGATCTTTCTTTTGATATATTAGACGTGTGAATCCGAGACCCGAGCAAAGAGTTATGGTGGTTTGAAAATCCGGGTTCGGAAAAAGTTGGATGTAAGTAAGAAATGGTGGACAAAATGGACGGGTGCGATCATACCAACACTAATGCACCAGATCGCATCAGAACTCCGAAGTTAAGCATGCTTTGGCGAGAGTGGTACTAGGATGGGTGACCTCCTGGGAAGTCCTCGTGTTACACCCCTCTTTTTTTGTTTTTTCATCGGTGGATTGGATTTTCAATTAGTTCATTTTTTGCTCGTGAAAATCAAACAAAATGTGCTGGCATCGAGAAGATCTTTCTTTTGATATATTATACGCTCGAATCCGAGACCCGACCAAAGAGTTATGACGGTTTGATAATCCGGGTTCAGGAAAAGGTCGATGTAAGTAAGAAATGTTGGCAGGAATGGACAGGTGCGATTATACCAACACTAATGCACCGGATCCCATCAGAACTCCAACTCCGAATTAAGCGTGCTTGGGCGAGAGCTGTACTAGGATGGGTGACCTCATGGGAAGTCCTCTTGTTGCACCCCTCTTTTTTCGTTTTTTTATCGGTGGATTAGATTTTCAATTTGTTCATTTTTTGCCCGTGCCTATCGAACGGAATGCGTAGGCATCGAGAAGATATTTCTTTTGCTATATTATACGCGCGAATCCGTGACCCGAGCAAAGAGTTATGACGGTTTGAATATCCGGGTTCGGGGAAAGGTCGATGTAAATAAGAAATGTTGGCAAGAATGGACGGGAGCGATCATACCAACACTAATGCACCGGATCCCATCAGAACTCCGAAGATAAGTGTGCATTGGCGAAAGTAGTACTAGGATGGGTGACCTCCTGGGAAGTCCTGACTCCATTAATTGTAAGCAGTCAGATCATCGTTTAAATTTGTAAGCCATCGCAAATCTACATAAAAGCTCGTTCGAAAAAAGGTTTGTTCTCTGTAACAAGAGAAATTTCGGTAAAAACGAAGCTAAAAAAGGCGAATTATTGTAATTTAGAAGAGGAACAACGAGAATGTGCTTTCATTTAGCGAGATTAGAGTTGAATTTTCGAACACAAGTACTACAATCGTAAACTATGATTTTAATTTCGTGAAAAAGTGTAATATTTGACGAGGAAGAAAGGGATTTGGATTTCGTTGAACAAAGAGAATCAAAAGTTTCCTTTTTCCGTTTTTCTTGGGAGACGAGTAGCTTCTCGAAGTGTTTGTGTTACATGCACCGATTTTTCGATTGTTTTTATTATTTGGACGCACTATGCGTGCGTCTAAATAATTCATGCGAAATGGACGGCGTAGATACATTCTTACTTCTCACCTATGCACCCTTTCTCATCCGATCCCGATTCTTATTATTATTCATTACATCAGACCAAGTAGGATCTTCTACATCCCACGGTACAACCTACTATGCTCCACTATACTCCATTTAATTATTTAAATTATTAAATAATAAAAAAAAACTAAAAAATATATTTATGTTCTAAATGCTTATTCTTATATATTTATAGAGTTTTGTGATAAAAAAGTCATTATTTTATTTTCTACATTAAAAATTGTTAAATAAGCGTTTTTTTTTTACTTTTAAAAATATTGGTTAGAAATTTGTATGATAAAACTCTATAAATATATGAGAATAAGCATTTAGAATATAAATATATTTTTAAATTTTTTTTTATCATTATTTAATAATTTAAATAATTAAATGAAGTATAGTGGAACATAGTAGCTAGATTGCACCGTTAGGAGATCCGGACTGCGAGAAATGACGGCAGTCCTCCTAATTTCTTCCCATATAAAAAAAAAGGAAAGAAAAAACTACGTTTATATTTTTTTTTTGGTTAAAAAAAAACTACTACGTTTATTTGCCATAGTTTGATTTTAGTTTGGGCGACCATGATGAAAACTATTTTCAGTCAAAGCGTATGTGGCCGCACGGGAATCACTTATTATGCATTTATAAACAGCTGCATTCCATTCACTGTGCAGTGCGCAGCTAATACAGCCTACATGAACAAGACAAATATAGGATTAGGATAAGTGCAATTTAGCCAATAAGGAAGGTGTCCTGAAAGTGATCGAATAGGTCTTCTTTTCTTCCCTCAGCTAAAAAAAATGTACAAATTTAAGTTTGTTTCTGAATTGAAGTATATTTTTTTTACTTGGAATGCTCTCGTCCAGAGAATGTTAAATCTGCTGGTAAGATCACATTTCATCATGGCCTATAGATCCAAAGTCATCCCTTTCATTTTTATAAATATCTTATAGTCATTCACTTGACCATCTGATCGTAGATAGGTTAAATAAACACCGGCATCCAGATGAGTACTCGGTTAAGAAAACGTGTTCGTACAGTAACCAAAAAAAAAGAATTCTAAAATATTGAAAGAAGTAGAGAATAAAAGTAAAGAGTCTATGGCATATTAGCATTAATTAACTCAATGGCATACTGGTGTGGTGGAGGAGCCAAAGTCAGGCTTGGATAATATCTAAACTACTCAATATTCTACCTTTATCTGTAGCTTGTAGGATTAGAATAAAGTATTCCATGTGGCACTTTGCTACGAGTTTTGTATCTTCAATGAGATTCCTGTCCTCCTAATCAGGGTACAAGTCTGCAAGTACTTAACTTCTTAAAACTAAATACTAATAAAAGTACCAATTTACCTCCAAACATCATGATTGTTGATAATCTTAATCTTTGTTACACGTATGGATTTGTTCCTTAATCATACTAATTAGTTGCTAGTTGGTTTGCTTAAGTAAGTTCTAAAGCAGTTTCTTCTAGAAAGAATGCACTCTTTTTTTGGTTGAACCCAATTTGATACCAAATTAAGCTACCCACTTATTGACACAGTCAATTGTTTGACCCTAATCACTGCTGGTGGCAATCAATTTCAGATTATCCTAAACATACAAACTGTTATATTCAAAAAGCTTCTAACAAACTTTGAAAGAGGAAGTTATCCCCTATTACACATAATAGAGTACATAAAATGTTCTCTATCATCCCCCTCAAATTTGACACGGGAATATTTAACCATAACAACTTGAAGTTTGTATCCTGGAATTTGCTTTGTCAAAATGTCTGCTAATTGGTGAGTGGTGGGAATATGACGAACAGATATAAGACCTTCGAGAAGCTTTTCTCGTACCAAATGGCAATCAAGATCTATGTGTTTTGTCCGTTCATGAAAAACAGGGTTTTTGACAATGTAAATGGTAGCAAGATTATCGCACTTAACTGGTATGGCAGTGATCTCAATGACACCAAGCTTAAATAATAGACGACTGAGCCAAGATAATTCAGTAGAAACATTTCTTAGAGATCGAGCAATATTCAGCTTCAGTTTAGCTCAGTGAAATGGTTTGTTGACACATTGATTTCCACGAAATCAAAGTGTCACTAAGGAAGATAACAAAACCGTTGACTGATTTTCTAGAACTGGGGCAAGAAACCCAATCTGCATCACAAAAAGCATGCAAATGGCAAGGAGAATGAGGAGCTGAATAACAATGCATGATCTTAATTTGGTACCTTTAAGAGGTGAGCAGTGTGAGGAGAATGAAGAAACTAACTTAGGAACTGAGTGCATGTTGCCTAATATTGTTTTATAGTAGGAGGCTAGCAGCGATAGTAACTAAATATTTTTTGATTTAATTATAAGCCTGTCGATCAAGTTTGTCTATCATGGTATATGCATGTAGCTAATGAAGTGGTATATGTGGCTACTATATGGAGCTAATGAATTGGTTTCATGGAATGAAGTTGTTAAATTGTTCTTCTACGTCTAAGGGAGACTGTCATTTAAATGTTAATTAACTGCTAGGAATGTGAAATGATGAAGAACAAATGAGATTTTCCAGAAATCCTCATTGCCACTCACTTTCCACCTTTTCACCTTACAATGCAAGAAGAAAATCTTCTGTTTTGAATTTTGTCATGGATTTACGATATTTTTAGCATGTTGTCTACGGTTGATGAAAAGCATATTCTTCTTCATGAATAATTAATACACCTAGCCTTATTGTATGTTTTCTCTAGTTCTATTCTCTCTGTGTAGCTGAGTAGTTAGTTGGATTCCATTTGACGATTAAATATTGCAACAAAATTTGCCAAATATCTGTATTTTTATATTTTTGTAGCGCGCACTTGCCAAACAACCTAATGTGTAAATGAACATGACAATCAATATTAATTCCTCCACCACTTTAACCTACAAATCCTGCTTTTTGGGAAGAAAAAAAAAGGTTCCAGATGTTTAAAACTAAAGCCCCACCTTTGTTAAGTCTTTTTTCATATATCACGTATAAGTAGAATGTTTTTCAGTGTGTAAATTGGCATTTGGCGCATGTAAAATGATCTTGGGAAAGGATGTGCTTAGAGCACTTAAAAAAGTTGTACTTTTATTTAACATTCCTACAATATTGTTTACACGAGTTAGGAATTCTGTTGCTTGGAGATGGTGCAGGTGTAGGTAACATAATCTTAATGGAGCTTGTCTTTTGTCATTATAGTAGTTGCAGGATGGAATCATAATCTTGTGTGAAATGGCACCTTTTCCCAATTAAGATCTTGTTTCAATTTTTTTTTATAGTAATATTTAGAGCATTGGAGGTCTTCTAGCATCCAGCAATGGATTTTGAATTATATCTCGAATGTTATAAAAATCAGAGGTTGAGAAGTGTGAGGGGCGGGGGAATCACTATAAAGAAATCGGAACAATGAAAAGAAGTATATATTGATAATATATTTTAGATTTAGCTTTTATTCTATTATCAATAGCTAGTATATGGTTGCCAAAGAAAGCAAAGTAGTGAATGGGAAAAGAGTTCCAAAAGATTAGGCAATTTTTGTCTGGTTTTGCTAAAAAGAATATATAATTGGAAATGCTGGGGTGACTACAAAGGTAATCGATCACCCACCCCCCTTCAACCACCAAATTTTATGGGATCTCATGGAGATTGGGATGAGAGGCTTGAGGAGACTGAGAAATTAAACTTGTTCAACAGTTGTCATAACAATTTTTAAATTAATCTGTAAAAGGTGAGATTTGATATTGCTTGCATTTCATCATCAATGATTGGCCATCTTGCGCTAGCTCTATTGTAATTTTATTTATTATTCTTTCCGAGTAGGATGAGCGGCCGGCCTCCTATAATGTCTTTCTTGGAGACTACGTACTATATATATAGGCCTCGTTGGCATGTGTTTAAATCAACAGCTTCCCCTCCAACTCGAAGCATTTGAGAGCTCCTAAAAAAGCTACCTCTCATCACATCACATCACATAACATCACCAGAAAAAACTTTTCCTGAAAAAAAAAAGAATTGAAGTTGTATTAATTTGTTTGGAAAATTAAAGCTCTTCCCATGGCCATGGGTATCATGATTCAGCAGCCTTCAGTTTGTTTGTCAAGAGTGGCTGTTTCTGATACTCACGGAGAAGACTCCCCATATTTCGCAGGATGGAAAGCATATGATGACAACCCTTATGACGAAGACACAAACCCATCTGGTGTCATACAGATGGGTTTGGCGGAAAATCAAGTAAGTCGTCTCGATCATGCACAGTTTAATTGTGAAGCAAAACAAACTATCTATCTACATATATATACTTGCATTGCAGACAAGATTTCTATACCTAATTGTGGTGGTCTGGTGCTTCTTGATCGATCAGGTTTCATTTGATATGCTAGAGGAATACATGGAAGAGCACTCTGAAGTAGCGTGCTGGGGCAAAAGCAAGGCTTCTTCTTCTGGGTTTAGAGAGAACGCTTTATTCCAAGACTACCACGGTCTCCAATCTTTCAGACGCGCAATGGCCAGCTTCATGGAACAAATAAGAGGAGGCCGAGCCAAATTTGACCCCAACCGAATCGTCCTCACTGCTGGCGCCACCGCCGCTAACGAGCTCCTCACATTCATATTGGCTGACCCCGGTGATGCTTTGATGATCCCCACCCCATACTACCCAGGGTATGTGAGTCACATATATAAATACCTTCACAAGTTTTATTTTCAAAAGAATAAATATATAAACGTTTTTGTACGTTTTGTTTTCAGATTCGACAGAGACTTGAGGTGGAGGACCGGCGTAAAGATTGTACCGATTCATTGCGACAGTTCCAACAACTTTCAGGTCACCCCTGAAGCGTTAGAAGCGGCGTATGAGACCGCACAAGCCATGAACGTCCGCGTCAGGGGAATCCTAATCACGAACCCTTCGAACCCTCTTGGCGCCACCATCACCCGAAAAGTCCTCGAACGCATCCTCGACTTCGCAGTCCACAAGAACATCCACCTCGTCTCGGACGAGATCTACTCAGGCTCCGTCTTCAGCCCCGACGAGTTCGTGAGCGTCTCCGAGATCCTCGAGTCCCGAGACGACTCGAGGGACCGGGAGAGAGTCCACATCGTCTACAGCCTCTCCAAGGACCTCGGGCTACCGGGGTTCCGGGTCGGGACCATATACTCGTACAACGACGACGTCGTCACGACCGCCACGAGAATGTCGAGCTTCACCTTGGTCTCCTCGCAGACGCAGCACCTGCTGGCGTCGATGCTCTCGGATGTCGAGTTCACTAGCAACTACATTAGGACGAACCGGGAGCGTCTGATGAGGAGGTACGAGATGATGATCGGAGGGCTGAGGAGGGCCGGGATCCAGTGCTTGAGAGGGAACGCTGGGCTGTTCTGCTGGATGAATTTGAGCCCCTTGTTGGAGGAGCAGAACAAGGAGAGTGAGCTCAAGCTTTGGAAGACAATGCTGCATGAGTTGAAGCTCAATATCTCCCCCGGTTCGTCGTGCCACTGCTCGGATCCGGGGTGGTTCCGGGTTTGCTTTGCGAATATGAGTGAGAACACCTTGGACATTGCACTTGGGAGAATACACAAGTTCATGAAGCAAAGGAAAGTTGTTCATTACTAAGAGCAACATAATTAACTTGAACGATCTTTTTTTTTTTTTTTTTAACCTCTTGTTGAGGTTTTTTTAACTATATTCTGATACAGAATATATGATTCTTTTGGGGGTGAGTCAACCATCCATGTTAATAAATGGGCTTGGGTGCCCAAAGAAATTGGGGTAAAATATGTTTGTATACTTGTGAGTCAAAAGTATGAGATGTAAAAAAGTACTGTATAATATACAGGGGTTAATATAATATATGTATTGTTATGGTGATCAGCAGTCTCTTGGAATTGTCTTGCATGTGCTAGTTTCCCAGACATGCCATTTACTTAGCTGGAAGCGTACAACTACGAGAAGCAACCAAGCATACCATTTTTTTAAGTGTTAGAAAAAAAACAACTTGACTGCTAATCTAACGTTTATATGGCTAGCTATACATGCCTCTTTGACTTGCTACTCTCATAACAAGTACATTTATCACGATGTCATCTTATCACACGACTAGACATGGGTCTCGGACCACGAAACCGAGACTAACGGCTAACCTCGGGTTTTTCGGTTTGGTTTCATTTTGTACTGGTTTTCGCCGGTTCCATGCCCAATTCCGGTTACCGATTCGAAACCGACAGAATTGTCGATTCTTTGGTTCTAGGAAACATGTAAATGGGACCAGCTGACCTCCAGTTCTACCGGTGCGGTTCCGATCCCGGTTTCGGAACTATCGGTTTTTTCCGGTTTGGTTCTACGCTTCCATTGGAATCAAATCATGACTACACACGACCCACTGTTAAATTCTAAACCTGTATGCAAATCCAAATTTATAATAATTTATAAGTATAAAATTTGGTGGAAAGTACTTTTGGGTGAGAGTAGTTTTTATTTGTTTTAAAATACGTAAGAAGTTGTTAGATTTTCATATCGATATTGAGGGCTAAAAGACCACTAGCATGTAAAGGGGTTGAAATTCCTACCCATTGGCTTAAGTTTCTAAGTTAGAAGGTGCATGTTAGATTTTTAACCATTTATACATATATGGTCATATCCACGTGGATATGACCTTATATGTATTTCAAGGGAACACCAAGTTTGACAAAGAATCTCCAAGAACGCAAAAGGAACAAAAGAATATATGAGAGCAAGTTCCTATCAAAGGAACTCTGGAGAGAACAGTTCCCATCGCATGGGAACTTACATGTGCAAACAAGACAGTTCAGCGAATCGCGGGATCCTGTCTTGGACAGAACGAAGGCTCAATCTGAGGAACAGACTGAAGCGAGTGATCCAACGGTCCGATTGACATTTGAAGTTGACTAAGTTCAAATCAAGTCACATGTGAAGATTGCAAACTTGGCGTGCAAGACAAAGGGCATTTTGGACAACATGAAAGTGAAGATTGCAGCCCAAGTTCAAATGTATATAAAGCCAAATGAATAGTGCTTGGAATAAGTACTTCTCTCAGAGCAAACATTTACATACAAAGAGATAAGAGAAATAGAGTGAAGAGAAGTCCCCGGCGGCGAGTGTGCGATCTCGACGGCGGTGAATCCAAGTTCCCTGGAGATAGGGAACTGTGAGCTCAAGGTGTAAGGTTTGATCTGTCTTATGTTTAGTAGTTGAGTTGTTAGCTTAGGAACTAGGTCGAGAAGACTTACTAGTGTTATTAGAGTTAGGAAGAACTGCCAGGAACATAGAAGTGTAAGTCTTAACTGTATAACTAGGGAACAATCAATAAAATAAGTAGATCGTTCAAAATCCTCCAAGCGGAGGTAGAGGTTTACCCACACAACTAGTTGGTTGTTGTGGGGTTCCTCTATAAAGGAACTGTGTCTTTCATATTCTGCTTTACTTGCGAGTGTCTTACTTCCGTTGCCTTGGGAACAACCTAACCGCTAGTTCCCAAGCTCTTACTAACGCACATCGATCCAACAATTGGTATCAGAGAAGGCTCGCTCTAGATGTCTGTGTTAGTATCGCAGGTTACAGGATGTCTGAGGAACTCACTCAATTTGGACATGGGAACAACAAGCCTCCAAGGCTTATCACCGGAAGGTTCGAAACCTGGCGACACAACAAGAAGGATTGGATGCGCAGTGATGCGACTCTGCCCTAGCTCGGACCCAGCTCCGACGGACCCAAGACGACCTAGACCTTGGAGACCTCCTTGGATTAGGACTTAGTCTCATTTATGTTATTATTTATATTTCCGTCATTTATATTTCCGTCATTTCCCTTTTAGGCGTGTGTCCATTCTTATAGTATGGGCTAGCCTTGTTATTTTCCTTTCTAGATAGTTTCTATTTTTAGTATGTTGTCTTATTGGGCCAGGAGTCGTTGGGCCTTGTTTACATACAAGCCCTAGGCACCTCTCCCTTGCTAGACTAGGGTTTCGTGGTTCTCCTCTATATAAAGGAGCCACGCTCTATTGTAATCCTCACGTCCAAAATGAATTAAGCCAGAGCTTTGAGTCGAGTTTCTCCTCCCCTTTGGCCCGGGCGTCACCCTATTCTTTTCCCAACCCCATATTCTCCTGGCCTACGTCAAACTAGGCCCCCTTCTCAATCCTTTCACTTCTCACTCAAATCCAGTCTAGGCTTCGACCTCAAATCTATCCGATTACTATTGTCGGAGAAGATCCGAACGTTTCGAGCCTAGATCCGCCCCTTGTGACCCTAGGGTCGCATCAATTGGTATCAGAGCGTCAGTTGGTTCGAACGGTCCCTTCTCCGTCTCCACAAAAAAAAACGTCTTAGACCTACTCGACTCTTTCAATTGATTTTGGTAAAATTGCATCTTTGTCTTGCTAGTTGCATGCTCTTAGTTGCTTTGTTTGCCGATTTCTTGCCCTGATTGTCGAGCTCTGTCTCAAAAAAAAAAACCCAACCCTATTCGACTTTTTCAATTGATTTTGGTGAAATTGCATCTTTGCTTGTTAGTTGCATGTTCATAGTTGACTTGTTCGCCGATTTCTTGCCCTTGAATCAGTTGAGCATATCCTTTTGTCGACTTCTACCCAGATTTCGACCAAAATAAAATTATTTTTTCTGCAATTTTCTTCCAGAATATTGTATATCTTTTCGATACGAGTCCGGGCATATAAAATTCGCCCAAATCGGAGTTCGTTTGCCCCTCCAAAAGGCCAAAACATCACGGTCGCGCGCCAGGATCGAGTTCCAGCGTGCCAGGATCCGAGTCCTGGCACAGCAGAACCGCGCCACCAGCGTGCCAAGGTTGCAGCCCCCGTGTGCCAGCCCGCGCCGAAGACGGAAACACAAGGTCTCGGGATTATTTTTTCGAGATTGTGTGGTTTATTTTCGGTTAGAGCATATCTTTTATTTCCGATTTTTATGATTTTATTTTGTAAGGAATCTTGCTTATAAAAGATCCTATATCTTTTTATTTTGTTTGTTTTGATTTTTTTCCCTTATGTACGAGATCTTATCTTATAAAAGATCTCATTTCATTTTATTTATAGTTTAGTTTTATTACTTTCTTATTGTAAGAGAATCTTTCGGATTGTGGAAGATCTCGTAATATTTAAATAAAAAAAATGAAGGGTCGAGCCATGCCTTGTCCGACCCACGTCGAAGCGAGGACGCTTCGAAGCTAAGCGGGGGAGAATGATGCGACTCTACCCTAGCTCGGACCCAGCTCCGACGGACCCGAGACGGCCTAGACCTTGGAGACCTCCTTGGATTAGGACTTAGTCTCATTTATGTTATTATTTATATTTCCGTCATTTATATTTCCGTCATTTCCCTTTTAGGCGTGTGTCCATTCTTATAGTATGGGCTAGCCTTGTTATTTTCCTTTCTAGATAGTTTCTATTTTTAGTATGTTGTCTTATTGGGCCAGGAGTCGTTGGGCCATGTTTACATACAAGCCCTAGGCACCTCTCCCTTGCTAGACTAGGGTTTCGTGGTTCTCCTCTATATAAAGGAGCCACGCTCTATTGTAATCCTCACGTCCAAAATGAATTAAGCCAGAGCTTTGAGTCGAGTTTCTCCTCCCCTTTGGCCCGGGCGTCACCCTATTCTTTTCCCAACCCCATATTCTCCTGGCCTACGTCAAACTAGGCCCCCTTCTCAATCCTTTCACTTCTCACTCAAATCCAGTCTAGGCTTCGGCCTCAAATCTATCCGGTTACTATTGTCGGAGAAGATCCGAACGTTTCGAGCCTAGATCCGCCCCTTGTGACCCTAGGGTCGCATCACGCAGCCACGACTTTCAAGCTTGGTGTGTCATCGAAGTAGGGAACTTCGAGGTAGACCCAACCATTCGCCATGACTTCACCAAATGGGGACAAAACGAATGGAAGTGCATGGAAGCAAACTTCAAGGCCAAACAATATCTCAAGAACGCCATGTCCGTACAAGATTGCGATAGGGTATCAAATCTGGAAACGGCGAAGGAGATGTGGGAAGCCATCCAACAGATGCACATTGGGAACTCTGACCTCAGAGAGGACCTCCAAATGAATGCCAGAAGGGAGTTCTTTAACTTCCGAATGGAGATGGGAGAATCAGTCCACAGCTACCAATCTCTCTTTGAAGCCCTATGCACCAAGCTCATTGGACTTGGGATAACAAAAGAAGAGATCACCGAGAAGATGAAAGTCCAACAGCTCTTCAACGACCTAATTGGTGAATGGCCCAACGAGAGGACCATGTTCAAAGAAAATCCTGAGAACAGGAATCTCATGCTTTACCAAGTCTTTGGGAAGCTGGTGGGACATGAGAAAAGGAAACAAGTTGACAAGAAGCAAGAAAAGGGCACACAAGGGAATTGCCCTAAAATTGGAAAAGATGCTCAAATCAGTTCAGGAACAATATGAGGACTCTGAAGAAGAAGAAGATGAGGAACTCGTCCTTGTCACAAAATCCCTTCGATACTTCTACAACAAAGGAAAGTTCAAAAAGGGATATGAGAACTCACAAAAAGGTTAGAATTCCCAAAGAAAGCCCGCGGAGAAAGACCTCACTGACGTCACCTGCTACAAATGCTACAAGAAGGGGCACTTTGCAAAGGATTGCCCACAGGAAACTGACAACATAAAACAAGGGAAGAAGGCCTACATCGCCACCTGGAGCGACGAAGAGGATGAAGATCTCGAATCATGGGCACATCCAGACATGTGTGCAATGGCCATAGGGGAGACCACTGGGGAACAACCCAGTGAAGTAACCACTGAAACCATTATTGAGTCCTTATCTAACTATGAAAAATCTGAACTACTGGAAATTGCTCTCTAGTCTTGTTAAGGATAACATAAAATTGCAAAAGAAGCTAGATGAATCGGAACAAACAAATGCTGAGTTAGTTGGTCTTGAATCCTGTTCCAATTGTGTGAAACTGATTGATAAGCTTCGGTCCTACCTATCCAACATAGTGGCCCTCGAGGATGAGATTAAGACCCTAGAGAGTGATAAAAATGAGTTCCTACAAAAGCTGAGCAAGGAAAATGAGAGTCTTGAAGCCTCAAGTTCCCAAACCAAATTTGTCCCAGCCAAACATGGGATTGGGTATAAGTCTGAGTGCCCAAAGAATGGGAAATCTCCTCTGAATGAAAAGGAGATAAATGAGTGTTAGGGCCCTAGAACTCCAATGTGAGAAACAAAAGAATGCCCATCTAGAGGAGAAAATACGTGTCATGGAAAGTGGGGTGAGTGGAGAGAAGGACTACTACACTGGGAACACTGGGCACAAACTGTACGTTCAAATAGCCAAAGGAAACGGGTCAAGGGTCTACAACAAAGAAACCATGGATAGGAACAGGATACAAAGACCCCATCCGAAGTACTACTTAGGAGAGTACTACAAAACCTGCTAGAATTGTGGTGCGCATGGGCATTACAAGGAAACCTGTCCCAAAAGGGAAGCTCAAGCTCAAAAGATTCACGAATATTGGAACAAGCAAAAACAACAAGCCAACAAACCTGCTAGAGGTCCCACTCATGGGAACCAACATAGGAACTCCACCTATCACTCTAGAAATTCCCGTGATGTCAATATTGCTGATAATATGTTTGAAACTATCTTTCCTTGTAAGGGACCAGGCAAGAGTCATCTTGCCTGGGTCACCAAAAACTAACTTTCCTTGTAGGTGGCAGTGAGGTGGAACAACACATGTTTCATTGATAGCGGCTGTTCAAATCATATGACTGGGAACAAAGACAATCTCACCTCACTCCACACTAAAGCCGAAGGAGGTCATGTGTCCTTTGACAACAAAAATAAAGGGGAAATCATAGGAACATGGGAAGTATTACTCAACAAGTCAATCAAGATCAGTAATGTCAACTTGGTAAAGGATTTGGGATACAACCTCTTAAGTGTGTCTCAGATATGTGATCAAGGGAACAACGTTGTCACCTTCGACTCAGAAGAGTGCTTGGTCATCAACAAGAAAACCAACAAAATCATTCTACGAGGAAGGAAGTCCAACAATGTATATGTGGTGGACACGGACTTTGAACCACCAAGGAAGTTGTGCCTTGCAAGCTCCCATGATGACACGGAACTCTGGCACAAAAGGCTAGGTCACACAGGGATAAATCAAATCCCGAAGCTATACTTACAGGACCTGGTCATTGGTCTTCCATGAATCAACATTGAAGGAGCTAAGATGTGTGAAGCATGTGTTCGTGGCAAGCAAACCAGGAGTTCCTTTAAACCAAAGAAGGTTGTTAGCACAAGGCCCTTGGAACTAATTCACATGGATCTCTTTGGTTCCATGCAAACAGCCAGCTACGATGGTAAAAGGTACATGTATGTGTTAATTGATGACTTTTCAAGATTCTTGAGATCCAAATCAGATGCATTCAAGGAGTTTGATCCCTTCATCAAGAGAATGGAAGTTAGCATGGGATTGAAGCTCAAGTCCCTCAAATCTAATCATGGAACTGAGTTTAAGAACTCAGAGTTCCTAACGTTCTATGACAACAATGGTGTATCCCACAACTTCTCGGACCCACACACTCCTCAGCAAAATGGGGTTGTGGAAAGAAAGAATAGAACTCTAGAAGACATGGCTCACACCATGATGTTTGAGAGTGGAGTTCCCGAAAACTTCTGGGCCGAGGTAGTCTCCACAGCTACATACATTCTAAACCGAGCCATGATTCGTCCCATGATCAAGAAGACCTCATATGAGTTGATCAAGGGAAGAAAGCCCAACATTTCTTATCCCAGAACTTTTGGCTGCAAATGCTTCGTCCACAACAACGACAAAGACAACCTTGGGAAGTTTGATCCAAGGAGTGACGAAGGGATCTTCCTGGGATACTCCTCTCAAAGCAAGGCGTATAGAGTTTACAACAAGAGGACCAAGAAGATCAAGGAAAGCATTCACGTCGTCTTCAACGAACAATCTGTAAAGATGGGAACAGAGTCCCAAGGATAGGGAACTCTGTTCAAACTGATCAGACAAGAAGAAGATGACGACGATGATGAGCCAAGGAAGCGAGATGAAGATTATCCAAGTGGGAACAATGTCCCACCACCAGGCGACAACGAAGGAGCTCAACACCAAACTGATCAAGATTCCTTCGAAGTTCCCTCTACAACAGAGGAATCTCAAGATGCCTCTCATTCCAACACTCTTGCTCCTCAAAATGAAACAATACCAGAGTCTAGTGTCCAAGGGGAACAACGAGGGAACAATGAGGAAAATCCTAAAGAAACACTCAGTGAAGAAGTTGAGAACAACTGTTCCCATGAAGAAGAAACTCATGTTGGAAACGAAGAAGAAACAAGGGAACAACTTGATGTCACACACATTCAAACAAGGAACTACCACCAAAGGAAGGATCACCCCATTGACAACATCATCACTCCCTATGACAAAGGCGTGCAAACTCGTTCCTCTCTCAACAACTTCTGTGCCTTCAACGCCTTCGTCTCACTGGTGGAACCCAAGAGCATCAAGGAAGCTCTAAAGGATCCAGACTGGATTCAAGCCATGCAAGAGGAACTCCACCAATTTGAGAGAAACAAAGTGTGGAAACTGGTTCCTAGGCCCAAGAACAAGAACATCATAGGAACTCGGTGGGTTTTCAAAAACAAGCTTGACGACACTGGGGCAGTGGTTAGGAACAAGGCCCGTCTGGTTGCCCAAGGATATAGGCAAGAAGAGGGAATCGACTATGACGAGACCTTTGCACCTGTTGCAAGGATTGAAGCCATTCGAATCCTCATAGCCTACACCGCCCACAAAGGCTTCAAGTTGTATCAAATGGACGTCAAGACAGCGTTCCTAAATGGGAACCTCAAGGAAGAACTCTATGTGGCACAACCACCTGGTTTTGAAGATGAACACTTCCCAGACCATGTTTACTTCTTGGAGAGGGCCCTGTATGGTCTCAAGCAAGCTCCCAGGGCGTGGTGCGACATGTTTGCCCAATTTCTCTTGTCTCATGGATACCTTCGTGTTTCCATAGACAAAACCCTTTTTATTAAGAAAGAATCAAAAGATATTCTAATTGTCCAAGTGTATGTTGATGATATTGTGTTTGGTGCTACTAATGAGTTTCTTGTTGAGTTTGAGATGAGCCTCATAGGGGAACTCACGTTCTTCTTGGGACTTCAAATATCTCAAACCAAGGAGGGAATAAGGATCCACCAACAAAAGTACATTAGAGAGATGCTAGTGAAGTATGGGATGGAACACTCCAGGCCCATCGACACTCCCATCTCACCAAACTCAAGACTCAACGCCAATGAAATAGGTATAAGTGTGGATCAAAGGAACTTTCGAGGTATGATTGGGTCTCTTCTCTACTTGACAGCTAGTAGACCCGACATCATGTTTTTAGTGTGCCTATGTGCGCGTTTTCAAGCTAACCCTAAGGAATCACACCTGAAAGAGGTGAAGAGAATTTTCAGGTACCTCAAAGGGAATGACAACTTGTGTCTTTGGTATCCAAGGAACAGTTCCCTTGAGCTTGTTGCATACTCAGATGCAGACTTCGTTGGGCACTTGGTTGATCGAAAGAGCACCTCTGGAATGGCCCACTTCCTAGGGTCATGCCTAGTATCATGGGGATCAAAGAAGCAAAACTTCGTGGCTCTTTCCACAGCAGAAGCGGAATACGTGGCTACCGCCTCGTGCTGTTCCCAACTTCTATGGCTTAAGTACCAACTTTAGGATTACGGTATGTCTTTTGGCCCAGTTCCCATAAGATGTGATAATACAAGTGCCATTAACATCTCTAATCTTGTGCATCATTCACGTACTAAGCATATAGACATTAGGCATCATTTCCTACGTGATAATGTGGAACATGAGAACATCTCTATGGAATACTATAGAACTAAAGAGCAAATTGTGGACATTCTCACTAAAGCTTTAGATAGACATCCCTACCAGCGTCTCCGGATGCTGGATGATAACTCTAAACTGAACAAGTCCATGTTTGTTATTCCCTCAATGCTTGGCTAGTTTATCTCGAAATGCATGATAGGGAACACTAGGAATAATCGCTTTCATTTTTCCATCTTACTAGTCTAGAGCTTTTGATGTACAAGTTGGAACTTTATTTCTTTTGGACCAAAATGATCAACCAGAGTTCCCTTAACCCTCATTACAAGCCACTATGATGGTTGATCATAAAACCAACCTTAGTCGAGAACCAGACAAATGCTTCTCATGAGCCCAACTATTTGTCCCATTATCGAGTTGTAATTGTCTGGTTCCCTTTTGAGTTCCTACCTTCACAAAAGAATTTGAGTGTGAGTTCCCTTGTCCACTCCACTCAAACTTGACCTTTCAAAGATCATGGGAACTAGCGTGCAGAATAATCACGAGCAACAGAACACTGGTACATTTTGAAAGTTGGAACGTCACTAGGGAAATGGGAAAATGTGTCGGAATTAGAAGCGTTGAGGGCCAAGTATTTGAAACACTCGAAGTGACTTCCCATGGGTTTAATGACACGTGTCACAAGCATGCTAAGGAAGTTGAAACGGCTCTCCGAGTTTATTGGTTGTCGGTTATCGAGGAAAATCGTCTTTCCCTTCTACCCCTCTCCTCGTTTCTCATAAAACCCCTTCTTTGCCATTTTTGGGACCTTCTTCAACCTTTGCCCTCTACAACTCTTCTTCTCTACAATCTCCTTCCTTCCTAAATGAAGCAAACCTCCAAAAATCTTCTCTTCCCAAAATCTCCCATGGCGCTTGTCCATCCAGACCACCATATCCGTGAATGGATTGAGACAAGCTCAAAAACCCTCTTCATCACCATGCAGAGAGAGGGAGATAATGAAAAAGACCTTGCCCTTCGCCAAACACTCTACAAATGCCTCCATGATTATGTTCTTCCCTACGTTCATAAAGAGCGAACTGGTGTTTCGTCCCTCGAGTACGAGATCCTAGGGCCGCCTCCCTCCCATAAACCACCACCGCCTTGTTTCCCCCTCACTCTATCTCTTACATCCTCCACCACCACTTCTCAACTACCTCCTCCTTCCTCTTCCACTCAATCTCAACCTATCTCCTCCTCCTCCGGGACTGTCATCCTCAATAGTTTCGGTCTTGAGCCCCCAAAATCCAAATCCAAAAAGCGAAAAGACACAAAATCCTCTTCTTTCGATCTTCCCAAGACGAAGAAGAAGAAATCCGTTCTTGCCATGGATGAGGTCCTCAATCTCTCCCGTCCTTCTTCCTTCGCCACACCACCACCACCACCTCCCCCTAATCAGCCTTTCACTCTTCCTCCCTCTTCCAGTTTTGGGAACTCTCAATCCCAGAACCCTCTACCACTCTCTCCCTTCAACCCTAATCCCATCTCTAGGACCTCTAGTCCTAGAGATTCCACTCCTCCCTCCTTTCTCCCTACTGTCGATGGGACCTCCAATCCCATCGACCCACCTCCACCTTTCCTAAACACCAAAGTTCCGACTCCTCCCTCCTCTCCTAAAGTAAAATCTCCCTCTCCTCCTCTTCAAATTCAATATCTCACACACCAAAGATTGCCTCCTCCCTCCACCACACAAATCCCCTCCTCCCCCTCCCTGGCCACGCCACCAATCCACCTCGACTCGGACAAGGATTTGTTACCCATCGCTGAGGTTGCTCGCCGGAAGGCGAATATGACGGATCCCATCGTCATGGGCACAGTTGAGGAAAATGCTCACCTCGACGCTCTAGAGGCTGAGCTTACGGACTTCATCAACCAACCCCCATCCTCCGAGCGCCCAAGGGAATAAGGCACTCGCACAGACACAGAGGGAGAGGTCCAAGAAAAAGGGACCCCAGGCCAAGCTGATGGCGCTAGCACCAGTCAAGGTCATCCAGAAGAAGATGACGATGAGGACATGGGCCTGTCCTCCGATGAAGACGGGCACTCAGATGGTGATGCACCCACCGAGGTTCTTGACGCTGAAGATCAAGAACATCAACTGATGGCGTCACATGGGTCTCCCAAGGACAGGGAGCCCATGCTCTTACTCAAGTCTGCTCCTACTCCTCCACAGAAGAGGAAGGCTGCTACCAAGGCCGCCAAGAACAAAAAGGTCAAGGGAACGACTTCAAAGAGATTTCCCATAACGGCGGACAGAAAGCTCATCACGCCGCTGGTCCTCTCTGAGTCCCAACTAATGGAAAAGGGGCTTTGTGATCTCTAGGCGCTCATCAAGGCCCAGGAATGGGATCAGGTCTGCGACGCCGCCGTGACCGTCGACCCTGAACAAGTGCGCCTCTTCTACAACAACTTCATCATTCATGATGAGGCCACCAAGGGAACTCTCTCCCTTCAAGGCGACGACTACGTCTTCACTGCCTCCTCCATAATTCACCAATTGCATGTTCCTGTCAAGGGATTGGGCGTCCTTCCTCTCAAGAATTGGGGTGACTTCAATAGAGAGGAGATTCTCTACATCATCTACGAGGTAGAGTTCCCACCCAAGGGACCCCAACCCACAACCTAGGTCTCATAGCCAAACTAGCTCATCAGTTCATCATCACGGTTGTGATCCCTCAACAAGAAAAGCGCCACAACCTCAATATCCAAGATGCCATCCTCCTCTTCCACTTTCTCCATAAAATGCCCATCAACCTCCCCCTAATTATGCTTGGGCACATGGAGAAGTGTCTAGCCTCTTCCACCCATTCCTTGCCGTATGCTGGCCTGATCAAAAAGCTCAGGGTCATGGAAGGCCTTTACGATGACTCCAAGGAGGAAGTGACCCTCGGAAGGGAACTGGACCTTTCCGTGGTCCAGAAGATGCGTCATTCTGAGCAAGCCGAGGATCAAGGGACTCTTCCCTATGGTGACGGCCCAAGTGTTGGGAACACTCAAGTGCTACAACACATGTCAGCAACTCTCGAGCACATGGCGGGAACTCTCCAGAACATCCTGTCCGTCATGACTCAGCTGCGTGATCACATGCTTCCCAGGGCCCCATGATCTTTCCTTTTTAACTCCTTAGCCTTATCTTCTCCACAAACTGTAATGTTTTCCCATTGTACATCTTTTGCTTAAGTAATATGAATGGCTTTTAGTATGATTGCGTGTTCCTTTCTTTCTTACTATGCTTTCTATTTTCGATGATGCCAAAAGGGGGAAGGAAAAAATGTGTGGGATGAGTCGTGTTAAGAGTTATCACAGAATATGCTTTAGCTAAGGGGGAACTAATGCTTAAAATGCTAAGTAAGAACTTAATGTTTCATAGAAGTGGCTCTCTAGAATCACACTTAGGAACTCAGATCCATGTCATGCTTTTTCACACGTTGAAATACTTGTTTATTTTGTATTGGGTTTGTCATCATCAAAAAGGGGGAAATTGTTGGGATGGTGTTGGGAACTCTGGTTCCAAACATCCAAACAACGATACTTGTCTTCAGTTTTGATAATGACAAATGCCATATGGGAACTAACGTGTTACATTCAAGTATTTCAAGGGAACACCGGGTTTGACAAGAATCTCCAAAAAACACAAAAGGAACACAAGAATATATGAGAGCAAGTTCCTATAAAAAGAACTCTGGAGAGAATAGTTCCCATCGAATGGGAACTCACATGTGCAAACAAGACCGTTTAGCGCAAATCGCGGGATCTTGTCTTGGACAGAACGAAGGCTCAGTTTGAGGAACAGACTGAAGCGAGTGATCCAACGGTCCGATTGACATTTGAAGTTCAATAAGTTCAAATCAAGTCACATGTGAAGATTGAAAACTTGGCGTGCAAGACAAAGGGCATTTTGGACAATTGAAAGTGAAGATTGCAGCCCAAGTTCAAATGTGTATAAAGCCAAATGAATAGTGCTTGGAATAAGTACTTCTCCCATAGCAAATATTTACATACAAAGAGATAAGAGAAATAGAGTGAAAAGAAGTCCCCGGCGGCGAGTGTGCGATCTCGAAGACGGTGAATCCAAGTTCCCTAGAGATAGGGAACTGTGAGCTCAAGTTGTAAGGTTCGATCTGTCTTATGTTTAGTTGAGTTGTTAGCTTAGGAACTAGGTCGAGAAGACTTACTAGTGTTATTAGAGTTAGGAAGAACTGCTAGGAACAGAGAAGTGTAAGTTTTACCTGTGTAACTAGGGAACAATCAATAAAATAAGTAGATTGTTCAAAATCCTCCAAGCGGAGGTAGAGGTTTACCCACACAATTAGTTGGTTGTTGTGGGGTTCCTCTATAAAGGAACTGTGTCTTTCATATTCTGCTTTTCTTACGAGTGTCTTACTTCCGCTGCCTTAGGAACAGCCTAACCGCCAGCTCCCAAGCTCTTACTAACGCACATCGATCCAACAAATTTTATTGAAATGATGGGAGTCTCAACTTAAATGTCAAGAATCACAAGTGGAACAAGATGATAAAGAGAACAGAAAGTAAAGACAAGCAATTAGAGGAAATCTAAAGTGAGATGAGCACAGATCGAACTAATCAACCAACCACGAAGGTCTTCAAGGTGCTCTCTCAATCTCTCTTAAGTTTGGATTGAGGAATGAAGCTCATGGACTCGCCGATGTCAAACTTAGGTAACAGACACCAAGCAAACACTCTCAAAAGCAAACCCTAGAATTCTCCAGATCACTCCAACAAGCGGCATAAAGGAGAAGAGAGAGCTTATATATGGCTCGTCTCTAAACCCTCAACCACAACGAGTCATTTTAGTAAGTGAAGCTTGCTAGAACGACCTTGCTCGAGTGTCACAATTATTGGGTCGTTTGGCCCAATAACCAGCTCCCGCAAGCTTAAGCTCGCATCCACAAACACATACATACAAATATTACATTACAAGCACAACCGAAACTTAGGCAATTACAAGTAAAAAATGCTAAGTGCTCTACACCATCCTTTTTTCTATTAAGAATTATGAGGCTCTATTATTACGGAGGGCGTCCTAGAGCATCATTGTGGATGAGAACTAAAAGTTCTAGATAATTTCAAATAACATCAACTAGGAGGTTGTGGCCCATTGGCAATTTTGTCAGCCACAACATTACAACCTTTATCTGCATGCATGAGTTACTCGTGCAGTATCGAATCCCATACCAGGGGCAGTTTCTGGATCCTTGGGAAGCTTTGATGATTGTTAAGTTGTCACCCTTAATTTTAATTTTTTCGACATTGCTTTTTTCGCTTCCCTTATGACGTCCCTTAATATCTGTAGCGTCTTGTCATCATATTTACTACATGACCATTGCGATCTCTTATTATTATTTTCCTAATACTTGTTCGTTAACCCATTTAGATCATCAAAATTGATTTTGATTAATTCAATAACCGATTCTTATATTACAAGTATCAATTCCTAATGTATGTTGTAAGGAATCTGGTAATTGGCTATAAAATTACAATACAGTAAAACCTCTATAAATTAATAGGGTTGGGACCATGATATTTTATTATTTTATAGAGATATTAATTAACCGATAAGTTAATGGGTTTGGCTAATGTGTGCCCATGGACACACAATAACAATACTAACTTTGGAAATTATTTTCAAACTATTCCCTAAATTAGAATTAATGAACCCTTTTTAAAAATAAAATAAAATAAACAAACAATATTCAGATTTACCAAGATTAGTATTCTTATTGTGTGTCTATGGGCACACATTAGAAAATCCGATCAATATAAGATTAATGTTTTGGCTGCTATCATACAAGATTTTATTCTAGGATTTTAGAAGGCTATGAGTTGGCACAATCTGATCCATATAAGATTAATGTTTTGGCTGCTATCAATCTTGTAGCCTCGGCTTGGATAGTTAATGTTGAGCAAGAGGCAATAGCAAATTGGTTAGACACTGCAAAATTCGTTCATGAGATGAAGTCTTAAGGAATGATTATAGTTGACACTGCAAAATTTGTTTTTAAAATAACGCTAGAAATGTTGGATCCAATAAAAAAAGTTAGAGATGAGCTCCAAATAGAACTAAGAAAAAACAAACAACACTACAATCATATTTCATTAGATTTTCTTAGTTATGACTATGTAACTTTTTATATAATTATTAATTTATGATATTAATGAGACCTTACATTAATATAGTGGTTTTTTAAAAATATATTATATTATTATCTTATCGAAATTTGTTAAATTTTACATTGACTCAAGTCGGGACCGGAGAAAAATATTAATTTAGAGAATTTATTAATTTAGAGAAGTTCTAGTGTACGTAGGTTAAATGACCATGAAATTTGCCATGTATATACCGTAATAAATTCAATAACCGATTCTTATATTACAAGTTTCACTACTATGGAAATTTTTACAAAATGATTATGGTATCGCACATAAAACTTGCATGGACATGTACTCCACATTCTTCTAACTTATAAACTCGGCCTTTTCTGCTTAATCGGGTTAAGATGGACAAGTGAGATAATTAATTTTATAAGTTAACTTATATAATTATGTAAAAAGAGATTTTACAAGACTAGAAATCATGGTTTAAATTGTCTCACAATATGCATAGATCTATTAGCTCGAAATGATTGGTACGTGCGTTCATTCTCACCCTGTGGTCAAAATCGATCTTGAACTCTGCAGTATCCGGTTTGAATGTAGATAGACTCTGACTAATCGAATTGGGTGAGAGATTAAAAAAACGATCTTGGCCAACCCCATGCATTTAATTTGATAGTGCGATTTAAAACCTTAAACCTAGCTAGCTACCTAAATTAAGCATATTATAATATGACTAATTTGACTATAAGCAAGCAATTAACTGGCAGGGTATACATTTTTTGTATTAATCAGAAATTAAATTTGATTTATTATCCTTGTTACCTCATGAAGCATGCTTTTGATCACTTCTAATCATGTTCCAATTCGTTTAGCTCCATGCTAATTGCCTTAGCTGTAACTATTTTGATATTCAAATTCGTTTTTTGTAATTAAAAACCATCTTTGTTTAGAGTAATTTTTGTACTTCTCATTTTTCGATTTGGTAGGATGACAATTAATAATATAGGAAATTCTTTAGCATGCATGCATGCTACAACTTATAATGACATTCAACGATCGAGTTACAGTATTTGAAATGGCTTTCTAACTTTTTATAATTAAATCATTCAAGTAATGATGTCCAGCCAGTAAGATTTTTTTGTTCGTGCCTGGTTATTACAATTTCAAAGACAAATTTGTTCATTTTATAATCGCAAAGTCAATCTATGTCAAAAATTCTCTTTCATTTTGACATATTTCGTGAATTTATAATCGAAAATGAAGAGTTGGATGAGCAATGCGAATAATGCGATGCGAATGTTGAAGAATTATAAAACGATATATTGGGTCACATATCACGTGGATCGATCTCCTTAAACATTTAGGCCAGTAAAAAGATATATGATATGTTTGATCATTTATATTTGAATTAATTTTTTTTGGTCGAATTTATATTTGAATTAATTGGCTTCCATTTCCCTAAATGTAGCAATTAATAAGTCCAATTTAGTTAATAGGCCCAACTAGTTTCAAAGTTGTATGTAGTCATGTGCTGGTTCACGTTTGAACCGACCCGGTTTGTCCATTTAAACCGGTCTAATTCAGAACTTAAACTGGCGGTTTGGATCCGGTAAAGTTTCAGTTTAGGTTTGCTCAAACCCAAACCGTCTGGCGGTTCATGGGTTCAAACCGCCGGTTGGCCAAACCGGAACCAGTCAAACCCGACAGTTTGAGGATTTTTTTTACTTTGTTTTAAACTAGTTGTTGGCCCGGTGGTTTGTATCCGGCTACTTTGTTTTGCAGTCGTTGGGTTAAACATGGTATTTAGCCGGTTAACCAGAGCCCAACGTCTATATGCTTTTAAATGGTCAGTTTGTATTTATTTTTTCAAAATTTCTACCAAAAATTTACCCTAGAAATACCACACAAGGCACACATCCTTGTTCATTTCCATCTCACATCAATCTTTCATTATCATACTCGCAATCATCCTTCGTTCTCATACGAGTTACAATTTACAAATTACAACAGAAGCTTAATTACTTACTTCTTAATCCTTCATTAATTACTCTTCATATTTTAATTTTTTTTCTTACATTACTATCTTGTTTTTGAGCTTTTAGTATTTCATTTTCTTGTCTCATATTACAATTTTTTACTAATTACCTTGTCTTTCTTTCCTAATTATATTTTTTAAATATGGATGGATTTGATCACATTTTTTGTCTCACAAGATAGTAATGTCAGCCATGTGCCTCCAACAATGATGCCCGCTCCCATTCATCCCAAAGGAAATGTGGGAGAACTGAAATTGTCTCAATCACCACCCATCCCACCACCATCATCATCCACCACTCGAGAGCTTCAATCAAAAAAATTTACAAAATATGTTCGAAAGGGACATTATGATGCACCTAACAACAAATATATCGTTCATTATAATTATTGTAGCAAGGTATGTCCATGGAGAGGTGGAGGCTATGGAATAATAAAGAAACATATGGAGAGGATACACCCCGAGAAGATAGGAATGATGCGAGGTCAATCACAACTCGCCATGTTTGCAAATTCTTCTTTTCATAATCTTCATTTATTTAGTTACAATCATCAAAATAGTGTGTATGTTTTTGTTGAATCTATTTTTGTTGATCATTTAGCATTTCAATTTGCCAAGAGTGTTCAACCCTCTTATCAACCGATATTTGATGTAAATAACGACCTCATATTGAATTGAACTTGCAAGGCTCGTGTTTAAATTATCAACTTTAATACAATAATTTAGCTTAAATTTATTTTCTATTATAATTTCACATGTTGTTCCCTAGTGTTGCTTGAAATGTAGTTTTTTTTTTTTTTGTTTTTGTTTTGTTTTATGCATACCTAGAAGGATGGATCGGTCATGGAATTTAAAAAGTCGTGACTTAGATGAATATGTGAATGATGTAGAAGAGTTCATTATATTTGCACTTGAGCATGGGGTTGATGCTACTAGAATGATGTGTCCATGCAAGTAGTGTTATTACTCAAGATAGCTTAAGGTTGATGAAATCAGAAATCATCAAATTTTTTAAGGTATTATACAAAAATTATACATGGTGGATATGACAAGGAGAGAAAACAGTTGCGAATTCTACTAGTTTTCAGACTGTAGATGTAACACCCCTATTTTGCAACGATGGGTATTACCCCCAGTGACCTCGGATTTTGTCGTCTAAAGTCACCCAAGGCTTTCTAATGTATTAAATTTAAATAAAATGCGGAAATTTAACGATAATACATATCATAACAGGTGCTCAAACATGAGACTTCAAGTGTGGTCATTACATCCTTAAACTTGTTTAAAAATAACTAAAAAGAGTTAAGCAGCGGAATTGACAAAATATTATTTTTGTAAAGCATAGTGAAACGAAAATACGAGAGAAAACACCTCAAGAATGACCTGACCCTCCTTCCTTCAGCTCTTGATTCTTCGTCTTTAAACCTTCGAGTGAAGTTTCCTAGTGTCTGGCATTTGTCGCGAAGGGCGAGAAATACCAGGCAAAATGCGAAAAATAGCGGAATTAGTCTAAGGAGAATAAGCAAGTGAGAACGGAAATTCTCAAGGGTAATTTGGTAATTTAATATTTCATTAAAGAGATATAAGCGAGATGTGTTTCAGATGTATAAAACTTTATGTGGAGCTTAAGGACGGAATTTAGTTGATCTCGAAGAGAGATAAACTTGGATCCGAAAACGTTGGAAACTATGAGATTGTAGTTGCTCTTGGATTACAATTAATGTTGGGAATGTTTTAATTACACACAAGTTTCTAGAAAACCTCTCACGCCCTTTTCGGAGCGAGAGCCGGAATGGTCTTCCATGTTGTGCCAAACCGGCCCCGTTTTAATTTATTTTAATGTGCACTAGCACTTATCTTTATTAAGTCATAAAACGTTACATTTAGTTGACGATTTCTATATGTGGTGGCTACAAAGGCCAATCCACATAAAGGAAACGAAGGAACTTCAGGCCTCTTCCATCTTGAGTGTTCAGACCTCTTTCATCCTGAGGATATCGAGCCTCTTTCATCCCGAGTATATAGGTCTCTTTCACCTTATAGGCATCTAGCTAGTGCACAATATCGCCTATGCTAATCCATAACAAATCTCAAAAAGAGATTGAAACAAGCAAGACCACAAATCATCGGTCCTAAATTAAAGTTCAGTACTAGCGTAGTATGAATAATAATAACAATATGTCATTAATTCTAAGAAAATGAATAAACCTAAGTTCATTCATTTTAACAAAACAAGTAGTTCCCAACATAGACGAATTTCCTTAACGGAAACAAAATAAAAATATTTATAAGAGGTTACAATGGAGAATATCCACTTGCCTGGAATTTCTTTCGGAAGTAAATGACACTCGGAAATCTAGAACGGCTTAGTGCGGTTCGTACGATTCGACCTAGTCATTCGAAAAATGACGAACGAAAATATAGTAAAATCCTTATTTTAATCTCAAGTAATCTTTTCTCTTATTTTTCCTGTTCTAAGAGAAGGAATGTTAATCTAAATTATTTGGCTTAATAATTTAGATAGGAAAATATGAAATAATAATTCTTTTATTGTTATTTTCAAGGTGATGTTCTTGAAATACTTTATAAAATTTACAATATTTAATTTAAGGAAACATGCAAGGATTTATTTAATTAAATGGAAAAATCATTTTCAAAACACATGCAATGAATATTTAAATGGGCTAAAAATATGGTTTGCATGAATTTCATTATTTTCTAAAGTCTATTTTTATTTTATTCCAAAAGTCTATGTGAAATGATAATTTCCACATGCAAGAAAGTTTTATCACCATAAAAACCTTTTTCCAAATGTATGTATTTTTATACATTCTTACTTAAAAGAAAATTATTCTCATGATCAAGATTGTTTCTAAAAGTCATGATTAATTTATTACAACATTATAGTAAAGTCTAGAATGAACATACATGTATATATTACTTCATAAAAACTCTTTTTATTTCTCATGCATAACTCATTATGTTATTTAATTAACTTGTACTTATGAAAAATCCCTTTTAATATCAAGAAGGTTATAAAATTTTTATTTCAACATTTTAATAAGCTCTAAGTTACATGCAAGAATGGATTAATCCTTAAAACTTTATAAAATGTACATGCAACAACTTATTTAACTTACTAAAAGATATGAAACCTTTATAAGTATACTTTTAAATTAAAAAGGTCACAACTAAATTATCTAAAATTCATTTCAAGTCTAAGTTGACATGCAATGGAAGTTTAAGTTATAAAAAGTCTTTTTAAGCTACATGCAAAGACTTATTTGGATTATTTAAGCATATTTTGTTCTTATTAAATTTACTTTAGTCAAAAGTTCATACAAAAATTATTCCAAACTTTATAACATGATTTAAAAGACATGCAAGAAGGTTTCTTCCATAAAAACTTCATTTTATTAAATTCTTAAGTCATTTCTTTCATAATAATAGAATACTTTTATAATAAAGGAAAAGAAGTCTAAAATTCATATTATCTTTAAAAATCAGAATATTCATGTTAAAAAGTCCCTTTTATACTCTTATGATTTACAAAACTTATTTTCTAATTTATAAGATCATTTTTCCTTGAAAATTCATGCATGCATGCTAGTTTCCATTAAAAATATGTACAGAACTATACCTAGACAAGATATGCCCTATTTGCAAGATGGAAGACCTGTTGATATGGTCTTTAACCCCTTAGGAGTACCTTCACAAATGAATGTAGGGCAAATTTTTTAACGTTCACTCGGATTAGCGGGAGGTTTGCTAGGCAGACATTATCGAATAACACCTTTTGACGAGAGAGATGAACAAGAAGCTTTGCGAAAATTGGTGTTTCCAAATTATATGAAGCCAGTAAGCAAACAGCCATCCCATGGGTATTTGAACCCGAGTCTCCAAGAAAGAGCAGAACTTTTGACAGAAGAATAGGAGATCCCTTTGAAGAACCTGTTATAATCGGAAATCCTTATATCTTAAAATTAATCCATCAAGTTGATGATAAAATCCACGGACGTTCTAGTGGACATTATGCACTTGTTACATAATAACCTCTTAGAGGAAGGGCCAAGTAGGGGGGCATCGGGTAGGAGAAATGGAGGTTTGGTCTCTCGGAGGGTTTGGGGTTGCTCATATTTTACAAGAGATGCTTACTTATAAATATGATCATAGTAGAGCCCGCCAGGAAGTACTTGGTACTACGATTGTTGGAGGAACAATACCTAACCCCGAGGATGCTCCAAAATCTTTTCGATTGCTTATTCGAGAACTATGATCTTTGGCTCTGGAATTGAATCATTTCCTTGTATTTGAGAAGAATTTACAGATTAATAGGGTGGAAGCTTAATCAGAGTGAATTCAAAGAGGAAATTCTACTAGCATAGCACTGTTGGGATTCTATATTGAGACTTGGTTGTTGTAATATATGTATTCATTTAGGCCTCGTAAGTTAGAAAACGGGTTCCTTCGCCTACAAGCAATAGAGTTCCTTGTTATACAAGCAACTTGGTAAGACGGATTAATTAATTAATTAATTAATTGGATAACTCAATCCCTATATTTCTCTTTGAAAAACTTTAGTCATTATTTAGCCATTATCCTTATAATTGATTTCGTTTATCCAAAAATTTGATCTGATCAAATTAACAAGTCCATATCTTTTACCATATACAATCCGATCTTGGATCTCCATAACCGAACGATTATATAACCCAAAGCCTTCCTAAATTTTTCTTTTCTTCTTCATTCGAGCACCACACCAATTGGATCCCTGTTCATCGTGAAACCGATTTCCTTGCCTCCTTTCTCATCTTCAATCTTTGCGGTCGACGACAACCTCGTACTCCCGTAACAAACCAGCACTGTTTTTCCGGTAAGCCCAACACCACTTTGTGCCCCTGTTTTTATCCTTCTACCCTTCGATCAATACTCCGACTCGTCTGTAGGTTAGGACGACGCTATTGGAGAGCCGAGAGAGCTGTCGAAGTCCACCATCGCCGCCAGCGTCAAGACGACCGCCGGTGAGGTTTCCTTTCCCCTGTTTCCCTTTACTGTTATTGTGTCGGGCGGGTGCTAGATTCAGGTGTGGGTCGTCGGGTAGGGTCAGGAACGGAGGTGAGGCGAGGGGTCGAGTTGGGAAGACGGATCCAGAGAAGAGGTTGCCGCTGGAGGGATCGAGCGGAAGGCTCTTACGAAATGGGGTTGTATTCCAGGGACGGTGAGGAAGGCGGGGTAGGGTGGGCGAAAACGGGACGGTGGTACTGCTCGTTCCACCCTCCTTCAATGCCGTCGGCGGGGTAACAAGGAGGCGAACCAGAGGGTAGAGGCGAAGGAGGTTTCGGGCGAGGTTGAAGAAAGGGGGAGGGGCCCGCAAAGGCTGGTCAAAGCATGCCTCGGTCAAATTGATCGATTGAAAAAAAAAAGAGGGAGCTGGGAATTCGGGTATGCTTTTGCCAAAATTGTGTTGGGTTTGTTTTAGTAGTGGGCTGGGCTGACTATTAGAAAAGGGAATTGGATGGTTGGGCTATTGGGCTTAGGTTTGTTAGATTGTAGGATAATATTATTAAGTTATTAGGATTTTTCTAATATATACTAATGAGAAATCCTTTAAATAGAAGTCGGGTGTTTAAGGAAATTAGAAGTGGCTTTTTCTTTGGGTTAGTTTGGTTCGGCTCGTATTTAAATTAATCTTTTCCTTTATAATTCTTTAGGGAATCGTTTCCGTTTGAGATCGTAGCTCCGTCTTCTTCAAGAGGATTCCTAGTTTCGAGGTAAGTCGTTTTCGACTTGCTCAGTTCTTCTCTATCCTGTTAGATTGCGTAGCGTTTTTGTAGGGCGGGTTTTGGGAACTAGTCCCGAATACCTTTTTAAATTGTTTTTAATTTTCGTAAATTGTTGTGTGCGCAAAATGGTTTTGAATGTATTTTTATCGGAAAGATGTTTTTGGAACGTTTTCTCTGTGTTGGTACCGTTTCCGACACGGCCCATCGTAGCTGGCGTTGAGGAAGAGTTGGCTACGTTGACCCGTGTGACAGGGAAACCGTGCCCCTTCAAAACGAAAATTATTATCTGTGTGTTTTGGCAAGTGCTCCAGTGGAGGCTTAGCCGGGGTTAGAAGGGAGATTGTGAAGTGGAGTGAGAGGGCCTGCCTCTGCACTCGGCGCGGTGATGAGCGCCTTGGAAGTCGGATTGTGAAAAGGAGGATTTGCATTGTTATGAGGTTTTGATTGTAAATGTGTATGTGGCTATGCGTGACTGATTATAACTAATTTAGGTATTGGCCTTTAGAGTTATGATTGTGATTGTGGATTTGTATGCTGACTTTGGAAATGCTTTTAAAAACGTTCTGCAATTTCCGTATTCTCTCTAACTTGGTAGATTAGAAGCTGACCCTTCGGGGAATATTTTTTTAGTTCCAGGTATGAACCAGGGAGCCGTGCAGGAACCGAGGCCAGATGGCGGGCCGGAGCAGTAAAGAGCGCGTGTCCTAGTGGGACGGGTTTTATGCTAATTTATTATGATAGTTAGGACGTTGATTTTAATATTTGCTAAGATGGAGTTAGTATTACATTTCATTTATTATCATTTTGTTGAAGAGTTCCGTATTAGTAGGTGTTGTGTCGGATTTAAGTTTATATTTTTCGGGAACGCATGCATGGCTATGTTTTCTAAGTTTTATTAAATAAAAAGTTGGATGATTTATTAAGTTTTCTCGTCGTGCCCGCGTTGCAAGATCCTAAAGTGTAGTTGTCAACCTATTTAATAGTACCTAGTAAGGTCTATTTCTTAGTAGCGCCCCGTCGGAAGTCGGGGTGTCACAAATTGGTATCAGAGCCAGGTTGACAACAGGGCACAAGGAACTGACCAACGAGTGTACCCGAGGTCCAACTTAAAACCAAAACCGGCCGGTGTTTTCAAAATGTTTTAACTTGGGTAGGCATGTTGCATATAGGGGGGTAGGTTACACGTCGCGACTCCGCCACCATCAGCTGAAGGACCTCCGGTAGTTTAGTAATTTTAACATTCTAATTCTAAGTGTCAGTTTGACAAAATTCAATCTCGTTCGTAGTGTTATAATTATTAGGGAAGTGTGAGGAAGCAAAAAGAGTAAGATTGAAGTGTTGGATTATATGGTCTCCAAGAGCTTCGTAATACTATTCATTGAGTAGTTGAATCTAGTACAAGAGGAGGCAGAAGTGGTCGACATAGAAGGAGATGGAGCAAGCTCGAGCAAATCTAACCTAAAGCATCTAAGTTATCGGATTGCAAGTAGTCGAACCCAAACTAGGAATGTTTGTTTTGTTTAACGTGGAGTTCGCAGTAGAGGACAGTAAAGGAATGTAGTTATGCACCATTGATCTCCTTTACATGGAGTTATTCACCATTGTTTAGCGTGGAGTTCGGAGTAGAGGACAGTAAAGGTAGGCCGAGATCAACTTGTTGACGAGGCAAGTCCATACTTTGCGAATCCATGCGAATCATATTGAAGAATGTGTGTGAGATAGTGTGAAGGGTAACCCCCATGTTGAAGGTTGTGAGATTAAGTAGGGTGAAGGTAGGGAATGAAGGACTCAACAGAGACTATAACATGAATTCTAATGGAAATCACCATTGGCAAAGTTATCGGAAAACGAGACACAGATGCTTCACGGATACCTTTGGCTAAAGAATAACATGGTTCATGCTTGCTTGAGGAGAGGAAGATTGGGAAGTGCCACATGAAAAACATGCATAGCTAGTAAGATATTGATGGATGGTGGAGTTAGAGTCGGGTAATAAGGAAGAATTCTAGTCTAAACCAAAGTTGACCAAATAAAGTGCAAGTAAGGAAATCGCTTGGAAGGTAGGTTTTACCAAGAGAGTTGTGACTAGTTGAAGGCTAGTGTGACTTGTATACTCACACCGCCTATATCACAAGATCATGAGAGATATACAAATTTTTAATAACGCCTCCAAGCCATAAGAGGTGTGTCACGATGGAAAGGGTTGAGTAATCACTTTTATATTTGGAGAGATAAAGTTGTTGAAGCCATGCGAGCAAAATCAAGAAAAGGAACGAGTGACCAAACCCAAGGTATTGGACATGAACAAATGCGGTATATACTAAGCTTGGATAGACAAACATCGACTAAGGGATGCATTCATAAGTAAAAGTTGAAACATAAGATGCAAGAATGCCTCAAGCTATTCGAAGATCATGACTTGGAAGTTTAGTGATATTGAGGAAAGAGATTAATGAAGGAGGCATTACAAGGATGATAGTCGAAGTGTGTTGTCTGAATTTTATGACAAGAGATATTAGGTATCTTGAAATGTTAATCGAATGTGACAGGGATGCAGATGTTGTTTCACTCAAATGATCCACACTTCAAGAAAATTAGACAAAGCAATAGAACCATAGAAGTAGTTCAAGGGTACTATGGGTAAGACATGTAAGAGAGAAAATCAGTCTTCTAGGAGGAGAAAATTTACTAGCGATAAGACACATGCATGGTTTTGAGAACCACAATGACGACCTGGAATGCACAAGATGATGGTAACCGTTAAAAAGGGGATATTCATGGTTATATTTTTTATGTAAGGGAACGAAGCATTGGGGACGAGATTGCATTACACGACTGCTTACCGCAGTCAAACGGCCAGACAGAGAGGACAATTCAGACTCTGGAGGACATGCTAAGGTCCTGCGTGCTAGACTAGGGAGGTCATTGGTCGGACCACTTGTCTTTGGTAGAGTTTGGTTATAACAACAGCTGGCACTCGTCGATACAGAATGCTCCTTATGAGGCTTTATATGGGCGAAGATGTAGGACACCGCTGTGTTGGGACGATCCCTCGGATGTAGTAGGAGAAAGGCCACAGATGATTGAGGAGACGATCGGAAAAGTGGCCTTAATCAGAGAGAGAATGTTAGCTGCTCAGAGTCGCCAGAAGTCCTATGCAGACAAGAGGCGTAGACCGTTGGAGTTTGAGGTGGGAGCCCACGTCTGGTTGAGAGTATCGCCTACCCGCGGGGTCAGGAGATTCGGAGTAAAAGGGAAGCTGAGTCCCCGATATATCGGTCCGTTCGAGATTTTGGAGAGAGTAGGCGAGGTGGCTTACCGGCTAGCATTGCCGCCGGCTTTAGAAGGAGTGCACCCTGTATTCCCTGTTTCACAACTGAGGCAGTATGTCCCGGATCCTAGTCACCGACTAAATTATGAGGAGTTGGTGGTAGAACCAGATCACACTTTCCGGGAACAACCGTTGAAGATTTTAGATCGACGAATGAAAAAGCTGCGGAACAAGGAGATTCCGCTGGTGTTGATTCAGTGGTCTCGACGGGGAGTCGGGGAGGCCACCTGGGAGACGGAGTCTGGGATGAGTGAAAGTTACCCAGAAATCTACCCGGGTTTAGTAAAGGCGTTTGAGGGGAAGGTTAGTAATTAGTGTGGTGTTTTCATATTTGATGTTACTTCGTGATTGTTGTTCGTTTGACTTGCCTGTTTGACTGTTTAAATATTTGATTGAAGTGTTGCATGTTTTGGATAGCGAGTGCTGGTTATGTTTATTGTTATCAATCAATTCTGGTTCGAGGACGAACCTCCTTAAGGAGGAGAGGTTTGTGAAAACCTCGATTAACTTTTCTTTCGTGTAAAAGTTTCGGGACGAAACTTTCTTAAGGGGGGTAGTATGTAATATCCGTATTCATTTAGGCCTCGTAAGTTAGAAAACGGGTTCCTTCGCCTACAAGCAATAGAGTTCCTTGTTATACAAGCAACTTGGTAAGACGGATTAATTAATTAATTAATTAATTAATTAATTAATTGGATAACTCAATCCCTATATTTCTCTTTGAAAAACTTTAGTCATTATTTAGCCATTATCCTTATAATTGATTTCGTTTATCCAAAAATTTGATCTGATCAAATTAACAAGTCCATATCTTTTACCATATACAATCCGATCTTGGATCTCCATAACCGAACGATTATATAACCCAAAGCCTTCCTAAAATTTTCTTTTCTTCTTCATTCGAGCACCACACCAATTGGAGCCCTGTTCATCGTGAAACCGATTTCCTTACCTCCTTTCTCTTCTTCAATCTTCGCGGTCGACGACAACCTCGTACTCCCGTAACAAACCAGCACTGTTTTTCCGGTAAGCCCAACACTACTTTGTACCCCTGTTTTTATCCTTCTACCCTTCGATCAATACTCCGACTCGTCTGTAGGACGACACTATTGGAGAGCCGAGAGAGCTGTCGGAGTCCACCAATCCCGCCAGCGTCAAGACGACCGCCGGTGAGGTTTCCTTTCCCCTGTTTCCCTTTACTGTTATTGTGTCGGGCGGGTGCTAGATTCAGGTGTGGGTCGTCGGGTAGGGTCAGAAACGGAGGTGAGGCGAGGGGTCGAGTTGGGAAGACGGATCCAGAGAAGAGGTTGCCACCGGAGGGATCGAGCGGAAGGCTCTTACGAAATGGGGTTGTATTCCAGGGACGGTGAGGAAGGCGGGGTAGGGTGGGCGAAAACGGGACGGTGGTACTACTCGTTCCACCCTCCTTCAATGCCGCCGGCGGGGTAACAAGGAGGCGAACCAGAGGGTAGAGGCGAAGGAGGTTTCGGGCAAGGTTGAAGAAAGGGGGAGGGGCCCGCAAAGGCTGGTCAAAGCATGCCTCGGTCAAATTGATCGATTGAAAAAAAAAAGAGGGAGCTGGGAATTAGGGTATGCTTTTGCCAAAATTGGGTTGGGTTTGTTTTAGTAGTGGGTTGGGCTGACTATTAGAAAAGGGAATTGGATGGTTGGGCTGTTAGGCTTAGGTTTGTTAGATTGTAGGATAATATTATTAAGTGATTAGGATTTCTCTAATATCTACTAATGAGAAATCCTTTAAATAGAAGTCGGGTGTTTAAGGAAATTAGAAGTGGCTTTTTCTTTGGGTTAGTTTGGTTCGGCTCGTATTTAAATTAATCTTTTCCTTTATAATTCTTTAGGGAACCGTTTCCGTTTGAGATCGTAGCTCCATCTTCTTCAAGAGGATTCCTAGTTTCGAGGTAAGTCGTTTTCGACTTGCTCAGTTCTTCTCTATCATGTTAGATTGCGTACCGTTTTTGTAGGGCGAGTTTTGGGAACTAGTCCCGAATACCTTTTTAAATTGTTTTTAATTTTCGTAAATTTTTGTGTGCGCAAAATGGTTTTGAATGTATTTTTATCGGAAAGATGTTTTTGGAACGTTTTCTCTGTGTTGGTACCGTTTCCGACACGGCCCATCGTTGCTGGCGTTGAGGAAGAGTTGGCTACGTTGACCCGTGTGACAGGGAAACCGTGCCCCTTCAAAACGAAAATTATTATCTGTGTGTTTTGGCAAGTGCTCCAGTGGAGGCTTAGCCGGGGTTAGAAGGGAGATTGTGAAGTGGAGTGAGAGGGCCTGCCTCTGCACTCGGCGCGGTGATGAGCGCCTTGGAAGTCGGATTGTGAAAAGGAGGATTTGCATTGTTATGAGGTTGTGATTGTAAATGTGTATGTGGCTATGCGTGACTGATTATAACTAATTTAGGTATTGGCCTTTAGAGTTATGATTGTGATTGTGGATTTGTATGCTGACTTTGGAAATGCTTTTAAAAACGTTCTGCAACTTCCGTATTCTCTCTAACTTGGTAGATTAGAAGCTGACCCTTCGGGGAATATAATTTTAGTTCCAGGTATGAACCAGGGAGTCGTGCAGGAACCGAGGCCAAATGGCGAGCCGGAGCGGTAAAGAGCGCGTGTCATAGTGGGACGGGTTTTATGCTAATTTATTATGATAGTTAGGACGTTGATTTTAATATTTGCTAAGATGGAGTTAGTATTACATTTCATTTATTATCATTTTGTTGAAGAGTTCCGTATTAGTAGGTGTTGTGTCGGATTTAAGTTTATATTTTTCGGGAACGCATGCATGGCTATGTTTTCTAAGTTTTATTAAATAAAAAGTTGGATGATTTATTAAGTTTTCTCGTCGTGCCCTCGTTCCAAGATCCTAAAGTGTAGTTGTCAACCTATTTAATAGTACCTAGTAAGGTCTATTTCTTAGTAGCGCCCCGTCGGAAGTCGGGGTGTCAGAGTTGTTGACCAAAGAAAAACATGAGAAAGGAGAAAAAAATGATTCGTCCAACTCACAAAGCATTTTCTTTTCGATCTTCTACTCAGATAGACGGAAAAACTCATTTTCATGATTGTAATGAAGAGGATAAACAAGAGGACGTATGTGAACTCAGGTAGCCTTGTGGCATACCTTGACATCCGCTACTTTCTTCTCTCATTATATTAATAGTGTGATGAAGCAAATGCCACTTCATATGCAATTATATATTATTTTCCTTTTATTTCAAGATATTATCTACACAATTTGAAACTGCCATTCAATCCTATATAACAGAGATCTAAGGTTTGAACTTCCGCTTATAGGAAGTAGCCAAGCAATTGAACTGTTGATATAACTATGAAGTGAATGCCAAGGAAGAAACATGAAGGGACAGAAGAATTTCATTTTCAGCAAGATAATATCAATGCAGTAAAATTTATGAAAACATGATTGAAGCTAATTTAGCAGCAAAACAGGACCATAATATCATGTAGAAGTCCTTCAATGAACATTCTCAACTTCATATTACTCTTCCTCTTTAGATACGAGCTCGGGAAAAAATGACCTTCAAATCACATTCCCAAACCTAATTCAGCGATATCATCATATTGCATATCAAAAGTGGAACAACATTTGACACTATACGATTTCGCAAGGGAAACTGAAGTTTTTGCACAACTACACTATAAATAAAACTAATTTCATTTTCACTGGCCATATGAAATACGCTACAAAAAGATGAAATCAAACACGAAATGTAAACGAAAGTGCTCACTTAGAGGAAAAGAAGAAAGAGCTAACCTAGTGCTTGATGAAATGGCTCGTCTTCTGCTTTTGAGAAGAGAGAGAGGGGAGGATGAAAATCCGCAAGAAATACAGGAGGCGGCTGCGGTGGCCTTATGACAAAGAGGGGAAGGCGCCAGTGACAGGGGTGATGAGAAGAACGGGAGAGTCCGGGGAGATGGGAGAGAGTTGGGAGCGAGACTAACTATTTCATGGCAATGTCAGATCAAGAAGAGTTGGCTTTTACTATAGCACCCCTATTTTACAGATGGGTATTACCGTTAGTGACCTCGGATTTTACCGTCCAAAGTCACCCAAGGCTTTTAAGGTAACTAATTTTACCCGTCGTACCATGTACGACTACGATTCGATATTTTATAGACATTATAAATAGGATATTAATAAATAAATAAATATAATATTAACTTTAATATAAGTAATTTATTGCTCGTAGAATGTATATAATTTTTAAGCAAATAATATATTCTTCATATTTTATTATTTTTCATGTACGTAAATTTAGTGTTTATCAAAGATTTCAATATATCTACTAAATAATTTATTATCTATTTTTAGTAATTTTAAAAATTATAAATATTTATCATTAATTTTTTATAAAAGAAAATCACTATATATCTATAAATAAATTCATCAAAAGATATATGCTAAAATATTTATATTTATTTTAAGGTATTTTAAATATTTTATCTTTAATTTTAAATACTTGTATAAGGAAGCTTTCAAAGAATATTATTACACTAAATAGATATTTATTTGATGTTAGAGATAAATTTAAATAGTTAAAAAGAATTTAATAGAAAGAAGCTATAATATTAGAAATAAAAATTAATTTTTTAAATATGAGATGGGACTAGAATCGTTCTGGTGGCTCGAAAAGGTACATCTTTAATATATAGTTATAGATATTACCTATTTTTATTATTTTTAAACATTATAAGTATTTATCATTATTTTTTTATTACAAAAGAAAAAATATATCTATAAATAAATTCGTGAAAAGAAATCATGCTAAAAGATAAAAGATATTTATACTTATCTAAAAATATTTTAAATTTATTATCTTTAATTTTAAATATTTATATAAGGAAGTTTTCAAAAGATATTTTTATACTAAATAGATATTTGTTTGATGTTAAAGATAGCTTTAAAATTAATTTTGTAAATAGGTATTAAAAATTAATACCTATTTATGAGGTGAGGCCAGAATCGTTCTGGTGGCTCGAAAAGTTATAGCTTTAATATATAGTTATAGATTAAATTCAAATAAAAAGCGTAAATTCAAAGAATACATAATATCAAAGGTGCTCAAAAATGAGATTTTAAATATTATTATTACATCTTAAATGTTCAAAAGAGACATAATACGATAAAGTCAAGCAGCAGAATTAAAAAGATACGTTTTCTTGAAATGCAAAGTGGGACCCAAAATACAAGAAAACATCTTCGAGAGTGTCTTGACCTTCCTTCCTTCAACTCTTGAATCTTCGGCTTCAAACCTTCGGTGGAAGTTTCTTAGAGTCTGATATTTGTCGCAAAGGGCGAGAAATACCAAGCAGAAATGTCGAAATAGCGGAATTAGTCTAAGGAGACTAAGAAAGTAAGAACGAAAACTCTCAAGGTAAGGGTTGGTAATATTGTTATTTCATCAATGATATAAAGGGAAGATGTACTTGAAAGTTATAATCGTTTTGTGAAGCTTATAAGGACAAAATTTGGTCTATCTCGAAGAGAGATAAACTTGGATCCGAGAAGAAGGAAACTACGAGATTGTAGTTCCTCTTAGAGTAAAATTAATGTTGGGAACATTTTATTACACATCAAGTTTTAGAAAACCTCTCGTACTATTTTCGGACCTCGACCAACCTCATCATATTCGGAGCTCCAGATCGGGGAGGTGGCCCGAAGGCGCTTAAGTACCAAGCCCACCTAGACAAGCCCGAATAAGCATTCAGATTGGAAAGAAGATCATCGAAAAGTAGAGAATCGGGTTGGTCTTCCAAGTTGTACTAATACAATCCAGTTCATTTTAATTAACGTGCATTAGCACTTATCTTTATTACGTGTCAAAATGTTCATAACATTTACAGTTTTTAAAGGGGGTGGAGGCTATGAAAGAGTCGGATCCACAAATGGAACAGAGTTTCGACACCTACCTAGGGTGTAACATCCCTCCAACGAATAGGAGCGGATTTAGATCATGATCCTTAAGTCGCGGAAGAGAGGGCGTAAAGTCGTACCACTCGACATGTTATAGAGAGATCTTCGGGGTCAAACCCGCATCCCTAATCCTATCTTAAATCCATAACAAATCTAGAAAAGAGATTGAAACAAGCAAAGCCACAACAAACGAACCAAAGTTCACTTCTAGCATACGAATAATAATAACAATAATAGCATGTCATTATTTCTAGCAATCGATATATCCTATGTTCATTTATTTAAGCAAACAAGTTTGTTCCCAACATAGTGAAGATAACGGAATCGAGATATCGAAAAGATTACAAGTAGAATATCCACTTGCCTTGAATTCAACTTGATCTTTAACGAAAGCTCGGAAATTAAGACGACCTAGAATTCTCGATAGCTTGACCTAGCAATCCGAGATAGTATAAAGAAATGAATTGTATTAAAATCCTTATTTCATTTCTTATAAAAAAACCTTATTTTAATTCCTTTTCCTAAGAGTAAGGAAATTAATCAAAATTATTTATTTAATAATTTAGCTTGGAGAAACCCAATAATAATGTTCTTTTATTATTATTTTAAAGTGAGGTCTTGAAATAATTTTATAAAAATTATAAAATGACTATATGAGCATGCAAATGAATTTATTTCCATAAATTCTTTTTTATTAGTCCACGTGTAATATTTATTCAATTAATTTAAATAAAATTTATATATGTAGAAATTATTTTATAAAAGATATTTAATTAAAAACACGAGTCGGGAATTTACACCGAGAGATAATGAGACTGAATGGGCTCGGAAATCGAAATGGGCGGTTTGGGCCTTTCTTCTTCCTTTTTCCTAGAATAAAAATCTGGTGGTTAATAATTGGACATATAGGCCTAACTTTTCAGCCCAAAATTAGTCCAAAAACAACCTAAAGGAAATAGGCCCAACCTTTCTTTTTCTTCTTCCTCCTTTCTACACCAAAAGGGAGAAACCAGGATAGAACGACAGACGAGGGTTGGCCGGCGGCGTGCGCGAGTGGTGGTGGCTGGCAGGGGTGGTCCGGCGGTGGTCTGACGGCCAAAGGAGGAAGAAAAGGGATTTTTGAAGAAAAAAATCAGATTTGAGAGGGGAATTAAAATTTGGAAATTTGCTTAAAATATGGACGAATTTGAAGAGGAGAATGAGAGGAATTGATTGTGTGATTTTCCTCTTGCTCTTACCCCTTTTTATAGTGGAAGAAGGGGTTTTCTCAATCCTCCACCATGGAAATTGATCTCTCATGGAAGAGGAGGTATAACTCATTTGGATGCATGGATGGGTTGCTTGTAAGGGAAGAGAGGTGAGGATTGGTGAGAGTGGAGGTGGAGAGGAAGAGGGATTGGAGGAGAAAGGAGGAGGAAATGGTATGAATGGTTGTAGGTCAAATCACCATGGAAGCTTTCTTGAAAGCTTTGTAAAGAAATAAAAGAATAAAATAAAAACCTTTCGTTAAATGACAAAAAGTAGTTGGTAGCATAGCGTGAAGGGAGGAGTGTTGGGTGTGGAGAGTGCAAGAGGTCGAGGGTTCGAGTTCCACCTCTAGCATTTTTACTCTCCCTCCATTTCCTTCTCTTTTTATTAAAATTTTTATTTGCTATCATGTTAAACTTTATCCAAGATTATTATTATTATTATTATTATTATTATTATTATTATTATTATTATGAAAAACCGTAGTAAAGAATAACTCGTTATTTTAAAGAAATATTTAAATTATTAAAATAAACATTTCTTTTTATTAGAAATAGCGGCTATTACATTTACTTTATATATATATACCTTACTTTCTGTGCTAGCTAGGCTTGGTAGCAAACAAAGGGTATCATGTTTGATAGTCTTGTCGAAATAGGAGCTCTACTAGTCGCAACTGATCCCTATGACGCGATCACAATTATATACTCTATAACATAGGCCTTATTCACACAAGTAATGGATTCATACGAAAGCTTTAGAAAATTATTTTAGGTCACTTGAACGAAACCCATTCTTACCACAAGCGTTTAATAACATGGTCGTGATCTGTCATTACGTGCGACTATCTCCACTATAGAAACAAAGATAAAAGGAAAGAAAGACAAAAAAAAATCTTATAGTAAAAAGAAAAAGAAAAAGATTCTCTACATATGCATCGTCAAAAACAGATCATAAAATCTCTAGCTCAAACATTTATTGCCCAATGTCAAAAATTATTTTTAATGCATACTCAATATCTAAAATATTAGAAAATACTAGCTATGCATGCATTTTTACAAACACTTGGAGTGTAAGAAATGAGCCATGAAAGCAAGTAGGGTTTTAGTGTTGCTTTGATTTGGTCAAAGCCACCATGGTCGCATTGGACACCATGGCTAGGCGCGGTGAAAATAGTTATGGAATTATGAAGCTCTAGAGGAACCACAACCGTGTTGGTCACCACAGGTAGCACACGGTGAAAACAAAACGTGAACTTCTTAGCTTATGATGAAGTGTGGATGTGTTATCCAATATTGTCAACTTGTAATCTTCTTAAAGTGTATTTATCATCACCAAATCGTCTAGCCTTCTAAATATTTTACAAACTTGAGCCAAGTCCAAATCAATTCTATTATGTGTAATAGCCGCTATTTCTATATAAAAAGAAATGGTTATTTTTTTATTTCTCTAAAATAGAGAGTTTAATTATTATTATGATTTTCATAGTATAATTAAAAATTTATAAAAGCGTAGCATAATGGAAAATAAAAATTTAATTAATTAAGGGTAAATAATATTTCAATATTAAATTCACAATTAAATTAAATTCTAAATAAAAATAAGAAGAATGTGACAAAAATAAAAATGCAAGAGGTGGGTCTTGAACCCATGATCTCTTACATTTGCCAAATGAATAACACTCCTCAATTCTGCTATGCTATAGCGACTTTCTATCAACTTAATATTTTTAAATGCTCTTCTTCTATTCTTTATTTTAAAAACTTCTAAAAGCCATCAATGGAGAATTGTGAAGTGACGTTCAACCAATTTCTATCCATTCTTCACCTTATCTTCCACCAATCCTCCTACATGCACTACCTTCTCTTGCACCAATCAAACCTTTACTTATTTGGACAAGCCATCTTCAAGAGTCCTCCACCTCACCATTGGAGAAGCTTCTAAAAGCTTCATCCACTACTATTTAAAGGGAGTAATAGGAAGGTGAAATTGGCACAAAACCTTCTCATTCTAATCTCAAATTCGTTCAATTCAAAGCCAAAAATCCCAAAAATTCCATTTGTTCCAAATATGAAATTTTTATAAAAAAATCCCCAAAAATCTTTTCTTCCACTCCCTTGACCGCCGACCACCAACAACCTCCAGCCGGACCGCCACCAGCGCACGCGCGCCGCCAAGCAGCCTAGGAGGCACCGCCGCCCCTCTACCGTTGGTGCCCTGACGCGCTCCTCCATTGTCGTTGTGATGTACGTTGTTCTCTTAGTTTGTTGCTGCTAATTGATTTGAGGAAGAAAAGAATTAACAAGAGGGCATGGTCTCAAGCTACTGGTGGGCTGATCTGATGGAGCAGGCCCATCTTCTAGTGCAAATCAACCCATCACGTTTCAAGGAGGAACAAGAGTTTTGTTTGGCCCATAAATTCGAGTATAGCCCAATTCGTGCCATTCCGTTCTCGTTTTTTCTCGGTATAAATTCTCGACTCGTAATTTAATTAATATCTTTTTATAAAATAATTTTTTACTTATATATTATTTATTTAAATAAATAGAATAAATATCATAAGTGGATTATTAAAATTGAAAATAATGTTGGTAAATCATTAAATAAATCCCAATAAATTATAGAAATAATATAAATGACTTTTAAGCATGAAAATTCTGATTTTGAAAATAATATAAAAACTTGTTCATATTTTTACCCTAATATAAAAGAAATAGTCTAAGATAAGGAGATTTAATAAAATAAGACTGTATTAAAAAGAAGATAGACTTACATGTCTTTTGATCCTATTATAAGCTTTGAAATAATATTTGTGAGATATTTTGAATAAAGTATTTTAATAAGAATAAAAATGGACTTAAATAATCTAGACATATAATTGTTGGAGGATTAAAAAGACTTTACATAATCTTTTTCACCCTTGCATGCCAACTTAAAGACTTTAATAATAATTTTGGAAAATGTTTTAATAAGCTTTGTCTTAATAAAGAAACATAGAAATAATATTTTTCCAAGTTAAATAAATTGATTAAAGTATTTGCATGCAATGTATAAAATGACCTTTAATGAACTTTTCCACCTTGCATGTCAAATTTGAGACTTTATTAATACTTTTGAAAATAATGTTTTTAATAACTTTGGACTTAATAAAAAACATGGGAAACAATATTGATTTAACCAAAGTATGTAAATGTTAATAGTAAGTTTAAAAAGAGAATTCTTGGATTATTTCAAACCTTGCATGAGACTTTATATAAATATAACTATTTTTATAAAGTATTTTTAGAATAGTACAATTTAAAATAATAATCAACGATTATTATTATATATAACCTCCACCTAAATTATTATTAAAATAATTTAGTTTTTATAATTTCTCTTGTAAAAAGGAAAAATAAGAGAAAATAATAACTTAGTGGAGATAAGAATTTTAATAAAAAATTCTCTCATTATCTCTCGTGCCGTTAGGTCGAAGCCTCAATCCCGTCTAAGCCATCGAATTTCGTATCGTTCAAAAGTACACGCTCGCAAATTTAAGGCAAGTGGATTTTCTCCTTGAAGCCTCGATTTTTCGTTTCGTGAAATTTCTCGATGTTGTGAACAACTTGTTTGATAATAATAAATGAATCTAGGAATATCGCTAGTCTTGCTTGTGTGACCTTGCTTGTTTAAGATCTCTTTTTGAGATCGGTATGGATTAAATAGTAAGGGGTGCGGGATTAACCCGAACACCTCTATATAACCTATTAAGTCTTATGGCACTATGCCTACTTTCCGCGACTTTAAGGATCATGATCTATGTTTGTTCCTGCTCGGAGGAGGGACGTGCGCACCCTAGCTAGGTGTCGGAACTTCATTCCCGTAAGTGGACCTCGGCCCTTTAATGGCCCCCCAAACTCTTAAAATCCATTAACATAAGTGAAAGTTTTATCACGGCATAAGATAAGTTCTAATGTACATTTAAAAGAAACCAAAACCGAGTCGGAATAGTACAATTTGGAAGACCGACCAGGCTCTCGGTTCTTGAACGATCGTCTTTCCATTCTGAATGCTTATTCGGGCTTGTCAAGGTGGGCTGGGTACTTGAGCGCCTTCGGGCCACCTCCCCGATCTGGAGCACCGAATAAGATGAGGTTGGTTGAGGTCCGACAAGGGCGCGAGAGGCTTTCAAAACTTGTATGAATTAATAATGTTCCCAACATATTCCTATTCTAAGAAGTTCTACAATCTCGTAGTTATTCCTTTCGGTTTAAGAGTTATCTCATCTCGAGATCCACTCGTTTCCGTTCTTAAAGCTCCACATAAAGATTCTACAATCTTGTAGTTTCTTTCACTTTCGGATCCAAGTTATCTCTCTTCGAGATCAACTAATTTCCGTCCTTAAAGCCCCATATAAAGTTTATAACTTTCAAGTACATCTCTTCTATCTATATCCTCGTTGTTATAATAAAATTACCAAACTACCCTTGAGAATTTACATTCTCACTTGCTTAGTCTTTTTAGACTAATTCCACTATTTCCGCATTTTTGCCTGGTATTTCTCACCCTTTGCGATAAATGTCAGACTCTAGGAGGTTCACACCGAAGTTTTGAAGACAAAGTCTAGAAGGTTCGAGAAGAGTTATGCAAGGATAGAAAGTCAAGGCAAGACGATGTTGAAGGAAGGAATGATTTTCAAAAGCAAAGCATTCAGAAGATAGTGCACCAGCTCTTCCATTTTAAACCAACCAAATCATCATCATATGAGTTGTCTTGGGAAAATATACTTGTATTTTCAGTACGTATTTTCAACTCTTTTAATATGGGCTTTAATTTCCGCTGCTACATTTTGTAAAATGACTCTCAATGTAATGAACGAATGTTCTTATCAATGAATAAAATTCCGCTTTTAGTCATTTCTTCTTTAATTATATTCTCATTAAATTATTTAAAGCCTTGGGTGACTTTGGACGGTAAAATCCGAGGTCACTGGCGGTAATACCCATCGTTGCAAAATAGGGTTGTTACATTATGTTCCTAAAAGAGCTTCTAAAAGACAAAGCACAACAAGAGGAGAGTTGTAAAATAAGACAAAAGGATAATGTTTCAACCAAAGTAAAAAATCCTACAAAATGGTTAACAGAGCAAGTCTTTTATGTACAAAAGTGGGGATAATATGGGTTAAGATGTAGTAAATAAACATCATCGCATGACCATAAATTAAAGGTAAACTATCTATGGTACGTATTGAGGAACCTAAATTATGCTCATAATATTTTACTATATTTTTAATATAATTTTAGTAAAAATCCAAAAGTATATAAAAATATCTATATATTCCTTGAACAATATGTGAAAACTAAATGATATTGACATATTATTTAATAAGATTGATATCTAATTTAATACTACTAATATCTTCCCTCTAGATATTAAAAATGATATTAATGAGTCCTAATAGTAATTTATTATTAATATTATGTATTATTTGATTGACAAGATATTACGCAACACTAGAATGTTTAACCCGTCCGTTGGACGGTGCGAATTTTATGTATACAAGGAATTCGGTAATGAGATATTTGTCATATGCATTCGTGCATCCCAATTTCTTTATAGCATTACTTCAAGCTGATGTTGAACACCATCACACAATTCATCAATAGTGTAAAATGTGACCTCTTGGTCAAGTTTGTTGCAATCTATTTTTGCATGTTCATGTTAAATACAAAATATAATGATTGTTATATATGTGCAAGATATTATCATGGTAACAAAACGGTAACAAAAGTTGTTAGTATGAGAGAGAAATGGTACCTATATCACTTCTTCAAGTGGTCATGCAAGTGAGGTATAAAGATAATGTCTAATTTGTACATGATGTGGCCTTATATATAAATTAGAGGAGGGACTTCAAAAGGTAGTTCATGGCTATTTATTAATACATTAAAGAAATATGAAAGAGTGATTGTAAAAATATATTCCTTATTGTACCATTGGTCCAAAGAATAGAACATTAAAGAAGGAATTTGAAAGGTTGATTGTAAAAATTAATTCTTGTTAATACAATAAGATGGCTAGCTATACAAATAGTTAGGTAAGGAATACATCTAATTAGGAATTCCAAAGGCTAGGTCTATATCTTCTAAATCAATTTCTTATCTTATCTTTACAACATATAAAGTTCTCCCTTTTTAGCAATAAATGTCCCATAATTAAATATGAAGAAATAAAAAAGTACAAAATAATTATAATTGGTCTTGAAATAATGCCAATTCCATAAATAATGGTTATTATGATAATGAAATGATGATAATAATGATAATTGTTATTATTATTATTAATAGTTAATAATTATATATAAAATTTTCTAATCAAATCTTTATCTTAATCTTAATTATAAATGATAATAATGATAATAATATTAATAGAAAATAATAAGAATGATATATAGATCTCCTCCGCTTAGGCTTCCGCCAGTCTCCGCCTCAGTGTGGGCCTCCTCCGCCGCCGGCGGAGCCTCAACGTCGGGGTTGTTCTTCCCAAAAAGGCACCTACGAAGGAGCCTCCAAAGGCTCTTGAAAATTTGCGTAAATATGAAGCCCACTAGTGTTTTGAAAATATAATAAAATAGTGATATGTAGAGAGCGGAAACCACGACTTCGGCCGTCGCGCGACCGGAGTAGGAGTAAAATGGGGTCTCAATTATTGTGGCGTAAGTGGATTTTTGGGATTCCATGGTCGAAAGATGGTGTGGCAATGGAATTCGAGGTGAAAGAGAAGAAGGTGAATTTGAAAAGAAAAGAAAAGGGATTGTTTGCAGGACCATTGTGGCTCGACTAACTCAATACTTACAAGTATTATAAAGAAGGCCGTATAAACATATAAAAAACTATGAGCTTATCAGAAATAGCATCCAAATTTTTGAATTCTGTAAAAGATGCTTAATTGAAGACAAGTGATTAATAATATTATGGTATTAGTTGGAATGCTTAATTGAAGCCATTTTTAGATGTGGAATCGTAGAAGTTTTTGAAAAAAATATGAGCTTTTCACACATAAGATTGTTTTAGCTGGCTATGATCAGAGACATCAACTTTTTTACACTCCTATGAAAAGTAGCATAATTTTATCCGGCTAAGCACTTGGATGAACAGGATTACTATTGAGATGGTTTCTTGACAACAATAAATTTATAATCAAGACCCCATTGAGTACAGGGGAGTCAGGTTCGTCCACGGGAGAAAGTCAGTATCAAGTTATGTTCTTACTTAGATCGCAAGTATGAGAGAAAGTATGGATTTTTATATCAATAAAGAGAAAATCTAAGGTTTAGGGTTTCCCCACAACAATAATTATGCATGCAAACACTAATGAAACATAAAGATTATGCTTTATCACATACAGGCGCTAACTTTCGTCAACTAAAGCAAGTAAATCAACCAACTTTCGTCCAATCAATAAACTTACTATCTATCTCTTCTACTTCAACTAGGATTGATCCGCTTTCGCTTCAAAACCCTAAATTGAATATTCTGATTCAAAGTCTCAGCTTTCGCTTCGACAATGAATGAGAAATTCCCTTTCAACTTTCGTCTCAAGGATTAAGAATACGAGAATAGATTCATGTAATAAAAACAATCAAAACATGATCAAAAGCAAGCATACATAACTATTGTTGGGTTTAACCCCAGCCTTAGAGAGAGAGAGACTACTCACTAATCATGATTAAAATAAAGCAATTGAATTAATAAAGAAATGAAAAGCTTACAAACTGAATTCAAAACGAAACTTGTCTTCCAAGTAATCTCAACAAACTCGTCCTCTCTATCTACTCTCTCACGCCTCTCTCTTCCTCCAAACTAGGTTAATTGTGGGATCCCCCTCAAAAAGATCATAAAAAAACTAGAGCTAGACAAGAGTATTTATAGAGAAACTAATCTATCTATAAGGAAATAAATCTTCTAAAAGATATATCCCTTAAAACTAACTAATAATAGGGATAAAATATCATTAAATGCACCGACTCGGTTGTTCTCTAACAACCTTGAGTGCCTCAATACCGACCCCGTCAGGGTCGGTAGAACTTTGCTGAATTCTCGACTTTCTTCTTTTGTTGAGCACCTCGTTACCGACCCTGTGCACTTCGGTAACGACCCATTCAACCTCGTTATCGACCCCCACAGCCTCGTTATCGACCCCCTTCAATATTGAAAATAGGCTGTAACTGAGAGTAAAACTTCGGTAGAGGGTTCGTTTCACCTTGTTTTGCCTTGATTCTTTTTCCTTAGGCTCGGTAACGAGTTTCTCTACTTCTTTCCTAGCTCAAACTTGATTCTTCACCTCTTTATGGACTTCATTCCTTGATCTTTTCCTTGGCTTTGCTCCTTTCCTTAAAAGTTGCTCCAAACAGCTTCTAAAAACCTACAAAACACCACCAAAGCTTATATAGACCCCATATCTTAAGAAAATACAAAAACCTACACAAACGACTCAAAACAAAACACAAAACTAAATAAAAAGACTCAAACACACAAAAACACACCCTAAAAACACTTAAAAAGGCGGATATCAATTACATGACCACAACCTTACAACATAATTTTCAAAACCCAATCTTATATGTATATAAGATTCCTTATTGTACCATTGATCCAAAGAATAGAACATTAAAGAAGGAATTTGAAAGGTTGATTGTAAAAATTAATTCTTGTTAATACAACAAGATGGCTAGTTATACAAATAGTTAGGTAAGGAATACATCTAATTAGGAATTCCAAAGGCTAGGTCTCTATATTCTAAATCAATTTCTTGTCTTATCTTATATACATATAAGATTGGGTTTTGACACCATTTATTACTCTTATTAACTATGCTCACAATAATCCATATATAATTACTATTGGCAAAAACAAGTCAAAAAGTTATGTGTAGCTTAGTGGTGAGAGTGCTTTCCCATCAACCTATAGGTCATTGGTTTAAATCTTATTTGTGTACTATTTTTTAGTTCATTTTTATTCTTCAATGACATTTATCTATCTACTTATTAGTTTCTCTATTTGTAAGTTTATTTCCCCACGTGTATATTCTATCTTATTATCATCATAAAAAAATTTAGCAATCAAAGCCTTATCATAATTAAGAAATATTTTGTGTATATTTTTCATTTCATATAAAGCAAAGGTTTTTTTTTAACTCGATGGTTATGGTGAGTCTGTACAAAGCAAAAAATTACTATTCAAATTGATATGGTATCATTTTATAGACATTTTTCATATAAACATTTGCTACCATAATTTTAAAGTTAAGTATAATTTTCCCATTTGCAAAATAAATCCATTTTATTATATAAGATAAGAAGCTTAAAATGAAGAAAAATCCATGACAATTGAGAAACATGTTTGCATATATTATGTTTTCATTCATATTAAATCAAAAATACTTCTTTAACTCAATGTTTATGATGTTTGCATTTCATAATAAATCAAAGAAAGATAAGATTTGAATAATTAAAATTTCATACAACACTTACACTCAAATCTAACGGCTATTTTTAAAATCCTATAAAAAAATTAATTCATTCCCCCTCAAACCCTCTTTATGTAGTGAAATTAAAAAAAGGGATATCGGAGGATCCTTAGAAGAACAAAGAAAAAACTCTAAGTAGCATCATAATTTGAGATACACAAGACAAAAAACAACTTAAAGCTCAAACATGTACTACATCCTCTACAATGTCCAACCTCTTTTTCATACTATTCCTAAATGGTATTGAAGACCATATTTAGTTTGAACCAGTATCTTTGTTGGCCAATACACCAAGATAATAACCATATGTATGTTTTATTGCATAAGGTGTGAATTACTTTATCACATATGTTGTGCTTATATTTGTTGGAAAATGTTTTAAGCTCCATCCTTGGTCGTACGTAATTCATGCGCTATTTTTAGTAATTTGTAAATGGTTTTAGCCTCTAAAATATAATAAAAGAATAAGGAAGCAATGTGAAAGATAATCAAGTGAAAAATAAGATTAGGTTGAAGTTTTTATAAACCAAAGGATATATGTTGCAAATGTTTATATTAGGTAACTAATGACGATAGCAATTCAAACTTAAGGAAACAATAAGAAAAATGTTACACATTTTCAAATTTATCAAATTCGGGGTACATTATATTTGTGAAAGGAGAAAATACTTTATTTGGTTTAATTAATTTGTTGTATAATTTTCTCACCGATAAGAAGATATATTATGAGAAATGTTCAGCGTACAAAATGCAATGCTACTCTATTGACAAATAAGAACCAAAATATATTAATGAGATTATGTTACTCTATTTATCCAAATGAAAAAGAAAAAAACCTTGAAAGTAAAAGAAAAAAAAACCTAAACTATTTAGAATTTGTTTTTTTATATATATTTATGTATGTTAATTGCAATTACATGGTTTATAGTACTTGAGAAGAATTATAAGTGAGATAATTTAATTATTACATGGGACAATAGTTTCAAAAAATTACATTAAGCACATATTATGAAAACAACCATATATTCAAACATTAACAATGGAACCATATAATCTCGGTTTACATTATTAATTTTAATCTAAGAAGAATGTAAGATGGTCAAATGCTTACTTTTTAAATATTTTTGCATCATTAAACGCATTTAAATTTTTTATAAATAAATTAAGATAAATATACGAGCATGAAAGTGGTATAATTAAAAATATAAAATATCTTAATATATTTGTACAAAAAAATAACCCTGTGCGTATGCACGGGCATCATCACTCGTTATTAATATATTTTAAAAGAAATTTGAAATTAGAAAAATTGAGGTGAATGCATTATGCTATGACATTTATTTGGCTTTTGAGGATAACTTTTCTAGTTGTAAGATGGGTTGCAAGCTAATTGAAAAACCCTAATCCACTCTCTTTAAATATGAGTGCATCTTGATCAATTGAGCAGACCATCCTGACTCAAACTCACAAATACATTTCCTAAGGCGGGGTAACGATTGAAAACACAAAGCGGAATGAAGAACGCACGACCACGCGCCTAACAAAAAACCCTTCTTGTCTCTTCACCATGAATTCCTTACAGCCCACACCGTCGATCACCTTAGACCAGCCAAACCAGAATCTGATCACCCACCAGCCTGCCCCTCTCCCAACCCGGCCTCAGCCCAAACGAGTACAACGACCCAGAATAACGTCATAATGGGGGAAGTGGCGAATTAGAAAACCACCCCTACTCAAGGTCCCTCATTCAAGGACATGTTAGTACAAGGCTTCCCATCGCTACAAAAGGAGGCACTGGAGGATGCCTCCCTAACTGGGAAGATCCACGTTGAATACCCACATGGAGAGAATGGTCTCCCATCGATCACTATTTCTCCTGAGGTCATGGCGTCACTAGCAAAAGCATGGAGCAATTCGGTGGTAGTCAAGCTTTTGGGAAGACAAGTGTCATTCATTCAGTTTGAACGAAGGTTGAAGGAAATGTGGAGACCCACTGGAAGAATGGTCATAATGGATCTCAAGAACGAATACTCGGTGGTTCGTTTTGAGCTGGAGTCCGACTGTTGGCTGGCCCTCACAGGAGGAACATGGTCCATGTTTGGGCAGTGTCTTATGGTGAAGAAATGGGAGCCCTCATTCAACCCAAACAAGGATAAGATAAGCTCGATTTGCACCTGGATCCGATTATCCAACCAGCCCATCATCCTCTACGACGAGAGAGTGTTGTTCCATATCGCAGCCACTATCGGGATAGCTTTGAGAGTCGACAAACACACCCTGTATGCTACTAGGGGGAAATATGCAAGAGTGTGCGTCGAGCTTGATCTCGATAGAACTCTGCTCGGGGCGATACTCGTTAATGGGGAGACAATACTAGTGGAATACGAAGGCCTAAGAGAGATTTGCATAGGATGTGGTCAATATGGGCATCTGAAAGGAGCATGCCCGAAGCTCTCCGGCGAGAAAGTGAGACAAGAAGAACAAACCACCGTACCAGAAAAGCACGGAGAAAATGACGAGATGAAAGGGAAAACCAAGGTGGCGAAGATGGAAGACCGACCGACGCTGGAGGAGGGACTTCACAAACCTTGGATGATCGTTACACGCACTACAAGAAGAAATCAGAACTGAAAGCTCGAGAAGGGGGAGTCAACGGCTAGAAAACAAGGGGGTCAGAGTGAGAACAGGCTTATCTCCCTAAATGGAAGTACTGAGAAGGAAAAAAAGGAGGAACAGGAGCGACTGACGGATAAAGAACCTATTCGGGTGCAAACCTCGAAGGGAACAACATCCGATGGGTCGGTACAGGCGGCAAAGGAGGGTGTAATGGGGAAGGAGACAAAATTCGTTTTCCAAGCGGTAGAGAAGTCGGGAGAAAAAGCGGCGCAGAATCCAGCCAATATGAATAGAAGAAAGAAAGGAGCCAATAACCCTAAGGGTGAGAAAGGAGGGCCCATATTTGCTATTGATTCAAAACTGGCGAACTTGGGCTTGGCCCATGGCACCTTAAAAAGGCCAAGGCCCAATGACATAATTATAGGTGGGCCGATGGAACAAGAAAAGGGCCTTTCTCAAGGGGGAGCCCATGCCATAATACATAAAGGGAGATAGATCACCAATCAGTAGTACCAAGAGCGATAGAGGTGAAGTTTCCTGGCAACACGTCACCGGAAGAGGCAAACCAGGAAAGTCCAACACTAGAGCCCTACCCGACGGAGAAACCACCAGAATTGATGGTGGTGGATGAGAATGTGGACGGTACGGAGGAATCGACTCGGGAAGAGACAATTTTCCCGAATCAGTCCCCCGCCTAATCTGGTGTATGTGTTTTCCCTCTCCCTCAATCCCAGTTATTATGAATTGTTTAATGTGGAATGTTCAAGGTGCAAGTAATAAAGGCTTTCGCAGAGCCCTCCGTTATTTCCTCAAGCATAATCAGGTGGATATTTTGGCAATCTCGGAACCCCGTATTTCGGGGGAAGTTGCTGACAGGGTTTGTAAATGCCTGTCTTTTGAGTATTGTGAAAGAGTGGAAGCGGTAGGCTTCAGTGGGGGGCTTTGGCTCCTATGGAATGAGAGCTCGTTGAAGCTGAAAATAGTGTCCAAACATGATCACTTCATTCACGTTGAAATGAATTTGATAGGGGAGGTGGTTCATCTCATTGCTGTGTACGCACCTCCCTCTCCATCTCGAAGGGTTAATTTCTGGGAAGAATTGGCAGCAGAAATTGGGAGTATAAGGGAACCTCTGTTTGTAGGCGGAGACTTCAACTGCATTCTCAGTCTCGAAGAAAGGAAGGGGGTGCTCCAATCTTATCTCATGACTCTGATAAGTTCGGGGAGTGGGTCAGCAATGGCAATCTCATTGATCTGGGGTGCAACAGCGGAAATCGGTTCACCTGGTGTAGGGGAAACACGGTGGGGAACAAGGTGGCGAAGAGACTGGATCGAGTGTTCACCAACATTACAGGCAGATTGAGATGGGATGAGGCTCGGGTTTGTCATCTCCCAACCCTCTCGTCAGATCACAACCCCCTCCTATTATCCCTTACGGACCCCTCGAAGGGGAATCGAAATAGAAGACCCTTCCGCTTTGAGGCTATGTGGATCGAACATCCGGGTTTTCGAGAATTTCTGAAGGAGAATTGGAATACCAATATCGAAACCACCAAAGTCCTGTCACAATTAAAAGAAAAGCTCAGTAGGTGGAACAGAGAAGTTTTTGGGAACATTTATCAAAGAAAAGCCAAGACTGTGAAGAGACTTGAAGGTATTCAAAAAGCTTTGGGAAGAAGGGTGACTGCTGATCTCTTAAAGGTGGAAAGTGAGCTCAAAACAGAACTGGACCAAGTTCTGGCCCAAGAAGAGATATGCTTGGCCCAAAAAGCAAGACAAGATTGGCTGAAACTTGGGGACAAGAACACTACCTTCTTTCACACGAGCACCATATCCCAAGACGAAGAAACCGTGTAGAAGCGTTGAAGGACAGTGAGGGGAATTGGATCACCGAGCAGGGGAGTCTAGAACAGCTGGTGACTGCATACTTCAAAAATCTGTATTCTCTCCAAGGATGTCAGAGATGAGATCTCAACTTGCACAATGGCGGCTTTCCTCTGCTGGGACCATCGGAAACAAGCCAGTTGGTTGCTCCGCTGAGAGACGAGGAAGTGATGCAAGCTTTGAATGAAATGGGGTCGTACAAGGCACCCGGATATGACGGATTTCAACCCATATTTTTTAAAAAATGCTGGAGGGAGGTGGGATCAGCTGCTTGTGCCTTCGTGCAGAATTTCATGACCTGCTCGGCCTTACCAGAGGGGGCAAATAATACTTTAATCTCTCTGATTGGAAAGGTAGCACAACCAGAGACCCTAGGACAATTTCGCCCGATTGGCCTATGTAATGTTGTGTATAAATTAACAACAAAGGTCCTGGCAAACTGACTCAAGCCCCTAATGCAGAAGCTGGTGGGCCCACACCAAAATAGCTTCATCCCCAAAAGGTATATCACGGATAACATCGTCATCCTCCAAGAACTGATTCACTCTATGAAGAGGAAGAAAGGAAAGAAGGGTTGAATGATTTTGAAGTTGGATCTCGCCAAAGCGTACAACAGGGTCCGTTGGGATTTTGTGGCTGAGACACTAGAAACTGTTGGGCTGCCGCTAAATGGGTGGAGTGGATTTCAGCTTGCATTACAACTTCTACGATGCAAGTCTTATGGCATGGAGAAGCACTAGATCAATTCAAGCTCGAGAGGGACTCCGCCACGGGGATCCGATCTCGCCATACCTCTTTACTCTCTGTATGGAAAGGTTACACCTTATGATAAGAGAAGCTGTAGAAGGTAGGAAATGGAAACCCATACAACTCTGCATGAATGGGCCGAAGGTATCTCACAGTTTCTTCGCTGATGACATCATTTTATGTGCTGAAGCTTCTGTCCAACAAATGGAAGTTATCAAGGAGTGCTTAGAAAAATTCTGTGCAAAATCGGGCCTGCAAATCAGTGTGGAAACATCAAAAATACATGTCTCCATGAATGTCACACAAAGGTTGAAATGTCAGTTGGAACAAGTGAGCGGGATAAAGGTCTCTACGAGTCTCGGAGTCTACCTAGGTATGTCGGTCCTTCATGAACGTGTCCAAAAAAGCATGTTCACGGAGGTGATCAATAAAGCTAATTCAAAGTTAGCCAGATGGAAATGCAAAACGCTGAGTCTAGCGGGGAGAGTCACTTTGTCGAAATCAGTCCTATCCACACTGCCATATTATGCAATGAACTCAATCCAGCTGCCAACCTCAGTTTGCAACGAGATCGACAAGTTAAATCGCTCATTTATTTGGGGCGAACAAATGGGCTCAAGCAAACCCCATCTGGTGAATTGGAATGAAATCTGTGCGCCTAAGAATAGGGGAGGATTGGGGCTGCGATCAGTACGGGAAATAAATATGGCGACGATCGGAAAATTAGCCTGGAGATTGATAAGAGGTGAAGCAGGGATGTGGGGTGATATGCTGATAGCCAAGTACGGCCCCATTATTAGAGGTGTGACAGTACAGCAGCGCAAAAAGACACCATCCTCACCTATTTGGAAGGGTATTTCACAAAGCTTGACTGACCTAATCCCCAGGGGTTGTAGTTGGAATGTTGGAGACGGCGCTAAGGTGAAATTCTGGGAAGATCGCTGGATTGATCCACCCTCTCAAGTATGCCTGTGTGACTACCCTCCTGTATCAGATGCTGGAGCAGTATATGAGGGATCTTTGGATCCCAGGTCAGGGCTGGAATTGGGATGAGCTTGGGGACAAGTGATGTTCATGTTTTTGGTCTAGTCTTAGGTGTCTTTCTTAGGTTGTTTAGTTTAGTTTTGTTAGGTTTTAGAGGGTGTTTTGTGTGTTTTTGGATATGTTTGCATATTTTGTGAAAAGTATGGAAGCTACTCCGGTTTGTGTCTTTTTGTAGGTTTTAGAATGGAAAGGAGCACTTTTCAAGCAAAGTTGAAGTCAAGTGGTGGAAGGTGGAATACATAGAAGAGAAGGGAGAAGATTGCATGGAAAGATCAAGTTAGAGTCCAAAGATAAAGTAAAGAAAGAGCTCGTAAAAAGCCAAAACAAAGGTTCAATAACAACTTGTGAGGGTCGTTAACGAGCTGTAAATCAGCAGTTTTTGTAAGGAATTCAACAGAGTCTACCGACCCTGTGCAGGTCGTTAACGAGGGACATGTGTCGGTAGAGGCGCAGCCGACTTTCGAGATTAATATCTTCTATCTTGTTATCTTTTAAGTTTATAAAGTTTTTATCTTTTAGCCTCTTTATTAGATAGTTTCTTAGTATAAATACCCTTGTTCTAAGCCTAGACAAGAGGGGATTCAATGCTAGTTTTAGGAGAAGTCGAGGGAGAGAGAGTCGAACTAAAGTCGATCGAGAGAGAGAGAAATGGTTCGGTGATCGGTTCTTGCTCGGTGTTCTTAGTGTTTTTGTATTATTCGAAGTTTGTAAGACGATATTGTTTTCTAATTTCAAGTAAGTTTTTGTTTTCAATGTTCCCTTTGATTAAAGTTAATTGCTTTGTTTCGATGGATAGTGAGTAGTCTTCTTATCTAGGGTCGGGGTTGAAACCCGACATAGTTGTGCATGTTTGAATGATTATGTTGAGTATTTGATTGCCTTCTATCCTTTGAATTTCTTGTTGAGTTATGCTTAGGCGAGAGTCGAAGTAATTTGAGTTTTTATCTTGATCGAAAGAGAAAGTTATGAACTTGAATATGGATATTGTTCGATAACGAAAATTTCGAGCTTTGCATTCAAAACAAGTAATTAAGTGAATTGATTTATGAAAGTTGATTGATTTGCTTGTTAGTCAGCGAAAGTTGATAGTTTTATCTTTAAAGGCATGATCTTTATCTTGACATGAGTTCTTATGCATAGCTATGTTATGGTAACCCTTGTCCTATATCTTTTTATCCACTGAATTTGCTAAGTTTAGCTTTCGTAATCATTCGTTACCGAGTCAATTTGGGTCAGTACCGAACCTACTGTTAGTTCGTTAATTGTTCTGTTTTCGGTAGGATTCCAAGTTCGTTAACGACCCTAACAAGGTCGTTAACGAGGTTGGTCGTAGCTGTTTGCTTTGTTTTCTTATTTCTTTAGTTTGATAGATAGACAACTTGCTTCCCGTGGACGATCCTGACTCTGCTATACTCAGCGGGGTCTTGATTTATAAATTTATTTATTGTCAAGAATACCCTATCAGCAACAAGGTACCGGAGAGACTGAAATTGAAGATTGTTGCGGTTGCGGTGGTGGAAGAACCGGGGTGGCCGGACTCTATCAACTGGACCCTCTCCACCTTCGGCGAATATATTGTGTCGTCCGCCTATTATCTTCTTAAGGCGCATAACTTTCCGGTGATTGACGACACTATGCGAGACCTCCTGAAAAAAGTATGGAAGCTAAAACTTCCGGAACGCATCAAAAATTTTATGTGGTTGGCACTAAAGGGAAAATTGCTCACCAACGCAGAAAGAAAGAGGAGACATTTGACAACAGATGACTCATGTTGTCAAGAATACCCTATCAACAAATTGGCGCCGTTGCCGGGGAAGCAACAATGTTTGTTTGTTTATTTGTGGGACTGGGAATAGCCCGACCCCGTTTTTGTTTTTAATCTTGTTTTCTTTGTTTGTTTTCTCAGCGTATGCCAACAGGATGTCGTAGGCTCGAATTTGACACCACCGGTTATTATTCTGAACCTGAACGCACCTTGCACCGTAGACAAAGAGAAAACCGAGCCATGGCTACACCTGAAGAGATGGCTCGACAGATGGAAGCCCTCCAGAAGCGAAGAGGGGAGCTACAAGCTGATCGAGATGCCGTTGCTGCCACCGCTGAACGTGAACGACCGAATAGTGCTCGTTTATAAGAAGAGCTGAATGCCTATCCGAGGAATGCCAATCAATATATGCATCCAGAATTGATGGTGCCGGAGTCTGCAATTGTGCTTCCCGAGATAGAGAAGACATTTAAGATTAAATCTCAATTCATATCCTTAATAAAAAGGGCTCAGTTTGAAGGGAAACCTACTGAGTGCCCTATGGAACATATTAAGAATTTTCTTGATTTATGTGACACTATTGCTGTTGAAGGTGTCTCACTTTAATATGTTCTATTAAAAGCTTTCAGGTGGTCTCTTACTGGAAAGGCCCTGAGCTGGTTGGAGAGCTTACCTCCTAAGTCTATTAGGACTTGGAAGGCTTTGTATGATCAATTTCTTACAAAGTTCTTCCCTCCTGCAAAGACAACGGAGTTGAGAAAACGCATCACCTCTTACCACTAGCTGCCTAACGAGACCTTCGTAGAGACATGGGAAACGTTCAAGGAGATGCTCAAACAGTGCCCCATTCATGGGCAACCCTTATATGTGCTCCAAGAAATCTTCTTCCAGGGGATCAATGCAGAAACGAAGAACCGCATCAACACACACACTGCGTGCGGTTTCATAGAGATGGATCCCACTACTGCATGGGAACTGCTGACAAGCTGTCTAACTACGATGCCATGTATGGTACCTAGCTGTCACCCCAACCACATAAGCTTCTCTACGTGCCTAACAAGGACGAAGTTGATCCCGATGTCAAACACCAATTTCTACAGGATGAGATCAACCGTCTTAAGAAACAGGTAAGTTTTCTGAAAACCTCTCAAACTTGTCAAGAGTGTGGCTCTTCTGCCCATAGTACTTCTGCTTGCACTAACATTGAGCAGGTTAGAGCCGCTGAGACTTATGCTAAGATGAATTACATGAGAGTTCAATACAGGAACCAGCCTAATAACTTTGATAGGCCAAACAATTATCCGGCATGGGGTAATCAAAATCCGAATCGAAGCTATGAAGCACCCCTACCGGATAGGCGGCCCGCGCCTACCCAGGTAAGTTCTCTATACCAAGCTCCTCTCTCAATCCCAGGCTCGTTACCGACCCCACCAGGGTTGGTACCGACCCTTCGAATGCTCCAATCGACACTAATGTCGACCCGGTAGCCTCACCTCTCGAGCCCGCTTCGGCTTCAAGATTGGTGAAATCTCTTCCCTTTCCTACTAAGAAGTCTAAGGACTCAACTGAAGGCAAGTTTAAGCGTTTCGTTAAGATTCTCCAGGGCTTAAATATTTCTATACCATTCGCTGAGGCCCTAAGCGAAATGCCGGCTTACACAAAGTTTTTGAAAGACATTTTTAGCATGAAACGATCCATAATAGAGCTTCAAGATGAAGTCCGATCTATTACTCTTCCAGAAAAGTTAGGTGACCCTGGGAGATTTGCTATCACAATTGGGATTGGCACCCACCGATTCAAGGCCTTATGTGATCTCGGTGCCAGTGCAAGCCTCCTACCTTTGTCAATCTGGTCGAAAGCCAACATGGGACCATTGCAGCCAATCAACATGCGGTTATACATGGCAGATGGCTCATGCGTCAGGCCAACTGGGGTTGTAGAAGATTTTCCGGTTCAAGTGGGCAAATTCTTTGTTCCTAAATATTTTATAGTTATGGAGATGCCCGAAGATCCGTTTGTTCCTATTATCTTAGGGAGACCGTTCCTCGCCACAGCCGAAGCCATAATTGATGTTAGGAGGGGACTCCTAACTTTCGAAATTGGGGATGAGGTGGTAGAATTTCGGTTCAACCCGACAATGAAGGAGACAGAAAGAACTAAAGTTAAGATGCTCTACACCCACAATGAATTCATCGAGTGTGGGGACCCCGTTGGAAGACTATTGACGAGTGATGTATTCTCAGGTCGAAGATGGGCCGAGATAGTTCCTGCAGTCTCGGTAACGAGTCCACCTACCTCGGTACCGAGTCTCCTGGCAGATGAATTCATTGAGTGTGGGGACCCTGTTGGAAGACTATTGGCGAGTGATGTATTCTCAGTTCGAAGATGGGCCGAGATAGTTCCTGCAGTCTCAGTAACGAGTCCACCTACCTCGGTACCGAGTCTCCTGGTAGATGAAGATAGCTCATTAACGACCCTACCTGCATCGTTAACGACCCTGGCCGAGGATAATGAAATCTCGGCATTTGAATACCTTGAAGAGGTTTTGAAGACGGAGCCAAAAGAGCCTATTCTCATTCCAACTGAGCCTTCTCCAACACTAAAGCCTCTTTCGGATTCTCTCAGGTATAAATTTCTTGGTCCTAATTCTACTTTCCCTGTCATCATCAATGCTAAATTAAAAGATGAGGAAGTAGAAAAGCTTCTTACTGTGCTTAGGACACATAGAAAAGTTATAGGCTATTCCCTAGATGATATAACCGGCATATCTCCTTCACTCTGCATGCATAGGATATAAATGGAGGATAATCATAAACCCACTATAGAGCATCAACGTAGGTTAAATCCTAACATGGAAGAAGTGGTTAAAAAGGAAATCATTAAACTACTTGATGCAGGGATCATATTTCCTATATCGAACAACCAATGGGTTAGTCCGGTCCATGTAGTTCCTAAAAAAGGGGGCATGACCGTTATTGAAAATGAAAAGGGAGAGCTAATACCCACTAGGACTACAACTAGTTGGAGGATGTGTATTGATTATAGGAAGCTCAATAGTGCCACTAGAAAAGATCATTTTTCGCTTCCTTTCATTTATCAAGTATTAGAACGCTTAGCCCAACATGATTATTTTTGTTATTTAGATGGCTATAGCGGATTTTGGAAGATTCCTATTCATCCTGATGATTAGGAAAAGACTACCTTTACATGTCCCTATGGGATTTTTGCTTATAAAAGAATGTCATCCGGGCTTTGCAATGCCCCCGCCACCTTCCAAAGGTGTATGATGGCCATTTTTTCTGATATGATAGAGGATATTGTAGAGGTCTTTATGGATGATTTCTCTGTGTATGGTTCTTCCTTTGATGCTTGTCTTGCTAACCTTACATGTGCTCTTAAAAGATGTGAAGAAACCAACCTTGTGCTTAATTGGGAAAAATACCATTTCATGGTCCAAGAGGGGATAGTACTAGGACATCTTGTCTCTAAAAGAGGGATAGAAGTAGATAAAGCAAAAATTGAGCTTATTGAAAAACTACCTCCTCCCTTTTTTGTAAAAGACATAAGGAGTTTTCTAGGGCATGCTGGCTTTTAGAGACGCTTTGTCAAGGGTTTTTCTAAGATAGCTAAACCTCTGACTAACCTACTAATGAAAGATGTAGTGTTTGAGTTGTCTCCAGATTGTCTTGAAGCATTTTACAGATTAAGAGCAACCCTCGTTTCTGATCCTATTATGCAGTCCCCGAATTGGACCTTGCCTTTTGAGATTATGTGTGATGCCAGTGATTATGCTGTTGGCACAGTTTTGGGACAACGGAAGGACAAGAAGCTCCATGCCATCTATTATGCAAGTAAGACGCTTGATGAGGCGCAGAGTAAGTATACTACAACGAAGAAGGAATTCCTCGCTGTAGTGTTTGCTTTTAAAAAATTTCGTTCTTATCTTGTTGGTTCAAAAGTGATTGTTTATACTGACCATGAGGCCGTTAGATACCTAATGGCCAAAAAGGATGCCAAGCCTAGGCTGCTTCGTTGGATGCTCTTATTGTAGGAATTTGATCATGAGCTTAGAGATAAAAAGGGAGAAGAAAACTTGGTGGCGGCGGATCACTTATCCAGGTTGCCAGTTGAACATATCACTGAATCCAACAACAAAGTGCCAATAAACGACTCTAGACCGGACGGACACCTCATGCTGAACGAGGTTGAACACGGTAAGACCCTCGTTACCGACCTGCACAGGGTCGATACCGACCCACCGAGACTGGAGAGCGCATATCACATCGTCAATAAATCAAGGCACATCGATACCATAATCGGGAGGCTCGATACCAAGCCACGCGAGGTCGTTACCGAAGGAAACCCAACAGTTCCAGGGTCGTTAACGACCCAATCAGATTCGGTAACGACCCAATCAGATTCGGTAACGATCCAGTCAGGTACGTTTTCTCAACCTAAACTCATTCATTTTAATTCAATTCCTTTCTCATCTCTTGCTTCTACTTCTTTCCATTCAATTTATGCTATTAGAGGGTCAAAAGCCCCTTGGTTTGCGGATTTTGCTAACTACCTTGTAGGTGGCGTAATCCCCGAGGGACTAACCCCACAAAAGAAAAAGAAGTTTCTTCTTGATGTCAAACAGTACTATTGGGATGATCCTTACTTGTTCAAGCAAGGAAGTGATCACCTCTTTAGGCGTTGTATTCTAAAAGAGGAGATAGAGAGTGTGATCCGTCAATGTCACACGCTTCCTACAGGGGGCCATGCAAAAGGATTCAAAACCATGACGAAGATTCTTCAAAGTGGTCTCTATTGGCCAACCATCTTTAAAGACATACAGGCTTATATGACAGCATGTGATGAATGCCAACGCTTTGGTAACATCACTTGGAGACATGAAAACCCCCTGACTGGGATACTAGAGGTCGAATTATTCGACGTATGGGGCATAGACTTCATGGGACCTTTTCCTGCATCGGGCCCCTACAAGTATATCCTGGTTGCTGTTGATTATGTCTCTAAGTGGGTAGAGGTCGTTGCTACAAGGACCAATGATGCTAAAACTGAGGCTAAATTTATTAAGACTAACATTTTCCCCAGGTTTGGCGTCCCAAGGGTTCTCATTAGTGATGGTGGATCTCACTTCATAGAGCGTAGTTTTGAGGCACTTTTGGCTAAGTATGGGGTATCACACGGGTGGCAACACCATATCATCCCCAAACTAGTGGCCAAGTTGAAGTTTCAAACAGGCAAATCAAGAGCATATTGGAAACGACGGTGTCCCGCTCAAGGAAGGATTGGTCATCTAAATTGGATGACGCTCTATAGGCTTACAGGACAGCATACAAGATGCCCCTATGCACCACTCCTTACAACTTAGTGTATGGCAAGACATGCCATTTATCGGTCGAGATGGAGCACAAAGCATTATGGGCTCTTAAAGAGCTCAATATGAACCTCGATACAGTCGGAGCAAAAAGATTCATGGACTTGCAAGCACTGGAGGAGTTGAGGCTAAAGGCGTACAAAAATGCCGAGATCTACAAAGAGCGCACCAAACGGTGGCATGATTAGAAATTGGTGCCCAAAACTTATGAAGTTGGTGACAAGGTACTTCTTTTCAATTCTAGACTCCGTTTATTTCCAGGGAAGCTAAGGACAAGATGGAGTGGGCCATTCGTGGTTCACCACATCTATCCTCACGGAGCGGTAGAGTTGATCGATAACCAAGGCGCCATCTTCAAAGTCAACGGCCACCGATTGAAGAAGTTTTATGAGAAACCCGACCCGGATGAAGAGATTAGAGTCACATTGGCTCTCAAAATGTCGGATTAGATGAGGTAAGTACGTCGGGCTAACGACGTTAAAAATAGCGCTTATGGGAGGCAACCCGGTTTTTAGTTTTAGTTAAGTTTTCTTATCTTTTTAGATTTTTTTCTTAGCTTTCTTTTGGGTTTTTAGTAGTTTAGATGTTAGCAAGATAGAATTGTTTGAAACTAACATGGCATAGGAAGCTAGGCTCGGAAAAACACCGAAACACCAATCGTCCAGGCTCGTTAACGACCTGTGAGGGTCGTTAACGACCTGTGTCAGCACGAGAATTGGCAGACGCGGGTGAGGTAAGTTTTCTAACCTAATCTATCTTCTATCTTATACTCCCCCCACGCCGCCTCTTCTTCCTCCTCTTGCCCCTTCATATTTAAAACTCTCAAAAACTCCAAATCCCACACCCAAATCTCAAGCCAAATCCTCAAATCTTCAATCCAATCCCACCGATTTTCCAACCCTCCACCGATCGCACCACCGAGCCCTAAACCCCAGTCACGCCGCACGATAACAAGGCTACTCCCTCGAGTTTGTTACCGGGACACAACAAGCCTCATTACTCCTTCCCAATTCAATCTTCATTCTTCAATTCTCCGAATCTACGGTATGATTTCTAAACCCTAACTCTTATAGAAAGATTCATGGTAATTTAGGGGTAAAATTCATATCTAGATCTTAATTGAGTATTTGGTTTGCATGTTTAGATTACATTGTGCTTCTATTGCTTTCGATATTGGTGATTGATCTTGATTTATACTTGGTTATTCTTGCTTGAGTTGCATTGAAATTTTGATAAGAAAAACATGAGTAACTTGTTCGTGAATTGTTTGATCTTCACCATGAATATTTGGCAATTGTTGGTTGATGTTCGTGTTTTTAGTCTAGTTTTAGGTGTCTTTCTTAGGTTGTTTAGTTTAGTTTTAGTTGGTTTTAGAGTTAGTTTTGTGTGTTTTTGGATAAGTTTGCATATTTTGTGAAAAGTATGGAAGCTACTCCGTTTTGTGTCTTTTTGTAGGTTTAAGAGCGGGAAAGGAGCGCTTTTCGAGCTGAGTTGAAGTCTGGTGGTGGAAGGTGGAATGCATGGAAGATAAGGAAGAAGATTGCATGAGAAGATCAAGTTAAAATCCAAGTTAAAGCCAAAGAAAAGTTCGAGAGAAGCCAAACAGAGGCTCGGTAACGACCCTGTGAAGGTCGTTAACGAGGCTGCAGAAGATAGTTTTTGTAAGGGATTCAGCAGAGTATACCGAACCTGTGCGGGTCGTTAACGAGGGGCCCGTGTCGGTAGAGGCGTAGCCGACTTTTAGTTGTTATATCTTCTATCTTGTTATCTTTTAAGTAGGGTAAGTTTTTATCTTTTAGCCTTTTTATTAGATAGTTTCTTAGTATAAATACTCTTGTTCTAAGTCTAGACAAGGGGGATAGACACTAGTTTTAGGAGAAGTCGAGAAAGAGAGAGAGTCGAACCTGAAGTCGATCGAGAGAGAGAGTTTCGGTCGATGATCGGTTCTTGCTCGGTGTTCTTAGTGTTTTCGGGATTCCACGAGATTGTAAGACGATATATTTTTAATTTCAAGTAAGTTTAGTTTTGCTTTCAATGTCTTCTTTGATTAAAGTTGTTTGCTTTATTTCAATGAAGAGTGAGTAGTCTTCTTATCTAGGGTCGGGGTTAAAACCCGACATAGTTGTGCATGTTTGAATGAGTAAGTTGATGTTTTGATTGCCTTTTATCTATTGAATTGCTTGTTGTGCTTATGCTTAGACGATAGTCGAAGTAATTTGAGTTTTTGACTTGATCGAAAGAGAAAGTTGTGAACTTGAATGTTGATATTGTTCGATAACGAAAGTTTTGAGCTTTGGATTCAAAATAAGTAATAAAGTAAACTGATTTATGAAAGTTGATTGATTTGCTCGTTACTCAGCGAAAGTTGATGAATTTATCTTTAAAGGCGTGATCTTTATCTTCATATGAGTTTTTATGCATGGCTATGTTGTGCTAACCCTTGTCCTAGATCTTTTTATTCATTGAATTTGCTTAGTTTTGCTTTCGAATCATTCGTTACTGAGTCAACATACCCTCGGTACCGAACTTGCATTTGAGTCGTTAGTTATTCTGTGTTCGTAGATTTCCATGTTTGTTAACGACCCTGACGATAGACAAACAACCTTGCTTCTCGTGGACGATCCTGACTCTGATATACTCAGCGGGGTCTTGACTACAAATTTTATTTGTTGTTAAGTAAATCCCTTTCAACATTGACATGTTTAGATAGAGTTTCGAGCAAGTATGGGGTTGCATGTGCGAGATTGTGTGTTTTATGTGGGATTGTGGTTGATTTAGGCTAGAATTGCTAGGAATTTTTTAGATTGAGTACTCGGAAAAGACTGAACGTTGTTCTCGCCCAGGCTCATTAACGACATGTGAGGGTCGTTAACGACCTGTGAGATGCTAAGTTCGAAACCAGACCCAACTACCTCGTTAACGACCCAATTGGGTCGTTACCGAGACAAGTCGAGAGCTTATCCTAGAACAAGTATGGGGTTTTCTTTTAGATGTTTTGTGTGGATCTTATCTTTGGATATCATGGTCTTTGCAGGTACAAATGGCAAGCACTAGCCGAGCTAACACTAGAGCCGAAAAGAAGAAGAGGACTCAAAGGTCCCCATGCCCCCACGCATGGACAATGTCATACTGGCTACCCAAGAGCAAGCTAATATCTCTGACGCCATTCTTGACAAGGACCACTTCACAAGGTGGTTTTCGAGGAAAAGCGCCAAGCCATTGGGGATCTATGAGGACGTCAAGCACGCCTTTGCCATCCTTGGAGTACCTCAACTATTGAAGAAAGAGGATATGCTACATTACTCGGCTCTTACATCCGAGTTCTTGGCTACTCTCCAAACAAGCTTCAAGAACAAAAATTTAGTTGGAAGGATCAAGTTCCGGCTAGGCAATGCTAATCATGAGTGCACAATGGCTCAATTCAATGCACTTCTCGAGCTTCCTCACCACTCCCGGGACTACAAAGCCAAGGACTTCAAGGTCATCGACACTTGGAGTTACATCTCCAGGGAGGTTGAACCCTCCGCAGCAGCACTTCCAGGGGCTAGCGTCATCAACCCCATCTTCCGGATTATCCTCCGAGTCTTGGGCGCCACTTTTTGGCCCAAGAGAGAGCTTTCAAGGCCGACACGGATGGAGGTCGCATGCCTCCGTACTATTCTTTTCGAGGATCCCGCCCCCTTGAATTTGGGGTTTGAATGGTTGCAGTACATTGAGACGCACGGGATCAAGTCAAAGGAAGTGCGGTGCGGAAATATGGTGAGTCTCTTGGCGGAAAAGCTCAGTGTCGATCTTTCACTTTATACGCCAAGCCATGCTCAAAAGCTCGACACATCATATTGGTTTGCTTCCGGCATATTTGTGACGACTAAGAGAGGGTATGCCACCAAGGTACGTGGCCAAAGTGTGCTTCTTTCCCGAGACAAGTTTGAGCTGCTTTATGTGCCGAATTGGTATGAGTCTTGGACGGGTCGAGCATTCCCGTTAAAGAAGAAGCCACAGGATGAGCCGTCGTTGAGGCCGTGTGAGACGAGGTTTGATAGGGACGACGAAGAAATGGATGAAGATGACGCTGCAACAGAGGTTGAAACGGAAGCAGCCACGGAGGAGTTTGATATCGGGGATGATGACCTCGGTACCGAAGTTTTGGGCGAGGAAGACAACCTCGTTAACGACCCACCTGGGTTCGTTAATGACTACTTCGAGGCTACTACCGAGGCACACAACTTCAGTAACAACCCACCGCCACCGCCTACCGTGTCGCAGTCATATGAGATGATGCCCTACAACCCGGTGATCTACCATGACCACTTCCAGCACCGAGACCATTACACCCCACCTCCTCATCCCACCTATACTGGATCGAGTGTTCCACCTCCATGGGCCGAAGATTTATCTTTTCAGATGCAACAGCTCAACCTGCAGCAGACACAGCTTACCCAGAGGATGGACCATTGGGAGAGTGTCTATGTAGCTCGCATGGCTTTGGATGATGCGAGGCAGCAGTAGGCGGATGCTTGTTGGATGACAATGGAGCAAAGGGTGACAATTGATGAGGAGCGTTGGAGGACCATGTATCAATTCATGGACAACTTTGAGCGTCAGTTTCCACCACCACCACGACGATGATCCAGCTTTTAGAAGATGTTCTTTTCCACCTCAGTTGATCTTGTGAGTTTCTTTCTTTTTCCTTATTCTTTTCTTCTGCTTAGTTTTATTACAGTGGGGACACTGTAATTTTAAGTATGGGGTAGGGAAGGGAAGAAAACTTACTTGTTTGTGTGTTTTGTTGTTTTACTTGTTTAGTTGTCTTTTTTTAGAGAAAAATCAAAAATCAAAAAAAAATTGAAAAATTAAAAAAGAAAAAGAGTTTTGTTTTAGAATGGATAAATGCACTGTCTTTTGGTTCTATGATAGTTAATTGCTAGCATGATCATGTAATTTCCTTTCAAGCATGTTTTTGATGGTATAGCCTGATTCTTAGTATGAAATTGTTTTATAAAGGAATAGCATTTGATGAAATTGAGCATGTATAACTTTTAGCACGAGTAGTGCAATCCAACAAAAAAATTGCTACCTTGTGAGTTATTTTTGGCCTTATAGGGAGAACATAAAGATTCCCTCTTGTTGAGGAGGGTTTCTTGACTCGGGACAACAAATAAATTTATAAGTCAAGACCTCGCTGTGTATAGCGAAGTCAGGATCGTTCCACGAGAAGCAAGGTTGTTCGTTTATCGACTACTAAAAATCAAACAAAGCAAGCAAAACACTCACAAGCAGCCTCGTTAACGACGTTGTAAGGGTCGTTAACGAACCACCGTAAACAAAAGACTAAAACTAACGACCTAAACAGATTTGGTACCGAGCCTACAAACTCAGCAACGAATATCACTCAAGAGAATTCAAATAAAAACAAAGATCTAGGACAAGGGACACCACAACATAGTCATACATATAAACTCGTAAGAAGATAAGATCATGCTTTTAAACAGATAAATTCATCAACTTTCGTTGACTATCAAGTAAATTAACCTACTTTCATAAACCAATTCACTCAATTGCTTGTTTTGGATCTAAAGCTTGAAATTTTCGTATTCAAACAATATCAACCTTCAAGTCTATAACTTTCTCTCTCAATCAAGTTAAAAACTCAATTCACCTTGACTTTCATCTATGTCTTAAGCACAACAAACAATCTCAAAATAGATAAAAGGCAATCAACACATACTCTTACTCCTCAAACATGCATAACTATGCCGGGTTAACCCCGACCCTAGAAAAGAAGACTACTCACTACTCATAACTAAGAAACAAATAAATTCAACAAAAGAAATCATTGAAAACAAAACACTACTCCAAATTAATAGGAAATATCATCTTACAGAAATTCAGAAGAAACCGAAAAAATACAAACACCGAACCAAAATCACGATTAACGACCTCGGTAACTATCGTCCACCGAGCTTCAATCTCGACTCCGATCCTCTCTCTCTACTCTCGGCTCTTCCTCCTCTCTTCAATCGATATGTCCACCTTTTCTAGGCTAATAAGAGGGCTATTTATACTAATAAGGCTAGAAAATAATAAGGCTAAAAGATAAAAACTTTCCTAAAAAGATAGAATTAAAATCCTAAAAGATAGAAATAAAATCTAGAAAGATAACAAGACCTAAAATACATAATATAATAACCCTAAAATCATAAAAAGATACTCTACCGACACGGAAATAAATTCCCGCACAGGATCGGTGAGTCACAGAATCAAACTCTCAAAATCTTCATCTCGTGGCCTCTTTAACGAACCCTTGCAGCCTCGTTAACGATCTTGGGTTTGGCTTTCTTCCACACTTTTATCTTCTAAAACTTAGACTTTGACTTCTTCATCTTGCATTCTTCCGTCTTTCATCATAGCACTCCAAATTCAGCTCCAAATAGCATCTTTTCCTTGCTAAAACCTACAAAAAGACACAAAACGGAGTAGCTTCCATACTTTTCACAAAATATGCAAAACCATCCAAAAACACACAAAACTAATCCTAAAACTACTAAAACTAAGCCTAACAAACTAAGAAAACATACTAAAAACTATACTAAAAATACAAACATCAAAATACCCCATACTTAGACTTGCTTGTCCTCAAGCAATCACTAAACAATAACCAAAACTAAACAATCATACTCATCAAGACATAGCCATCATCTAAAAAGCAACATCAATACATAGAAAAATAACAAATGATTATTAACGTCATCACACATATCTACACCAAATAGACATAAGAAAATACAATCCAACCTCACAAGGATAATGTGTGTCACTCAACTCTCAAGTGTTTAAGCTTATAAATTCAACCTCTCAACTCATCTTATATACAAATACTCATAGAAATTGGAACTTATATCACCAAACTCTCCACCCAAGATTTGTCAAAACAAGCAAAAATCATCAAAAGAACTTAGGGGGCTCAATGAAAAACTTCATAGAAGCTTCCATTCGGCCGAGTTGTAATGGGGCTTGGTAAAAACAATTAGGCGTGGAAATATTTTGGCTATGTGGTGCTAATAACATCCGGGAATAAAAGACTCCTAAAAACTCACACACAATCCAAAACTCTCAAAAACAACAATACCAAACTCACTCTCATTATGCACACTCATTTTCACTCAACCCTTTTAATATCCCAACTTAATCTTGCTTACAAACACTTAGGAAGATTTGACTCATGCACACTTTACACTTTTCAGCTCTTTTTCTTCACTCTCTTTTCCTCCTGATTTTCATCAAAATTTTTTCTGCGGGAGGTCGGTACCGAACCCACTGGGTCGGTAACGATGCACTGTGTATTTTCTTTCTTTCGCAAGTGCATTTAGGGAACCAAACTCCTTTTACATGATAAACTGCAAGATTCTCAAATACCCAACCCAAAATTTCCCCACACTTGAACCAATACAACTCACTCAACAAAACCATCACAATAACCAACACTAAGTCCTAATCCCCGGATAGGGTCAAGCTTATATCGGCTAGGGAACATTTTTGTGGAGCTAAGAATAAAAGGCTATAAGGCTCAAATTGGCTTTAAAAAGAGGATAATGATAAGGGTGGATAAGGATTAAATAGGGCTATAAAAATAAGTTCTTTATCATCTGATTTCCACATGTAATGAACTATAAATCTCATACGGGTCTCAAGAAATAGATAACCATCACAATTCCAAGAGATAATATGCATATAGAGAGTAAATCACACAAAAAAGAAGAGGGATTTTAATGTTCTCCCTATAAGGCCAAAAACAACTCACAAGGTCGATATTTGTTGGATTGCATCACTTATGCTATAAAGTATATGTGCTCAATTTCATCAAATGCTATTCCTTCTAAAAACACAATTTCATAATTAAGGGTCCGGCTATACTATCAAAGACATGCTTGCAAGGAATTATATGATCATGCTAGCAATTACCATCATAGAACTTTTAAGAAAGGGATATCTATCAATTCTAAACTCTTTTTGGATTTTTTTTCAATTTTTTTTTCAATTTTTCCTAAAACAAATAAGACACATAAGATAACAAGTTGTCTACTTTCTCCCACCCCATACTTAAAATTACAGTGTCCCCACTGTAAGAAAAAATAAGAAGAAGGAAAGAAATAGAAAAGAAAAGAAAACAACAAAAACAAAAAAAATAAAAATAAAAATAAAAGACATAAAAACTTACAAAGTCTCAAAAGTGGAAAACAAGGAAAACGTCTTCTTCAAGCTGAATCACTGGTTTGGTGGAGGAAAGTAATGCTCGAAGTTCCCCATGAAGTCGTACATTGTCCTCCAACGCTCTGCATCCTCCACTTCTCTCTGACGATGCCTCTCATCCTCCATCGACATGCGAGCGGAATAGACGGTCTCCCATCTATCCATCCTCCTATGAATGTGGTCCTGCTGAAGGTTGAGTTGCTGCATCCGAGCAGAAAGATCCTCGGCCCATGGTGGTGGCATACTCGATCTAGTGTACTCGGGTTGAGGGGGTGGTGGGTAGTGAGGCTGGAAGTGGTCTTGGTACAGCACCGGGTTGTATGGCATAAGACCATAGGAATGAGGGTCGGTAGGAGCTGGCGGGGGGTCGGTAGTTGTCCTCGGGACCTCGTTAACGAAGCTGGGTGCCTCGTTAGGAACGTAGGATGAAGGCTGGAAATGGTCGTTAACGAGTCTGGTAGGCTCGTCAACGAGGATGTTGGTGCCCAAAACTTCCGTGTCGAGGTCGTTATCCTCGAAGTTAAGCTCTTCCGTGCCTCCCTCTGTGTCAGCCTCTTCAGTGTCTTCGCCAACTACCTCAGTATCCTCATCTTCATCTCCATCTTCATCCATGCCTTCTCCGTCTCGCTCAAACCTTGTCTCACAAGACCGAAGTGATAGCTCATCCTCCGGCTTGGGCTCTAACGGGTAAGCATGACCCGTCCATACCTCGTACCAATTTGGTACATAGAGTAGCTCCAACATGTCAAGGGTGGGTGTAACGAGGCGGTCTTGCACTTTCACCTTGAACCCTCCCTCGGCTTGGATGAAAACACTAGAGCTATACCAATAGCCAGGAAGACTAACCAAGTTTCCACACCATACTTCTTTCGACTTGGTTGATTTTTCAATGTAGTAGAGCCACTCATACCCCAAATTCAAAGGGTTGGGCTCCTCGAAAAGGATGGTGCGAAGACAAGCAACTTCCATTCTTGTTGGCCTGTTTAGCTCTCTCTTCGGCCAAAATGTAGCGGCTAGGACTCGAAGGATGATCCTAAAAATGGGGTTGATGACGCTTGCCCCGGATAATGCCGCTGCGGAGGGCTCAACCTCCCCGGTGATGTAGCTCCAAGTCCTTGTCACTTTGTAGTCCTTCAAACTGTAATCTCTAGAAGGATTTGGGAGCTCCAGAATAGCGTTGAACTCCGCCATGGTGTATTCTCGGCTCACATTACCGAGCCTAAACCTGATGCGTCCCGTCGAAGTCTTTGACGGGAAACTCGTCTCTAAAGTGGCCAAAAACTCGGATGTGAGGGCCGGAAAATGTGGTACCGTCTCCTTCTTCAGCAAATGAGGCACACCGAGAATAGAAAAGGCCTCCTGGACATCCGTATAAATCCCCATTTGCTTGGCACTCGTCCTTGAAAACCACCGAGTGTTGTGATCTTTGTTCAAGATGGCATTGTATCGGTCCACTTGCCCTTGAGTGCGCAAGATCACATTGTCCATGCGAGGTGCAGATGGGGACCTCTGGTTCCTTCTCTTCTTCTAAGCTTGGGTAGCGGGTCTGCTGGAACTTGCCATTTGATCTACAAAACAATCATGATTTTCCAAGATAAGATCCACTCAATTTAGGTTAGGCAAGAGACCCCATACTTGGTCTCGAAATAATCCTCGGATTTATTCGTTAACTTCCCGATTGGGTTGTTTACGAATCTGGACTGGGTATTGATTTTTGAGGCTACGCAGGGTCGTTAACGAGCCTGGGTGGGTCGTTAACAAGCTGTCGAGAGCCAGTTCACAGAATTTCCGAGTTTTATCAACTTTAAAATCAAGCCATAAATCAAGCATGCATCCTCGATAATCCTTCACTAGACACACAATCGGATATATGCACCCCATACTTGCTCAATTACGCACCCCAAACATGCTAAATTTGCCCAAAATTAACACGGTGAAAATCAAACTCAATATCTAGAACAAGAAAAATTCATGCTTTTCTAAATCAAATTTTTGCAATGGAGAATCTAGCATGAAGAATCTTTCCTAGATTGAGAACCAACTAAGCACAACCATAATTCATGAGCAAAATCTAAACATGAAAATCGGTCCTCTCTATAAACACAATTCAAGACATGAAATTTCTACCCTATAAACCATAAATCATGCAATCTCGAGTTAGGGTTTAGAAATCATACCGGAGAATCGAGAATTTGAAGAACAAGAGGTCGGAATTGGGTGGTTAACGAGCTTGGGTCTCGTCGGTGAGAAAACGGGATTCCGGGCTTCGGTAACGAAGGCGTCTCCGGCGGTCGGTGGAGTGAAGGTTTCCGATTGGTAGTGAAAATATTTGGTGGAAGATTTGAGGGATTTGAAGTTTGAGATTGTGGGTAGGATTTTTGAGGGTTTGGGAAGGGTTAAATAGAAGGAGGTAGAATTAGGAGGGGTAGGTAGTGGCGGCGGGGGGGGGGGGAAGAAAAAGGGCAGAAGATAGAAGATAGATTAGGGTTAGAAAAAAACTTACCTGCTCGAGCCGGTTCGCCAAACCGGGTCGTTAACGACCCTAGGTGGGTCGTTAACGAGCCACCGTAGCCTCCTTGTGTGATTTTCGAGCCCCTTTTCTGCATCTTGTTAGCTCTAAATTTATCCTAATTTCTATCCTAAAAACTACCAAAAAGAACTCAAAAGAAAGCTAAGAAAAAAGAATCTAAAAAGAAAAGAAAAAATCTAATCTAATTCTATACTAAAAGCGGGTTGCCTCCCGTAAGCGCTATTTTTAACGTCGTTAGCCCGACGTACTCCTTGGCTCAAGGTGGCTCTCTTGTAGCTATGTTAGGGTCTTGAGATACCCCATACTTAGCTTTGCAGCCTTTATTCGCTTGAGTCACTAAATTAGGTCCCTTTTCTTCTATCAATATGCCCGATATTCCTACATGATGGTTAGTGAAATCCGAAAACCAAGGTGGTTTGGACTCCTCTGTAGTGCATATAATGGGGCATGGTGTAGGAACAAAGGATAGAGAATAGTCATGATCAGCATTAGCAAATTCATAGTTAGAGAACTTACCTTGCTTATACTCTTGCATGTGGGGCTCGGTGATCGGCCAATGAGGTTCGGTAGGGACTTGTATGAAATTCTCTTCCGTTTTGGTATTTAAGGGAGGTTCGGTAGGACCAGCTGTGTCGAGTTCTGGCTGGGTCAACTCGATTTGTGCGACCGCAGTTGGGTCGTTGGCATTCTGATCCAAGCTGAATTCCACGCGTTCCTCTCCAATATCAAAAGTGAGAAGTCCTTTCCGCACATCAACCCTAGCACCTGTTGTAGCTAAAAATGGTCTGCCGAGAATTATACGGACGTGAGGGTCTTCAGGCATATCGAGGACGATGAAATCATTTGGTATAAAAAATTTCCCGACTTGAATAGGATAGTCATCCACGACTCCTGTGGCCTTGACACATGATCCGTCGGCCATGTAGAGATTCATATCCACCGGCTCTAGTGGTCCCATATTGGCTTTAGACCAGATTGAGAGAGGGAGTAAACTGGCACTGGCTCCCAGATCACATAAAGCTTTGAACTTGTGGTCGCCTATTCCAATAGTTATTGCAAATCTCCCTGGATCTCCCAACTTTTCTGGTAGAGCTATAGATCTGACTTCATCCTGCAGCTCTATAATGGATCGTTTCCTGCTAAGAATATCCTTCAAAAATTTGTGTAAGCCGGCATTTCGCTTAGGGCCTCAGCGAATGGGATGGAAATATTAATGCCCTGAAGAATCTTTACGAAACGCTTGAACTTACTCTCAGTAGAGTCCACAGATTTCTTAATGGGAAATGGAAGAGACTTCACCATCCTCGGAACCAAGTTAGGCTCGAGGGGTGATGTTACCGGATCGACACTAGGGTCGTTAGGTATGCTTGGCAGGTCATTACCGACCTTGATGGAGTCGTTAACTACCCTGAGATTGAGAGGAAGGCTCGGATTAGAAAACTTACCTGGGGTAGGGTCGTTAGATACCCTCGAAGCCTCGTCACCATGGTACACTAGTTCGGTAATTGCTCTCGCTGGCTCGTTACCGAGGGTATCCGTGGTGTCCTCTTCCTTTTTGTCCTCAGCTTGGACACGCTCCGGCAATATCTTTCCGCTCCTAAGGTGCACTGCTGCTATCTGTCCTTTAGGGTTTTCTTCGGGACGGGCCAGAAGTTGCCCATGTGGTCTTGGAATCTGTGCAGCAAGGTTCCCAAGTTGGGAATCAACATTCTTCTTCCATACATCGAACTCTCCCCATCTTTTATTTTGGTGGTTAAGGTTAGCTTGAACTTCATTGACCTTGTTTTGGACCCCATTGATGCTTTCCTATAACCCCTGTACCCAAGATGGTGGCTCCTGATGGCCTGGAGGTCGATAAGGTGCAGGTCGTCTATCTGGTGGAGGCGCTGCATAGCTTGGATTTGGATTTTGATTGCCCCACGTCTGATAGTTGTTCGACCTGTCAAAATTACTAGGTTGGTTCCTGTATGGGCCTCTCATGCAATTCATCTCAGCAATTGTCTCAGCGGCTCTTACCTGCTCTATGTTAGTGCAATCAGAAGTACTATGGGCAGAAGAACCACATTCTTGGCAAGATTGAGAGGATTTCAGAAAACTTACCTACTTCTTCAGGCGGTTGACCTCGTCTTGTAGAAATTGATTCTTGACGTCTGGGTCAACTTCTTCTCGGTTGGGCACATAGAGACGTTTTTGGGGCTGGGGGTTTTGCTGGGTTCCATACATGGCATCATAATTGGACAGCTTATCGAGCAACTCCCATGCAGTTGTAGGGTCCATCTCTATAAAACCGCACGTTGTATGCGTGTTGATGCGGTTCTTGGTCTCTGCGTTGATACCCTGGAAAAAGATTTCTTGCAGAACATATAAAGGTTGCCCGTGAGTGGGGCACTGTATAAGCATCTCTTTGAATCTTTCCCATGTTTCAACAAAGGTCTCATTAGGCAGCTGGTGATAGGAGGTGATGCGTTTCCTCAACTCCGTTGTCTTGGCAGGAGGGAAGAATTTTGTAAGAAATTGATCATACAAGTTCTTCCAAGTCCTGATAGACTTAGGAGGTAAGCTCTCCAACCAGCTCAGGGCCTTTCCAGCAAGAGACCACCTGAAAGCTTTTAACAGAACATATTCTAGTGAGACACCTTCAGCAGCTATGGTGTCACATAAATCAAGAAAATTTCTAATATGCTCCATAGGGCACTCAGTGGGTTTCCCTTCAAACTAAGCCCGTTTAATTAAGGATATAAATTGAGACTTGATCTCAAAGGGTTTCTCTATCTCCGGAAGCACGATTGGGGACTCTGGCACCCTCAGTTCTGGATGCATGTACTGTTTGGCATTCCTCGGATAGGCATTCAACTCTTCTTGTAGACGAGCATTGGTAGCTCGTTGACGCTTAGCCTCGGCGGCAGCGCCTTCCTCCTCTGTTTTCAACGCCTCCATCTGGTTTTGGAGGATTTCCAATTGACGAGCCATCTCTTCAGGTGTGGCCATGGCTCGGTTTTCTCGGCGTCTACGGTGCAGGGAACGTTCAGGTTCAGAATAATAACCAGCGTTATCAAATTCGAGCCTTCGACGTCCTACCGGCATGCGCTGAGAAAACAGACAAAGAAAACAAGAATTAGGAACAAAAACGGGGTCGGGCTATTCCCAGACCCACAGATAAACAAACAAACACGTTGCTTCCCCGGCAACGGCGCCAATTTGTTGAGGAGGGTTTCTTGACTCGGGACAACAAATAAATTTATAAGTCAAGACCCCGCTGTCTATAGCGAAGTCAGGATCGTTCCACGAGAAGCAAGGTTGTTCGTTTATCGACTACTAAAAATCAAACAAAGCAAGCAAAACACTCACAAGCAGCCTCGTTAACGACGTTGTCAGGGTCGTTAACGAACCACCGTAAACAAAAGACTAAAACTAACGACCTAAACAAATTTGGTACCGAGCCTACAAACTCAGCAACGAATATCACTCAAGAGAATTCAAATAAAAACAAAGATCTAGGACAAGGGACACCACAACATAGTCATACATATAAACTCGTAAGAAGATAAGATCATGCCTTTAAACAGATAAATTCATCAACTTTCGTTGACTATCAAGTAAATTAACCTACTTTCATAAACCAATTCACTCAATTGCTTGTTTTGGATCTAAAGCTTGAAACTTTCGTATTCAAACAATATCAACCTTCAAGTTTATAACTTTCTCTCTCAATCAAGTTAAAAACTCAATTCACCTTGACTTTCATCTAGGTCTTAAGCACAACAAACAATCTCAAAATAGATAAAAGGCAATCAACACATACTCTTACTCCTCAAACATGCATAACTATGCCGGGTTAACCCCGACCCTAGAAAAGAAGACTACTCACTACTCATAACTAAGAAACAAATAAATTCAACAAAAGAAATCATTGAAAACAAAACACTACTCCAAATTAATAGGAAATATCATCTTACAGAAATTCAGAAGAAACCGAAAAAATACAAACACCGAACCAAAATCACGATTAACGACCTCGGTAACTATCGTCCACCGAGCTTCAATCTCGACTCCGATCCTCTCTCTCTACTCTCGGCTCTTCCTCCTCTCTTCAATCGATATGTCCACCTTTTCTAGGCTAATAAGAGGGCTATTTATACTAATAAGGCTAGAAAATAATAAGGCTAAAAGATAAAAACTTTCCTAAAAAGATAGAATTAAAATCCTAAAAGATAGAAATAAAATCTAGAAAGATAACAAGACCTAAAATACATAATATAATAACCCTAAAATCATAAAAAGATACTCTACCGACACGGAAATAAATTCCCGCACAGGATCGGTGAGTCACAGAATCAAACTCTCAAAATCTTCATCTCGTGGCCTCTTTAACGAACCCTTGCAGCCTCGTTAACGATCTTGGGTTTGGCTTTCTTCCACACTTTTATCTTCTAAAACTTAGACTTCGACTTCTTCATCTTGCATTCTTCCGTCTTTCATCATAGCACTCCAAATTCAGCTCCAAATAGCATCTTTTCCTTGCTAAAACCTACAAAAAGACACAAAACGGAGTAGCTTCCATACTTTTCACAAAATATGCAAAACCATCCAAAAACACACAAAACTAATTCTAAAACTACTAAAACTAAGCCTAACAAACTAAGAAAACATACTAAAAACTATACTAAAAATACGAACATCACCTCTTCTTTTCTTGTGTGATTTACTCTATTTATGTATATTATCTCTTGGAATTGTGATGGTTATCTGTTTCTTGAGACCTATATAAGATTGTTAGTTCATTACTTGTAGAAGTCATATGATAGAGAACTTATTTTTATAAGCCTTATTTATCCCTGTCCACCTTTACATGATCCTTCTTTTTTATAACCAATTTGAGCCTGAAGCCTTCTATTTTTAGCTCCACAAAATTATTTGCCTAGCCGAGATAAGCTTGACCCTATCCGGGGATTAGGACTTAGTTGGAGAGGTATGCTTTGAGGAGTGAAAAGTTATGTTTGGTTCGAAATAAGGGTTTTGGGAAGGGTAGATTGGAAGTCTCTTGTTTTGATTTGTAAGATCTCTTGGTAAGGTAAAGATGCACAAAAATAAGAAAGATTGTTGAGAAAGAGGAAAACGAGGAGAAATGTAGTTCGGTAACGACCCTTAATGGGTCGTTAACGAGGTTGTTCGAAAGAAAAAAAAAAGAGAAAGAAAAGAAAAGAAAAAAAGAGCTGAAATGAAAGAAAGACAGAAAAAGGGAAGAAGGAATGAGGAAGATGTGCATTTGTGTTTAAAGTTTAAATCAGAGATTCTTTATGTTTATATGAGGCTTTCTAGGATTAAAGGTGAGTGAAAAGAATGTGCATAATGTTTGAGTGAGTTTGGTATGATTTTTATGAGAGTTTTGAATTTATGTGTGAGTTTTTAGTAGTCTTTAATTCCCGAATATTATTAGCACCACATGACCAAAATATTCCACGCCTATTTGTCTTTACCAAGACCCATTACAATCCGGCCGAATGGAAGCTTCTATGAAGTTTTTCATTGAGCCTAAGTTCTCTTGATGATTTTTGCTTGCTTTGACAAATCTTAGGTGGAAATTTTGGTGATATAAGTTCCAATTTCTATGAGTTTTTGCATATAAGATTGAGTTGAGAGATTGAAATTTATAAGCCCAAACACTTGAGAGTTGAGTGAAACACATATATCCTTGTGAGGTTGGATTGTATTTGCTTAAGTCTATAAGTGCTTATATAAGTGTGATGACGTTAATAGTCATTTGCTATTTTCTGCTATGTTTTGAGTTGCTTTTGAGTTGATGGCTATTGCTTGATGAGTATGTTTGTTTGGTTTTGGTTATTGTATATTGATTGCTTGAGGACAAGCAAGCTTAAGTATGGGGTATTTTGATGTTCGTGTTTTTGGTCTAGTTTTAGGTGTCTTTCTTAGGTTGTTTAGTTTAGTTTTGTTAGGTTTTAGAGTGTGTTTTGTGTGTTTTTGGATATGTTTGCATATCTTGTGAAAAGTATGGAAGCTACTCCGGTTTGTGTCTTTTTGTAGGTTTCAGAATGGAAAGGAGCACTTTTCAAGCAAAGTTGAAGTCAGGTGGTGGAAGGTGGAATACATAGAAGAGAAGGGAGAAGATTGCATGGAAAGATCAAGTTAGAGTCCAAAGATAAAGCCAAGAAAGAGCTCGTAAAAAGCCAAAACAAAGATTCGGTAACGACCTGTGAGGGTCGTTAACGAGTTGTAAATCAAGAGTTTTTGTAAGGAATTCAACAGAGTCTACCGACCCTGTGCAGGTCGTTAACGAGGGACCTGTGTCGGTAGAGGCGCAACCGACTTTCGAGATTAATATCTTTTATCTTCTTATCTTTTAAGTTTAGAAAGTTTTTATCTTTTAGCCTCTTTATTAAATAGTTTCTTAGTATAAATACCCTTTTTCTAAGCCTAGACAAGGGGGATTCGATGCTAGTTTTAGGAGAAGTCGAGGGAGAGAGAGAGTCGAACTGAAGTCGATCGAGAGAGAGAGAGAATTGGTTCGGTGATCGGTTCTTGCTCGGTGTTCTTAGTGTTTTTGTGTTCTTCGAAGTTTGTAAGACGATATTGTTTTCTAATTTCAAGTAAGTTTTTGTTTTCAATGTTCTCTTTGATTAAAGTTAATTGCTTTGTTTCGATGGATAGTGTGTAGTCTTCTTATCTAGGGTCGGGGTTGAAACCCGACATAGTTGTGCATGTTTGAATGATTGTGTTGAGTATTTGATTGCCTTCTATCTTTTGAATTGCTTCTTGAGTTATGCTTAGGCAAGAGTCGAAGTAATTTGAGTTTTTATCTTGATCGAAAGAGAAAGTTATGAACTTGAATGTGGATATTGTTCGATAACGAAAGTTTCGAGCTTTGGATTCAAAACAAGTAATAAAGTGAATTGATTTATGAAAGTTGATTGATTTGCTTGTTAGTCAGCGAAAGTTGATAGATTTATCTTTAAAGGCATGTTCTTTATCTTCACATGAGTTCTTATGCATAGCTATGTTATGGTAACCCTTGTCCTAGATCTTTTTATCCATTGAATTTGTTAAGTTTAGCTTTCGTAATCATTCGTTACCGAGTCAATTTGGGTCGGTACCGAACCTACTGTTAGTTCATTAATTGTTCTGTCTTCCATAGGATTCCAGGTTCGTTAACGACCCTGACAAGGTCGTTAACGAGGTTGGTCGTAGCTGTTTGCTTTGTTTTCTTGTTTCTTTAGTTTGATAGACAGACAACCTTGCTTCCCGTGGACGATCCTGACTCTGCTATACTCAGCGGGGTCTTGAATTATAAATTTATTTGTTGTCAAGAATACCCTATCAACAACAAGGTACCGGAGAGACTGAAATTGAAGATTGCAGCGGTTGCGGTGGTGGAAGAACCGGGGTGGTCGGACTCTATCAGCTGGACCCTCTCCACCTTCGGCGAATATATTGTGTTGTTCGACTATTATCTTCTCAAGGCCCATAACTTTCCGGTGATTGACGACACTATGCGAGACCTCCTGAAAAAAGTATGGAAGCTAAAACTTCCGGAACGCATCAAAAATTTTATGTGGTTGGCACTAAAGCGAAAATTGCTCACCAACGCAGAAAGAAAGAGGAGACATTTGACCACAGATGACTCATGTAGTTTGTGCCGAAATAAAACAGAGGATTTGATCCATACCTGCCGTGATTGCCCAGTTGCTGTTGCGGTGTGGCGCGATCTACTCCCTTCCCAATCACATGATCTAGATGGAATCCAATGGGTCAAAAGAAACATCAGTGGGGAGTTTTCATTTGGATCGGAGTTCGAACCAGTAAGCGCCTTCGGGGTTGTGTGTTGGTGGCTGTGGAGATGGAGAAACTGGAGGATCTTCTAAGACATTGAACAACCAAGCAACCCAACTATCTTCCTTATATCACAGATAAAGGAGATTCAGAGGGCCCATACAAGTTTACAAGAGGAGTATGCTAAAGGGAACGAGGAGGAAACACTGGTGAAATGGGACCCGCCGAGCAAGGGTTGGATAAAAATCAACACAAACGGCTCGGTGGTGAACAATGGAGAAAAGGCAGCTGCAGGAGAGGTGATACGTGGTCAGGACGGCCGCTGGTGTGTGGGGTTTGCACATTACATAGGCAGTTGTTCGGTCCCAACAACAAAGCTTTTGGCGATTTATCAAGGACTCAAACTAGCATGGGAGGGCGGCTTCCGCCGAGTCATTATGGAGTCTGATTCCAAGCTGGCCATCATGTTAATCCACTCTCATCTTAAACACTCTCACCCACTTGCTAGCCTGGCGGCCCGGTGCCAAGGCTTTTTCCGAAGAGACTGGAGTATCCGGTTTCGACACTCATTCCGTGAGGGCAATCACGTAGCGGACTTCCTAGCGGCCTACGCTCACACCCTTCCACTTGGGCTCCACTGTTTCAATAATCCACCTCCGGGTGTAGTTAAGTTGTTAGAGGATGATGTAAGGGGCGTTGCACTACCCCGTATGATTGCTATCTATAATACTCGTCTAAACTAGTTAATATATATTTCCCCTTTCTAACCAAAAAAAAATTGATCAATTGAGCATTGAACTCTCTTCTTGATACCTTTATTGACTTGAGTATCATAGGTGACTCAGGGGTCAACTGCCCCTTTGGTTCATTAATTATAGGTTAAGATTCAAGGAAGGTTCAAGGCTTGAAGATTGTTCGTGGTTTGACCTAGGTGCAAATTTTTGCACTTATATTAGACACTGTTTTTTTGGAATAATGAACGATCAATTAATCATCAATGAATATCTCATAGCCTTTGTGGAGAACGAGATAGGTGGGACCATCACACTGATTGCCGAGGGGCACATGGCTAGGTGATAGCTTGCATTTAGGTAGTGTTTAGGATGCATATTTATGTTTATTTTGCATGGTTTTAGTTTATTTAGTCTAGTTCTTAGGTTTTTAGGTTTTCTAGGAAATTCGTGTTGTGCGCTTGTTTTGTTCGGTTTTGCAGATCTTTAGGTAAACAAGCGTGAACGGGATGGATCTTAGGGGACTATGGTGGAGTTTGAGGAAACTTAGAGTGATACAAGTGAAGATTGGAAGAACCAAGCCCAAGAGCTTTTGTGAAAAGAACGCTTAAACTCAGGCTATGCATTGGAGACTTGTTTTGACATCTCTATCTTGCAATGCTTGGTTTGGGAGATATAGTGGTCGTATGAAGCTCAATTTACTATCACTGGAAAGCTAACTCGAAGAGCTACAATTCATATGTTTACTCCGAGTCCAAATTCCAAATCGAAGGGGGTGAAAACAGCCTCTGAAGTGTCGCTTGAATGCTGAACCGAGAAGTGTCGCGGGCATAACATGAACCTACGCGGCCGCGGCACGTTAGAAGGAGACCGCGCCTTTCTGTTTTATGCGGAAATGTTGGGCCGCGATTTTTGGGCTTCGAGATGGGCTTAAGATAGATCTTGACCGACGTGTTTGATTGTATTTCGGGATATTTTTATCTTTAGATATCTTGTGGGGTATTTAAACCTTGTTTTTAGTTTCTCTCTCATAACATTGATCATACTTTTGGAGGCTAGGGTTTTTCTCTTTAGAGGCAAACTTTAAACCTTTGTAAGTTTTTCTGAATTTCAATTATGCATTGCTAAATCCTTTGTGTTTGACTAGTTATTGAAATCATAGATTGCATACTATTGTGAGGTTTGATTGATTCTCAACAACTTGAATTGGTTTTATTCCCTGTGCTTAATTGAATCAGAATTATTCTAGGGTTTTGTTAGCTTGATCATCTAATAGATTTTCTAGGCAAATTTACAACTAATCTTATTAATGCCCGTTCGGGGTTAATTAGAAAAAGTAGCATCTATAATTGTTTAGACCCGTTCGGGCTATTCAGTTGTAGAAAGGCATAAATCCACAAATAACTTAGATGTCTGTTTGCTCTAAGTGTTTGTTTCTATTGATAACTTGACTCGTAAAGCTGTCGTTTAATTGAATCTAGACGTTGTTTTAGGTTGTTAAATGATTAGGGTTGTTTAGACTGTTAGTTCTTTCAACTAGAATTGAAGTTTGGGTCATAATCCTTAGTAGGAGTATAATCCACAATAGATTATTCAATGGAATTGAGAATCAAGAGAATCAATGATCAATAAGCATATCTATGATGGATTTAACTAGTTGAACACGCTTGTCTTTCATATATTACAATCATATTTGCATTCATATTTACTTTTCAGATTGCATATTAGTTTAGATAAATCAATCATAAACCCCCTTTTTACTTAGTAATATTATTTAAATACAAGTAATCTGAGTCCTTGTGGGTTCGACCCTTGCTTCCAGTATACTTAGGTTTGGAAGTTAGGATATTTCTTTGACAGTGCTTTTACAGCGAAATAAAAGTGCTCGTCACTAGGATGACGCCTCCTTGGCGGGGCTCTTCAATGGGCCCAACAACCATCTAGTAGGCCAAGCCAATTCCGAGCACGATGAATATGGATTCCTAGCCTAACTAAGTAGGTTTGAGGCAAAGACGTCAAGAGTGCCAAAAGTGAGGATGACCATGGACCTCCTCATGCCCAAAAGAGAAGCCAAATCATCAATGATAGGCAACAAGACAAGAGGAGATGTGCCATGGTTAATGGTTTGGGGTTGATGATGAGTGGGTTTGGAAAGAGAAGTCACGAGGGGCGTGCTAACAAGACCAAGTATTCAAGAGCAACTCGTGGCACAAATTATGCGGCAATAAAAAAGGGGTAGCTCTCTTAGCAAGGAAGTGATGCAGGCTATTCACACAAAGTTCAAGATATCTATCTATTAGACATTGCTCATATTCGAGAGAGGGCATGCTTCCGATGGCCCCAAGATGTCTCAATAAGGAGTGGGGCATATAACTAGTGGAAATTTTACACCTATCACAAGTGGGGGGAGGGGGCACATGACAATGAATTGATTAGTATCATAAGGATATTTGAAGGAGTTTGTAAAAATTGATGAGAATGAGCAAGGAAAGTCTATAGTTGAATACGAGGGGACAAAAACATTTAAGGTCGGTCCACATGATCAACTTGCTCCCTTTGGATGGAAAAAAGGTGAGATTTGGGTACAAAGCAACCAATCAATGTCGAAAGAAGCAGATGATGTAGGTAACAATTTGAGGAGAGTCACACCCATACAAGGTCAAACCAATGGTATTTAAGGAGCATGAGCTCAATTTAGTTCAAGTGTTGCATACCAATCCCTTGGTGTTGACTATGAAGATGGAAAGGCAAGTGGTTGATAAGCAGGGGTGGGCACGGATGGTTAACCGGAGTTTCGATTAACCAGAACTTCGTTTATTAAATTTCAATAACCATAACCGTACCGTTAGTTCACGGTTAACCAAGATCAGTTAACCGTGAAATTCGGTACAGTTTATCGGTTAACTAAGTTTTTTTTAAATACAATTTTTATCAAAAATTAGTTTTTTAATATAAAATTTACCTTTTTTTAATAAAATAAACTTAAATTTTAATTTAAAACAACAAATGGTTTAAAACAACTGATATACAACCATTGATTAAAAGCGTGGATGGGGAACATACTCCATGTTTCATTACCAAAAAAAGACATATGTGAATAACATGATAAATGCAAACATCTCAAAGATCATAAAACGAACATTAAATTAAATATATGGCAAGATCAAAAATTATAATATAGAAACAAACTAAATTGTGCACTAGCAACTAGCAAGCGGCTGGTTTGGGTAAATGAGAGGCGCAACACGGAGTATAATTCATGATTTCGGTTTACAGTGTACAGTTTACACTTTTCAATTTGGATAAAAAAAAACAGAAATGAAGATTATTATTTGTAGTTCATTTGTTGTTAAAATACATCCATTATTATTTAGAAGTAAATAGTTATATATTTCTCTTTTTTAAAAACATATAATATATAGTAATAATATTATCGGTTTACCGGTTAACCGCCCGTGAAAATATTCATAACCGTACTCGTACCATTGAACTGTTAAAAGTATCGGTTGGTTAACCGTAACCGAATAATTTTGTTTTTCTGGTACGGCTAACCGCAAAAATTGATCAGTTTAGCGGTTTTTCGATTACGGTTTATTTCTCCCAACCCTATTGATAAGTCATTGGTTGATCTAGGGAGTTTGGTAAGTGTATATACTATGAGTCATTCCGGCTGTTGGGATAGAAATTGGCAGATCGATCTTATGCCAACTAATATTCAGTTAGTGGCTTTCGGAGCAAACCCTAGATTCCTCCTTGAAAATACACTTAGATTTGAATATATCTTAGAAGTTTGTTAATATTGAGTTTCTAGTGGTAAACATCCCATCCGTTTACAACATAATTCTATGATTTAAAAAGGATTGAGAAGGCTTATTGAGGATGGTGAGATAATTTGGTTTTGGAAAGAGAATTGGATATCCCAAGCCAACCTCATAGAAACATAAAAACATTATTGATCACAATGAAGTGGTACACCAATATCTCAATCAAGACAAATCACAGAAAACTGAAGAACTAAAAGGACACTTTGGCAATGAAATAATTAGGAAGATCATAGAAACACAAATACCCAATAATCAAATTCAAGATAGACTCTATTAGGGCCATTGTAAATATGAATGGTTAGCCGCGAAGTTGGAAATAAAAATATTTCACGAAAAGAACAAACTACTAACTGTAAACCTAGATTGGATTTCAAAGCTAAAAATTCCTCCCAAATTAAAACGCTTCTTATGGAAAATAAAAAAAAAGGTCCACCCACAAAAGCAAGATTATATGAAAGACATATGGCATGTGATAACACATATGAAGACTTGTACCATATTCTCCTCAAATGCTACAACATCTTTACAACTCTAAAAGTTCTCCCTCAAGAGATAAATAAATGCTCTATCATCCCTATTGAATTCATTATTCTCCCTATTCAATCCATTTAAAAGAGGAAAGTTAAAATAATAAGAGCATTAATGGATTTGACATTTCCGACTTCTATGATCAACATTTTATGTCCCATGATCAATCTTTTAGCCTTCCAAATTCATCCATCAATGTTGTGATCATACTCCCTTCAACTTTCCTCCTCAATGTTGTAACAACGTAATAAACACTTACCATTTCTCCTTCCCAAAAGCTAGCAAACCCTGCATTGTATAAATAATCATAGCCTTAGAGTCTTTAACTTTCATCCAGGCATCCAACCAGTCATCGATTGCCTTTCGGATTCCGCTTGTAGACCCATTTCAAGATACGACATAGGTTGCCTCTTTTGCCGTTTTGGTTTCATACTACAATCCTGCAAATATTAAGAACAAACATTATCTTTTTTTAATATTTTGATGGGAAAATGGTTGCAGGTCCATCCATAGAGACCAAAAGTTGTCATCCTTGGCTAACAAACACAAGAACAACCCAAAATTTGCACACTTGATGAACTGTCTAATGGTATTCATCATGAGCTTGAAGTGATGGTATATAGAAAGTGGGATGCAACTAAAGTATATGTGAAATATCTAAGTACGGAATCCTTGGTTTTTGATAGTAAGGTAAAACATGACACATTTGGAAGCCCAATTTGTAAAAACTTTCCTCTTAATATAGTTTTATTCATGTATGATTATAGATGAATCTTATGCAATGCACTGTGTGGAGAAATATTGCTCATTCTTTTGCCCATTGTTTTATTGATTCATTAAATCAATAATCAAATAATTAAGATTCATAATATATATCTCCTACAACAAATCAATAATTAAAAAACGTTTAAATGCATTTTCTCTTCATTGTTTATTTTCATCGACTACCACATATAATTTTTATTTCTATTCTAATTTAAATAACATACACAATTATCTATTTCGAATTATAAAATTAATAACTATAGACTGTCCAACGGACGGGCGAAGCCATCTAGTCCAAATGAAAATTGGGACTCATAGACACAAATACCCTCAACATAATCCAACAAATAAATGAAGACAATAAGAAATCAATTTAGATAATTGAAGGCATTTAGACTAAAGAGGAAATCAAATGACTAATCTTTATTTGGTGGAGTATATGGTAACAAAGAAATCTCAAAAAATATTCCAAGACCAAAATACTCAAGAAATAATTGACCTTACAAGATTCATCACCAAACAGTTAAGAGTCCAGGAGAAATCCAAAACTAAACACAAAGAGGGATAGAAAAAAAAAAACATACCACAATAACCAACAAGAAGGACAAGAAAGAACATTAAATAGATCTTACTTGAAAATAAATATTATAAATTTTTAACTTCAATGGATCAAAAGCTACCTCTAGTAACTCAACATATGGCTTAATTATCCAAAATCAAGATCCAATTCCCATTTCAATCAATTGTAGTTATGGCAAACAAACCACCCTTATGGAAAAAGCTCTTGCACTCAAATATGGTATCTAAAAGCTCTCCAACTTAGTATCTCACACATTGAGATTAAAGATGACAACCTCACTTTTATCAAAGCCATCAATGACACATGGTGCTACCCATGGGGGAAAGAGATGATCGTTACAAACATTCTTTATGATCTATAATAGCTCATGAATTGGTGTTGTCTCATGTGAGACATTCTTTTTCTGAGACATTTTTTGACCTTAGATAGTTCAAGAGCGAGTGACTGACTACATTGAAAAACTTGTCAACATTTGAAGATCTCCCATCTTCTCAGCCACCTTGCATCTTTAAAATCTCATCACATAAAATGCTCCAAGGCAAAATAGGACACCCCCTAATTGATTTCCTCATTTGGAAAAAAACTAGACCTTGACCTTTCAACAAAAGTAGAAAATAAATATAGCTTAAACAAAGGGGGAAATTCATTTAAGCGCCTCTTATCTTACACTTTTTTAATTTAAACATTCTTTATATTTTTTTTACAAAAAGCACTTCTTATTTCTAAAAATCTAACACTTTACCACCCTTTATGTTTCTATTTAAATTTATTTTTAAAAAAAGTTGAAATTTGAAATTTTTCCAAGCGAACAAAGCAAACGACGAAGGCGTTCTTCTAGCAAATGGCAAACAAAGAGGGGAGGGAATCATGTTGTTCTTCGGCATTCGAGGTGCAAAATTGGAAGAAAAGAAGGAAGATTAGGAAGATTAATGGATTTTATATTGTAAACTAATTTAGGGTTAAGTGATAAATTATGGTTTAGGGTTGATTGATTTCTATGTAATTTGGTTTAGGGTTGTTTGATTTCTATGTAATTTGGATTTTGGGAGAAAGATCTAACGTGCTGAGGACGAGCTCAATTATGTCAATTTGGAACGACTTAGGTGAACTTAATTAATTTTCATTTGCATCATATCCTTGAGTTTTAATTTGTTGAAAATTTTAAAATTCACATTTTCTTTTGCACATGATACACTTTTATTCTATATTATGATATGTAATTGATCATCATATGGTAATTAAAACTTGTTGAATATTTTTGTGCTATGTTCTAAAATGGGACTCACAAATCTCTGTTTTGCTTATGATCTTTTCTTATTTGCACACGGTGATGAGGCTTCTTTGCAAGTCCGAAAACAGACTTTAGACAATTTCTGTGCTATGTCAGGGCTAAGAATTAATACAAGCAAATCAAGATTCTTCTCTATGGGACTGGATGAGTAGAGACTTTGGCCAGTGGTTTCAACATGGAAGTAGGAGTTTTGCTTGTTACTTATCTGGGTGTACCATTGTGCAGTGGGAAGGCAGCAAGCACTGATTACAGACCATTGCTCACCAAGATCTCGGCCAAGGTTAATGCTTGGGCGTCTAGAAAGTTGACATATGCAGGGAGATATGAGCTTGTCAAAGGTGTGTTATATGGGATCTTGCACTATTGGTGTAAGATTTTTGTACTTCCCAAGGGAGTGATCGAGCAGATTGTCAAATTCCTAAGAAATTTCCTCTGGTATGGTAGCGGAGATGGTAGAAAGGGTCATATTCCTTGGCAGAGAGTGTGTAGGCCTAGCAGTGAAGGAGGACTAGGGCTCAAGAAAATCCTTTCGTGGAATAAAGCGAGCTTTACCTGAGCTTATCCATGATATTCTAGCAAACTCTAACACTATCTGACATGAATGGGCTAATATAGTGATCCTTAGAGGTCAACCCTTTTGGGAAGCTGAGTGCAAAACAACTGCAAGTGCGTTATAGAAAGCAATGATCAGGATGAGGGAGGAAATTAAGGATACCTTAGAGCAAGATACCAATCAAGCTATAATAATGACAAGAGGAGGCAAGTATGACTGGGGGAGCATCTATGACAGTTTGAGAGTGAGAGGCCCACAACGCCACAAGTACAATGGAATACCTGTATATGGGGCAAGTTAAATACTCCAAGAATATCTTTCACAACTTGGATGATAGCAAGCAATGGAGTTTTCACAAAAGAAAGGCTTAAAGGCATGGGCTTGTTACAAGATGACTTTTGTGTACTTTGTGGTGAAAATGAGCAAGAAACCAGGGAGCACTTGTGGTTTAAGTGCAAATTCTCCAAGGAAGTGCTGAACAATGTTCTTTCATGGGCTAAAATAAGCAGAAGGTATTACAAACTCAAAGACTGGCTGATAGCTATGGAAAGTATGGCACAAAAGAAGAATTTCTTGTTTAATGTATGAATTGCTTGTAATAGTGCAATGATCTACTATATATGGAGAACTAGGAATAGCAAAATATTTCAGCAAGAGGATTGTACCAGTGAGGAGTGCTCTAGAGTAGCGATTTGCATTAAGGCAAGATGGAGGAAAAACAATAGAGAGTCGAGGAGATGGTGCATTAGGGTAGGCCTAGATGTGCCAAGTGAAGTAACCACTAGGTTCACCTAGTCTTTTTGTAAACTTATTCTCTTATAAATTAATTACCCCCTTTCATTAAAAAAAAATCTCGTTGAATACTGTATTGTAAATATATCGGCACATCGAAGTAAATTTTTTTATATGATAATTAGAAGTTGATCCAAGCATAGAAGATGTGTACACAGAGTCAAGTCTTGTGCATAGTCTACATCTAGTTTTTTTTTATATGATAATTAGAAGTTGATCCAAGCATAAAAGATGTGTATACAGAGTCAAGTCTTGTGCATAGTCTACATCTAGTTATTGATTAAGATCAAACAATAATAAGATCATATGTTTTTTGCACTATATGTTTGCTTTAAAACACCTTCAATACACAATAGAAGAATATTGAACTTCTAAGACTCGTTTCTACTCGTTTCTTATATGTGTTTTTTTTTGACCAAAAAAATGTTTTTTTATATTTTTTTTTAAATATTTGCAAATAAAGGGTGATGTTTTGAGGAAAAAAAATGATAGGTGGTTAATTGCAACTTATATAAGAGGGGTGGTTAAATACAATTTCCCCTAAATTAAAAAAATATAACGGTGGGTGGGGTCACTTGCCTTGGCTGTTCCACTTGCATGTATAAACTCGTCTTATAAGCTATAAAGCTCCAAGCTCTTCTTCCCTAACTCAATTCCCCTTCCTTCCCAATTCATGGCGGCCTAAAACCCTAACCCTAAACCCGTTAGCCAAATATTATTTCTAATTCCCAGTCTGAAATTACTCCGATCACTACCATGGATATCGATCCTAATGAGCCAGATTCCGAAATTATGAAGCAAAAATCCGAGGCATTGCAATCTCTAGCCACAGGCTCACTCTCCACGTCGATCGCTAGGCTTTCAGGATCCGCCAGGGGCATTCCGTCCGACAAAGACTTCCATTTCTACTACCTTTTCGACGAGTTCCGCGCTCCAATCGACGAAATTGCCGCCTCCTCGAAGGCGATGCTTGAGAAGATTGGCTCGGCCGAGCAGTTTTGGGGCTCTGGAAGCCGCAACGCATTCCCCGGAGAAGATATCGACGACAACGCTGCCTATAACTGGCTAGTTAGCGTTAACGACGAGATTCTTGAGCGTTTGGACGTGCCCATGGAAGAGTTCTTGAGGCTGCGGAAGGAGCAAGAGCAGAGCGGTGGGAAGAAAGCGGCTGTGGACGAAGACGGATTTCAGTTGGTGCGTGGGAAGAAGAAGGCAGCGATGGTTAATCATAGAGATGATGCTGAGATGAAAGAGACGTCGGTGAGAGTGGTAGAGAAGGACAAGAAGGTGGCCAGGGCAAAGCCCAAGGTGCCGTTTCATATACCGAACATTCGGAGGCCGCAGGATGAGTATAATATTCTTGTTAATAATGCAAACCAGCCGTTCGAGCATGTATGGTTGCAAAGGAGTGAAGATGGTTCAAGGTTTATTCATCCATTGGTCAGCATTCTAATTTCTCCTTTTGTTATCTGCTTTCTGAAGAATTTGTTGTTTGTCTATTTCTTTTTTAGCTCAGAGGAAGATGATCTTTTTTTTTTGTGCTCCGATGTGTGGAATCCAAATTGTTCCCCTTCATGTGAGGGGAATGGGTTCTTTAGCCAGTTATTCTGTATTTTCATCAGTTAATCAACATTGAGAAATACGTTATTGTGTGATCTATTTATGCTGTAAATGCTAATCAATTGCCTTAGTAGATTCCCGTTTCACAAACTTGTTAGGCTTTTCTTTCTTTTTTTCTTCTTTAATCATTTTAGGATATTTTGTTGAAGAATACATCTCTGTTGATGTACTAGATGAAAAAACGTCTTTTGCATGTCTCTAAACAGTGGTTTTCTGTTTGCATGAAATCGTTGAAAAAAATGAAGTAAATGATAGGGAAAACAACCCAGCAAAATCTCCTTTTTTAAAATAAATAAAAACGACCCAGCAAAATCCTTAATTACTTTCTCAGTTAATTGTCCCAGACTGCATCCTCTACATCCTATGACCGGGAGTGATGGGTTCATGGGTGGCATTAAAATCGGATTTTTGAAAATTCTTTCATATTCTTTCCTTTGGTCCTTATTTTAGACATCATTTCAAATTTAACCTACCCATTAGCACATACTGATAAAACATAATTTATTTTATATTATCTTTATAATGACTCAAATGTACTATGATTAAATTTTAATCTTTTTAAAAATTTTAGAAAATTTGTATATATTGATGTTTCTCTACTGCCTCCAATTTAGATTCATGGGGTCCTTTTCTATTGTATAACAACTCTGTTTTTAATAAGTTCAATTCCCGTCCTATCTTTCCTTGTAAACCCACCTGCTGAGCTTGGTAATGCTCATCTAATCCCATTTAACAACCATATGAAACTGTCCTCTATACATTGTTGTGTTTTGTTGACCTGTTTTAGCATGACAAGTTGAGCTTAACACTTTTGCCTTTTCAATCCTTTCTTTCACCCCACTTTTGTTTTTTCATCATGCTAAACATACACTACATGTACTTGAGCTTTCTCTATATATTTAGAACCTCTGAAAATGTTTATTAATTCCATAATTTTGTAGAAGTAAGAACTATATTTTTCATAAAAAAGATGTGCACTGATATGCTTGTAATGACCAGCCTGACAATTAGGAATCTGTTGGTCATACTGAACATGTCAATAAAATATGGTTGACGCAACTTACTTACTCATTATACATACTTCTACATTAGCTGAGATCTCTACATTAGCTGAGATCTCTATGGTTGAATTGCTTAGGACCTTTATAACTGTATGTATTATTTTCCATTATTTAATATTATGCTTATGATCTATGTTTTCTTTTTAATCCATTTTTATTTCATCCTTCCAGGAAAAGCTATCCGTGACAGATTTTGTTGATTGCAAGATTGTTGAGCCTCAGAAACCAGCTTCGCTAGAAAATACTCCATTTAAGCTGGTGGAAACGGTCAAGGATTTGAAGGAGATGTCTGCTAAGCTCCGTGTTGTGGATGAAATCGCAGTATGTTTTCTTGCCCTTTGTTATTGTTTCAACATGATCACCCCTCTGTTTTATATGTTTGTAGAGCTATATTCTGAACTATTTTGAATCTTTCGATGTTATACATCTTGGTACACATCTATGTTGTTCTGGTGTTAGAGCTATATATTGTTTCTTGAGAAAAATGTTTCTTTTGTGGCTTGAAGTTTTTGGTGTAGGTAAATAAAACAAATTAAAGGAAAACATGTGAATTTGTATAAATTTCAAATTGTGGTGGCATGTATGGTCATTTGCTAATTTTTATCTACAATCATGTCCACTTATCTTTGATAAAGAACTAACTCCAGCTATGAATGGAAACTTTCTATTAAAGACCCCGTCTTGAAATGGTTTAATAGTTCTTGGTGCCACCAGTATTTTCATATCTTGGATAAAAGATATCTTGTATTTCCATTATGTGTTTACATTGGTTGGATGGTCAGTTCATTCATTAATCTCTTCTTAAGACTAACGGTGATGATGGATGGTCCAGTTGGTGGTAATGATGATGGATAGATGAATGACCTTTATGTTTCAGCTACTTCGTGGTTGATGGAACACTTCAAATATTTTGTTTATGTTATCTAATTTAATGCTATCTTCATCTTAACTCATGTTAGGTAGATTTGGAACACAATCAGTATCGATCCTTCCAAGGCTTAACTTGCTTAATGCAAATTTCTACTCGGACTGAGGATTTTGTTGTTGACACACTAAAACTTCGTATCCATATTGGTCCACACTTGAGGGAAATATTCAAGGATCCCTCCAAGAAAAAAGTTAGTGCTGAAATTTTAAAATCTTGATGTTAGACTTTCTGTTATCTCTATCTGTTGATTTGAATGTATCATGATCCTTGAATCACATGATCAGGTCATGCATGGAGCTAATTCAGATATAGAATGGTTACAACGTGATTTTGGCATCTATATATGCAATTTATTTGACACTGGACAGGTAATCAGTTAATGCTGGATTGCCGATTGTTTGAAGCATCTTATACTTTCTCTTGAGTCTTGATGAACTATATAGCCCACATAGGTTATATGAATGAGCATTTCTATGATCCTTTTTATGCTAACTTGGTTTTTGGACAGCTTATGTACACAATTCCTTTCTAAAAATTTCTAAAGCTAGATTTCTGAGCTATTAGAGATATTAAACATTGATTATTTGACGTGTGGATACTAGATGGTAATCTTGGGTTTGCATGCCTAATTTGGTTTTGAGATGTACAGTGAATAGTTACTAGTTGCTAATTGCTATTCTTGAGCAATTCAAATCTATAATATTTTGATCATTCTTTGTATTTCACACCTTTTTTCTTTGAGCTTTTGCTTTGTCAATCAAATACTTTGATTGTGCTGCTGTAGTCTTGAAGCTGGGTTGTGAATGGAACTTTAGTATCTGAAATTCCTTACATAACATGGAGTGATTTTGTTGTAACAACTAACAACTCCTCTATTTGCAGTATTATTAACACTTCTGTTTGCAGTAGTACTCTTCCTCTCCCTTCTCTCAAACATATAACATGCGTGGAAACCATTTTCCCCTTCTCCCATATTCCTCTCCTCCTGTTCTCTTTCTCTCCTTTGCTGCTGTGTTCGCTTTGCGGCTGTGTTACGCACTGTGCTGCTTCCTTTAGACTTAGTTTTCTTACTACATTAGAGTTTAGATTTCGTTTTATTACAATTTAATACTCTGAAATTTGTTTTATTTTATGATTAAAATGCTTTTGAGTCAGAAATTTTGATTATGCAAGCTTGTTACCATTTTATTTCACGATTGTCTCATGCCTATCAGGCACACCTAGGCACCAGGAACTACCATCGCCTAGGTGCAGAATGAACTTTTCTAAACACTGTTTTAGCTGCTTGGAATTGAATTTCACATCTATATATAATATAATTACTTGCTCTTGAATTCCTACACATGTAACTGTTTTATCATTGTTGAATAAATTTCCTTTATAACTAGAATTTTCATTGAAAAATGGAAGAATCAACCTTGTGTAGTCAGTTCTTTAATGTAGGGATTCCAGTGCTTCTAAGACGTGAATGGAAAAAACAAGAATTTAGTTAATTTTACATGTAGAATTTGCAAATATAGTTCCTAGTAATTTCATTTCAAAGAAAGTTCTACTCATACAATGTCTTACTATACAGTATTTTTTTTTAATCCCAAAAGATACTCCATTCGCTTTCCTAGACTATAAAGCTATTTTTATCCTCAGGTGCTAGAATTACGGCTTCCATCCTTATTTTGAATGCTTGAGTAGAATTGATTATGAATCTATGATGTTTATATCATGCATCTCTTCTTCTTCTTTCATTATTTCCCCTATCTCATACCCCCCCCCCCCAAGCCCTATTTTTCTAAATATGTCCTATGCGCGTTTATTTATTTATTTTGTAGACCTTGACTAAATTTTCACACTGTAAAAAAGGAAAGGAAATGTATGATATTAGTTTTTCAGTTCGGGGGAAAAATAAAAACCTTTATGCTGAATATTGTACAATGGAAGTCTTACATGATTATTCTTTTAGGTATATGCCAGTGCTTATTTATTGATAATTGCCTCTTGTTATTTGCTTCACTGTTTATTCATTTTGTGCCAAATGCCGATAACATGCAAGGGATTATACTGATACTTAATTTCGCCACATGTTTACACATTTTGAATGGTGTAAAAATATGTATCACAGGCCTCAAGGGTGTTAAAATTGGAGAGAAACAGCCTGGAATACCTTCTAAATCACTTCTGTGAGGTCATTGCTAATAAAGAGTATGTAGATCTTTTGCTCATTATGCAACTTTGTGCTCTTAAAATTCTTGTATGTGATCTGCTGGAGTCATAAGATCACTTGTGGAATTTTCTACAGATACCAGAATGCAGAGTGGCGGTTACGTCCTCTCCCGCTTGAGATGATAAGGTAGTTAACTGCTTTTCCTACTATTTTAGTTTTTTATCCTACCTTCATGCACAAAGGCTTGTTTGGCATGATATATTATTGCTTCTGTTACTTCAAATTGGAAAATATTCCCGTTGGCCATCCTTCTAAATTGCTTTTTTGACTTCTTTTGCCCTTTGGGATTTTCCCACTATTGCTATGGTTTGTATGATAGTTTCAAAATAAGATGCTTTTAAGCTGACTAGATTGTATTCTCAGAAATAACATTGCTATTGGTTTTTATGTTTTTGTGGTCTCCAGCATGTTTTCGCGTTTAATTTTTTATTTGAATGAGGCTATCAACAGTCTTTTCAATAGAAACATTACTAGGATAACTTGCAGTTATATTTCGCCAAGTCAGGTTTCTTTTATCTTCTTATTTAGAGATAACTTGTAATGTGGAAAGTGCTCTCAGAATAATTAACTGGCATGGTTGTAAGTAATTAATGATGCACTTGCATGGAAAAAACAGGTTATGAAAAAATGTGAATATGTATGGTTCTTGTCTTGATAACATTACTGAAGTTATATAATATGTCACAACATAGTGATTGAGGTTAAACTATTTTAGCTTAAAATGGTTCGAAATCTTGTTGAAAAGAAGTATTTGTATATTTTATTTTGCATATTGAGCTGGATTGACTTGATCAACTGATCATCTGCTACTTTTTACTGACAGATATGCTAGGGAGGATACTCATTACCTGCTGTATATATATGATTTGATGAGAGCCAGGCTAGTGTCTGAATCCACAGGGGGGAATTCTGGTGACCTTTTGCTAGAGGTATGTTATAGAAGAAACAATTTTATGCTTTCTTGTATGTGATATCTGAAGACCACATTGCAAGTTGCCCTTATATTTCATTTTTTGTGGTTTGTTTATGTGCCTAGTACTGTCATAGAAGTTGAGAAAGATCACTTCTGTCCGCTATCTTTAAGAATTTATACATGATGAATTGATGATGGTCTTGTATTATGTTTTAGTACTCTTTTTTTTTTTTAATATCATTAATGTTACAAATTTCAGCATTACTTGCTAGTTCGTGATAATCTATACCCTTAATTATTGTCTCATGCTAGCCGTGAACCTCTAGGTGTATAGTAGACTAGTAGTCCCTGACCTTTATGTTATTTTAAGATATTTATTGTTGTTAAGTTGTTAGGGTGTTCGGCAAAGTGTACTTATTTTTTGTAAATATTGATGGAGTAAATACATATTTTAATTTTTTTATGCCCAATAGCTTTCTTCTCTTGTAGAATACACCACCTACATTATCTTCAAAATATCAAAAAAATGAGCCAAATGTGCGTGACCATAGTTTTCTACATCTCTAGTCTTTCATCCCATATAGAAGGTCAGCCATAAAAATGAAAGAAAAAAATGACCTTGCCTTTAAGAAGCAAGTTATTTTGTTACAGAATGAGGATCACCTGCACCTGGTGCATACCTGATGTCCAAATTAGTCAATTGTACATATTTCTAAGCTTGCTTGGATACCTGTACATATTTTCGGGTCTTTCAGGCGCAACCCGTGTCAGGATAGGGGTGCCCCCATCTTGACCCCCCAGATTCCGTTGGAGCGCAAATCTGCTGGGTCAATGTTGTTATTGCTGCTTGGATACCTGATATGCAATTTAGTTACTGAATCAATGAAACAGTGCTCTAAATTCTAAAAGATGCTAGGATGACTGGGTGGTGAGGGGCCACCTAGTGCCCAGGCTGGGTAGCCTGTCATTTAGAACACTGCAGTGAAATAAGCTTTAGATATTTCCTTTTAGGAGTTTCTTATGAATAAGGAAAGATCCTAATTATGCTTATTACTAAAGCATTTGAGTTATACACCAACCTTGCTTAGCAGTTAGCACCTGCATCTGGTAAATGTTTTCTTCTTCTTTTCTCTTCCATTCAGATTTATTATGCTTTTAAATTTTGGGCATCTGACTTATCAAATCATGTGCCTGATAGTGGACAGATATGCCTTTATTATCAGATTCTGTGCCTGATAGTGGACAAGTATGCTTTATTATCAAATCATGTGCCTGATGTTGGATTGATATGCTTTTACTTAATTGTTGTGCAATGTCAGGTTTATCAGCGCAGCTATGATATATGCATGCAGCTTTATGAGAAGGAGCTAATGACAGAAACTTCATACCTCCACATATATGGGTTAGAGCTATTCTCCAGCTTGATGCTTTACTTTTACGAACCTTTTACTGTTGCATTTTAGCCCTATGCTTTTAGATGTTTCCTTTGCATAAGAACCCATTATCTTGCTCGCTGTGCTATAATAATATTCCACTTTTGTTATGAACAGGTTGCAAACAGCAAAGTTTAATGCTCAGCAACTTGCCATTGTTTCTGTAAGTAGACCTCTTCCTGTCTGCATTCTCTGCTGACTTCTTAAATGCATGCTTTATGCGTTCTTCTAATAAAGAATGAGAGTTTCTTAAGATGCTTTATAAGGCACAATTGTAAAAGCGATGCAGTTTTAAGAATGACTACTGTGGTTTAAGGGATGACGGTTTGGGTTGTATAGGGCTTATATGCTATTGAATATAGGGTAAAACAAAGTATGGACTGGTGGAGGAATAGTAAAGGTATGACGAACCGAACCTGTAGAGCTAAGCCACAAAGGGCGAGGCTTAGTCCCTCTTCCTTCAAAGCAATATCAGAAAAAAAGAATTCTTCCAACAATTCTCTAACCACTCACCAAGAATTGGAGGAATGTGAATAACAGATTTAATTTTTCGAAACCTAAAATCATCTTCTTTGGTGTAGAGAACATGGTCTTTTTTTAGCTAAAGACTAATGTTACTTTAGTAAGAGAAATTCTAATCCTATCAAATTTAATACTACTAAAATTCCATCTGAACTATTGAGATAAAATCTAAAAAGTATTTTAGGAAAACTCTATTTTTGTGGTATGAAGGTTTGAGTAAATTTCACGTGTGCATTCAAAGTGAATTTGTCACCTTGTATTGAAGTTGACAAACACTATGGAGATAAACCACTGAAGTAGTTTCAGTAGATTTTTGTATATCTTCATGCTGTAAAAGAAAGAGGTGTATTAGAAATTTCTTTGTTCTGTCAGTGATAAAGCTGATAAAAAAAAATAGTGAGTAATATATAAACAATTAAAATAGTGAAATCTCTCTTGTGAATTTACAATGTTTTCTTGCAGGGACTTTATGAATGGAGAGATGTTGTTGCTCGAGCGGAGGATGAGAGCACTGGATATATATTGCCAAACAAGGCCCTTCTGGAAATAGGTAAAAGTTGTTCCTTTTACTTGAATGTTTTTCTTTGCTGAGATGCTGAGTTTGTGCTTATAATGTGGCTTCCTGGTGCAAAAGCCAAGCAGATGCCTGTCACAACTGGTAAATTACAGAAAATGGTGAGGTACAGACATCCTTATATTGAGCGAAACCTCTCATCTGTAGTGAATATCATACGGCATTCAATTCAGCATTCTGAAGCCTTTGAAGCTGTTGTTAAACAGTTGGCAGAGATACGTCCTGAAGTGGTAAGACCACTAAGACCTGTATGTGAGGTACATGTAAGGTTTTAAGGCTTATTTATTAGATAAGACAGTCTCTTACTACTCTCTTGCATTAGACATTTGCATGAGAGCAATTTGCACCAATGAGAAAAAAAGGGATACAAAATGACATTTTTTAGGATTCCAGTCAAGTCTAAGGTTTATCATGTGGAATGCCATGTAATTTTTTGGTGGATCTAGTATGAGATTTATTTTTGATTTCTCCATTGAAGTCCTGTTCTCTTTCAGGCACCTGTGCCACTGGCTTCAGTTGGTGAAGAATCTGTGGCCGTGCCAAAGTCGTCCATGGCTGAACAGGTTAATGATAAAAATGGCCCTGTTGATGAAGCAGGAAAAGTTGGGGTAAGAGATTCATCTCTGAATGTGAGCCTAAATGTGTACCGTGACAATGACCCTAGTGCTAATACTCAATTTACAAAGCAGTGCCTTGCAGTTGGTAGTAATACTTCTGAGAAGCGTGCATCTTGTCTGGAACCAGAGAAGAAGGTTGTACAGATCTTCTTGATTTTTTTTTTTTAAAGCTTGCATTTCTTCTTCTTTCTTCATTTCAAGTTCATCATTTTGTTTCTGATTCTGTTCTAGGCTACTGGAGCAACTGTCCAAATTTTGAAAAGGCCCAGTGGAGCATTTGGGGCAATGCTAGGGAGTTCATCCTCGAAGAAAAAAGTTGATCCCAGTAGGAAGGTTTGTGATATGAAGCACTGGGCTTATAGTTTCCTTCTGTTACTGCCAAATACCACTTGTTTTTCTTTAAGAAGGCTTCCCAGGCCACTGCTCTTGTTTGAACCAAAATTGCTTAAAGCAGTGGTGATGCCAAAGGCTGCTAAATGTAGTTATAAGAAGTATATTCTGTGCATTGTCAGTGTTCTGGGCAAGTGTGTTTGTTACGTTTTTTATGGTAGGTAATATGTTGTTTTCCCTTTTAATAGGACAAGGAGTTGACCAAGCTGGAGCAGATTAAATCTTCCGTCCATCTCCCATTTCATTCTTTTGCGGGTGATGATCAAACAATGAAGAATGCTGCTGCAAAGGGATCCAGTGTAAACATGGATGCTTTAAATTCTGAAGAGAATTGTGACATGCCTACAGACAACAAAATGGAAGATGACATTATATCGTTAGCAGGAACATGTAATGATGAAGAAACTCTGGTCGACTCTGAAACAGCACAAACCAGGGAGGAGGACAGTCTTGGAAAACCGGATGAAGAGGAGCTAATGTCTCTTTCCAACTTGTCTTCTAGTCTAAACAAGTGCATTGCATCATCGGATCAGAATCAGCAGAAAAAATCACTTGGCAATTCGGAAGAAGCATCCGGACTACAATTGAAGCCATTTGATTACGAGGCAGCCAGGAAAACGCTAAAATTTGGGACAAAATCAAGAAAGGAGGATGCCAATGGGGAGGTTGGTGGTAAATCCGGGTCTAATAACGGTAAGAAGAAGGGAGTTGGTGGTGGTGGTGGTGAAGCAAAGCAGGATCAAGCAGCAGCGTTGCCTCAGGGCCGAAGACGACATGCGTTCCCTGCAAGTGGAAATAGGAGCGCCACGTTTCTATAAAATACAGTATAATTTTGTTGCTTTGTCTTGGAATTGAATTATTGCTATAAAGGGAAGCAACGTTGCTTCTATGGACACATGCAATGTAACCAGCAGCAGTCAAAATGTTTAGTGATAGTTGTGTGATTTTGGTTGAGTGCCCGTCTCTCTCTCTCTCTCTCTCTAGCGCAAGGTTTTGTCCGTGCTTTTTTAATGGACAAATTCTGAATCTCTGATCATTCAAAAAAAAAATTAAGGGGCATGTTCAAGTCGTCGTCCACTAGAAAATAATGGACAAATTTGGGTTATCCATACTAAAATAATGAGTCATTTATAGCGCAAAATATAATGCATTATCTACTTTCAAACCACCTCGTCTCTCATATCTCTCGTATCTTCCCCATCTTTGACTTCGATCCCATCGACTTTCAGCTGTCACACACCAGCCCCTCCTCCTAGCTGGCGTAACTTTGGGAGCGGCAGTCACAAAGGTAAGCATTGAAGGTGAAAGAATTTGATTCATTATAATACAAAATTACATATAATTCATTGACATCCAACCGGGCTTAATTTTTTCCGAAAGCGTGGCGCTCCAGAGGACGTGCGCGCGGAGAGCGGAGAGGCCACACACACTTCTTGACTATTTGGCCCCCCGTCTCCTCTCCCTCTCTCCCTCTCTCCCCTCTCTTCTTTCCTTCCTGCGACGAAAATGTATCGTTCGGCGGCAAAGAGGCTTTTGTCCGATTCCCATCGCCTTTTCAATTCGCATCGCCGAATCTCCCACTTGAGGTCGGTCTCTTCCTCAAATTGTTTTTCTACTTCGGCTCCCGACAATCAATCATCCAATGCTCACAACCCTAATCTCAACCAACATCATCCTTCTGGAGCGGGAGCTGCTGATGATTTCCCCGGTGCTCAGAGCTCCACCGGCAGGCGGACCACAAATACTTATGAGGAAGAACAGGCTCGCGTTCTTCGCGCTTCGCTTCCTCACGTGGTTGGTTTATGAATCTCTCTTTCTGTGTCCTTTGCGTTTGGCTGTTTGATTCAAGGCGTGCGTAGGCTGTTGTAGGGGTCAATTGTTTTTAGTGGTGCTTTCCTTGCATGTACATGGGAGTTTCAACGGTGCTTAATTTTAGGATTTTTACATGATTGTCATTTGGGTTGTTAAATTGGTAAGGAGCTCTAAGCCGACTTGCCTTTCATTCGGGTTTGTTTGGCATGAAACCATCATTATTGTAATGCCCTTATTATAACCCTAAGGGCATAAGGGCGTCATTCTTAATGCAACCATTTGAACAGTCACGGGAACAGCTGTTAAGGTGCTCTAGAAGCTTGTGTTTTGTAATTTGTAGTTTTCTGATCTGGAGTAAGAAGTTAATTTGGGGATTTTTTTGGTCTTAATTTGCAGAATAGACTGGGTTGGACTGAAGGAGCAATGATGGCAGGTGCAAGAGATGCTGGAATATCTCCTGCTATTGTTGGATCCTTCTCCCGAAAGGAAGCTGCTCTTGTTGAGGTACACTGTTTATGAGTGATACACTTACTAATAAAAAAAATTCTCTTTTATGCTATTGCATATAAGATGTTGCAGCAAGAAGGGACTTCTGATCTTGCTGTAAAATGCTTGGACCATTGGATAACATATTTGCAATATCATATGGGGACATACCCAACCTAGCCGTTTTGGCGAATATTTTCAGATATTTACAAACAAAAAGTTGCCTGTTTTGAATTAATTGAAATAATTTAAGCCACCAACAACTTTAATACCAAAGTGGAATGTAAGTTATATAACTATGTAAGACTACTTCTCCAAACGATTTTGACAAGACTTCATATTATGACAAAATATAATCCAAGTTGTAAATAAACTATTATGTTGCTGTCTATTTTACCAATGATCCTAGATAGCAGGAGTCCGAAACCTACCTTTCCTTGCAACCTATGTGGCCTTTGCTTTCACCAAGAAGAAGATATAGACTACTTAAAGAGCTCCATCTGCCTATGAGCTCAGTAATGTCCATGGGATATGGTATAGACTAGTTGGAGTCATGGGGTACTTCTTTTATATTGATTGCTTCCAGGTTTTATTGATATGATTTCAGAATTTGACTGGCTTGAGAATTTTGTCCTATTATATTCACTCCAGTATAGATTTTCTTGACCTGCACTAGCTTGTTGTTTATCTTATAAACAAATCTTGTATATCTAAAGTCCACTGTAACAAAGCACATATTCGCTAACACTGCCTGTGAAGTACTTGCAATCTGTCTATTTTTCATAGTTTAATTTCGATATGTTATATTTATATATGTGTGGTGCACTTTTTTTTTCGTGTTGCATCAAAGGCATTCTTATTGTGAACTATTGATTATATTGTAGGCTGAAGTTATCTTTCTTACTTCGCATTTATGATGCCTGATAACGACTATAATCCTTTTTTATGCTTATAGTTTGTAGCGGAGCCTCACTGGGTCAATGATGATAATGATGATGCTGCATATAATTTGTCTCATTCCTTCATTTTTCTTGTTCCTTCTGATAACAACTATTATCCATTCTCTTTTTCTCCTTTCATTCTCTTTCTTCATCATGTATAAAAGTAAAAGAAATCAGACTTGATGTGTGAAAGCTTGATTATGCTGATTAGTTTACCATTCTCTGACTTGATGTGGCCAGGCATGCACCTCACACCTCTCAGGTGTGCCTGGGTGCTAGGCAGGCCTATCGCCTGGGTGTGCCTGGAGCATTTTTAAACACTGCCTGTAATATGTTATATATATATGTGTGCTAACTAAAATTTCTTTACCCTTGTTTTTCTTGCAGTACTTCATGGATGATTGTTTGCAGAAACTCATTGATATAATTGATGCAGATGAAAGCCTAAAAAAACTTATTCCAAGTGAGTGTATATCAAAACTTCTTAAGATCCGGCTGGAGATGCAAATACCATATATAGCAAGATGGGCCCAGGCGCTTAGCATTCAGGTATTTTCTAATTTCATCTGCTTCATCAAGATCAGACATCAATTGTATGATACTATTATTGGTCCAATACAAAGCATTAGATGTGATAGCTGCTCTACATATCTTATTAACAGGCAATGCCTAATAATATACCCACTAGCTTTAAGCAGCGTGCAATGCTGATTGATGAGATCTGGCATGCAGCTGATGATGCAGCCTCTGACATTGACTGGTATGTGAAGCGTACTGTTCTTGGTGGCATCTACTCATCAACGGAGGTGTATATGTTGGCTGATAACTCCCAGGGTTTGTTTCTTCACTAGCTGAGATAAAAAAAAAAGCGTTCAATATCCCTGAAGTAGGACATATATGAATGACACTCGAATTGGGATTTGGATTTTTTTGACAGATTTTCAAGATACATGGGCATTCATGGATGCAAGAGTCAGAGATGCCATGGATCTAAGGAAGGTCATGCAAGAGGTAGTATGCTATTTTCTTCTATTAAGTATATTTGTTACTGAAATAGAGATATTTTCAATGACCTTGTGACAATATCATTGCAGGCTAAGCATTTTGCTGAAGCAGTTGGTGCTGGCGTTGCTAGCCCACTGCAAGGACTTGCAAAAAGAGTCTTTCAAGGACAGTAAGGTTTGTGAATGAGAAGCTTCGTTTATCTTTGTTGTTGGGTAGCATACCTCCTAGGGAAGAAAATAAGAATATTTCTTTTCATTTCCAAAAAGATTGATAAGACCCTTGACGTTATATGTATCTTAAAGTCTTTAGCTATTCTACTTTTGAGCAAATTTTGAAGTTACAAACTCAGCACTAATAGCTAGTGTAAATAAAACACGAGGGTTCATATATGATATTGATCTTTGTTTCTGCAATGGGCTGGTTAGAGAGATGGGAAGAAAAAGACAAGCACTAATATCGTAATTTGCAACAACAGGTTTTCTTGATGATAGAATGTGTTAGATTCCGGGCCGAAATAAACAAGTGCTGTGATGGGGTTTTTAAACCATTTTTCATATAAGGATCCAATCTTCTAATCCAAAATCTTTTAAACTAATGAGAAGAGATGTCACCCCTTTATATGCTAGTGATATTTTGCTCTCATTAAAAACTTAATGAAATAGAAGGATATTTTTTTCCCTTTATATGCTAGTGGTATTTTTTGGTCTCACCATCGATGTGGGAAAGATATTTTTTCCCTAACACAAATACTAAGGGAATAGAAGCAATAGTAAAGATACAAAGCACATATGAACGGATAGATATAGGGTGCGTTCGGTAATGTGCAATAAGTTAGCTTTTCAAGCTTATTACGTTTCCCGAGAAAAATAAGCGCTCTGTTATTGGTGTTCGGAAATACTTAGCTTATGGAAGCTTATCGATCTTAAAAAATAATCAGCACCCTATAGCTTATTGAGTTTATCAAACTAGCTTATCATTTCTTTTTTAATTTTTAAGGGTTTAGGGTGTTTTATTTATTATTTATTATCATTATTATTTTGTTAATATTATATACCTTTTTTGTATTTTATCCAAAAAATAAACACTTATAAATAAGTCCCTACCGAACACTTCCTAGCTTATCTGAAAAATAAATACCTAATTTCAGCATCAACACCGAAAAGCTTCATCACCATCAGCATCATAAGTTTCAACATCGATAAACACCCCGCTACCAAACGGACCCTACATTAAGATAACAATATAGTTTGCCCGAGGCTTTGTAAGAGTGTTCACAACTTCGTTGATATGCTGCTGATCTGATATTAGTGTGAATAGAAGTCTTAACTTTTTTTTAACAAATGTCGGCATTCATTGTCCCGAGAAACGTCACTTCGTAATCAGGATATCAACGATATTTACATTGAACTTGGAAGAAAATGAAACGGTTTTTTAGGAATTATCAATTCGACCGACTAGAACTATTGTGACGTGGTAGATTCTTTTACTTACAAACGATTTCATGCCCCTAAAGAGAATTTGAATTAAAAAATACAGATCACATGAGTGAATTGAAAGTTGTGTAATCCATAAAGAATTCGAACTTGAATATCTGAATCCCATGAGTGGATCGAAAGTTTGATGTACATTGATTAATAGGCCGAATACATAAATAGGTCCCTGAACTTTGACGATTTTGGCATTAATATCCCTGCACTTTGGGGGTTTCAAATAGGTCCCTAAACTATACATTTTTTTGTTATTTAAACACAAATCACTTGAGCTTCACCTGCGTGTAATTTACTCGCGCTGACTTGTACACAGATTTTGTCACCTTAGTGTCACATAAGTCACACACATAAGCTTACTTATGCCACATAGGATTATTAAATTTATTAAATTTTAATAAAAGAAATAAAAAAAAAAATCTTCGCAAACCATGGAACCTCCTTCCCTTCAAACTCCATTCCTGTACAAGGAGAAACCTAAGCGAGACCTCCATTCCTGAATTCCCACACCCAACAACAAGAACATTCTTCCCTTCAAACTCCTCCCCTCTCTTATACTCACTCGCATGGATCACTTTTCCGGCGAACTCCTTAAGCCCTTCAATCTCCGGCACCACCCCCTCGGCGTTTTCTCCGGTGGCCACCACCAGCCACCGACAAACATACTCTACTTTCGTCGTCTCGACCCTCCAAACGCCGAAGGATTCATCGTACTTAGCCGATTTCACGCACTCTTATTCCACGGAAGATTTTGGGTCTCAAGGCGTTGGAGACCAAGCTCCATCAATGGCGGAAATCAGATTCAAGCCCCATCTTCTTCCTCCTCAAACAACAATCAGATTCAAGACATATCAGATCCGAATCAGATTCAAGCTATTTGGTTCTGGTTCCTTCAGCCTTCGAGTCCGTCGTTCCGTCCCGATTCTCTCCGAGTCCATCGTTCCGTCTGCTCTCTGGTTTCGGTTCCATCGTCGTTCAGTCGTCCTGACTCTCTCCGAGTCCAAATCAGATCTGATATGTCTTGAATCAAATCTCTGAGACCGCCGTTCTGGTTCCATCGTCGTTCCGTCGTCCTAACTCTCTCCGAGACCGTCGTTCTCTCCAAATCAGATCTGGAGAAACAAATAAAAAAAAGAGGAAAAAGATAAAAAAAATTGAAAAAAAAATCAACAGATTTGGGAGAAAGAAATTAAAGTGTGAAAGGGGAAAAAGAAGGGCAAAATCAGATTCTGGAACAAATATGCCCAAATTTTTATTTATTTTGATATTATTAAAAATTCAAAAAAAAAGGGAAAAAAATCTATGCAAGTGAATCAGATCAGATTACAAGCGCACATACGAGAGTGATCTACACGCGTTTTGTCACATCGGAATTTTGTGTTTAAATGACAAAAAAATGTATAGTTCAGGGACCTAATTGAAACTCCCAAAGTATAGGGATATGAATGCTAAAAACGTCAAAGTTCAGGGACCTATTTATGTATTCGGCCTTGATTAATAACGATACATAAAGGCTACTCTTCGGAATCCTTGTGAATGGTCAACATGGTTAATTGATTGTAGGTCCGACGAGTGTTTCTTTTCTAAATTCTCTTGTTCAATTCCTTAACGCTCACCTTTGGATCAAATGGGTTGACAAAGGTTGAAACCTAACCGGATGGATGTCTGTTTGAAGGGGTGGGGTAGATCAATTTCAAAAATTGAGATTAATTTCAAAAAAGCTAATTAGGTTTTTTCAATTTAGCTTATTCATGATTATCAATAGTTATATTTATTTGCATAATTCAAGTTCTCGACAAAATTTCTCTATTTTAGAATTCACATTACAATTCTTGATTTGTTGGATATATTCACGTTTTTTTGCTATTTGTATTCATGACTATCATTAGTTAAATTCATGATATTAGGATTAGTTGAAAGTATTCGTGATAGTATGTATGTAGTTCATATTATTGTTGAATATATTCATTCTGTTGGTGTTGTATATTCATTTCTATAAGTGTTTAAATTCATGCTAGTTGACGGATATTCATACTTTTAATTGGTTATAACGAATTTGCTTATATTCATACTTTAGTATGTGATATTCATGCTTGCAATTGTCCATATTCATGCTATTAGATGATTAAAGTCAAGCTTTTTATTTTGTTGGTATTAATGCTTTTGGTTGTATATATTTATGGTTTTAGAGTGTTATATTCATGATTTGGATTATATTCATGATATTAGTTTTTAATTGCTCGTGTGCCTCAAGAAGAGGGAATTATCATCACATTAATGATTTGGATACTTCGGGCATTGACATTTATGTGATCGAAAATTGATGGCAATATCTAACATTGGATCCTACATTGTACCGATACAATTTTATGTAGGTTTGTTATGTACAATATTCAATTCTATGTTGTATCGATACTAGATGAGAATCATAAATATAAGTAATTGAGTTCATGAATATATTTCATATACTTCTGAATACGTATTGAAATTCATGAATACAATTTATAATGAACATGATAAAACCAAATTAGTATCATGAATATAAATATTAGCTTTCGTGAATATACTTTATGTACTTATGAATACCATTCATAATGAACATGATAAAACCAGATTAGTATCAAGAATATAAATACCAGGTTTCATGAATATATTTTATGTACTTATAAATACATTCGAAATTCATGAATACAATCAATAAAATATCATGAATATACCAAATAAGAACAACACTTTCATCTAAATATACTCACAGTAAATAGGATCTTGTCCGACGATCCATATAAATTCACTTTTCTTCTTATAAGAGTGCTCTTATTAAAAGCTACCTCTATTAATAAAAATAATTTTTAAGAAGTAGAGCAAACCTAAATATATAAAGTCGACCACTTATCTTTTTATCATTAGTTATTTATGAAAGTCGTTGAGAGAAGAGCAAAAAGAGTGATCAACAATGAAACATCAATATATTAATGAAGCTATTGCAAAATATTTCACAAATGATTATTGTGTATTGTTTAAGTAAATGACTCAAGAGGGGTATACGAGTGAGTTGACTAGAATTGAAGCCAAAGTGGAGAACCAAGGAAAGTTTACTACAATATGTAAGAAAACAATCGCTTAATCCGTACAAGAGAGGATTTGTGTCAGCTTGGACATACACAATATTGACATTTGAATGTATTATAACAAACAAGTATGCACAGTTCAAACAAGTGTTTTTTGGATTTTATGACTTGCCCACATATCAGATTATTTCTTATAATACGAATCTATATCTAGTGCTCCAACTTGGGGACGTCTCCTATGTCCCTATGTGGAGGGACGACGAGTTGGAGTACCATCTAATCCACCACCATTAGCCTCTTGTGTATTAAAATCAAGGACTCGAGCTCAAGTAGGCGGAATCACAAGTGTCGACATTGCAAGTGTTAGAGCCTCTAAGTGGAGATGTGAGTCCTTTTTATCTCGGGATGCGATGACTGGAGCACGATTCATTGAGTTCCCCTAACATAGACGTTAAAGCTTGTCGATCTCTCTTTTCATTCTAAGCCCTATATGCATCTCGGCAATGATGACCAGCCGGCCTAGTCTCCAAGGTCTCACGATCTCAAAACCTCGACATGTGAAACAAAAATTATGTGGGATTATGTGATGGACCCTGAAGAAAAATTAATGTAGTGATCGTAACAACGAAATGTGCATCGGTTGTAAAGACCACAAACGCTTTGACCATAACGGCCATATGTGTTCATCGATGAGATTCGGCCATGGTCATTCTCAAATGGTAAATTAATCTTGTTCATTGCTCAAACCGTAAATCAACCCTATATAAGCTATGAATTAAACCCAATTTCAAAATATAAACTTACTAGTTGAACCTCATAAACTTACTAGTTGAACCTCTTTATTCTAGAACAGCAATTCAAAATCAAAAACCCCAAATCTTAACTTAAAATCTAAAAATTGTGTTGTGCCCCTCAAAACCAAGCCCAAATCCACTAAATTAGGGATACAATGCCCATGTCAATAAGCATTAACGAGCACAAGGGTAATGGCGAAGATCATGGCCATCGGTGAGGTAATGGCGAAGATCATGGCATCAGTGAGATCTCCGAGTAACGGTCACACCATTAAATGACACTAGCGACATCCACGAGATCCGATCATGCCACCTGCAACGGTCGAAGATAAGGAAATGGGTATAAAAACACATAAAGAGCGAAAGAAAGGGACGAACTAATAAGATACCACATTCTCAAGCTCTAAAAGAAAACTTCAACTCTCATTGACATAAGTCTAGTGATTTATCGATTCTTTTGTAATCCGGAAGGAGTGTTGTAATGAGTCTATTGTTATCAATTAGCTAAATCGAATTTTTAATTCTACTTACTTCGTATATTTTCCTTTGAATCTCATCTTGTTTGTAGAGCTTAACGTGTTATAGTTGTTTTCTGGTTAAGTTTCCCTCATTATAGCAGGTAACGCGTTTACGTGTTGAATCTGTCCAAAACAATTGGCGCCCACCGTGGGGCTTAGCCAAAGAAAATTGCTGAAAACCGTAAACTCTATCTACGCAAGATGGAAGGCATTCAGACTACCTACAGCCAGGTCGATGACATCGAGAACAACGAGATCAACCAAGGAGTCAACGACCAACAAACTAGGAACGGGACATAAAGGGATGAGTTGAATTCGGGAGATGGAGATGGGAATCCCACCACCTCCGCAGCCGCTGAGCGGGGAACAATAGTTGATTCCGACATCATCACTAAACTACGAGCATCTATGCTCACCCTTCAAAAAGATCTGGAAAACCAGAAAAATGCTCACGTTAAGTTCACCGAGGTATATAAGATCCAAATTGAAACTTTGACTAATGAGTGCAATTTGCTTCAATCTCATGTACAATCTGCGACGAATCGACAAAGTGTCAATGGGGCAATGGATGGCGTTGCTCGTCGGCTTGATATGGACGATCCAAATCTCGTAACTCCGAATGATGATAGACCGGTTACCACTTACAGGGTAAATGGTAGTTCTTTACGGGCTATTAGAGAAGATGTTGAGGTAACCCAATTACGGGAACGCCTCAAAGCCCTAGAGGACCGAATTACTCAAGTCCCAGGGGCCCAACAACCGATAGCAGTGAAAAGGCGGGATGGATATACTAATTCCCCCTTTGTACCCGCTATCGCAAGGATAGACATCTCTCGAAAGTATCACGTCCCCGATGTGCCTAAATACGAAGGGGTTACGGATCTAGACCAACACATAGCCGCGTTCAAGCAAGCTATGAACATTAGTACAATTCCTTTTGATATGAAGGAAATTGTCATGTGTCGCTGGTTTGGTAACACGTTATCAGGGCTAGCACTTAATTGGCATTCTCATTTACCCTTTAGAAGCATTTCATCTTTTGCTGAGTTGATTGATAAGTTCAGGGTTAGATTCGCAAGTAGTCGACATGCCAAGAAGCGCTCCAGCGACTTATATCGCTTGGTCCAAAGAGCCGGCAAATCCTTGAAAGCTTTTCTAAACAGGTACAACGAGGAGTTGGTCACCATAGAAGGATGCGACCCGACTACAACCGTGGAAGCGTTCTGAAGAGGCATCTCGACTGGTAATCCTGATCTTTACTGTGAGTTGACTAAGTATCCTTGCTCAAATTTCGATGAGGTACATGTGAAGGTGTTAGCACATGTGCGGTTAGAAAAAGACGATCTCTTCGAAAACAAGACCGCTAGTCCCCACCGACCCGAACGCCGGCAAGGACGACGAGAAACCAGATACGTTCCATACCCAAACTCATCTCTTGCATAGCCAACTATAAACACGACGTCTTCCAAGGCGTATGATGTCGCACTTTTTAGTTGGTTTTTGTGGGTAGTTTTCTAGCTAGGTTGAGTCTTTTCTAGGTTTATTGTGTTGTTTTGCATGCAATTCTGACCCTCTTTGGAGAGTTGGAGTCGTTTGCGCTTGTGTGTTGTTTTTGTAGGTATTTGAAGCGTTGAGGAGGAGATATCCCGAGTTTTCAAGCTTTCTAGGAGGTGGCGTTAGAGTTGTCTTTTGGTGATGTTGATAGAAGAGCGAGAGTCGGTGCAATTGAAGGTTTGATGATTCCAAGGTGAAGATTTCAAGATCAAGATGCTTTAAGAAGGAGCTAAAGGAAGTCTTAGAAGGCCAAGAGCGATTGAAGAAGGAACATTGAAGGATAACCAAGCTTTGGAGCAAGTTTTGAGCGAAAAAAAATGAAGAAACCAAGTGCTGCCTAGGTCAGAGACGACCTACTCTAGGTCGGTGACGACCACTTTCGTGTGTGGCGAGATTAATACTTGCGTCTTAAGTTAGGTTTAGTAAATGTTTTATTTATGGGCCTTTTTAAGATAAGATTTAGTTTCCTTATGAGACATTTCCACTGCTATATAAGGTCTTTTAGGTTTTTATTTTTAAGGGGGCGCTTTTTGGGAGACGTTTGGGACGTTATTTGTGGAGAACGGAACAAGTTGCAAGTTTGTTTTCTAGGTTAATTTGGATTCCAAGCTTTTGGACAATTTTAAGAGAGCCTTGGAGGTTTGCTTGTGATTGTAAGTTTTCTTTCTTATTAAAGTTTGTTTGGTTTGAATTATGTCTTCTCTCTTGTTTATGATTGTCGATTGTGCCATGGATCGTGAGTAGTCTACTTTCTAGGGTTGGGGTGAAACCCGACGAGTTGTGCATGATTCAAGCATGAATCTTTGATTTAACCACTCTTTAAGTCTCTATCCTTTATCCTCTTGTTTATTATTAATTCTTTGATGAAAGTTGAGGCATGTTCATGTTCATGATTGAATTGTGAATTTGGATTGTATTTGGGTTGAAACGAAAGTTAAAACCTTTAGAAAACAAGTAGGGTTGCAAGTTTAGATCTTTATGAAAGTTGAGATTTTTACCTGATTATTTGTGACGAAAGTCATTCATGAGATTGTTGTTGGTTGAGTTTGATTCATGTTTGCATGCATAGCTTGTTGTGGTGAATCCTTTGCTCTAGATCTCTTTTAATTTGATTTTTCGAAGTTTATTCGTTACCCGGATAGGTCGGTTACGACCCCTTTCAGGTCGGGGCCGAGCTTCTAGTTTTCTGGTGTTTGCTTCTGCATTTTGTGTCTCGTTGTTGGTCGGTTACGCCCTCGTGTGGGTCGGTGCCGAGCACCTGCTGCGTGTGTTTTGCTTTGTTTTGTTTTCTTTTTGTTAGGAATAATAACTAGACTTGGATACTTCTAATTCCCGTGGACGAACCTGACCTCCCTGTACTCAGCGGGGTCTTGATTATAAATTTATTTGTTGTCAAGAAACCCTCTCAACAAATTGGCGCCGTTGCCGGGGAGTTAGTTTAGTTTCTTTGTCTAGTTATTTTTCGGGTTTGGGAATAGCCCATACCCTTTTGTCTTTACTAATTAGTTTTCTCGTGATTGTGTGTGCAGGTGTATGCCCTCTAGTTCACGAAGGGGAGTCGACTATTTTCCTTTTGATCCCGAACTTGAGAGAACCCTTCACCGCAGGCTAAGAGAACGAAGAGCAATGGCCAATGCTGAGGAACTTGCTCGCCAGATGGCTGATCTTCGCCTTCAGATGGAAGGCATTCAAAGGGAACGTGATGCTCAAGCAGCTAATGCTACCCGTCTTCAGGAACAACTCGATGCTATTCCACGTAATGCGAAGCAGTATATGCATCCTGAATTCAAGGTTCTCGAATCTGCTATTGTGCTCCCTGCTATCGAGCACGCTTTTGAGATAAAGTCTCACTTCATCACTCTCATTAAAAGGTCTCAATTTGAGGGAAAGCCCATAGAGTGCCCTATGGAGCACATCAAGAACTTCACTGACCTTTGTGACACTATTGCCGCTGATGATGTATCGCTTGAATATGTGCTTTTGAAAGCGTTCAAATGGTCTTTAGCCGGAAAGGCTCTTACTTGGCTTGAAAGTTTACCATCCAGGTCAATCACTACATGGAAGGCTCTGCATGATCAGTTTCTGACAAAATTCTTTCCGCCAGCTAAGACTACAGAGTTAAGGAAGCGCATCACTTCTTATCATCAACTTCCCAATGAGACTTTTGTGGAAACTTGGGAGCGGTTTAAAGAACTTCTTCGGCAATGTCCAACTCATGGACAACCTCCTTATGTGCTTCAAGAAATATTCTTCCAGGGAATTAATGCCGCTACAAAAGATCGGATCAACCTCCACACCGATTGTGGGTTCATTGAGATGGATCCCGATCAAGCTTGGGCCTTGTTGGACAAACTCACCAACTATGATGCAATGTATGGCACCCAACAAGCCGTCAAGGTTCAGCAGAAGAGACTTTATGATCCTAATTCCGAACCGATTGATCAAGATGTGAGGTTTCAATTTATGCAAGATGAGATAAACCGGCTCAAGAAGCAAGTAGGCCACTACAAGTCCGCCGCTCAACCTTGTCAAGAGTGTGGTTCCCATGCTCATCCTACCTCCTCTTGCACGAACGTGGAACAAGTCCGAGCCGCCGAGGCTTATGCGGAGGCAAATTATATGAGGGGGCCCTCCCGTGGCCAAAACAATGCTTATCCAGGGAGGAACAACAACAATTTTCCTTCATGGAACAACAATGGCTACGGTCAAGGTTTTCAAGCACCAACACAAGAGCAAAGAGCCTCTCCCTATAGACCTCCCGATTTCCAAGAACCACCAACTTGGGCACAAGGACTCCTTGAAGGAATGAATGGCATCCGAACCGATCTAAAGGGGGTGCAAAATCAACTGGGAGACTTTGAAGCTTGGAGGAAGAATGTGAATTCTCAACTTGGTGATTTAGCGGCCCAAATTCCACGACCTCAAGGGCGATTACCGGGTCATTCTGATGAGAATCCGAGAGGTCAGATTGCTGCAATCCATCTGAGAAGCGGAAAGAGGTTGTTGGATCAGGAAACAGGCAAGAAGGCGGTGGACGATGAGGATCGACTGAGCTCGGAGGAGGTCGTCACCGACCCACCAAGGGTCGTGACCGACCCTCTTCCCACTATAGACAGGGTTGTCACCGACCCCCCCCCCCAGGTCGTAACCAACCCTCTTCCCAGAATTCTTCCATCCATTCCTTCTACATCAACAACAAAGTTGCTTCCTTTCCCATCCAAGAAGGCTAAGGATTCCACGGAAGGCAAATTCAAGCATTTTGTGCAGGTTCTTCAAGGACTTAATATCACTATTCCTTTTGCTGAAGCTTTGAATGAGATGCCCGCTTACACCATATTTCTTAAAGAGATCTTGTCAAAGAAGCGGTCGATGTCTGAACTAACCAATGAGGTACGATCTTTAGAGCTCCCGGAGAAACTTGGCGATCCGGGTAAATTTGCAATTACTATTGGCATAGGTGCCCATCGCTTTAAAGCCTTATGTGATCTTGGTGCAAGTGCTAGTCTTCTTCCTCTCTCTATATGGTCTAAAACCAATATGGGCCCTTTGGTCCCGGTGAATATGAAGCTCTATATGGCAGACGGTTCTTGTGTGAAACCAACGGGCGTTGTCGATGATTTTCCTATACAAGTTGGCAAGTTCTTTGTGCCTAATGATTTTATTGTCATGGAGACGCCGGAAGACCCAGTCGTCCCGATCATTCTTGGGCGACCTTTTCTTGCAACTGCCGGAGCCATTATTGATATGAAGAAAGGCCTCCTTACTTTTGAAATCGACAATGAAGTGGTTGAGTTCCGGTTCAATCCAACGATGAAGGAAACCGATGAAGCTATGGAAGTGAAAATGTTGTACACTCGCTCGGGTTACATTGACTGTGAAGACCCGATCGAAGGCTTGATATGAGCTTACACAAGTGAGGATAAAACCGAGGAAGAAAGTGCAGGGTCGACACCGACCACATCTAGGTCATCACCGACCACATCCAGCTCGGCACCCACCCCCATTCTGATCGTTTCTGAGGATTTTATGATTGCTTCTGGCTCGGTGACGACCTCTCTATGGTCGGAGCCGACCCTTCTGGAAGCTGATGACAACGCTTACTTTGAAGAGTCTTTCAAAATGGAGAAGGTTGAGGACATTGTTACACCACCACCACCTACTCCAGAGCTTAAGATTCTCCCCGAGTCTTTGAGGTATGAGTTTCTTGGCCCTAATTCCACTTTTCCTGTGATTATTAATGCTAACCTTAATGAGGAAGAAGTTGGAAAGTTGTTGAATGTTCTTAGGACTCATAGGAAGGCCATTGGATACTCACTTGAGGATCTGAGTGGCCTCTCACCTTCTTTGTGTATGCATCGTATTTTCCTTGAGGAAGGACACAGGCCAACCATAGAGCACCAACGGAGGCTTAACCCGAATATGAAGGAAGTGGTAAAAAAGGAGATCTTGAGAATGCTCGATGCAGGTATCATCTTTCCAATTTCGGATAGTAAGTGGGTAAGCCCCGTTCATGTTGTGCCTAAAAAGAGTGGTCTTACTGTTGTTGAGAATGAAAAAGGCGAGTTAGTTCCCACTAGGACTACCACTAGTTGGCGCATGTGTATTGACTATAGAAAGCTAAATAGCGCCACTAGAAAGGACCATTTTCCCTTGCCTTTTATTGACCAAGTGCTAGAGAGATTAGCTTTGCATGACTATTTTTGTTATCTCGATGGCTATAGTGGTTTTTGGCAGGTTCCGATACATCCCGATGATCAAGAGAAAACCACCTTCACGTGTCCTTATGGCACATTTGCTTATAGGAGGATGCCATTCGGGCTTTGCAACGCCCCAACCACCTTTCAACGGTGCATGATGGCCATCTTCTCCGACATGATCGAGGACATTGTGGAGGTATTTATGGATGATTTCTCGATTTACGGTACCACTTTTGACTCTTGTCTTGCCAATCTTGCTAGAGTACTTAGAAGATGTGAGGAGACTAACCTAGTGCTTAATTGGGAGAAGTGTCACTTTATGGTTCAAGAAGGAATTGTCCTAGGTCATGTAGTGTCAAAAAGGGGAATTGAAGTTGACAAAGCTAAAATTGAACTAATTGAAAAATTGCCACCCCCTTCCTCCGTGAAAGATGTTAGGAGTTTTCTAGGACATGCCGAGTTTTATAGGAGGTTTATTCAAGATTTCTCTAAGATTACCAAACCGTTAACTAACCTATTAATGAAGGATGTTGTGTTTGAGTTTTCTTGCGAGTGTCTTGAAGCTTTCCACAGGATCCGGGATGCACTTGTATCGGCGCCTATCATGACACCTCCGGATTGAGCAATTCCCTTCGAGATCATGTGTGACGCTAGTGACTACGCTGTGGGTGCAGTCCTTGGGCAAAGGAGAGAGAAGAAGCTTCATGCTATCTATTATGCGAGCAAGACGCTCGATGAGGTCCAAAGCAAATACACGACCACAGAGAAGGAGTTCCTAGCCGTTGTGTTTGCTTTTGAGAAGTTCCGGTCATACTTGGTGGGTTCCAAGGTAATTGTCTACACCGATCATGCAGCTATCCGTTACCTTATGGATAAGAAGGACGCCAAACCGAGATTGCTCCGATGGATGCTTCTATTGCAAGAATTCGACCTTGAAATAAGGGATAAAAAAGGAGCGGAAAATCTTGTGGCGGATCACCTTTCTCGGTTACCCATTGAGCACATTAAGGAGTCCAGCAATTCGGTACCCATCAACAACTCTCGCCCGGACGAAATTCTATTGAGCAATGAAGTTTTACGGATCGAGGTCGACATTCCTGGGTCGGAGACGACCATCCCTGGGTCGGAGACGACCATTCTTGGGTCGGAGACGACCTCCTATATACAGCACTGGGCTGACACCGAGCTGGATGGAACGACACCGACCCTCACCACTACCGATCCAGGTCATTCTTCTCACTCTTCTTGTGTGCTTACCACTATTCTTCACTCTTCTCCTCCCATTCTCTCTTGCCATTCTGTATATGCTATTCAAGGGGCGAAAACCCCTTGGTTTGCGGATTTTGCTAACTATGTTGTAGGAGGCATTATCCCTGATGGATTGACTTCCCACGCCAAAAAGAAGTTTCTCCACGACGCCAAACAATACTATTGGGACGATCCCTACCTCTTCAAGCAAGGGAGTGATCATATCTTTAGGCGTTGTGTGCCGGACAATGAGATAGAGGGAGTAATCCGACACTGTCATACTCTTCCAACAGGCGGCCATGCTAAGGGATACAAAACCACCGCAAAGATTCTTCAAAGCGGATTCTATTGGCCCACTCTCTTCAAGGATGTTCAAACCTATGTCACGACTTGTGATGAATGTAAGCGTGCGGGAAATATCACATGGAGGAATGAGAACCCACTCACAGGAATTCTAGAAGTTGAGCTTTTTGATGTATGGGGAATCGATTTCATGGGACCCTTCCCCTCTTCGGGTCCCTACAAGTACATCCTCGTAGCGGTTGACTACGTATCTAAGTGGGTCGAAGCCACAACCACAAGAACTAACGATGCACGAGTGGTGGCCAAGTTTATGAAGTCCAATATTTTCCCCCGCTTTGGTGTCCCCCGAGCTCTTATTAGTGATGGCGGTTCCCACTTCATTGAGCGGAGTTTTGAGGCACTTTTGACTAAGTATGGGGTCTTACACAGGGTAGCAACTCCTTACCATCCCCAAACTAGTGGTCAAGTGGAGATCTCCAACCGGCAAATTAAAAACATCTTGGAGAAGACGGTTTCCCGCTCAAGGAAGGATTGAGCTTCCAAGTTAGATGATGCACTTTGGGCGTACCGCACCGCCTACAAGACACCACTCCGCACTACTCCTTATAATCTTGTATATGGCAAGTCATGCCATTTGCCCGTCGAGCTCGAACACAAGGCTTTATGGGCTCTCAAGGAGCTCAACATGGATCTGGACGCGGCCGGAGCAATGAGATTTATGGACTTGCAAGAATTGGAGGAGTTAAGGCTCACGGCGTATGAGAATGCCAAGATTTACAAAGAAAGAACCAAGAAATGGCATGATAAGAAGATCATCCCAAAGACCTTCAACAACGGTGATCAAGTACTCCTTTTCAACTCTAGACTTCGACTCTTCCCCGGAAAATTACGATCCCGATGGAGTGCACCATTCATTGTTCACCACATCTACCCACATGGAGCGGTCGATCTCATAGATGAGAATGGAGGAATTTTTAAGGTCAACGGGCATCGATTGAAGAAATACTATGCAAGAGCCGAACCCGATGAGGAAATCCGAGCCACATGGGCTCTCACATCTTCTGACTAAGCTGAGGTACTTCACGTCTAGCTAAAGACGTTAAAATAAGCGCTTACGGGAGGCAACCCGCTTTGTTTTTGTTTTTGTTTTGATTTTCTTTTTAGCTTAATTTCTTTTCATTAGTTTAGAGTAGTTAGGACTCTTGTCTTGCATCTCCACTAAGCTTTTGTAGGGACTCGAGGCGGCGAATTGTGAACGAGAAGGTTGAATTTGCTTGACAAACGGGAAGGAACAACATCCGGGTGGGTCGTCACCGACCAAGTTTGGGTCGTAACCGACCCCCTCCGAGCAAAAAAGGGTAAATTTTGCAATATCCGGAAATTACAGGTAAGTCCCTGAACTTTTACCCCTTTTAACCCTACCCCTCCCCTCTCTTTCTCCCCCACACCGCCGACCCTCTCCTTCCTCAAAACCCATAACTTCCATTCATCCCTCTTTGCCTCTCACACCTCACAATTCTCCATCCCCATCCCAAATCTACGAAAATCCTTCCTTGTGCTACATAAATCCTCCAATTCCTCCACCAAAAACCGGAAAATCCGCCCCTTCCCAACAATTTCTCAAATTTTAGAACCGCTCTAGTGCTCGTCTACGACCCCCTTCTACTTTCATTCCTCTATTTTTGCTCATCTTTGGTATGTTTCTCTACTCCTTTGATGTTATATTCAAGTTTACTTGATTTATGTTTGAAGGATTAGTTGAAAACCTAGGTTTTGGGTGTTCTTGAGTTTGAATATGGAAGTTTGGGTTGTTTGCATGCTTAAGTGGTTAGATCTACATGATACCATGATGAATTGTGGGTTGTAAGTGGAATTTTTGATGCATACTTGGTTGTTTGGTTGATTATGAGAGTATTTGATTTTTTTTCGGAATTTTTGGTAACCCTTCCAAGGACATCGGGCTGCATTTTGCGGACTTGATCTTGCCCGAAGAGGTCAGTGTCGACCCACAAGGGGTCGGTGTCGACCCACCAGCGTCCTATTACGGGGATCTGCTCGGTACCGAGCCTCCAAGGGTCGGTCTACAATTTGGCCAAGATATGAGCTCTCACGCCCACACAAGCATGAGATTGCATGCCTCTCCACCATGCTCTTCGAGCCAACCATTCACATGAATTTGGGGTTTGAGTTTGCTAATGTCGTCATAAGCCACCAAGCCCTCAAGACTCACACTAGTACCTACTTTGGTTGGCTTGTGGCTCTCCTTGCTAAATCCTTGAAAGTCAATCTTTTCGCTTACTCTTCAAGAAAAGTCATTGCTATGGATGTGAGGTACTTCTTGAATGCTAAAGTGCTTGCTCAATCTTCTGTTGGTTTCATCAACAAGTTCTATATTAGCCCGAATGAGACTCATGATGTGGTTCTTACCCCTGAAAATCTTGAGCTTTTCTACCGCCCTAATTGGTATGATGTGTGGGCACCCGCTCCTTATCCTTTGGTGCCAAATGTCCGGCTTGATCAAAGAATTAGACACCAGCCCAGTAGGTTTCCAAGAGCTGAACCTGACCCACTGAGAGAGACATCCGCCGAGTCGGAATCACCACGAGCACATTCTGGAGAGGTCGGTGACGACCATCAGGAGGTCGGTTACGACCCATCATTGGGTGGCCACTACCAAAACCAGCCCAATGTCGACCCGATGGATTTCACGATGGGACCTCAAACTGACATGGTCCCTTATTACTCTCACCCCTATGGCTTTGATGGGTCCGGTGGCTCTCATTTTCAAGGACAAGGCACATTTCATACCGGTTCGAGTTCGGGTGGCGATCCCGATATCTCCCGTCTCTCAGCTAAGATGGATGCCCTTATGCTCCACCAGCACCAACTTTATGGAGCACTTAATCATCACCACAATCAGTTTGTTGAGCATCACAAGGAGCTTAAGAATTTCCGCATCGAGTATTATGAAGACCACAAGCTAGATGTCACAAGGTGGAATGCTCAAGCGGATTTCAGCCATTGGTTGGGGCAACATCTTTTCCAAGCTCCACCGCCTCCTCACCCTCCTCAAGAATGATTCTCCTCCTTTGCCAACGCTTCAAGGTGTCCAAGTTAGTTTCTCTTTCCTTTCTCTTTACTTTCTTAATCAATGGGGACATTGATGTTTAAGTATGGGGTGGTTTGGGAGATTACTTGTTTGAGTCATGTGTTGTTTTGTGTTTTGATTGATGTGTGTGTTTAGTTTTGTTTTGAGTCTTTTTCTTTTTGATTTTAGATGGATAAATGCCCTATTTCTTAGATCTCCTAGGATGGAAATTGCTTGCATCATCATGTAAAACCTATGACATGCTTTAAGAATTGCCTAAATCATGATCTTGCTTTTTGAATTTTGAGCCTATAATGGATATTGAGCATGCATATTTCTAAATGAAAGCAATCCAACAAAAATTGAACCTAAGTGAGATATATTTTTGGCCTACAAAGGATGTACATTTTTGCTCCTTTCTCTTTCATGTGTGAATTACTCTTCCAAATGCAATATACCAATTGACAATGACATGGTTATTTTAAACTTGAAACCAATGAAGTTATGCTCATTACTTGATTGAATCAAATGATTTTGAACTTATTTTTGTAAGCCTATCATATTTCTCTTCCTACCTATACATGATCCCTCTGTTTGTAGCCCTTTATTTTGAGCTTAAAGCCTTTTTCTAGCTCCACAAAAAATTCCCTAGCCATGAAAAGCTTGACCCTTTGATCCGGGAATTAGGACTTAGAAGAAGTTGTTGAAGAATGTTATGGAGTGATTGGGTGAAAACAAAGTGATTGTGAAAGGTAGATAAAGAATGTTGTCTTTGGAAAATCATGAGTATGAAGTGTTTTTAGGCTCGAGTGCATATATGTAGGTCGTAACTGACCCAAATAAGGTCGGTGCCGACCCCACCCAAAAAAAAAACGGGGAAAGTCATGTAATAAGTGTACAAGAGTCCAAAGTCTTCAAAGAATAGAAGAAAGACAATAATAATAGGTGAAAAAGGGAAGTGCATTGTAAAGAATGTTGGGTGGGTGATGTGTAGTCTAGGAGTCTTGATTCTCGGATTAGTTAGCACCACAAGGCCAAAATATTTCCACTCCCTTTGAATTACCAAGCCCCATTACAACTCGGCCGAATGGAGACTTCTTTGAAGTTTTCATTGAGCCCCCGAGTTCATTTGATGATTTGACTTGTTTTGACTTCTTCGGTGGAGAGTTTGCTTATATAAGTTCCATTGACTATGCGGTTTTGTATTTGGAATTTGAGTCGAGTGATTATTGCTATAACCTAAACACTTTGAGAGTTGAGTGAAATACATTCCTTGGTGAGGTTAGATTGTGATTGCTTGGAAATGTTCATGTGTGCTAGGATGTGGAAGTTGTTTGCTCACTATTCTACTTGTGCTTCTTTTTCTATAAAGGTGATTCTTGAGTTTTGTTGTATGGTATTGATGCATGTTGAGTGATTGCTTGAGGACAAGAAAGTTTAAGTATGGGGTATTTTGATGTCGCACTTTTTAGTTGGTTTTTGTGGGTAGTTTTCTAGCTAGGTTGAGTCTTTTCTAGGTTTATTGTGTTGTTTTGCATGCAATTCTGACCCTCTTTGGAGAGTTGGAGTCGTTTGCGCTTGTGTGTTGTTTTTGTAGGTATTTGAAGCGTTGAGGAGGAGATATCCCGAGTTTTCAAGCTTTCTAGGATGTGGCGTTAGAGTTGTCTTTTGGTGATGTTGATAGAAGAGCGAGAGTCGGTGCAATTGAAGGTTTGATGATTCCAAGGTGAAGATTTCAAGATCAAGATGCTTTAAGAAGGAGCTAAAGGAAGTCTTAGAAGGCCAAGAGCGATTGAAGAAGGAACATTGAAGGAGAACCAAGCTTTGGAGCAAGTTTTGAGCGAAAAAAAAATGAAGAAACCAAGTGCTGCGTAGGTCGGAGACGACCTACTCTAGGTCGGTGACGACCACTTTCGTGTGTGGCGAGATTAATACTCGCGTCTTAAGTTAGGTTTAGTAAATGTTTTATTTATGGGCCTTTTTAAGATAAGATTTAGTTTCCTTATGAGACATTTCCACTGCTATATAAGGTCTTTTAGGTTTTTATTTTTAAGGGGACGCTTTTTGGGAGACGTTTGGGACGTTATTTGTGGAGAACGGAACAAGTTGCAAGTTTGTTTTCTAGGTTAATTTGGATTCCAAGCTCTTGGACAATTTTAAGAGAGCCTTGGAGGTTTGCTTGTGATTGTAAGTTTTCTTTCTTATTAAAGTTTGTTTGGTTTGAATTATGTCTTCTCTCTTGTTTATGATTGTCGATTGTGCCATGGATCGTGAGTAGTCTACTTTCTAGGGTTGGGGTGAAACCCGACGAGTTGTGCATGATTCAAGCATGAATCTTTGATTTAACCACTCTTTAAGTCTCTATCCTTTATCCTCTTGTTTATTATTAATTCCTTGATGAAAGTTGAGGCATGTTCATGTTCATGATTGAATTGAAAGATTGAATTGTGAATTTGGATTGTATTTGGGTTGAAACGAAAGTTAAAACCTTTAGAAAACAAGTAGGGTTGCAAGTTTAGATCTTTATGAAAGTTGAGATTTTTACCTGATTATTTGTGACGAAAGTCATTCATGAGATTGTTGTTGGTTGAGTTTGATTCATGTTTGCATGCATAGCTTGTTGTGGTGAATCCTTTGCTCTAGATCTCTTTTAATTTGATTTTTCGAAGTTTATTCGTTACCCGGATAGGTCGGTTACGACCCCTTTCAGGTCGGGGCCGAGCTCCTAGTTTTCTGGTGTTTGCTTCTGCATTTTGTGTCTCGTTGTTGGTCGGTTACGACCTCGTGTGGGTCGGTGCCGAGCACCTGCTGCGTGTGTTTTGCTTTGTTTTGTTTTCTTTTTGTTAGGAATAATAACTAGACTTGGATACTTCTAATTCCCGTGGACGAACCTGACCTCCCTGTACTCAGCGGGGTCTTGATTATAAATTTATTTGTTGTCAAGAAACCCTCTCAACAGCGTACGAGTGATATGAAGACCCAAGGTTACCCCCAAGGTTGTCTCACTACAACTTTCGGGTAGACGCAACAGAAGTGGTCCGAACTCTCAGCAATATGGGGGATACCGTGAAGTGGCCAAGAAAAAGTAACACACCCTCATATCAAAAGGATAAATCCAAATAGTGTGATTTCCACTTTGATCATGCTCAAAGGACGGACGAATGTATCGCACTACGGAAAGAGGTAAGTGAATTATTATACGCAGGGGGTGCCTCAAGGATCTGATATCAGAAAGAGCAAGGGAGCAATTAGAACGCAACAAGGGAAAAGCCAGTCCACCCCCACCTCTGAAACACACAAGGGTGATCAACGTCATCACTAGGGGTCAGAGGTTTGTGGTGTACCTATTCTGCAGCCAAAAGGATTGCAAGGAGTACTCGAAGAGAGGAGCCTAGAAAATTTGTTCGAAAGGGCCAAGACGTGATGCCCATTACTTTTGACGACATTGAGGAAGAAGAAATCCATCATGACTGCTTAATTATCTCTTTAGCAATAGCAAACTTTCTTGTTAAACGAGTTTTGATTGACAATGGAAGTTCCACTAACTTACTCATGTTGGATGCCTTATACAACTTAGGTTTGTGTTTGGACGACATCACTAAGAAGTCTACAACTTTGGTGGGCTTTAGCGGTGAATCACGTAACACATTGGGAGAAATCTCATTGCCTACCATCGCGTGTAGAGTAAACTATCAGGTGAAATTTCAAGTACTTGATTGTCCATCATCTTTAATGTTATCTTGGGCAGGCCTTGGATCCACGGGATGAAAGCTATTCTTTCAACTTATCACCAATGCGTAAAATTCTCATCACCATGGGGAATAAAAGAGATCAAGGGAGAGCAAAAGATAGCGAGGGAATATAACTCAGTGACTATGAGGGCAACGACTTCAAATGTTCAGAAGGACGAGGCAGAGAAGAAGTCGTCATCATAGTAATTAAAGGACTGCAAGACTCCAACTTACTACGTGAAACCTGAAACGCTCGAACTCGAAGAACTCGCCCTCGATCCACTTGATCCATCCAGAAAGATCAAGATAGGAGTGGATCTAGAGCCCACCTTACGAGAACAGATAGTTGAGTTCTTACGGTCCTAAAGTGATTGTTTTTCCTGGACGAATGAAGATATGGTAGGAATCAACCCCGAAGTGATCACACATGCACCCGAAAAGTTCCACCAGTTAAACAGAAAAGGCGTAAGTTTGCACCCGAACAAAATCAGGTAGTAAACGATGAGGTAAAATCCCTACTTGAGTCTGTTAAAATTAGAGAAGTAAAATATCCCGATTGGTTGGCAAATGTGGTTGTCGTAAAAAAGAAAAACGGGAAGTGGCGCATTTGCGTCGACTTTACCGATTTAAATAAAGTGTGTCCCAAAGATTCATTCCCCTTGCCTCATTTTGACGTGATGGTGGACACAAAAACGGGACATGAGCTTTTAACTTTCATGGACGCGTTCAGTGGATACCATCAGATAATGATGCACCTTGACGACCAAGAAATAACCGCATTCGTAACAAATCAAGGGACTTATTGTTACAAAGTTATGCCTTTTGGATTAAAAAACGCATGTGCTACTTATCAGAGATTGGTTAATAAGATGTTTCAGGAAAAACTAGGGGATACAATGGAAGTGTACATCGACGACATGTTAGTCAAATCCTTGAAGGCGAAAGATCACATCCATCATTTGGAGGACGCATTCCAGATTCTGCGGAGCTCAGAGATGAAGTTGAATCCAACCAAATGCTCCTTTGGGGTCACATCGGGTAAATTCCTTGGGTACGTAGTAACGCAGAGGGGAATTGAAGCAAGTCCGGACCAAATCAAGGAAATAATGGAGTTACAATCACCAAGATGCGTCAAAGATGTTCAGAAGCTGACATGACGAGTAGCAGCACTCAATCGGTTCATATACAGGACGTCAGACAGGAACAAGCTATTCTACGACATTCTGAAGAAAAACAAGTCGTTCGAGTGGACATAGGTGCATGAAGAAGCTATCAGGGGACTAAAGGAGTACTTATCTCAGCCACAAATACTATCCAAACCCAAACCAGGAGAAATGATGTACATATATTTGGCAGTCATAAAGGCAGTCGTAAGTGTCGTCTTGATTCGAGAGGAGGATGGGAACCAGTTACCCATCTACTATGTAAGCAAAACTCTACTTGATGCGGAGACCATGTATTCATCCATCGAAAAACTCGTGTTATCTCTGGTAATGGCTTCCATTAAGTTACGTCCTTATTTCGAAAGTCATTCTATTACTATGAGGACTAACTTTCCGATGAAGAATGTTATGTCGAAGCCAGAACTATCAGGTCGCTGATGTCTCTCTATTTGGTGGTGTTTTCATATGTGTTTTCCTTTGTAAATATGTTTCTTTTTCCCCTTTTCTTGTGCGTTTTGTTCCTTTTTAGCTTAGTTCCCGTATTTCTATGAGATTCGGAGACTACGCGCATTTTATGTGTTTTGTAGGTAATTCGGCATGGATCAAGGGTCGTTTTGAAGGAGGGTCGAGACATGGAGCAAGGCCCGAGCAAAGGAGGAAAGAGAGGAGCAAGCCATGAAGAAGAACAAGAGAAGCCAACAAAGAAGAAGGTGGAACAAGGACAGGACCGAGTTGCAACCAACATCGGGCCCGACTTTGAAGTCTACAGAACATCGGACCGAGTTGCACAGTACCTCGGGCCCGAGGTCCTCCGTGTCGGTCCAAGTCGGTCTCCGAACTACTTGGGCTCCAAGGCACGAATTTGTGAACTTCCACTTTTGCCCCTCATCTATTAAAAGGCCCTCTTGTCTTCTAAGAAGGGGGTTCCCACACTTAGCAAGGGAGCCAACCCTCAAAATCTCTCAAGGAGATACTTGGAGAGCAAGGAGGAAGGAGAGGAGAAGGAGAAGAGAGAGAATCGGCCAAGAGGGAGGAAAATTGATAGGTTTGGTTGATAGATTTGCTTTGCTTTGTTTTGATCTTGTGGATTTGGAAACCCTTGATTGGGATTTGTGGATTGCCTTTGATTTTGAATGAAACTTTGCTTTGTCTTGAGATTGATGATGTTGATTGCTTTCCCTTTTGATTTGTTTGCTTTCTTTGTTTGCTTTCTTTGTTTGCCACATGGAGTAGATCTCCTTGATCTTGGGTTATGGGGGAAAACCCTAGCTAGGTTTGGGCTATAAACCCCAATTCCATAGCCTTGAGTGTTTGATCTAAGGAACCCACTCTACATAGAGCTACAATTCCTTGCGAAAGTCGGGAATCAAGGCTTGAGATTGGCAAAGTAGCGAAAGTGAACATGTGTCAACCTCAAGACCTTGCTTCGAAGGGGATTTCCCCAATGATCGATGTGTAGAAGTGGTTGGAACGAGGGCGAAAGCACTCGATCCTAGTCCGATCATCACTCATTGCTCGAATTGGGGTGGAAAAGCCTTAATCTACTAGAGAAGGAACCCAAAAGCCCAAGATCTACTTTTAATCTTTGAGTTCGACATCCCCAGCTACCTCGGGCCCGACTTACCCAGTGTCGGTCCCGACTTCCTCTCGTCGCCAACCTCGGGCCCGACGTGACCTCAGTGTCGGTCCCGACTGTTTTCTTTGTTTTCCTTTGTTTTATGCTCTCCTTTCTAGCTTCCTAGTATCTAGGCACATCGATCGAGTAGACTTCCCGAGTGTTCGACACCCACCACGTACTACAACGGGGTCGGGTTATAAATTGTATCTCTTGACCCTCGCACACCGTGAGAGGCGATCAAAGAAAATGGCGCCGTTGCCGGGGAAGTCTAAGTGCATTGAGTGCCAATTTGGTGAGTTTCTTGTGTTTTGGTAGTGATTTGGGTGAGGGAATAGCCCAAACCCTTTGTTTGTTTTTGATTTGTTTTGTTTTGTGTTTTTGTTTCATAGGTGTATGCTAGCTCGTTCCTCCCGAGGAACACTTGAGCTTGAGTTTGTGAGTGATCCGGAAAGTATTCTCAAAGAAGCCCGAAGAAGGAAAAGGATGGAGAATCAAGCTCTCCATGTTGATGAAGAGTTGGCTCGACTTAGGGCCGAAATGGCTAGATTGCAACTTGAGAGGGACAATCAAGAGGAGGTGGCAAGAAGAGAACGGGAGCAACGGATGAGAGCCGAGGCTCAACTCAATGCTCTACCCCGGAATGCACGCCAATACATGCATCCGGAGTTGAGGGTACCCGAGCCGGCTATTGTGCTTCCCGAGGTTGCCAAGAATTTTGAGATCAAGACGCAATTCATCTCCCTCATCAAGCGTGATCAATTCGAGGGCCGTCCACATGAATGTCCCATAGAGCATGTTAAACGATTTGTGGATATGTGTGAGACGATCTCCACCGACGAGGAGACATTGGAGTATGTGCTTCTAAAGGCGTTCAAATGGTCACTTGGGGGCAAGGCCACACATTGGCTCGAGAGCCAAGCTCCTAGGTCAATCACAACTTGGAAGACACTCTATGATGCTTTCTTGATGAAGTTCTTCCCGCCCTCAAAGACAACCGAGTTAAGAAGGAAGATTGCAAGCTTTCAACAAGGTCCGAATGAGCCCCTCTTCGAAGCATGGGACCGTTTCAAGGAGATGTTGCGCCAATGTCCTACTCATGGCCAACAACCATATGTGCTTCAAGACATCTTTTTCCAAGGCATCAATCCGGTAACAAAGGACAAGCTCAATCTCCACACCGATTGTGGGTTCATAGACTTGACACCGGACCAAGCTTGGGAGCTACTTGACAAGCTATCCGATTATGAGGCCATGTATGGGGTGAGTCAAGCTAGCAAGGAGGTGAAAGTTCAAGGTGAAGGTGCAAGGAAGTTATATGATCCAAAGGGAGAAGACATTGATAGGGATGTGAAGCTACAATTCCTTGAAGGTGAAGTGAGCAAGCTTAAGAGGCAAGTCCACTACTACAAGCAAAATGCTAGAGCTTGTGAGGAGTGTGGATCCTTTGCACATGCTACACAAGTTTGTCCGAATGAGAGCCAAGTACGCTTGGCCGAGCGAATTGAGGAGGCAAACTATGTCCGAGGAAATTTCGGTGGAAGAGGCAATTTCAACAATGGTGGCAATGGCCGGTGGAACAACGGTCAAGCTCAAGGCTACAACAACAACTTCAACCAAAACGAGCCAAGGGCGCCACCACCACCATATAGACCACCGGGATTCAATGAGTTACAAACATTTGCTCAAGAGATGAGAGATGGGTTCAAGGAGATGAGGACCCAATTCAATGAGTTTGGTGCATGGAGGAGGCAAGTCGACAATCAATTTGCTCAAATTGCAACTCAAGTCCCGAGAGAGAATGGGAGACTTCCGGGCCGACCCGAGGAGAATCCCCGAGCTCAAAACAATCAAAATGAAGTCCGGGCAATTGGATTGAGAAGTGGCCGAAACCTACCCGAGCCACACGTGCCTAAGAAGGATGAAGAGAGTCGGACCAACTTACCCAGCAAGTCGGGTCCGATGTTCCCCGAAGTCGACTCAGCAAGATCGACTCCTTCACCCAGGACCGAGGTCGAGAGCAACTCGGGACCGACGTACACAGACCTCGATCCTACTCCTCTGTCCAGGACCGAGACTCACAACATCGGGCCCGACATGGTGCCCAAGTCGGTCCAACCAGGAAGTGTTGCAAATGAAGTAGGGAAGTCCAAGGAGGTTGATCCAAGCAAGATTCAAGGTGCAACGATTCTTCCATATCCCTCAAAGAAGCCGAAAGATGTTGTTGAGAACAAGTTCAAGAGGTTTCTCAAACTCTTGCAAGGCTTGAACATCTCTATCCCGTTCACCGACGCATTGAGTGAGATGCCATCTTATGCCAAGTTTTTAAAGGAGATTTTGAGCAAGAAGAGGTCCATAGTGGAAATGCAAGATGAGGTTAAGACCTTGGAGTTACCACAAAAGCTAGGAGATCCCGGTCGTTTTGCTATAACCATTGGCGTGGGGTCTCAAAACTTCCAAGCCTTATGTGACCTTGGGGCAAGTGTTTCGGTGATGCCCGCTAGCATTTGGAGAAGAGCAAATTTGGGTGAAATGGAGCCGGCCGATAAGTCCCTAACTATGGCCGACGGTTCCATCATCAAGGCCAAGGGAATATTGGATGACGTGCCGGTGCGAGTTGGAAAGTACTTTGTCCCCGATGATTTCGTGATCTTGGACATGCATGAGGATCCCTTGGTCCCAATAATCTTAGGAAGACCATTCTTAGCTACGGCGGGGGCAAGGTTTGATGTCAAGAACGGCAAGGTTTCCTTTGAGATTGGTGAAGAAAAGGTCGATTTTCACTTCAACAAAGCCTTGAATGAGCCGGACGCCTTGGCTATCCTCAAACTTGAAGAGAGTGCTAAGAGAAAAAGTGAAGAAGTGGAAGTTGCTAGAGAGGTTGTTGTGTTGAGAAGTGATGAAGGGTTCAATAAACAAATACAAGCAAGGGAGTTGTTGGAGCAAATTGAGGAGCAAGATGAGTCAAGGATCAATGATAGCCCAAGGAGAAATGAAGAGTATCCTTACTTATATCCTTTTGATGTTGGTGATGACCACAATTCTTCCCAAACTTTTGATTCCTACATTTGTCTAAGTGATTTGAAAGATGACTTAGGATACTCCTACATTTGCCTTAGTGACTTGAAAGATGAATTGGTAGAATCTCCTAGGAATTCTTTAGGTAACTTTGGTGTAGGAAAAGAAAAACATGATGGAGCAAGCGAGGAGGAGAAATCTCATCCGTTGGAGGAGTATGATGAGATAGGACCGAGATCGGAGAGCCATGCCTATGTAGACCATCGTTGGTGGTTTTATGGGTATGAAGGCAAAGGCAATGGGCATAACAATGGCGAGCAATTCACCGTGTTTCACCCGCCATGAGGTTGAGGTTAGGAAGTCAAGCTAGTGACTCTAAACGAGCGCTTCTCGGGAGGCAACCCGAGCTAGTAGCTTTCTTTTCGTAATTTTAGTTTGATTTTTCTTAGTTTAGCCTAGCTTTTCCCTAACCAATCTCTATCTAGTGTTTTGTGGATTTATGGTGTTGTGCATTCTTCAAAGTTGTGTAGGATTTGAGGTGAAATATTTAAATGGAAATATGGGAAAGAAGTTGCAAGAGGATGGAGTAAAATTGGTGACCCGAATACTCCCACATCGAGCCCAGGTAAGTCGGGCCCGACATAGGGACGTCGGTCCATGAAGTCGGTCCAACCCGATTTGACTAGTTGGAATGCCAATTTTGCCCTTGACCTAATTTGTCTCTTTCCCCCATTAAATACAATCCCCCACCTACCTATCATCTTCATATCAACCACCATTCCCAAAATACAACCCATCTTCCTCAAACACTCTCAAAGTCGGCCGCCCCTACCCTCACCATACTCGATCCACACATCTCACCACTTCATCTCGATCCACTCACAAAAAGGCCTCCCAAATCCGATTCCAAGTAGAAATCTCAAGTTCAATATAGTTCTTCATCCCCCATCTCGATCTAGATTGAGAAAATTTGAGTTCTAAGTTGATTATTTGTTTAAAAGTTCAATACTCTTCAAATCCGGTATGTGTTACCGATCTCTACTTATTTCTTTGAAAATTTTGTGCTTTCATTGCGTAGATTGAGTAATGCCATGTTTGATTGAGAGCTTGAGCTTGAGCATCAATGGTGGATTTGCATGATTTGTGAAATTGAGCTTTAAAGTTGTTTATGCATGCTTAGATCCATTTAGAACTTCGATTAGGGATGTTTGATGGTTGAATTTGAAATTTAAGTGCATGATAGAGTGATTTGGGTTGGTGTTAGGCTAGAAGTCGAAGCATGAATTAGGTCGAGATCGAAGTGCCCAGGAGAGTCGGGCCCGAGGTGAGAAAGTCGGTCCGACAAGTCGGACCGAGGTTGAATAAGTCGGGCCCGTGGTAGACTGGAAGTCGATCCTTGTTGTTTTTGCTCTCTTCTTGTGATATCATGTGGATTCATGTGTTTAATTGTTGGCTATAGCCTAATCATGATGTAGAATGATCATTTGCTTAGCTATTGTTAGAAGATATCCATGATGATTCATGTCGGATTGAGATGCATGTGAGTCTAGAGACTAAGTATGGGGTCCCCTTTGTGTTGAAATGTTGTTGTGTGTTGATGAGTGCTTTTGTTGAGTTGTATGGAGTTTATCTCGGATCCTTTTGTTTGGGTGGATGTGTGTAGGTACCATGGAGACAAGATTTTCATCCTCTCATGTGGAAAGGCCAAGGAAGAAGTCCAAGAAGACGAGGAAAGAGCCGAAGTTGGATGATGTCTATTTGGAGGATGATGAGCAAGTGGAGAATTATGAAAGATATATGGCGCTTGAGCACCACACGAGGTGGCTCGATTGGGAAGCCGTAAGAAAAATGGACATGGATCAAGCCCTTCCAAGATGCTACTCCCACATCGGTCTTAATGGGATGCTAAGGTGGGACAACACTCACTACCTCGCCCTCACCTCGGAATTCATGGCCACATTCGAGTGCACTTATGATAATGTGGAGGATGAGGAAGGGGCGCTCACTTTCCGATTGGGCAACGAGGACCACGACCTCACTCTTAGGGATTTGGCTACCTACTTCGGGTTCCCATGCCCAAGAGAAGAGGCCGGCGTCAACAATGAGAAGGTGAACCAAGTGTGGCGTCATGTGACCGGGAAGAGTGAGATGAGAAAGGGCGCCTCCACAAACGAGATTGCTAGCCCTCTGTTTCGGGTCATGGTGCGAGTCTTGGGGTGTGCAATCTATGCTCGTCATGAGTTGAGCAAGCCAATGAAGGAAGAGATCATGTTGCTCCATGAGATGCTCTTCAACACCGAGAAGCCCATGAATCTTGCATGGGAGTGGGTCAAGATGGTGCGGGACTTCCAAAGTTCCTCTTGGATCTACTTCGGTGGGATGATAGCAAGGCTCGCCATGTGTCTAGGAGTTGATCTTGACAAGTATTCTCCGGCTCCGAATGGTGTTGAGTTCATGAACATGAAGTATTTCAAGAAGGCCAACATCGTCAAGGAGAAGCTCTACATGATTTCCTTGGCCCCTCACTCAAACTATGAAGGTGTGTCGATCCGGTTAATGCACAACCTCTATGATCTTTCTCGGTATCAAAATTGGTACCAAGTGTGGGCCGGCAAGCCACACTCATTTGGCGACCCCGAAGGTGCAAGAGAGGGGCGGCGACAACAATCTCAACACATTCGGTTTACCTCTCCTCCATCTACACCGGATTCCGACCAAGACAACTTCGTGTTTGCACCTCGTGGGGAAGATATGGAAGTCGATCAAGAGCAAGATGAAGAAGATGAGCGCTTCCAAGGTTTGATGGCCAACCTCCGAGCCACGCACCAAGCTCCAACACTGGCGGACCGAGGTACACACCAAGTCGGGCCCGACTTCCCTCAACGTCGGTCCAGTTCATTTCATGGTGGTGAGGTCCCGAGGCATTATGAGCGTGGAGAAGGGAGCGGTGCAAGGCGAGAGCAAGCTCAAGGTGGTGGTTATGAAGGCTATGCCCAATGGTACGGTCCGGGAATGGTGTTTCCCGAGCAACAACAACCGGTGGACATGTCCTTCTTAGCCAACCAAATGGATCATCTCCAACTTCAACAAGAAAATGTTCTCCAAGAAGTCCATCAAGTGAAGCTCCAACAACAACAAATGTACCAACATCAACAACAAATGTACCAACAACAACAACAAATGCTTCAACAACAAAGTTCTTTCCAAGCTAGCCAACAAGAGATGAACCGAGCCCTCGGCTACACTAGACGAGAGGTAGAGGAGCTTAGGGAGGTGGAAGACCAAAGGTGGCGGGTCCAAGATAGCTTTAACACATGGATGAGCGGGAACTTCCCTTCCCGTGAGGACCAATGGACACACCCGGAGCCTCAACTTCAACCACCACCACAAGACTTCTACCAAGAGCAAGTGTACGAGAGGGAGCGGCAAGCAAGGCTCCAAAGAGGACGTAGACGTGACAACCCCTTCGAGTGATCCTATACATGCCATTGAAGAATAAGAAATTGTGAGCTTTTCATACTCTTCTCTCTTGCTTTTAAGTTTTGGTTTTCTTGTTTGATGGGGACATCAAAATTTTAAGTATGGGGTGGGGGTAAGTGTGTTCATGATTTCACTTGTTTTGAGGATATTTAGTTTGTGTTTCTAGTATGGGATGTTTGCTTCTTGGTTTGAGGTTTGATGAAAAAAACATGAATGATTAAATTGGTCTTGAATGGATGAGTTTTTGGTTTTAGAGAAATTTTTGCAAAAATCCATAAAAATTGAAAAAAAAAAAATTGTGTTGAAAACAACAAAGAGATTTTGTGTTTTATAGGTTTTGGACTAGAAATTCCCATCTTAGATTGCCAAAACAAAAGCTAATGATGATGTGAGCATGTAAATTCCTTTGCATATTTTTGGATAGTTTAGCCTCTTAAATGATGTTGCTTTTGATGTGATCATGATATCTTGCTTGTTTTATTGAACATGTGAGTTCTAGGATGAGTTCTTATGCAACTAAGTATGAGTGACCCTTGTGAGATTGATTTTTGGCCATTTTAGGGATGCTTGTTCATATTTGCATATCCCTCATTTTTCTTGTGTGATTAGCTCATTCATGCTTAGTAAAACTTGCTATTGCGGTGTTTATCTATTTTCCAAGACCGTCATGAGAATTGTCCTAGCATGGTCACATTGATTTTGAACTTTATTCTTCTAGTCACATAAATGTTCCATATCCTACCATGAAGTTAATCCTTTGTTTGTAGCCCCGTTCTAGCCTAAGCCTTTGTTTGAAACTCCTCAAAAATATTATTCCTAGCCTTATATGACTTGACCCTTATGGGATTGGACTTTAGAAGAGAGGTTGGGATTGTATTTGAAGAGTTGAGATTCTCTTGGGTTTAAGGGCAAAGAATGGTGTTATGAATCATGTGGGTAGTGCATCTTTGTTGTACAAAAATGAAAAAAAAAGAGAAAGAAAAGAAAGAAAGAAAATGTTGGAAATGCAAAGTGGAATAAAGCAAAGAGCTTAAGTGAAGAAAAAGGTCCGACCGAGTTACAAGCAACATCGGGCCCGATGTCATAAGAAAGTCGGTCCACATGTAGAAAGTGTTGAAAAATCCAACAAAAAGCATAAGAGCAAAGATGAAGTGGAATGTTAAGTGAAGTTTTGGGTTGAAAGGAAAATGTTAAGTCTTTTGGGTGAGTGTGAAAGTAATTGTGGAATTTGGTGAAGATGGTGAGAGTTTAGGTTGTTCAATCACCATTGTAAGCACCACAAGACCAAATAATTCCCACCTTGAGAAATACCAAAAGCCCCATTACAACCCGGCCGAATGGAACCTCTTTGAGGACCTCCATTGAGCCAAGTTCGAAATTCTTTGTGTACTTTGCATTAGGCATCTCTAGGTGGAGGAATTGGTGATATTAGCTTCAATAGTAAAGTTCTTACTTGCATGATTTTTGAGCTTGAGTGTTCATTGCTAAACCCAAACACATGATGAGTGATACACATTCACATATCCCTAAAGTGAGGCTTAGTTGCATTGACTTTATTCCTTGGAACACTTAATCATGTGTGATGATGTAATCTTGCTTGAATATCGATCATTTGTGCTTAAAATGTGTTTTCATATGAGGCTTTACTTGAAGATTATGTTTCGGTCTTGCTCACATTGTTATTGCTTGAGGACAAGCAAGTTTAAGTATGGGGTATTTTGATGTCTCTCTATTTGGTGGTGTTTTCATATGTGTTTTCCTTTGTAAATATGTTTCTTTTTCCCCTTTTCTTGTGCGTTTTGTTCCTTTTTAGCTTAGTTCCCGTATTTCTATGAGATTCGGAGACTACGCGCATTTTATGTGTTTTGTAGGTAATTCGGCATGGATCAAGGGTCGTTTTGAAGGAGGGTCGAGACATGGAGCAAGGCCCGAGCAAAGGAGGAAAGAGAGGAGCAAGCCATGAAGAAGAACAAGAGAAGCCAACAAAGAAGAAGGTGGAACAAGGACAGGACCGAGTTGCAACCAACATCGGGCCCGACTTTGAAGTCTACAGAACATCGGACCGAGTTGCACAGTACCTCGGGCCCGAGGTCCTCCGTGTCGGTCCAAGTCGGTCTCCGAACTACTTGGGCTCCAAGGCATGAATTTGTGAACTTCCACTTTTGCCCCTCATCTATTAAAAGGCCCTCTTGTCTTCTAAGAAGGGGGTTCCCACACTTAGCAAGGGAGCCAACCCTCAAAATCTCTCAAGGAGATACTTGGAGAGCAAGGAGGAAGGAGAGGAGAAGGAGAAGAGAGAGAATCGGCCAAGAGGGAGGAAAATTGATAGGTTTGGTTGATAGATTTGCTTTGCTTTGTTTTGATCTTGTGGATTTGGAAACCCTTGATTGGGATTTGTGGATTGCCTTTGATTTTGAATGAAACTTTGCTTTGTCTTAAGATTGATGATGTTGATTGCTTTCCCTTTTGATTTGTTTGCTTTCTTTGTTTGCCACATGGAGTAGATCTCCTTGATCTTGGGTTATGGGGGAAAACCCTAGCTAGGTTTGGGCTATAAACCCCAATTCCATAGCCTTGAGTGTTTGATCTAAGGAACCCACTCTACATAGAGCTACAATTCCTTGCGAAAGTCGGGAATCAAGGCTTGAGATTGGCAAAGTAGCGAAAGTGAACATGTGTCAACCTCAAGACCTTGCTTCGAAGGGGATTTCCCCAATGATCGATGTGTAGAAGTGGTTGGAACGAGGGCGAAAGCACTCGATCCTAGTCCGATCATCACTCATTGCTCGAATTGGGGTGGAAAAGCCTTAATCTACTAGAGAAGGAACCCAAAAGCCCAAGATCTACTTTTAATCTTTGAGTTCGACATCCCCAGCTACCTCGGGCCCGACTTACCCAGTGTCGGTCCCGACTTCCTCTCGTCGCCAACCTCGGGCCCGACGTGACCTCAGTGTCGGTCCCGACTGTTTTCTTTGTTTTCCTTTGTTTTATGCTCTCCTTTCTAGCTTCCTAGTATCTAGGCACATCGATCGAGTAGACTTCCCGAGTGTTCGACACCCACCACGTACTACAACGGGGTCGGGTTATAAATTGTATCTCTTGACCCTCGCACACCGTGAGAGGCGATCAAAGAAAATGGCGCCGTTGCCGGGGAAGTCTAAGTGCATTGAGTGCCAATTTGGTGAGTTTCTTGTGTTTTGGTAGTGATTTGGGTGAGGGAATAGCCCAAACCCTTTGTTTGTTTTTGATTTGTTTTGGTTTGTGTTTTTGTTTCATAGGTGTATGCTAGCTCGTTCCTCCCGAGGAACACTTGAGCTTGAGTTTGTGAGTGATCCGGAAAGTATTCTCAAAGAAGCCCGAAGAAGGAAAAGGATGGAGAATCAAGCTCTCCATGTTGATGAAGAGTTGGCTCGACTTAGGGCCGAAATGGCTAGATTGCAACTTGAGAGGGACAATCAAGAGGAGGTGGCAAGAAGAGAACGGGAGCAACGGATGAGAGCCGAGGCTCAACTCAATGCTCTACCCCGGAATGCACGCCAATACATGCATCCGGAGTTGAGGGTACCCGAGCCGGCTATTGTGCTTCCCGAGGTTGCCAAGAATTTTGAGATCAAGACGCAATTCATCTCCCTCATCAAGCGTGATCAATTCGAGGGCCGTCCACATGAATGTCCCATAGAGCATGTTAAACGATTTGTGGATATGTGTGAGACGATCTCCACCGACGAGGAGACATTGGAGTATGTGCTTCTAAAGGCGTTCAAATGGTCACTTGGGGGCAAGGCCACACATTGGCTCGAGAGCCAAGCTCCTAGGTCAATCACAACTTGGAAGACACTCTATGATGCTTTCTTGATGAAGTTCTTCCCGCCCTCAAAGACAACCGAGTTAAGAAGGAAGATTGCAAGCTTTCAACAAGGTCCGAATGAGCCCCTCTTCGAAGCATGGGACCGTTTCAAGGAGATGTTGCGCCAATGTCCTACTCATGGCCAACAACCATATGTGCTTCAAGACATCTTTTTCCAAGGCATCAATCCGGTAACAAAGGACAAGCTCAATCTCCACACCGATTGTGGGTTCATAGACTTGACACCGGACCAAGCTTGGGAGCTACTTGACAAGCTATCCGATTATGAGGCCATGTATGGGGTGAGTCAAGCTAGCAAGGAGGTGAAAGTTCAAGGTGAAGGTGCAAGGAAGTTATATGATCCAAAGGGAGAAGACATTGATAGGGATGTGAAGCTACAATTCCTTGAAGGTGAAGTGAGCAAGCTTAAGAGGCAAGTCCACTACTACAAGCAAAATGCTAGAGCTTGTGAGGAGTGTGGATCCTTTGCACATGCTACACAAGTTTGTCCGAATGAGAGCCAAGTACGCTTGGCCGAGCGAATTGAGGAGGCAAACTATGTCCGAGGAAATTTCGGTGGAAGAGGCAATTTCAACAATGGTGGCAATGGCCGGTGGAACAACGGTCAAGCTCAAGGCTACAACAACAACTTCAACCAAAACGAGCCAAGGGCGCCACCACCACCATATAGACCACCGGGATTCAATGAGTTACAAACATTTGCTCAAGAGATGAGAGATGGGTTCAAGGAGATGAGGACCCAATTCAATGAGTTTGGTGCATGGAGGAGGCAAGTCGACAATCAATTTGCTCAAATTGCAACTCAAGTCCCGAGAGAGAATGGGAGACTTCCGGGCCGACCCGAGGAGAATCCCCGAGCTCAAAACAATCAAAATGAAGTCCGGGCAATTGGATTGAGAAGTGGCCGAAACCTACCCGAGCCACACGTGCCTAAGAAGGATGAAGAGAGTCGGACCAACTTACCCAGCAAGTCGGGTCCGATGTTCCCCGAAGTCGACTCAGCAAGATCGACTCCTTCACCCAGGACCGAGGTCGAGAGCAACTCGGGACCGACGTACACAGACCTCGATCCTACTCCTCTGTCCAGGACCGAGACTCACAACATCGGGCCCGACATGGTGCCCAAGTCGGTCCAACCAGGAAGTGTTGCAAATGAAGTAGGGAAGTCCAAGGAGGTTGATCCAAGCAAGATTCAAGGTGCAACGATTCTTCCATATCCCTCAAAGAAGCCGAAAGATGTTGTTGAGAACAAGTTCAAGAGGTTTCTCAAACTCTTGCAAGGCTTGAACATCTCTATCCCGTTCACCGACGCATTGAGTGAGATGCCATCTTATGCCAAGTTTTTAAAGGAGATTTTGAGCAAGAAGAGGTCCATAGTGGAAATGCAAGATGAGGTTAAGACCTTGGAGTTACCACAAAAGCTAGGAGATCCCGGTCGTTTTGCTATAACCATTGGCGTGGGGTCTCAAAACTTCCAAGCCTTATGTGACCTTGGGGCAAGTGTTTCGGTGATGCCCGCTAGCATTTGGAGAAGAGCAAATTTGGGTGAAATGGAGCCGGCCGATAAGTCCCTAACTATGGCCGACGGTTCCATCATCAAGGCCAAGGGAATATTGGATGACGTGCCGGTGCGAGTTGGAAAGTACTTTGTCCCCGATGATTTCGTGATCTTGGACATGCATGAGGATCCCTTGGTCCCAATAATCTTAGGAAGACCATTCTTAGCTACGGCGGGGGCAAGGTTTGATGTCAAGAACGGCAAGGTTTCCTTTGAGATTGGTGAAGAAAAGGTCGATTTTCACTTCAACAAAGCCTTGAATGAGCCGGACGCCTTGGCTATCCTCAAACTTGAAGAGAGTGCTAAGAGAAAAAGTGAAGAAGTGGAAGTTGCTAGAGAGGTTGTTGTGTTGAGAAGTGATGAAGGGTTCAATAAACAAATACAAGCAAGGGAGTTGTTGGAGCAAATTGAGGAGCAAGATGAGTCAAGGATCAATGATAGCCCAAGGAGAAATGAAGAGTATCCTTACTTATATCCTTTTGATGTTGGTGATGACCACAATTCTTCCCAAACTTTTGATTCCTACATTTGTCTAAGTGATTTGAAAGATGACTTAGGATACTCCTACATTTGCCTTAGTGACTTGAAAGATGAATTGGTAGAATCTCCTAGGAATTCTTTAGGTAACTTTGGTGTAGGAAAAGAAAAACATGATGGAGCAAGCGAGGAGGAGAAATCTCATCCGTTGGAGGAGTATGATGAGATAGGACCGAGATCGGAGAGCCATGCCTATGTAGACCATCGTTGGTGGTTTTATGGGTATGAAGGCAAAGGCAATGGGCATAACAATGGCGAGCAATTCACCGTGTTTCACCCGCCATGAGGTTGAGGTTAGGAAGTCAAGCTAGTGACTCTAAACGAGCGCTTCTCGGGAGGCAACCCGAGCTAGTAGCTTTCTTTTCGTAATTTTAGTTTGATTTTTCTTAGTTTAGCCTAGCTTTTCCCTAACCAATCTCTATCTAGTGTTTTGTGGATTTATGGTGTTGTGCATTCTTCAAAGTTGTGTAGGATTTGAGGTGAAATATTTAAATGGAAATATGGGAAAGAAGTTGCAAGAGGATGGAGTAAAATTGGTGACCCGAATACTCCCACATCGAGCCCAGGTAAGTCGGGCCCGACATAGGGACGTCGGTCCATGAAGTCGGTCCAACCCGATTTGACTAGTTGGAATGCCAATTTTGCCCTTGACCTAATTTGTCTCTTTCCCCCATTAAATACAATCCCCCACCTACCTATCATCTTCATATCAACCACCATTCCCAAAATACAACCCATCTTCCTCAAACACTCTCAAAGTCGGCCGCCCCTACCCTCACCATACTCGATCCACACATCTCACCACTTCATCTCGATCCACTCACAAAAAGGCCTCCCAAATCCGATTCCAAGTAGAAATCTCAAGTTCAATATAGTTCTTCATCCCCCATCTCGATCTAGATTGAGAAAATTTGAGTTCTAAGTTGATTATTTGTTTAAAAGTTCAATACTCTTCAAATCCGGTATGTGTTACCGATCTCTACTTATTTCTTTGAAAATTTTGTGCTTTCATTGCGTAGATTGAGTAATGCCATGTTTGATTGAGAGCTTGAGCTTGAGCATCAATGGTGGATTTGCATGATTTGTGAAATTGAGCTTTAAAGTTGTTTATGCATGCTTAGATCCATTTAGAACTTCGATTAGGGATGTTTGATGGTTGAATTTGAAATTTAAGTGCATGATAGAGTGATTTGGGTTGGTGTTAGGCTAGAAGTCGAAGCATGAATTAGGTCGAGATCGAAGTGCCCAGGAGAGTCGGGCCCGAGGTGAGAAAGTCGGTCCGACAAGTCGGACCGAGGTTGAATAAGTCGGGCCCGTGGTAGACTGGAAGTCGATCCCTGTTGTTTTTGCTCTCTTCTTGTGATATCATGTGGATTCATGTGTTTAATTGTTGGCTATAGCCTAATCATGATGTAGAATGATCATTTGCTTAGCTATTGTTAGAAGATATCCATGATGATTCATGTCGGATTGAGATGCATGTGAGTCTAGAGACTAAGTATGGGGTCCCCTTTGTGTTGAAATGTTGTTGTGTGTTGATGAGTGCTTTTGTTGAGTTGTATGGAGTTTATCTCGGATCCTTTTGTTTGGGTGGATGTGTGTAGGTACCATGGAGACAAGATTTTCATCCTCTCATGTGGAAAGGCCAAGGAAGAAGTCCAAGAAGACGAGGAAAGAGCCGAAGTTGGATGATGTCTATTTGGAGGATGATGAGCAAGTGGAGAATTATGAAAGATATATGGCGCTTGAGCACCACACGAGGTGGCTCGATTGGGAAGCCGTAAGAAAAATGGACATGGATCAAGACCTTCCAAGATGCTACTCCCACATCGGTCTTAATGGGATGCTAAGGTGGGACAACACTCACTACCTCGCCCTCACCTCGGAATTCATGGCCACATTCGAGTGCACTTATGATAATGTGGAGGATGAGGAAGGGGCGCTCACTTTCCGATTGGGCAACGAGGACCACGACCTCACTCTTAGGGATTTGGCTACCTACTTCGGGTTCCCATGCCCAAGAGAAGAGGCCGGCGTCAACAATGAGAAGGTGAACCAAGTGTGGCGTCATGTGACCGGGAAGAGTGAGATGAGAAAGGGCGCCTCCACAAACGAGATTGCTAGCCCTCTGTTTCGGGTCATGGTGCGAGTCTTGGGGTGTGCAATCTATGCTCGTCATGAGTTGAGCAAGCCAATGAAGGAAGAGATCATGTTGCTCCATGAGATGCTCTTCAACACCGAGAAGCCCATGAATCTTGCATGGGAGTGGGTCAAGATGGTGCGGGACTTCCAAAGTTCCTCTTGGATCTACTTCGGTGGGATGATAGCAAGGCTCGCCATGTGTCTAGGAGTTGATCTTGACAAGTATTCTCCGGCTCCGAATGGTGTTGAGTTCATGAACATGAAGTATTTCAAGAAGGCCAACATCGTCAAGGAGAAGCTCTACATGATTTCCTTGGCCCCTCACTCAAACTATGAAGGTGTGTCGATCCGGTTAATGCACAACCTCTATGATCTTTCTCGGTATCAAAATTGGTACCAAGTGTGGGCCGGCAAGCCACACTCATTTGGCGACCCCGAAGGTGCAAGAGAGGGGCGGCGACAACAATCTCAACACATTCGGTTTACCTCTCCTCCATCTACACCGGATTCCGACCAAGACAACTTCGTGTTTGCACCTCGTGGGGAAGATATGGAAGTCGATCAAGAGCAAGATGAAGAAGATGAGCGCTTCCAAGGTTTGATGGCCAACCTCCGAGCCACGCACCAAGCTCCAACACTGGCGGACCGAGGTACACACCAAGTCGGGCCCGACTTCCCTCAACGTCGGTCCAGTTCATTTCATGGTGGTGAGGTCCCGAGGCATTATGAGCGTGGAGAAGGGAGCGGTGCAAGGCGAGAGCAAGCTCAAGGTGGTGGTTATGAAGGCTATGCCCAATGGTACGGTCCGGGAATGGTGTTTCCCGAGCAACAACAACCGGTGGACATGTCCTTCTTAGCCAACCAAATGGATCATCTCCAACTTCAACAAGAAAATGTTCTCCAAGAAGTCCATCAAGTGAAGCTCCAACAACAACAAATGTACCAACATCAACAACAAATGTACCAACAACAACAACAAATGCTTCAACAACAAAGTTCTTTCCAAGCTAGCCAACAAGAGATGAACCGAGCCCTCGGCTACACTAGACGAGAGGTAGAGGAGCTTAGGGAGGTGGAAGACCAAAGGTGGCGGGTCCAAGATAGCTTTAACACATGGATGAGCGGGAACTTCCCTTCCCGTGAGGACCAATGGACACACCCGGAGCCTCAACTTCAACCACCACCACAAGACTTCTACCAAGAGCAAGTGTACGAGAGGGAGCGGCAAGCAAGGCTCCAAAGAGGACGTAGACGTGACAACCCCTTCGAGTGATCCTATACATGCCATTGAAGAATAAGAAATTGTGAGCTTTTCATACTCTTCTCTCTTGCTTTTAAGTTTTGGTTTTCTTGTTTGATGGGGACATCAAAATTTTAAGTATGGGGTGGGGGTAAGTGTGTTCATGATTTCACTTGTTTTGAGGATATTTAGTTTGTGTTTCTAGTATGGGATGTTTGCTTCTTGGTTTGAGGTTTGATGAAAAAAACATGAATGATTAAATTGGTCTTGAATGGATGAGTTTTTGGTTTTAGAGAAATTTTTGCAAAAATCCATAAAAATTGAAAAAAAAAAAATTGTGTTGAAAACAACAAAGAGATTTTGTGTTTTATAGGTTTTGGACTAGAAATTCCCATCTTAGATTGCCAAAACAAAAGCTAATGATGATGTGAGCATGTAAATTCCTTTGCATATTTTTGGATAGTTTAGCCTCTTAAATGATGTTGCTTTTGATGTGATCATGATATCTTGCTTGTTTTATTGAACATGTGAGTTCTAGGATGAGTTCTTATGCAACTAAGTATGAGTGACCCTTGTGAGATTGATTTTTGGCCATTTTAGGGATGCTTGTTCATATTTGCATATCCCTCATTTTTCTTGTGTGATTAGCTCATTCATGCTTAGTAAAACTTGCTATTGCGGTGTTTATCTATTTTCCAAGACCGTCATGAGAATTGTCCTAGCATGGTCACATTGATTTTGAACTTTATTCTTCTAGTCACATAAATGTTCCATATCCTACCATGAAGTTAATCCTTTGTTTGTAGCCCCGTTCTAGCCTAAGCCTTTGTTTGAAACTCCTCAAAAATATTATTCCTAGCCTTATATGACTTGACCCTTATGGGATTGGACTTTAGAAGAGAGGTTGGGATTGTATTTGAAGAGTTGAGATTCTCTTGGGTTTAAGGGCAAAGAATGGTGTTATGAATCATGTGGGTAGTGCATCTTTGTTGTACAAAAATGAAAAAAAAAGAGAAAGAAAAGAAAGAAAGAAAATGTTGGAAATGCAAAGTGGAATAAAGCAAAGAGCTTAAGTGAAGAAAAAGGTCCGACCGAGTTACAAGCAACATCGGGCCCGATGTCATAAGAAAGTCGGTCCACATGTAGAAAGTGTTGAAAAATCCAACAAAAAGCATAAGAGCAAAGATGAAGTGGAATGTTAAGTGAAGTTTTGGGTTGAAAGGAAAATGTTAAGTCTTTTGGGTGAGTGTGAAAGTAATTGTGGAATTTGGTGAAGATGGTGAGAGTTTAGGTTGTTCAATCACCATTGTAAGCACCACAAGACCAAATAATTCCCACCTTGAGAAATACCAAAAGCCCCATTACAACCCGGCCGAATGGAACCTCTTTGAGGACCTCCATTGAGCCAAGTTCGAAATTCTTTGTGTACTTTGCATTAGGCATCTCTAGGTGGAGGAATTGGTGATATTAGCTTCAATAGTAAAGTTCTTACTTGCATGATTTTTGAGCTTGAGTGTTCATTGCTAAACCCAAACACATGATGAGTGATACACATTCACATATCCCTAAAGTGAGGCTTAGTTGCATTGACTTTATTCCTTGGAACACTTAATCATGTGTGATGATGTAATCTTGCTTGAATATCGATCATTTGTGCTTAAAATGTGTTTTCATATGAGGCTTTACTTGAAGATTATGTTTCGGTCTTGCTCACATTGTTATTGCTTGAGGACAAGCAAGTTTAAGTATGGGGTATTTTGATGTCTCTCTATTTGGTGGTGTTTTCATATGTGTTTTCCTTTGTAAATATGTTTCTTTTTCCCCTTTTCTTGTGCGTTTTGTTCCTTTTTAGCTTAGTTCCCGTATTTCTATGAGATTCGGAGACTACGCGCATTTTATGTGTTTTGTAGGTAATTCGGCATGGATCAAGGGTCGTTTTGAAGGAGGGTCGAGACATGGAGCAAGGCCCGAGCAAAGGAGGAAAGAGAGGAGCAAGCCATGAAGAAGAACAAGAGAAGCCAACAAAGAAGAAGGTGGAACAAGGACAGGACCGAGTTGCAACCAACATCGGGCCCGACTTTGAAGTCTACAGAACATCGGACCGAGTTGCACAGTACCTCGGGCCCGAGGTCCTCCGTGTCGGTCCAAGTCGGTCTCCGAACTACTTGGGCTCCAAGGCATGAATTTGTGAACTTCCACTTTTGCCCCTCATCTATTAAAAGGCCCTCTTGTCTTCTAAGAAGGGGGTTCCCACACTTAGCAAGGGAGCCAACCCTCAAAATCTCTCAAGGAGATACTTGGAGAGCAAGGAGGAAGGAGAGGAGAAGGAGAAGAGAGAGAATCGGCCAAGAGGGAGGAAAATTGATAGGTTTGGTTGATAGATTTGCTTTGCTTTGTTTTGATCTTGTGGATTTGGAAACCCTTGATTGGGATTTGTGGATTGCCTTTGATTTTGAATGAAACTTTGCTTTGTCTTAAGATTGATGATGTTGATTGCTTTCCCTTTTGATTTGTTTGCTTTCTTTGTTTGCCACATGGAGTAGATCTCCTTGATCTTGGGTTATGGGGGAAAACCCTAGCTAGGTTTGGGCTATAAACCCCAATTCCATAGCCTTGAGTGTTTGATCTAAGGAACCCACTCTACATAGAGCTACAATTCCTTGCGAAAGTCGGGAATCAAGGCTTGAGATTGGCAAAGTAGCGAAAGTGAACATGTGTCAACCTCAAGACCTTGCTTCGAAGGGGATTTCCCCAATGATCGATGTGTAGAAGTGGTTGGAACGAGGGCGAAAGCACTCGATCCTAGTCCGATCATCACTCATTGCTCGAATTGGGGTGGAAAAGCCTTAATCTACTAGAGAAGGAACCCAAAAGCCCAAGATCTACTTTTAATCTTTGAGTTCGACATCCCCAGCTACCTCGGGCCCGACTTACCCAGTGTCGGTCCCGACTTCCTCTCGTCGCCAACCTCGGGCCCGACGTGACCTCAGTGTCGGTCCCGACTGTTTTCTTTGTTTTCCTTTGTTTTATGCTCTCCTTTCTAGCTTCCTAGTATCTAGGCACATCGATCGAGTAGACTTCCCGAGTGTTCGACACCCACCACGTACTACAACGGGGTCGGGTTATAAATTGTATCTCTTGACCCTCGCACACCGTGAGAGGCGATCAAAGAAAATGGCGCCGTTGCCGGGGAAGTCTAAGTGCATTGAGTGCCAATTTGGTGAGTTTCTTGTGTTTTGGTAGTGATTTGGGTGAGGGAATAGCCCAAACCCTTTGTTTGTTTTTGATTTGTTTTGGTTTGTGTTTTTGTTTCATAGGTGTATGCTAGCTCGTTCCTCCCGAGGAACACTTGAGCTTGAGTTTGTGAGTGATCCGGAAAGTATTCTCAAAGAAGCCCGAAGAAGGAAAAGGATGGAGAATCAAGCTCTCCATGTTGATGAAGGGCCCTGCACGACCACCACGTACTACAACGGGGTCGGGTTATAAATTGTATCTCTTGACCCTCGCACACCGTGAGAGGCGATCAGTCGCTTGATGAGGTGGTTGATTCACCTCAATGGGTATGATGTCACTTACGAGCCACGAACGAAAATGAAGTCTCAAGCTTTGGCGGATTTTGTGGCTGACTTCACTCCTACCCTGCCAGAAGGAGAAGATCAAGACATATTACAGGTTGAAAAGTCATTAAGCACCGGCAAATGGTTGATGCACACTGACGGAGCGTCAAATCAAGTAGGCATAGGGCTGGGGGTAGTCCGGAAGTCGCCACAGGGGGATAGGATAGCCCAGCTATTCGATGCGCGTTCAAAGCTACCAATAATGAAGCAGAATATGAGGCCCTCATCGCAGGATTGATCATCGCCAAAGAGTTGAATATGCAAGAAATCGAGGTAATATGTGATTCGTTACTCATTGTCAATCAAGTCACGAATTCGTATGTTGCCAAGGATTCAAAAATGAAGGCGTACTTGGAGAAAGTCCAGGAAATTATCAAGGGCTTTAAACATTTCGAGATAAAACAAGTGCCTCAAGACGCTAACGCGCAAGCACACGCCCTAACAAACCTTGGATCTACAATTGTTCCGAGGGAGTACGATAGGATACCATTTGTACACCTGGATGCACCTTCTATAACAAAAGAAACAGAAGTGTTCGAGGTTCGGGATTCTAATACAACCACTTCATGGGTAACACCTTACCTAAAATGGTTACGAGATGGAATTCTACCAGATGATAAAGAAGAAGCTCGACGACTCAAGGTAAAAGCTTCTAGTTTCACTATTAAAGATAACATCTTGTTCAAGTGGATGTCTTCAGGACTATATGCACGATGCGTGAAAGAAGAAGAATTACCGAGGGCGTTATAGGACATACATGATGGAGAATGCAGGAACCACACTAGGGGTCGCAATTCGGCAAAGAAAGCAAGCAGGATGAGATACTACTAGCCTACCATGAACAAAGATGCAGTTGAGTTCGCTCGAAAGTGCGACGCGTGCCAGCGTCATGGACCAATTCCACATCAACCACCGGAGTTATTACACCCTATAACTTCCCCTTGGCCATTCATTAAATGGGGGATGGACATCATGGGAAAACTCCCTCTAGCCTCGGGACAACGTGTTTACATATTGGCCATGACTGACTACTTCTCTAAGTGGGTCGAAGTCGAGGCCTTCAAGGAAGTAAAAGACACACAGGTCATCTCATTTATCAAGAGAAACATCCTCAGCAGATTCGGTGTACCATCAACCATTATTTGTGACAACGGATCTCAATTCATTAGTGAGAAAACGAGATCTTTCTGCCAACAGTACAACATTCAGTTAGTGATGTCTACTCTGCGATATCCTCAGGCCAATGGTCAAGCAGAAGCAAGTAATAAGGTGATTATGAACACCTTGAAGAAACACCTTAAGGAAGCTAAAGGGAGATGGGCCGACGAGTTACCCCTTATTCTTTGGTCAGATTGGACGACTCCCAAGACCACTACTGGGCATACACCTTTCTCGTTAGTATATGGATGTGAGGCCGTGTTACCAGTTGAGATAACTCTGCCTACAACCCGTTACGGTCTTACTACTGAAGAGTCTAATCGAGACAACTTGTTCCACCACTTGGATACGATTGACGAGTTACGAGATGAAGCGTCTATTTGTATGGCGATATATAGACAGGGGGTGGCTCAAAGTTACAACAAACACGTTATAGCAAAGGTGTTTCAAGTAGGTGACTGGGTACTAAGGAGGGTCTTCCAAAATACCCAAGAAATGAATGCTGGCAAACTTAGAGCTAATTGAGAAGGACCTTATCATATCACAAGAGTTGTTCAGCAAGGGGCTTACGAGTTAATTTCCCACGACGGGAAAATAGTCCCAAGGAGTTAGAACGCGACGAACTTGAAGTCATATCACTTTTGAGAAAAGTCAAACAAGTCGCAACAAGGTATACATTTATTACTTGATATTCATCAAATTCATTTACATCATTTCACCTTACACATATGGAACAACAACGACACTACAAAACTAACACGGGATGCCTTGTGACGGTACAGGCCAAAACATGGGCTCTTGCCTTACAATCAGGCTACGATGTGCACACAACGACTAGTCACAAGATACGGGAGACGAGGAACACATTAATGACTCTAGAGCAATAGGAGTCTAACACGAAAGAGACATTTGTGTAATCGATTCAAGCTTTATTAATAAACATAAGTACTTTACATCTCTGAGCTTTATCTCATTACACATATCTCTATCCTAGCATCTACTACAAAGCGCTATTACAACGTAACAGGACCAAACAGTCTTCTGTCCAAACGCGTTAATCTCCAATCAACGATGACTTCATCCAATCTCGTACAACCTCCAAGACAAACACGCAAACAAACAAAAAAAACCATGCAAATATACAACACTCACAAAAACTCTTAGTTATGACACTAAGAGGGAAAATATAGTCTATTACAAACCATAGGGCCCTAGAACAAGCGGCCAAAAGTTAGATTGTTTAAACCCCGACATACCGGGGGTACCAAAAACTTCGTCTTTCAAACAAAAGAAATCAAAGGAATTTACTCCTTTGGCACATTTTCGGAGACCATCAAGTTCTCTGCAACCTCCACATGGGCTACCTCTTTGGCAACATGAGCAATCTCATCCACCAACGAAGATTTTGACCACGGCCTCCTCTTAGGGGGAACAATTTTTCGAATTGCTCTCTCTCTTTCACAGCGTCCCACGAGGTGTGCTTCCCAGCAGAAAATTCCTCCATCATCTCCACGAGGGCCCTGCACGACCAATAATCAGTAGTATCCTCGATCTCCTTTGCAAGAGCAGCCTCCGTCCTTGACGCAGTCATGAATTTCTCTTCCCAATCCTTAGAGCTCTTGGAAGCCTCTTCAAGAGCATCTGTCAGCTCTTTAACCTTCTTCTCTAGAGCATTCTTCTCATGATCCAGAAGAGTACTCCTATCCTTCTCAAGCTGAACATTAATCTTGCTCTGAGTTGGCCTGGTTGATCCTTGAAGACCTCAAAAGCTGATAGCGTAAGCTGGAAGCTCTAGAAAAAGTAAATAATGCGTTAAAACATAAGCAAGAAGTAAAATGCATAAATCGAAACACAATGAGTTACTCGAAATCAATAACCGCACCTGCCATTGGGCGGCCAACATCTCTCCGAAGAAATCCGACATGGTAGATCGACTCGTTGCACCACGAGAACAGTTCACGTGAAGAGGCATTAAAGAAGACAGGCACTTCTATGCTACCATGTCCAAAAACAACATGGTGCCCGGGAGATTAGACAAGTTAGGGGTGGAGTTGTTCTTCAAAGGGGAAGTCTTGGAAGTGACACCAGTCACCTTTTGAGGAAGGGACACCGCTAAGGACGTGTCAGCCGTCGATGCTGTTTCAGCCTTTCTTTTCTTCCGTGCTTCAACCCGTTCCATGGTGGTAAGGGAGGCAGTGGAGCGAGTAGTCCTTGAACCTAGCAACATGCAAATATGCAAGGTCATAGGAAACAAACATGTCAATATTCAGTAAGAAGGAGAGGTGTCAATACTTACTCGACATCTCAGTACCCTCGGAGTCAGCAAAGCACGCCTTCACAAGCCTGGGGTAAGATCTCTCTTCTGATGAAAGAGCTTATATGCGAGACACAAGTTGAGCCGACACCTTGCGGGGTTGAAAAGAAGCAAGGTTCACTTTATCAAAAACGAACATAGTAAAAGGTTAATGTCACCTAGAAGAAATAAGTCGAGCAAACAGAAAAAATACTACCCGATGAACGCCAACGAGGTTTTAGGAAAGAAGTATCGATTCCCAATGAAGACAACTTTACAAAGAAGAATTTGTCAGCCCAACCTCGGTCCGATTTCGACATGTTGTAAATCAGGTTGGATTTGTTTTTTAGGGTTTTCAGAGTAAAGCGACAAGGACCACCTTTGGAAAGACGGTAGTTGCAAAGGAAGTCAACAACTTTAAACGAGATATCATGAGAAGAACATAGAAGATCAACAGACAAGAGGAGTCTCCAGACTTGGGGAAATACTTGCCCGAGCGACATATTAAGGGTAGCAAGGAAATCAATCACAAGAGGAGAGAAAGGGAAACGATGACCAATACGAAAGGGGTACTCATACAAGCATACCCAGTCGTCGTTATAAGAATCGGCCCAGACACCAGGGGGAGGAAGGAAAACCTCAGCGGAGACTGGAAATCTAACAGAAAAAGCGAAAGAGCTTGGCTCAGTAAAGATACTGTCTCTTTGGTGGTAAGAGGTAAGAACGCCGGAAGAAGCAAAGCAAGGGGGGTTGGTTTGTTCATAGCGACAATAGAAAGATTCGATGGAAGAGCTAGAGTCCGCCATGAGAAGAATAGAGAAAAAAGTAGAAGATGAAGAATCGAGAATAGGAGAAACATACCTGTCAACCAAAGAACGCAAACGAAGCCGCAATGATCTCTTCAACAGTCTTAAATAAGAGCCGATGGGACGTGCTACAACTTTTGAGACCAAAACTCAAAAAACCCTAGAAAAGTTGGAGGGACGTTTTCCTGGGTTTTTTGGAGGGTATTGTTGGGCCCCTCAAACCAAGCCCAAATCCGCTAAATTAGGGATACAAGGCCCACATCAATAAGCATTAACGGGCACAAGGGTAATGGGAAGATCATGGCCATCAGCGAGGTAATGGCGAAGATCATGGCATCGGTGAGATCTCCGAGTAACGGTCACACCATTAAATGACACTAGCGACATCCACGGGATCCGATCATGCCACCTGCAACGGTCGAAGATAAGGAAATGGGTATAAAAACACATAAAGAGCGAAAGAAAGGGACGGACTAATAAGATACCACACTCTCAAGCTCTAAAAGAAAACTTCAACTCTCATTGACATAAGTCTAGTGATTTATCGATTCTTTTGTAATCCGGAAGGAGTGTTGTAATGAGTCTATTGTTATCAATCCGCTAAATCGAATTCTCAATTCTACTTACTTCGTATATTTTCCTTTGAATCTCATCTTGTTTGTAGAGCTTAACGTGTTACAATTGTTTTCTGGTTAAGTTTCCCTCATTATAGCAGGTAACACATTTACGTGTTGAATCTTCCCAAAACAAATTGTAAATAAAACAATAATTAGCAAAAAAAAAACTTTTTTTGGAAAAGGTAAATTTCCATAGAAAAAGAGAATGATTTACAAAAACACTTAGGAGACCTAAGTAAGAGTCACACATCAACAAGGACAACCCCGTGAACAAGGGCATCCAAGAACAAAAACAGACCGGCAGACCGAATCGGAATTTTACGGTCCGGTCCAAGACCGGGACCGAGACAGTCTGGTCCAAGTCTAGAAATTTTGAAATTTTTGGTCCCGGTCCAAACCCGAGATCGGGCCGGAATTTCCCAGTCCGGACCGTAAGTCCGGTTTATTTATACTTTATAGGATATTAGGCTTAAGGTAATTGGGCTATGCATTAATACTTGCTACTATTTACTACTTGCTAATTACTACTATTTACTACTTGTTAATTACTATCTTGTAAGAAATCCAGCTAATTATTTTTTACTACTTTGTAGGTTGCGAATGTTTAAAGTTTCATATTGAAAAATTGTTGATTATTACTAAATAGAAGCTTTGAGTTGTGCACATTGGTCTTTGAACTCTATGATAGTATAATTAATCTTGCTAATTACTATATCTCTATGGTATGGGTGTTGATTTTCAGTCACTGCAATCAAATAAAATAAAACAACCGTTCAAATCGGTCCAAATCCGGAACCGGGTCGTAATAAGACCGGATTACGGTCCGGTCCACGGTACATATTTTTTTATAGGAAAAATTATTTATATATCCTTCAAATCTTTCAAAATCAGGTATATATCCCTTAAAACTTTAAAACTAGCTATTTATCCATCAAATTATAATATTATCTGTTTGTTATCCATATTCTTTTTCACCCTATTAAATATAATTTAAAAACTCACTAAATTTATAAAATCTAAACTACTCTCAACTAATTACTTAAGTATGTTTTAAAAAAAAGTTTTAAAGGTAAATTGTCTCTGGTATTTAATTGATTGCAATCATATACGTACCTCCACCCCCAGACCATGTTTTCCATCATATTGTTATATATAATTAAATTGATTTACCGATTAAAATGCAATTTTAATAAAAAAAGTATATAAAATAAAATTGTAGAAATTGAGAAGAAAAGTAAATTAATAAGATTAACTTACAAAAAATCCGCAGAGGTCTTTACAACTAGGGAAGAATCAAAGAAGAAATGGAAGAAGAAAATACTCAATCACTGTAGCGAGATAAGAGGAAAATATTTTTTTTAATCACAATTTATTAAATAAGGTAAGGGTATCTTAGGTAGTATTGATTTAGTGAGATTTCAATTATGTTTAATGGGAAAAAAGATTTTACATAAAAAAAAAATTACTATAATTTAGTGGATAAATAACTAGTTTTACAATTTTGAAGGACATATAACTGATTTTGAAAGATTTAAAGGATATATGAATAATATTCCCTTTTTTATAAATTACGTTCCACACTTCCACTTGTTTGGACCGGACCGGTTGCACATCCCAAACGAAAATGTACAACCGTTGGGCTCGTTAGTCGTTTTTATTCTTCCTCCTCAATAAAGATGGAGTGTTGTCACCTTCCTTTTGGGAAAGAAAACATAGTAGACACATTTCTGAAGAATAAAGACTTGTGCGTTCTGCAAAGAACAAGCCATCTTTTCCTTTTCACTATTTTATCCTTTTTCCACTTTATCTTTTTGCCAACAAACACCAATGGCTTCTCTCACGAAAGCTCCACTGCAACCCTCTCTCTCTCCACTGTACCACCGCAAACGAGTGAAGGTTCCATCTTTCTTTTTCCCCTATATAGTTTATTTTCTCAAAGATTTTGAAGAAAACTCCACATGCTTATATCTGTTAAAGCAATTCTTCTAATATATAAATTTTAAAAAGCATAGTTTACGATATGTCTCTCAATTTTGAGAATTTCACCCCCTTTTTCCATTATATATAATCATCACTTTGTATTCACACTCTTTTCTTGGTTCTATGCTTTGGCTTGTAAACTTGCTTGGTCAGATATATTGTGAATTATTTAAAGAAGCTGCTTGATTTGGGTAAGGAGTTAAAAATCGGAGCTTTTTGCTCTCTGTTGGGTGTTTGATGGAGATGGCGAACTATTGATTTGGAAGTCTGTGCTTCACAATGGGGTAAGTAGTTAATCCTCTCTCCAATTCTAATTCCTAAGCAATTTAGAAAGGAAAAAAGATGACACTTTTGAAAAACTGTTTGTCTGCTACTTCATTTAGAAAACCATTGTCTGATAGGGTAATTGTGGATCATTATTCCAGTTTTGGAGTGTTTTCATTTTGCTATGATTTTATTAATCACAAGAATTTTGAGACTTACTGTATGCAGAAATCGTTTTTATATTTGCAATAGCTTAACAGCAATCTTGATGTCATTTTTGTTGTTAATATGATAAGATTTTGGATTTGTCAAAGGTTCTATCTCGATGGTTGATTAGAAGAAATTCTTTTTGTGTACAGCTCCTTGAAGCTCTACAATGCTCTAGTCCTTATATTTGCAATTTGGCCTTTGGTCTCATGCTCTGAGAAACTTAAATCCACTGAAGTGGAGACCCTTTTGAAGATAAGGCAAATTCTCAACTCTCCAGGAGCTTTGAGCAACTGGACTACTAAAACCGACTTCTGCAACACTGAACCGACATCATCTGTAACAGTTGCGTGCTATGGAGGTAGCGTGTCTCAACTTCATATCATAGGAAATAGAGGGGCTCAACGTAACATCTCGGTTGAAGCTCTTGTGAAAACACTCTCCAAGTTATCCAGCCTAAAGGTTCTTAGCCTGGTCTCGTTAGGCCTTGGGGGCGAGTTACCTACACAAATAGGCCAGTTGTCGTCACTAGAAATACTCAACATGAGTTTGAACTCCTTCAGTGGTCCCATCCCTCAAGCGATCTTGAATCTAGTGAACCTCCAAACTCTTATACTCGATCAAAACAAATTTGAAGGTGAAATTCCAGACGTGTTGAGCTCCTTTTCTTCCCTGTCTGTCTTGAGCCTGAGAAACAACTCCCTGGATGGCTCCTTGCCCAAATCTTTGAGCAAGCTAGAAAGCCTTCGAGTTCTTGCATTGTCTCATAATCGATTATCTGGCCAAGTGCCTGATCTTAGCTCCCTACAAGACCTTGAAGAGCTCTACTTGGATAACAACTCCTTGGGGCCTCAATTTCCTCGTATTGGCACCAAGCTGGTCAACTTGGTGCTGAGAAGGAACAAGTTCATGTCTGGGATTCCTGATGACATTAGCTCGTTCTATCAGCTACAAACGTTTGACATTTCGTTCAACAAGTTCATGGCGCCTTTTCCTACTTCCTTGCTTTCCCTGCCGTCTATCACCTACATAAACGTGGGAAACAACGAGTTTACAGGTGTGCTTCTAGACGGCCTGCCTTGCAATGGTGATCTTAGGTTTGTGGATGTGTCAAACAATCATCTGACCGGAACGGTGCCAAGCTGTCTCCTTTTAAATCCAAGGCAGAGAATTATCTTCTATTCTGGAAATTGCCTTGCAACTACGGACCAAAATCAAAATCCTTACACATCTTGTAGGAATGAAGCTCTGGCTGCTGGGGTCGTGCCTTTGCACAAAAGGCACATGCGGGCAAAGGTCATAGTGATCATCAACATAACTTTAGGAGTATTAGGAGCTGTTGTCCTTCTCGGTATAATTCTGTGGCTCCTGATGAGGGTTCATGTGAACAAGATTGTCCAAACTCGGTCACAAACATCCTTGACTTCAGAAAACACATCGGTTCACTGCCCGTCAAAGCTGCTCTCAGATGCAAGTAGAATTTCTAACTATAATCTCTTCCTCTCCTCTCAAACAATAGTTATTAGTATATACATTTTATATTTCCTATGTGTAGAACTTCATTATTGTTGCAAAATCAATATCAGAATTTTCACTGATTGATGCTAGGCTCTATACTTTGCTACAATTTTTGTCTCGGCAATTTGACTACTTTTTTTTTTTTTGTCCTAGTGCAGGATATATATCTCAAACGATGAAAGTGGGGGCTCTTGGGATTTCTCCGTTTCGTAGCTTTTCACTGGAAGAGCTTGAAGGAGCAACGAATAACTTTGACACCTCTGCCTTCATGGGAGAAGGCTCTCATGGTCAGGTATATGCCGTGATGAATGCTACTTCACAGCTCATGGGAGATCCATTGATACACTTTTCCCTTTAACTGTTGATTGATTTTTTATTCAGAATACTAGGAAGTGAGTTGTGACCCTTCTCTTGTAATGAATGGAAGGTTCTTCAAATAACAAAATTCCTGATATGTTTTATCAGATGTATCGAGGCCGGCTAAGGGATGGTTCTTTTGTTGCCATCAGATGCCTGAAACTTAAGGAAAGCCGCAATTCACAATACTTCATGAAGCACATAGAACTGATATCCAAACTCAGGCACAGGCATTTGGTCAGCGCTATGGGCTACTGCTTTGAGTATTACTTGGATGATTCAACAGTCAGCAGGCTTTTCCTCGTGTTTGAATATGTGCCAAATGGGACACTTAGACATTGGATCTCTGGTAAGTTTATTAAGCCTTATTTTTCCTTACATACACATGTTCTGCAAGTAATATTAATATCAGTTGGAACTTAACTCATATGCAGGGCATGCCAAACACAAACTTACATGGTCTCAACGTATAGCAGCGATGGTTGCTGTGGCACGAGGAATCCAGTTTCTGCACAAGGGAATCGTGCCTGGAATCTTTTCAAATAATCTGAAGACGACAGATATCTTACTGGATCAGAATTTCAGTGCCAAGATTAGCAGTTACAACCTCCCACTGCTGCCTGAAATCCAGGGAGAGGTCTCATCACAACCTGCTTTTTTTTTTTTTTTTTGCAAGATTAGCAGTTTATCTGAATTCTTACTTGTTTGTTTATAGTTGCAGGCCATTGATGCAAGTACTCGGAACCTGACTGGAATTAACCCTAGGTCAGATTGGCATCTAATCCAAACTATCCTCTGCATATCCTGATTTAGGATGTAAACTAAACTATTTTTCATGGATTTAGGATAATGCAAGATGATAAGAGTGATATCTATGACTTTGGGATCATACTCCTGGAAACAATCATGGGAAGAGCAGCTAGATCCCAAAGCGAGCTGAACTCCTTCAAAAATCAGGTACGTACAGACACGTCCTCCAATAAAATGAAAAAATGAATTCAACCAATTTAAACATTGAAACACAAGGAGAAAATAGATTTGGGGAACATGAAATCTGAACTACGCGAGTCACGATTGTAAAGGTACAAGCGTGTGTGACTGGGGATGAAGCAACCCGAAGGGGAATCGTGGCAGAAGAAGTGGGAAGCATGTCTTCGGATCAGTCACTGAAGACGGCAATGGAGATGATTGTTCGGTGCGTGGGGGACGACCAGGCAGAAAGGCCGCCGATGGAGGATGTGATATGGAACCTGCAGTTCATGGCTCAGGTGCAGGACGCGTGGCAGCTCGGGGACACCAAATGCTCCCCAGCAGATGCGCCGCCTCCCCATCATCTTCCTCGCCTTAGGCTCACCTATCAGTAGTCTTCACTCTTCACAACTCTGCAATGTGTGTATTATGATCTTGTGCAAAGTGTTTTTTTATTGAAAGGTATAAAAAAGATTTTACACTTCACGTTGTACTACTTTTTGTACATCCAATGTTCTTCAACCAAAGATTAAACACCTTCTGTTTGGCTAAAACATAACACAGAACTGGTTTCTACTAGAACCCTTGATTAACAGAGCCAGTTTTACTATCTTACGGAGAAGATAAATATTAGATATGCGCCTACACCAGGACTTAATTTAAATAAACACATAGAGAACTGCCAAAATTTCCCCCTTTCTTGAATTCTCATAATCACCTTTACAAACAGTAGGCATATTGCAATTTTCTCATCAAATTTCTTTTCAAAACGTTACCTAATAAAAACTATTTAATCATACGAAATATCTTAAATCAAAACAAAATAGGATCTGTGAATCAGATCAACCAATATAAGGCGGGTAATCAACTGTCTACTAAAATCTATGGCCTTTTCAGCTCCAAAGTGAAAGAGACATATCAAGAGATAGTAGCACATGAGACCAACTTAAGGCCTTGTCAAACCAACAAGTAGCATTCATAAGCGCCATACATTACCAAATCACAACTTAGAAAAGATAAAGAAGATAATACTGCCACTCCACGAATTCTACCACTGTTTGCATAATATACAAAAAAACTGCTCACATTTGAGCTAGATTTCTTTGGCATATACCTAACCAGTTTCCTGCTCAAATTCACCTTCAGATTCCTCGGGGTTGTCAGCATCATCATCGTCATCTCCATCATTATCAAAATCTTCTTTATCATTTTCCACAGTAGTTCTGCCTATGATGGTCATGTTGCTATTAATCTTTCGAATTTCACTACACTGCAAATGAAGTCACTCATGCTCAGATTTTACCAGACATATATATATATGGTAACAAGCCTGCATCAGTCTTGTATACTCCGCTATAAAATACAAGAACTATGAACCTATGTCCAGAAATCAAAGATGAAATTACAATTATATATCCAGAAACACGACTGCTTAATATGCTAAATCTTAATTGGTAACCCATAGCAGACCAGTGATGCAGAACCAGGAAACCAGAAACAAGGAAAAGTATCAGCAGGTGGCAAAAAAACGAGTACTTCAACAGATCACTTTCCACTTAACGAACCTTGAATAAATGATTTTTAACCACCTGCTAAATTCAGCCTTACGCCACAAACACCCACTCTTGCTAGTCTATTACGAAATTGTTAAATGAAGATGCACATGTTGGCCAAATTGAGCCGAAATATGTTCTTCCCATACAGCTGGAAACACTTTTATTTTGAGAAAAGTCTCATTTTCATTGTTCTTTTAAACTTTTTCTTTGGATTATATATGGAAGCATAGACAAAGGAAAGGAAATCACAACAGCTCAAAAGTATAATAGCAAAGATTGTATTCTTCACAATGATTTCGAGCTCTGATGGCAATCATGTTGAACGGCTCCAGAAATACTGGTGAGTGGCAATGGTGGTTCATATTCTTTCAAGAGGGTAGTATGGTAAATTTAGTCAGTTAAATGCTCTACGTGAGGATTAGGATCTCCCTCATGAGAGATGAGGGAAGGCATCAACACATTTTTTCACCTATAGTATTCACAGACTATATGTTGTAGAATGAAATAAAAAATTGAAGAAATGAACTTTTTGTATCACTCATTGAAAGATCAAAACCCTCATTCTCACTTTTTTCTACCATGTGTATAGATTTCACCATCATTTCCCTTCTAATTAGCTCTCACCCTTTAAATTGCTCCTCCCAAATGCAAATACACTAAATCACCATCTAGCGCTTTCTCCCCCTTCATTCTGCTTCATGACAACCGTCATCACCTTCTCTTGCCCGTTATCTACAGTAAATTCTATGTGCAGCTTTACCCTAGCACTCCAAATGTGCTTGATCATGCTGGGGGTGATCTTCATTCCTTTGAAGGAACCAAAGCACACAATGAACTCTTTTTATTCAATTTTTTTTGAATCTTTAGTAAATCGTGGCATTAGTGAAATTTTTTGGTTATTCTTCTTCTTCAAAGAATTTTTATTGTTTGTTTGGAATTTGTGTTCTACTAAATGATTGGGATTTGTACTTAATGAAGCATGATTTAATTTCAAAACTAGATAAAAACACATCTATCAGCCAACCCTTGTATAGAGAAGGTGATCGGGTCCCCTAATTTTCCAACTCAGAACCTCAATTCTTCTGAATGTATTTGTGCATTGTTTAATTTGACTTGGAGTTTCCTGATCTGTATTTTCTAATTTGAAGTTTGGTCTTTCAGAAAGATCACTAAAGTGAGCTCCACACCAGGCAAAGTTAAAACACTAATTTTAAACTCTCATTGCACCAAGGTAGCGTAAACAATCAAAATCTAGATCAAACCAGCCCTGGTGAAAGAGTTTTAGCACACACGGTCTGTATACACAATTTGGATGATAGAAAGAAGGAAGATAAAACAGAAATGCGTACCCTAGCAAACATCACAAGGACAACACGCATTTACATTAAATCCATTTCTCTGATCCTTCAACCATTTCTCCAGTCGATGCTATGTGTTCACGAGTAATAGTCATAAGAACCATTGCCTGTGTGAGTGTGTCATGTAAAAGTTGAATTCACAATCCCCATCATGTTTTAATGCAAGTCGAATTTGGAACCATTTGAATAGAATATCAACTTCGAATTTAAGCGATCGAAACCGTGATTTTTATAAAGAAATTAGAATTGAATTTCTACTTGGGAATAATATCAAGTTATCAGCCCGCGTTAAAAAACCCTCGAAACCATGGCGCACTGGATAACACAGACATGTCAACTTCTAAGATTCACCCACAGTATAAGCACAAGATTCGATCAAATTAAAGGTGATAGAAGTTTGTTCATCACGCGAATTGAAATGATAAAGCGAAAGAAAAGGAGGGGAAAAGATCGAGAAGTAGGGCACCACCTTTTCTTCGTAATCGGATTCTTCCTTGGCGAGGACGAGATCATCGTTGTGAGCAGTAGAGCAATGTTGTGGAAGCAGAATCGGAGCCGGAATCTTCACAGCAGTAGACGGAAACTCAGTCAGGAACGCTGGGAACTGCAGCATGCTCCCCACTGTTTTTTCTCTCCGAATCTCCAAAATTGACAGAAGAAGAGATGGGGGATGAGAACCAGCAGCGGGGTAATAATTACCGGAAATCATCTGTAGTATAGTACTACTATACTAGCATATATATTCTCGTCCCTAAAAAAAAATTGTTTCATAATGAATTATGTTCCTAACACAACTCCCCAAATTTTAAAATCTCTACATATAAATTTATATTAATAATATAAGGAATATTATTATAACATAAGAATGTAACTACTTAAATAAACGAATGGCAAAGAGGTAAATTGAAAAATTAAAATGCCTATATGACATAGTTAAGACGACGACACGTAGGATAGAGGGATTCGACTTTAGTTATAGTATATTGATGTTATATTACCGAAAAGGCTCATGTTATGCATCATTCTTAAAATTAGTTTGCATCTTTTAATTTTTTTAAAATTACAAAATTAGTCCAAATTTACTTTTCCTTCTTATTTTCCTATTCTCTATTGTCTGCAACCCTAATTCAAATCTAAATATTTTTATACTCTTATTGATTAAAGAATGTCGAGTGACAATGAAAGAAGCTCCGAAATAGAGTTATGTAGTCAAGATTACATGGTATGTTCACCATTCGTATAAGCGTTTTTTCGATTTTCGCAATTATACATGCACGTGCGCGGATTGCATGCAAAACTATTGTGCACACAATTTGTAAGTGTGCATAATAGTACTGCACACAAGAAGATTGTGTGCATAAAAGCAGTGCAAGTAGGAAGTTTGTGTGCAAAGAAGCAATGCACACATAAAGATTCTGTGCAGATAAGAAATGCACATCAAATTGTTGCATGCAAAATCTGTATGCCCGCGAAAGATTTGTGTGCTCCGCCGAACGTTGCAAGATGAAACACGTAAACACCCATGAAGGTCAGAATCAACGAGCGAGTATGTGATAGAGCATATAGATATAGGTTTTAGAGCATGTTTTTATTCCCGTTTTATGCATGTTTAGCTAGAATTTCACTTTAAGTTGTAGGTTAAGCTTTATTTCAGTTTAGTTCGGAATCTACGCGCTTGTGTGCTTTATTGTAGGTTGGAAGGTGAAGCATGGTGGATATGAAGCTAAGGGACGGAGCTTTGGGGACTATGGTGAAGTTTGATGAGGCTTAGAAGTGATTCAAGTGAAGATTAGAAGAGCTAAGACCCAAGAACTTGTGTGAAAAGAACGCTTAAACCTGGGTCATGCATTTGAGTCTTATTTTGACACCTCTATCTTGCAATGCTTGGTTTGGGAGGTACAGTGGTCGGATGAAGCTGAATTTGGTATCACTAGAAAGCTAACTCGAAGAGCTACAATTCATATTTTTACTCCGAGTCCAAATTCCAACTCGAAAAGGGTCAAAACAGCCTCTAAAGTGTCACTAAAGTTGCTGCATGCAAAGCGCGGGCAAAGTGGCCATAACGCGACCGCGCTTTGAAGGGGCCAAACCGCGCTTTGGCATGTGTGTGCGGCGCCGACTCGGGCTTCCGCGTGATCTTTTGGGCCGACCTTATTGTTGTTTTTGAATATTTCTAGTTACCATATAAATACTTTTCTTAGGGTTTATTTTGGAGATATGCTATCTTTTACTTTGTGTTCTACGTTACTTTTGGATTGGAGAAATTATGGGAGACAAAAACCCTAGTTTTGCAATATTGAAGAGAAATATTACACTTGTAAGTTTAATTCTTCTTTAATGTCAATTTCTAGCTAATTTTCCTATGTCCAACTAGTTAGTTGAAATTGTATGCATGATCGTTTGTGAGATTTGAATTATTTTTGTTTCCCTTGACTAGATTGAATTTCTCCGTGCTTGATTGATTAAATTCACTTAGAATTATAATATCTTGATCACCTATTTTATTTCTAGGTTGAATTACAACTAGAATAATTAAATAGACGGTGGAATTTGATTATTCATGGATGAATCCTTTGATTAAACTTATAGACAGTGGAATAAGATTAATCAAAGGCGGAGAATTTAATCACAAAACTTCATGAATAGACAGTGGAATTCATGAACTATGTTTCTATTGAATGCTTTGAACTTAATTGCATGATCAATTTGACATAGAAAGTTTTCTAGGTTAATTGGTTAAAAAGTTATTAAAGACGGTGTATATTAATAACCACATTAAGCTTGAATTTCATAAATTCACAATAGATTAGTCAAGGGAAATTGAAATAAGAATAATCAAGGATCAAAACTCATGGATGCAATGGATACGAAACTAGTTGGACGTTTTTCTCTATATTTGAATCTTTAACTGTTTTATTTACTTAGATTGTTAGCTTGAAACCATAAAAATCCCCCTTTTACTTAGTAATATTATTTAAATACAAGTAATTTGAGTCCATGTGGGTTCGACTCTTGCTTCCACTATACTTACGTTAGGAAGTTAGGTATTTCCTTGACAGTGCTTTTACAGCGACATAAAAGTGCTCGTCAGTATGCGAGGAGGAGTTTGAACGTTAAAAGAAGATTTTGAATGGAGATTCAAAGGATTTTGATTGAAGACAGGAAAAATCGTGAAAACCTAGGCTTCCTTAAAACTAGACTTTAATTTGGGCTTATTTTGTAATAAATAGAAAATGGAATATTGCAAACTAAAAAAATGGGGTGGTGCATAGCTCATATGTACTGAAAATCACCCATTTAAATATAAATTATCAGAAGTCACCCATATATTGTATTATGTCAAAAAGTTACCACCCAATGCACTTTACTCTATAAAGGACCGTCAATGCGCGTGGGTCAATTTTTTTCCTTTTCTTTTATCCTTTAATATATGTATATTTCAAAAATTACCAAAAACCACCCATGCCACAAACTCGATTGAAAATTAGAAGAGGAGACAAATCAATGGGAATCGAGTAAGCCTAGGGCAACGATTGAATGAGGGAATCAGGAGAACATGATCGAACCAAGTAAATGAGGGTGACCAGAGGGTACTGAGAAATCGATCAACGACCTAGGGCTTGGAGTGGAGTGGAGTCACAAACTAGAGCTCAGTTCCAGTACGAGATCGACCAGGAAATTGGGCAAAATCGAAGATTGTGTTGACTTCTTTGAATTCCTAGGAAGGTAAGCATCTAATTCAACATCTTGTACTTTGTGAATTTGTTGGAAGGATTGTGTTTTCATTTATTGGAGTTCTAAGAAGGTAAATGAATTGTATGAAATGTAATGATGGAAAATCTTTGCTTTCTAGGTTTTATGTGCTCCAATACATGTGTTGGTGTGTTCCACTACTGAGTGCTGCAATTGACTAGGCTTGCATTTGACTGGTGTTGCATTTGACTACTCTTGCCATCTTTGTGTTGACATGCATTTTATATTCATTTTTTATATAGATATTTTTGAAAGATTTCTTAGTTTGGTGTGGTCACCAATGCTACATTGATAAAGGGTAGTTTGTTTTATGTATTGCTTAGCATTCTCTATTTACTACCCTATTGCAGATGAATTTAACATTTAGATTTCAATATTAGGGTCAATTTTATTTGTCAACGACAAACGAAATATGCTACGGAAAAGCTAAGGTTCATTTGTACAAAGGTATTGATCCAGAAATGATATCCAAAGTTGTGATGGAAACTTTATTAAGAGAAGAAGTTAGGCTGATGGATGTGAAAGAAATTTGATTCTCACAACCAAGACAAAAAATTCACAATGGTTTAAGGCTGATTAAGGGAGATATTGATGTCATGGAAATGGTCCAGAAATGTGTTGGGAATGATGGACTTGTCCACTTGTATGTGGTCCAAGGAAGTGAGACTAGCCCAATCTCTTTGAGAAGCCAAAACCCAATTGTTCAGCTTGTGTCTCATTTTAGTGATAAGAGTGTTCTGGCTAGAAAAACAAGCCAGACTCTAAGCCAAAACCGCAACCAACCCCTACTAACTGCTCAAGCCACAATTCCAAATGCAACAGAGGCAAAACAAGAAGAAGAATTAGATGATTTGTCTAATGAGTCAGGTAATGAAGATGGTTTAGATGATTCAGGTGATTAAGATGTGTTAGAGTCTGAAACTTTAGAATTAGACAATGATTTCGAGTTCATACAGAGTGATGGTGAAGATGATGAACTATTTATGGGAAATGTCGATGAGAATGTAGGTTTGTTTGAAGCTGATGCTCTTATTGATGAAACACAATCAAGAGCTAACCATTACAACTTTCAAATTCATCATGTTAATACATCGCCCATTTAATATTACAACATTGAAGAACATGAATACAACAAATACACGACAACCACTACAATCATACGACTTTAGTTTGCCTCCTGTTCAACCATCAACCTACCCAATAAGATCTTCGTGGATGCAAGTTGTTGTGTGATTTCTTGTATCTCAGAATGCTCCTATTTGACTGAATCCAAAAGTTCCTTAGTATTGTCTTCCAAATTTTCCTTCTCATTTACCAATTTGTTGATAAGATAGCTCTTGCATTATGTGGTTCATCCCTCCACGTACTCAAAGTAGTTACATTTGTTGGAAGATCTATAGTGTCGACAACCATAAAACCTTCTACCATAGTACATCTCTATATGTGCAGTAAATTCCTTTGCTTGAAGCCCACAAAAGCAAGCCTTAGGTTGTGAATTTGTTGAGGTATAACTTGAGCTAGACATTACATAACCTGATATGATATTTTAGACAGTTTATTTCAACAATTTAACCATTGTTTGCAACTGAAAATAACTAGGAAGATAGAAATCTTACTCAAAAGTAACTAAAGCCTAATGACAAGCACTAGAAAATCCTATCCAGAGTTTAATCTTAGGTTTGGCTCGATCACATTCAATTCACCATATTTCAATCACAATCAAGCATTGAACGTTAAGGTAAACGAACATCACTAATTTCACCTCTTATACAATCCAAACTGCCTCAACTTTAGGTAAACCCTAATTTACCTCAAATTATGAAACACTAGAAAATCCAAAATAGAACAACTCAAATTGCTAAATTTGACTCGAGTTTACCATATACTTACTAGTTCAGATGCTTGAATGGCGGCTTGAGGCTCGACTTGCCCAATCTGAACAACCCCAAAATTGTTCAATCTTTACCCAAATCGCTCGATTCCTTACAATGAGTGTGCAATTTGCCCAAATCGTTCAAGAGTGAAGGTCGAATCTTCAGTTTGTTGCCTTGATCTAGCTTGGTTTCTCATCCATTGAGCGATTTGGGCGGCTTGGTCGATCGCCCTCGCTTCTCTGTTTGAAATATATATATATATTAAAGGATAAAAGAAAAATAAAATAAAATAAAAATTGATCCATGCGCATTGACGGTCCTTTAATTGGTAAAGTGCTGGTAATTTGTATTTAAGTGGGTGGTTTTCGATAATATGGATAAATTTCAAGGAACTATTATCTTGGAATATAACTTTTCCCATGTATTTTAGTGGGAGCTCAAACAAAAGGTTTGTAATCCTTTTTAGGAAGGAGACTTAAACTTCAAGGAACTATTATCTTGGAATATGACCTTGTTTTTTAAACTAGGGTCTGGGGATGACATCATATTCATCATGGGAAAAGTCAATATGTGGATTGTGTGGGTTACACAAAATTTGACTAGGATATCTAACTTTTTAAGAATAAATTCTTCTACTAATGACTCTTGGCTTTGGAAAGCTTTGCTTAAACTTAGAGCACATATTTTGCACTCTCTACATCTTTCCTCTTCACATGTAGCTTATTTTTCTGTTGGAACAACTCGTCTTACTAAGACTAAGGTAAAATGGATTACAAGGAAGTGTGTGAATTGTTTAGGGCCCCTTCTCCACATCATGCTTGGTGCTTAATGATTTGGGAAGGTATCCATTCTAACAAGTGGAACTTCATTTGTTGGCTAGCAATTTGAAGACACTTCCTACTACTTGTAAACTTAATATCTGTGGGATCTTACCAATTACTTGTGCTCTTTGTGGGTTGGCAAGTGAGGATGAAGACCATCTATGATTTGACTGTTTGTTTATTAAGAATGCAGCTAACTTGGTTTAGCCTTGTTTCACTTTTCAACCAAAATAACTTTCACCCCATAATTACATTTTGAACCTCTTGAAATCCATGTAATCTTCCTAACTTTGCATTTTTCAAGGCAAAAATAAAATTTAATCCAAAATTTTATTTAGGACGCAAAGGGAAACAAGCCCAATTCTCTTATGGTGTGGTGGCATTGGTTCAATGATTCTACTAGTAAGAGGAATAATATTTTCCAAGTCAAGCTCCTAATTTTGACTACTATTGTGTATTTTACTTAAAAGACAAGAAATGATACCATTTTTAATGACATCCAAGCCCAACCCTGAGCAGGTGCAAGCTGTGCACCTACACGGGGCCTCAAAAGTTTAATAGGCCTCGTTTTTTTGGTCAGTATAGCCCAATTATATAAATTCTGATTTCATTTCTTTGTCAAAAAACATATAACTCGTACAGTAGAGGTGGGGCTCCATGTCAGATGAGTGCAAACTGGGGGCCCTCACTATTTATTGTTATTAATTAGTGAGTGGGCTTTGTAGCATTATTGTTGGTTAATACGAATAATTTATATTTATTTCTATAATTATACATACTCATATGTTAGAGACTTAGAGTGCTCCTTATAAAGCTACTATAGTGTAATAATTTTTAAACGTATAAGAGTTTATCTGTACATAGTTTTTTCATTCAAAGCATCATCTCAAACATTTTACTTTCACATGTTTAAAAATACTTCATTACACTATTTATTAAATTCATCTTTAACATTAAATAATTGGATAAAAACTTTTAAAGTAAAAGTATAAGTTTATATTTTTTTGAAGTTTATAAAGATTGTTAGTGGTTATTTGGAAAAGAAAGTATAAATCATTGTATATAATTTTTCATATATATAATAAATATTGTAAAAATGCATTAGTTTATACACAATTTTAATTAATTTACCTTTATTTTGTTTCTTTTTAATAATAATAATTAATGTTAACTTTTGTGCACGGCCTCCAAGAGGATTATAATAGAATGCAAATGTGTGTAGTTGTCAGTTCAAACTAATTAGGAGAAGAGATCAAACCATGGGAAGAAGATTTCTTCTTTGATTTACGTGATGGTTAGTTTTGTGTTGTTGTTTTTTGCTCTCTTTTCTAACTTTGTTGAGTGCTTTAGTTGGGGCTAAGCTAGGGATGGACAAAATTCGGTGTGGATTTGATTTTTGGACCAGATCGGGACCAGATTGGACCAAGGGGTATCCGGTCTGATTCTCAGACCAAAAAAATTGAAAGTTGGTCCCCGGTCTGGTCCAAAACCGGTACAGTCCGAATCGACTTTTTTATTAATAATTAAAATTTTATTTTATATAAAAAGATGTATAATTTTATAATAAAACCTATGTTAAAAAATATAAATTTAATTTTTTATATGATATAGTATATATTTGCTATAAAATAATATTTTTTATACATAATACATACTCTTTTATTTAAAATAATAAAATTTTAATAAAAGAATAACCCGGTCCAAAATCGGACCGGACCAGGACCGAGAAAATCCAGTCCAATTCTCATCCAGTTTTTTTGGAAAATTGGTCCAAGTCCGGTTTGGTCTTGGACCGATGCCCATCCCGAGGGTAAACATGATAAGTCAATGGTAGGTTTGACCATTTACTTGTCAATTGCTAGTTCAGTCCACTGGCGGTTGAGTCTGAACAATATTCGACAGGATAAGCATATTAAAGGCATTTGGATTACCGAAAGATTGGGAGATGAGTTGTGTATAGTACAGTACACCATATCACTTTGTGAGTAAGCTAGAAGGGGTTTTGGGAGTTGGATTAGAAGAGATCTATAGTGGAGATTGGGAGAGGAGAGGAAATGAGAGGTTGCAAATGAAGTTGTTTCTAACCATGTATATATAACTATGAATTTAGGTTTTTCTAACCCAAAACAAATAAAACCATGGTAGATAAAACTACTCATAAGACACCAGGGGTAAATAAAAACACTCGCAAAAAATCAAGGGTTCGGGGGGCGGAGCCCCCGACAACACCAGGAGTCCCAAGGGGAAGAGCCCCTTCGGGGGAAATTTAAACAACCTAAACGCAATTGAACAACCTAGAAATATATAATTAAATTTAAATGTTTTTAAATATAGACAACATTGGTGTCTATGGAAAGATAAAAAAAACTTATGAATTATGGTAACTTTTTAATATTTAAATTTCCCTAGTAGCCACATGTTGCCTACTGAGCAGGCCGTATTTGCCCGATGCGAGTGCGAAACATCTTAATTATTTTTCGCCCAAATTAGCAGCAAAAAGCTGCGTTTTTATACCCATTTACATTAAAATGACGTATTTCGTTCCCATGAACATGCACCCACGCGCATGCACTGAGATGCATCGTTTGTTCGAGGTTCATTTCATGCATCATCACTTCTCGTGACAAACAAACCCCAACATATTTTATAATAAAACTGGCACCATGTATTTGTGTACTTTTTTGATAGGGTAAGGATTAGAGTCGCCACAAGTACTACTTGGGCTCACCTAGAGCATCCACTAGGGATGAGAACTGGTTACTAACCAATTCTAGAGAAGAATGGACAAACCATCGCCCGTGGCGTTCGAAACGGTGACCTCGGGGTACTACCCCAAGGCTTAAGCGCTGAACCAAATGCCCGAAGGCCAATGTATGGGTGTATGATGCCATTAGGGGTGTTCAAACCCGGTTAACCATGATTTCGGCTAGTTAAAATCATGAACCGAAACCGAACCGTGAATCCCGGTTAACCGTATTTCGGTTAACCAATTTTTCGTTCGGTTTTCTCGGTTAACTGATAACTGTTTATGTAATTTTAGCTTAAATAATTAAGACTAAAATAATAAAATTTGAATACAAAAAGTGATCAAGTAAGACTTTTATTTTAAATATGTAATTATATCATATTGTTTTGGTTGTTGTAAACAAATATCGAGAGTATATAAAATATTGTGTGGAATCAAACATTGTGTGTATTAATTTTTATCCCATCAAATTTAATACGCGACTCTTATATCAATGAGAAGTGGAAAAATAGTGTGTAATTGTTAAAATTGAAGATGAAATGACTCAAAATTAGATTAACATCTTGAAAATCATAGATTTTAACCACTAAATAAATCAAAGAGAATAATATTTGAAAAAAATATTAATATATTTTCGGTTTTTCGGTTAAGGCGTGAACCGAAACCGAACCTATGAACCGAAAATTCGGTTCGATTAACCAAACCGAAATTTTTCAAAAAGTCGGTTTCATTAACCTAAAAAATAATCGGTTTTTCGATTTCGGTTTTTATGGACACCCTAGGTGCCATTATGATTTTTTTTCATTTCATCAATATCATCAAAAAGCCCAAGAATTTGTGATGCTTCCAAATATGCCAAATCACATTAACGTACATGATACTCCACCAGCCCAAATAAATAAATGAAACAGATTAGCGACAAAACTTGCTTTCTGCTTTAATGTATTTTTTATTTTTTTTTGATAAGTGCTTTAATGTATTTGTTAAATCATGATAATATATAAAAATTTCCCCATACATAATACTAACTCAAATATTTATGCAGAAAATGTACATTTGCAATATCTTGCCAAGTGGAATGGGAGAGGCCGCATGACCAGTTGGTAACTTCAACGGGTCGCTCGATTTCGATTTCAATTTCGACTATCTGCAATTTCGCACGCCTCCCCCCCCCCCCCCCCCCCCCCCCCCCCTCTCTCTGATCTGAATACCATAATCCTTCAACCTATAACCGTCGCCGATCAATCCTAAACTGTTTCTCTGCTTTTGTTTCATCTAAAATTTCCAATAAAATTTTGATCCAATTTGAACACGATCTAGAGAGGAAAAACAAAGGGATAAAATCTGAGAGAGAGGGCTAGGGTTTTTGTTTCAGCTGCTTGGATTAAACTTTTAAAATTTGATTGCAATTTTGGATATTTAGTGTTGATCCACGCTAATTATGCCCCAAGAAGGGTCCTCCGAACAAGAGGTGGACGATCCTGATGTTGAAGCATTTGTTGAGGCTGATCCATCTGGTCGCTACGGTCGGGTGAGTTTTATTTATAAATGGTAGTTGGATTTGAATTTGTTTATTCTAATTGGCCGATTTGGATGAGTTTCTAGCATTTAAATGTGTTTAGTGTTAAAACATAACGTTTGTTTTGCTCATGTTGCTCTTGGTATTGAGCAAATTAATTAGTATTCTGAATTCGTTGGGTGTTTCATTGCCATTGCAGTACAAGGAAGTTCTTGGGAAAGGAGCTTTCAAAAAAGTGTATCCTTTCTGATTATTTTATCTTTTCGGTTTCTGTTGCAATGCAAGGGACTTAGTCACTCACAATGTTGAATTTCCCCTTCCGGTATAATATATACCTCATTTGTTTTTTAGTCGTCCTTGATTATTATTGGGTTTATCAGATATAGAGCTTTTGATGAATGGGAAGGGATAGAGGTGGCTTGGAATCAAGTTAAGGTATCTGAAATAGTTCGGAACTCAGAAGATTTGGAGAGGCTCTATTCAGAGGTTCATCTGCTTAAGACCCTGAAGCACAAGAACATTATCAAGTTCTATAATTCTTGGGTTGACACGAAAAATGAGCATATAAATTTCATTACTGAGATCTTCACTTCCGGCACTCTTCGCCAGTATGATTGTCAATTATCTGCTTAAGATTTCTGGTCTACTTAACATTTCATGTCTTGATGATTTCTTATGTGGACTGTGATAGGTATCGGAAAAAACACAAGCGTGTTGATTTGAGGGCACTCAAGAAGTGGTCTAGACAGATACTAGAGGGTCTTGTTTATCTTCACAGCCATGATCCTCCTATTATACACAGGGATCTTAAATGTGACAATATTTTTGTGAATGGAAATCACGGTGAGGTGAAAATTGGTGATTTGGGATTTGCTGCTATTCTTCGCCATGCAAATGCAGCTCACAGTGTCATTGGTGAGAATGTAATCCTGCTTTGTTTGGTTTTGCTCTTTAGATCATTGTACATAATCTATTTGCACTTTTAGTTGGAATTCATTTTTATTACTGCTGTTTCTAGGTACACCTGAGTTCATGGCTCCAGAGCTTTATGAGGAAGAATACAATGAGCTCGTTGACATATATGCCTTCGGTATGTGTGTCCTGGAGCTAGTGACTTTTGAATACCCCTACATTGAATGCAGCAATGCTGCTCAGATATACAAAAAAGTGACATCTGTAAGGATCTCTTTATTCACTCTGCTAAACTCTTTTTTGGCTTTTTTTTTCCTATCCATCTTTTTTAATATGGGTGGGAAGTTTGTCCACCTGCACTTATTGGATTATATTCCTTCTCATTTGTCATCTCTCCTACATCACTGAACAAGGTCATCTATTTATTCCTTAACCTGTTGTATCAACTAATAAGGATTTTATTGCATGTAGATATTTTTGGGAATAGTAACATAAATCCTTTTGGAGCAGGCAGCTTGTACAAATTTCTTGACTTCTAGTACACAGTTTTGAGCCACTCTATTATGTATTGACAAACACTTGAGTTATTTGCTGCATTAGTATTATCTTAGTCTACCAAGCTGCTCAGCCAAATGTTTATGCACTTTATCAATGTTGCGTTTTGCATTTGAAGTCTGTGTTTTATCCTAAGACCCACACAATTTTTCAGTTGAGGTTTGACACCCAAATTTGCCCTTTGTATTCTATGCACCAGTTATTGGTGATTAGGATAAGACAGTGCCATAATACATTCTATTGTAACTTGAATCAATCTTTTCATTTTGCAGGGTGTAAAGCCTGCATCCTTGGGAAAAGTAAAAGATCCTTCAGTTAAGACATTTATAGAGAAATGTATTGCTGATGTGTCTGAGAGGTTGTCAGCGAAAGAACTATTGAATGATCCTTTTCTATCATCAGATGAGGATTTTGAAAGTGTTGGTCGTACTTTGCGGATTAATCCTGTTCCTTCAGGTGCGATTAGAGAACCCTAAACAATTTGAAAGCGTTATGCAACTTTTCTCATGGCTTCTTGTTGACTCTCTTGCAGTAGTAGAGGACCAATCTGAGCAAGGTAGATGGGTTATACACCATGGGGATCCTGAACCAAGTAGAGACTATATGGTGGAAGGTGAAAGAAAAGATGTAAATACTATATTTATTAAATTGAGGATAGCCGATTCTGCAGGTACCCTTTCTCTCTATCCCCCACCATTTTTGCATAATATATATTCTTTGTCTGCATAAATGTCTGTTTGATAACACACACCTACACTTGCCAACACGACGCATGTATCTGATATTCCCTTATAATAATGATAAACAAATTATATCTCATATTGTCTTGTAATTCATCAACTGTGCAGGTAATTTTCGAAATATTCATTTTCCTTATGACATTGAAGATGATACATCAATTGCTGTTGCTAGTGAAATGGTTCATGAATTGGACTTGACGGACCAGGATGTTACGATCATCGCTGACAGGATTGATTCAGAAATTAGATCACATATTCCCGATTGGTCTCCTAGAGAATCATTTGCGGATGAATCTGTTTTTGATAGTCACACTTCTGAAGTTCTGAAGGATGATTCTTCTCCCTTTGCAAATGCTTCTTCAGCTCCTTCTGGTGCTAGTCTTATTCTTGAGCAAATGCCTTCAGGGCGTAAGTTCTGGTTAGAGTCTCCAAAGACTGTTGATGGAAATCCATTTTCTCCACTCAAGCCAACCGCTTCAACCTCCTTTCACTCACAATCAGCATACAATGAAGAAGACCACACAGGAGAAGATAGTGAACAACGGATCCCTGGAGATGAAAATATCCCATCAGGTAATGATGAAGCTGTTAATCAGAATGAATTGTTGAATCCTGGAGGAGACTGCTCGCTCAAATTAGAAAAGCCATTGTCTGATAAAGCTCCTTCATTCCAAAAACTCGGTACATGTGATGATAAAGTCTCTTGTGAGCAACAAAATGGTGAATTTGATGAGAAAAATCTTCAAGTGCTTGCTTTCAGTGGGACAGACACATCTGAGGAAAGTGATGTGGTTTTGGGCTGTATTGAATCAGAAGAAGTAAAAATTGTGGCAAACAAACTTGAAAAATTGTTGCAGCAACAGAGAAAGGAGCTGGATGAACTGAGGATGAAGCATGAATTAACCGTATCTGATCTCTTAAAACAACTTCCTCATAAAGTTCGTTGCAAAGTATTCAAGCTATGCAAGTATACAATTCCTGATTATAGAATGCACTGTGAAAGTCATCTTTATGCTGAAAATGCTGCTGCTGGGTCAGGATCCGAAGCAGATGCCAAAGATAATAGTTCAGGCGGCATTTCAAGTTCAGTGGTAGATTTGCCTCTTCCAAATATCAAAACAGCTACAGATGTTACTAGAGTTTCAAGAACTATCCACTTGAGTAAAGTCAAGAATCCGGCAACCGGAGCTGAGGGCTTTGTAGTTGGGCCTGTCCTCAGAGATAGGTTAACTAACCTGAAGAGGGGCTCCAAACCTGATCTTGGAATTGCTGTTATTTTGAAAGATGATCTAGAGAAACTATAGCCTAGATACACATGTCCATGACTTTTTGCTTGGGAAATCACGACAAGCATCATGAAATATACGAATCAGGAAGCAAAATGCCTTATTCACCACCTAGCATCTCGTTATTGTTGTCTGCCATCATTGCTGTGTTGCACTGAATTTGGGAAAAAAAAATATACGCATGTACATAGGGTTTGTTTACACTTGAAAGTTATGGGAGCTCTAGATTCAAATATTCTTTTTTTTTTCCCTTTGTAAATGAGATGCCTTTGTTTTTGTAGTGAGGAGTTGGCTTGTGCTTTCCATGCTCGATTTTTGTGGAAAGGAAATCTGTGTAAGGAAAGGATCTTATCTTGTGGGAATTTTGAAATCGGATTGACGGTCCATGTTCTTCTTGTTGTCTAATTCAAGGCTTGCGATTTCAACACTAACTACATCCAGTACTACATGACTTGTTGTAACCGAATGAATCCGAAATAACACAACGTGATGATTTAGCATATTAATAATATACAACATATATTTATTTAAAATAGGTAAGATTTAGGTAGTCATGGAAAAAACCAGCGGTTTCGGAACTGAACCGGAACGGGTGGAATCGGGATCGGCCGCTCCCGATTCCACGTTCCTTAGAACTGGAGAACCGCCTATTCCGACCACGGTTTTGCATTTCCAACGACTATTTTTTAAAGGGCCGGAACCGGCCCCAGAACCATCGAGAACGGGTAAAAACCGAAACCGGGAACCGAGGAACTGGGGTTAGCCGGTCTCGATTCCATGGTTATGGAATTGTGGAACCCCCGGTTCTGGAACCGGACCCGTGAATAGATTTAGGATACTCCCAAGTACAACTTGACAATCACCCTAAATTATCGTTTTAAAAATCAAAACTTACTCAATTCCAAGCGAGTCTACATGCAATACAAGTTGACGGGGAATAAGAAACCGAAGACCTTTACCAATAACCAGTTGGTCTTGTGGAATGAGGTGCTAGGCCCCTTAAGCGTTTTTCCAGGAGATTTGAAGTTCGAATCTCTCCGGTAATGTGTATGGACAAACTGAATTGGAAGGGTCGCCCCTAGCAATGGGCCTCTACGGAACCCGAACAAGGATTAGTCTTCAATCCGTATTGATTAGGAATACCTTGAATCTTCAACCACGTATCTAAAAAAAGACCTTAAGGTACTACCCCGAGGTCTTAATCTATTGAGCTAATACCCGAAGGCAATTCACTCAACATAAACCTTGAACCTCTTTGAGAGTTTAGATAAGAGTATGGGTGATTACACACTTGTGAAAGACTTCAACTATAATCCTTCTGAAAATACATATGATATAGAAAATGACAATGTAAGCAATGAACGACCCTCGTTGACATAAAGTAGCTAATTAGAGTATTATTAACACTAAATTACCAGTTTCCCCCTTTATAAGTTCAAAATTGAATAATAAAAAAACATAGTTGTTCAAAAGTTATAGGTGAGAGATTTAAATTTTTTTTTGAAAATGTAAGAATTCGGACACCAAACATACTTGGTAAACCGAGAGACCGTAAGAATACGGCAGCCGAAAAACGGCTAAGAGAGTCAAAGCAAGCAAGATAAGCTATGAAAAGTACAAATGTCCGAAAAATAAGAGCAAGAAGAGATTGAGATCGGGTGAGTAAAGCACTAAAAGATAGCGCCGCTAGCAGCAAGTCGACCCCTTCTGCGCATGCGAAATGGACTCCTGACGTTCCCTCCATCGAGATGAATAATCTTCAAAAGCCCCAAAACACCAAGCGACCTGACCCAATACAACTCAATCCAATGTCAAACTTAGCTCCAACTCATCGGAAAAAGTACATGAAATAAGCCTCCAGCTGCTATCCTGCGAGAAAAGATGTCAAACTTGCATCACAAGTAAACACAAACTTGCCCCTCAAAAAATACTTGCCTCCAAAGTAAAAAAAACCCACCACCAAAGATTCCAAAATTTTATTTATTTATTAATTTATAAATATATATATATTAATTATACCAACTTTAGTGCACAAGATTTTTTATTTTTTTATTTTTTATTTTTTCCTTTTCTTTTTTTTCCTCGCTTTATTCCTTTTCTTTTTTTCCTCTACGTGCTGCCCAAGCAGTACATTTCTATTTTTTTCTTGTTTTCTTTTCCAATTTTCCTTAAAAGAACCTACAAACAGGTTATGCCGATGGCAGAAGCCCGAACGAACACGCTGGCAAAGTCGACGGGAGAGGGCGGGGTAATCGAGCCGCCGGAGAATCGGACATTTGGTGGGAGGGTTGATCTCAGAAAAATCAACAAAGCAAACATGTGTCCACCGCTGCACAATAAAATCGATCGGAGTCGAAACCAAAGGTCGAGAAGACAAATTCCACAACAAGGATCGAAGTCGAAACCAGAGGTCAAAGACATGTATAAGGTAGAGAGGAACTTCTCGGCGATGCCGTCATGGCGGGTGCCTTCTCGGCAAGGGGCCTTCTCGTTTCTAGAGAGAAAGGGGTTGAGGGTTATCCCTCGTAATTTTTTGTCTTGATTGTTGTCCCTCATAATCATAGTTGGTTTCAATTGATGTCTGAGTGAGGAAGAGGCAGAGAAAGAGGCCTATTGAGCCAAGGATTTTATTGTTATGGTTCTGATTTGGGGATTAATTTTTTGTGTTTGGGTACTATTCAAAGGATTGAGGGAAGGGGAAAGAGAGCGAGGGGCTCGTTTCCTTTAAAATTTCTTAGTTGTATATACTTTTGCTCCAAATAAAATATTAACTACAATTCTTTGACCTTTTATGGAAATCGGTCTCCCTAGTGCGTAACTATGAGAGTTTGGTTCTCAGTTATTTCAATCGCGATACAAGTGCACCAAAAAAGAACTAGAAAGACATAATTATGCATAACCTTACCCTCTTAGTCCTCACAAAGGATGTTTGGATAGGAGGTGAAAGTTAGGATTGGGGGTTTTAGGTGTATGATTTTGGATATTAGCATTTTAGGGGTATGATTTTGGGTTTAGGGTTTAGATCAATTTTTTAAACTTTATTCTAACAACGATTACAAAAAATCAGCATCTAAACCACATTAGACTCTAGAAAGTTTATAAATATACATCACACACTGTTCAAAACCTATGAAAGAACTTCACTATAACAACACATTATGGTTTAAATAAAAGATTTTGTTACCTCCCTAAAGCATGTTAAGTGATTCTCACCTAGTCACCTCACCTTCCTTTGGAATTAGGGTTTGTCTTTGTTGAGGGTGAGGAAACTGCTTGATTTTGGTGAAAAGTTCTACTTATATGCCTTTGGTAGAGGGTTTGTTGTTTCATTAAATTATTTCCCATCTCGTAAATATTCCCCTCCGTGTAGAGAGTCATGTGTTTTATTGGACATTAGAATTTGAAACTTGGAATTTCAATTGTACAAAGAGTGGAGTCTTGTGTTTTATTGACATTAGATAGTTATTTAAATTGATACAAGATTAGTAAATTAATTCATCTTGTTTTAGTAAATATGTACATTGCAGTAGTTGGTAATGATTTTATCAAAAAAAATTATATTAAAAAAATTTCACAAAGGTTTTTTTTTTAAACCTCGAGAAGTGTTTTTTCGGGGTTTTTTTTGAGAAAATCCTTGAGTCACTTTGCTCGGGTTTTTTGAATAAAGCCAGTAAGAAATATTTCTTGTGAGTTTTAAAAATCCCTAAGATCACTCACAACCCAAGCCAACTTTTTAGTTTTTAACCCCCCCCCCCCCCCCTCCCCCCCCCCCCCCCCCAAACCAATTTTCTCACTCATCCACCTCATTTTAAAACTCATTTCTACTTTATCCCCACATCCGCATTCTATTCTTTAAAACCCACTACTTTTTTTTTATTTTCCATCTTTATTTACTCAATTACACTATTTATAATATAATAATATACATCTTAAGCTTTTTATTTTAGGTTGATTTCGGATAATATTTGTTAAATCGGTGTAATATTAATTCATATTTTTAATTAAATTAATTTGACTATTATTCATATCAATTAGGCGCTTAGAGTATTAAGCTTGAAATTAATATAAACAACAAACAACATACTTCATTTCACTTAAAATTAAAAACATCGGAATACATTAAAACGAATACATCAAAACATTGAAATGGGTCTCTATCAGTAGATAAAATAAAAACAAGGATGCTGAAATTATTTTTATGATTTAATTTTTATTTTTTATGGCCGAAAATTAGCCTGAAATATGTTTATATCTTACCGAAATTCGGATTTTGTCAGCCATAGGATCAAATATGGATGGACGCTCATGATTAATTCTTGCATGTATTGTTGGGGATTTTAATTCAAGGGTCGCGTCTTTAGTTTGAAGACTGGGAGATGGGTTTTTAGCTGCTTTCTACTGTTTTGTAAAGATTTATTATCATTTTATGTTTAAAGTCTACCATTGTGAATGGTCTAAGTGCATGTACATCTCTCAGGGGTTTAACAAAACCCCTGAGAGACATTTCTCGGCCACACATATAAGGGGGATTCAATAACCTCCGAGAGTGGTGTAAGAAAACCCATGAGAAAACTTTGTTTTTTACTAAAGAAAGTGACAAAGTTACGTGTACCAATTGTAAATGTTCCAGAAAGAATTAAAATTCTTGCAGGACAACTAGATAAGATTTCTGCAAAAGAAATTATAGTGCACCAAAAACGCAACCACCCTCTTGGGTCCAAAGATATAAAGCCAAGAAAGAATAGGTAGTAAAATAATCCAAAAAAATGTCACCCCATTTCCTAATAGGGGGGGGGGGGGACATGATAAAAATATGTAGGAAAATCTAGAAGATTTAATCAGTTAATGTTCTAGACAAAAACAAAAAAAAAGAAATTGTTCTAGATAATGAAAAAAGCATTAATAATTATAAATTTTTAGTAAATTATGTCTATTATGGAATACAGTGGAACATGAAAGACATTATCCTTGGTGAGGCGTTCGCATACTTTGTTGCCACCGAAATAATGGTTGATGACAATGATTGAACCATTAATTATTGACGAGTGTCGTATTAGACACGATTGGTCAAAATGGAAAGAGGCTATGTAGACTGAATTAAAATCGCTTAAAAAGCGTAAAGTTTTTGTCCCGATAAAGCCCACGCAAATGGGCATGAAACTAGTCAGCTATAAATGGGTATTTGTGCGAAAGAGTAATGAGAAAAATAAAATTGTGAGATATAAGGCAAGAGTTGTAGTTCAAGGTTTTTCTCAGATACCCGGGATAGATTATGAGTAAACATATTCTCCTTTAGTTGATGCAATTACATTAAGATTTTTAATTAGCCTAACTATTTCAAAAGAACTACAAATACGACTTAGGGGTGTCCTAAGTGCATATTTGTATGAATCACTTGATAGTGTTATTTACATGAAAGTTCTTGACGAATTAAAATTACCCGAGGTATGTAAAGCAAAACCTCGGGAAATATTTTCTATGAAATTGCAAAGATCATTATATGGTCTAAAGAAATCTAGAAGGATTTGTTTTGTCCATATAGAACCATTTTAATATTTTCTCAATGTAATTTATTTGATGGATGAAATTTCATCGAGAAAATATTAAAAAGGTTGTACATGGACAAAGCACATCCATTGAGTTCACCCATGATAGTCCGTTCTCTTATCATACATGATGATCAATTCAAACCTCGAGAAGATGATGAAGAAGTTCTTGGTCCTAAAGTCTCCTACCTAAGCGCAATTGGTGCACTAATGTATTTCGCAAACAATACAAGACGAGATATTAATTTTGTTGTAAGCTTGTTATCAAGATACAACTCATTACCAACAAGACGACATTGGAATGGAATCAAGCATTCGGTACTTACGAGGTACTATTGACCTTGGATTATATTATCATAGAAATGTAAATGATACTCTTGTTAGATATGCATATGAAAGATATCTAACACATTTGCATAAAGCAAAATCTCAAATTGATTATGCATTCACATATGGCACTGCTGGAAAACGCGTCTATTGACCTTGGATTATATTATCATAAAGAACCACAGAATTCTAGTTTTGCGGCTATTTAGCTGCAAATAATAGCCGCGAATTAGTTCATTGCTAAATGTGTGGCTATTGGCCACAAAAGTCACGTTCAACCATATTAGACAGAATTGAATTTCGTGGTTGGTTTTGGGTGCATCACCATCAAATTTTAGCTACAAATGTATTTTGTATCTAAATTCGAGTCGAATTTGAACTCATTATCGCCCCTAATTCATGGCCATTAGCCTTGAAATTTGCAATGAATATACTTAGTGGGAAAATTCGTGGTCATTTAGCCTTGAAATTTGCATTGAATCTATTTTGTTTCAAATTTCGTGGTTAAATAATTACACATTTAAAAAAAATAAAAAAATTATACCATAATATATATGCTAATTTCTCTATAATGTTCTCTGGTTTAGTCAAAGCAATAGTAAAGTATACAGAAAGTTGGACATCAAAAGTAACAAAAAATGCAAACAATGCAAAAAGCAATTACAAATGACATAATACATCTTTATTTGTGTCATAACACATTTCAATAGAAGCCAGCATATTTAACAACAAATGAGTCATGTTGCTCAAGCTCAACCAAAGCACCACAAACTTAAGAGGTACAAAATTCGTATGTTTGATGCAAACACTTTCGCAGCAATAACATTAGCATCCGTTTGAAAAACCATGCTGCCAAAAGAAAATAATAATTAGAACTAATACATTGAACCTGTTTATAAAGACAATTATGGATGGCGAATAGATACGAGGCACAACGTGTTATTATGCTATGGTTTTGGAACAGGAAATGAATAATATCTAACCCACCCATGGAAACACATAAATTTAAATTATAGGAATATTAGCATGAAGCAAAGAGGACTCAGATGAAGCTACAATAAATAAGAGCAACACTTAAATCAATGTTTATGATTGAAACACAGATCCAGTTCCTTCTGAAATTTGACAGATTTTTTTGTAAGAAAATGATGGCGAATGAAGAATAAAGCATGAACATAAACAATCAAGCGCCTTTACATCCTTCAATTTTACCTCTATTTATGCTAGTTTAGAAGGAGTTAAAAAAGATAAACAACAAAGAAGCTTGAACTACCTTGAAGTAGGGAGCCACTTCAAAGATTGCCACTGCTACTACTAGTAGAAGACTCCAATATAAGATAATTTGTATCCCTCATCCTCTTATTTGGTTTGAGATCATCTGCAAGAAATAGAGAGCGACTCTTTTCAGAATTCATGATAGTGTATTGAATAAATGTTGACTAAAACCTTCTATTTAAATGTAGATTTTATTTTCCACCTAGAGAGCAAGGTGTTTAAAAAACAAAAATGCAAGGGAGCAAATAAGAAAGTTGTCGTTCAAACAAATAAACAATACAGTGTTGCTCTCACTCAAATTTTTAGTATCCTTTATAGCCTGATTATTCAAGCTTGAAGCCTGAATATCCTCTGGAAAGTCTAATCACAATGAAGAACTACTTATACCACAGAAGAAAGTTGTGGTTCAAAAAAAAATCGGCTGACAAATAATACCAAAATTTCAAATGAATGTATTAGGCGAAGGAATAACTCTCACAAATTCGAGGCCAATTCCTCTTGAAGCGCCTTGTATCATTGAAATGCCAATTTTCGAATTTAATCCAGTTGCAGACGAATACGCCTTCAAAAACAAGCTTCTCTCCGACAGAAGCCTTGACCTCAAGAAAATGTGACGCATCACGTAAAATTTCATCATCTTCGTCCAATTCGTCCCTCTTTGCATCAAATTTAGGTGGTTAAGATCAATTAAATGTAGCACACAACGATTCCTGCGCATCAGAAAGTCCCAAAAATCATTCAAATAGACAAATAACAAATCTGGATTTACAAACCTTTGCATTTACAGAAACCAGACCCTTATGTGCTTACCGGAGACGGAGGGGATTTTGCTTATCATCAAACGCATGGAGTAAACGGACTACTCATGTTGGACCTGGTGGTAGTTGGAGTAGCAAGGTCACCGAAAACTGAGAGAATGAAGTTGGACATTAGAAAACAAAATTCAATTGAAAACGAGAAATTCAAACCTATAAATTTGGAGACGAATTTGTAGACTTTGACGAGGCGGAGAAGATATGCCGACGGTGAAGAAGTCGAATTCTTTCTCCCCGATTCCGTCTTGATTCTCTCTCTCGGGTTCCTTCCCTCAACTTGGGGACGAATTTGTAGACTTTGACGAGGCGGGGAAGATATGCCGGCGGTGAAGAATCCGGATTCTTTTTTCCCCCGAGTGTATCGTTCTATCCTGATTCTCTCTCTCGAGTTCTTTCAATTTGGAGGAGGCGGAGAAGACATGTCGGCGGTGAAGAAGAGTCTGTCGTTCCCTCCTGATTCTCTCTCGCCCTCTCGGGTTCCTTAGGGTTTATCAGTTGAATGACAGTACATTTGATCCCCCACATTAGAGAATAGGGTTTGAGCCCGCTAAGCCCGCCAAATTATTAGCCCAAATTTTCGTTTTCCCTCCAAGCCCGCCAATAATGTAGACCAAATTTCATTTTCCCTCTAAAAGTAATATTTCCTTTTATTAAACCCGCCATTAATTTTTGCACACATTTTTAACAAATTTTTTAAAAGTTGAATAATTTATAAATAAGTAGGATTATAATAAGTTATAATTTCTTTAAACCAAAATTTCCCTCCTTGTAATATTTATACCCCGCCCAAAATTTTTTTAATCAAATATTTCCTTCTTTTTCCCTCCTAAACAAAATGTTTTAGATGATTAAAATAGCAATTATTTTTTTAAAAAAAATCTTTGACTAAATACACTTTTCTATATACGAATAATCTAAACAATTAAAACACTTCCCTATATATACACTTTCATATCTGGATATATAATAATTAAAAGTGTGAAATTGAAAATTTTATATATAAACCGATATTAATCTAACATGATAATAAAATAAATCTTCAATACATAAAACATTATATATAAACCGGTCAGTGAGACCACCGTCATGGGGTGTTGCCCCCCGAACCCCCTACTAGGGGACTCCGCCCCCTAGGACCCTTGGTGAGTGTACTTGTTAACATCAAGCATATAATGATCATCATAGAGGTTTAGGTATTGTTAATCTTAAACTTTAACCATAACATGTGAACTAATTAGGTTTCTTATAAGAATGAACAGTTCTAAAGAAATAAACGACTTCTTATTAGAATGAACGACTCTAAAGGAATATAGTGGTTTCTTATAAGAAGAACGTCTCTAAAGAAATATAACGTTTTCTTATAAGAATGAACGACTATAAAGGAATATAACGATTTCTTATTAGAAGAACAATTCTAAATGAATATAACGATTTCTTATAAGAATGAACGATTCTAAGGGACTATAACGTTTTCTAATAAGAGTGAACGATTATAAAGGAATATAACGATTTCTTATAAGAATGAACTGTTCTAAAGGAATATAACGATTTTTTATAAGAATAAACTATTCTAAGTGAATATAATGTTTTCTTATAAGAATGAACGATTCTAAGTGAATATAACATTTTCTACGTTTTCTTATAAGAATGAACGATTCTAATAAGAATGAACGATTCTAAATGAATATACCAATTTTGTATAACAATGAATGATTCTAAGTGAATATTATGTTTTCTTATGAGAATGAACGATTCTAAAGAAATATAACGATTTCTTATAAGAATGAATGATTATAAAGGAATATAATGATTTCTTATAAGAATGAACGATTCTAAGTGAATATAACGTTTTCTTATAAGAATGAACGATTCTAAGTGAATACAATGTTTTCTTATAAGAATGAACGATTCTAAGTGAATACAATATTTTCTTATAAAAATGAATAATTCTAAGTGAATATAACATTTTCTACGTTTTCTTATAATAATAAACGATTCTAAATGAATATAACAATTTCTTATAAGACTGAACTCTAAGTGAATATTATGTTTTCTTATAAGAATGAACGATTCTAAAGAAATATAACGATTTCTTATAAGAATGAATGATTATAAAGGAATATAATGATTTCTTATAAGAATGATCGACCCTAAACCCTAAACCCTAAGAAATATAACGCTTTCTTATAAGAATGATCGATTCTAAATGAAAGTAACGCTTTCTTATAAGAATGATCGATTCTAAAGAAATATAACATTTTCTTATAAGAATGAATGATTCTAAAGGAATATAACGATTTCTTATAAGAATGAACGACTCTAAAGGATTATAACGATTTCTTACAAGAATGAACGGTTTTAAATGAATATAATGTTTTGTTATAAGAATAAACGATTCTAAAGGAATATAACAATATCTTATAAGAATGAACGATTCTAAATGAATATAACGATTTCTCATAAGAATGAACGAATCTAAATGAATATAACGATTTCTCATAAGAATGAACGATTCTAAATGAATATAACGATTTCTCATAAGAATGAACGAATCTAAATGAATATAACGATTTCTCATAAGAATGAATGATTCTAAATGACAATAACGATTTCTCAATAAATGAACGATTCTAAATGAATATAACAATTTCTCATAAGAATGAACGGTTCTAAACGAATATAACGATTTCTCATAAGAATGAACGATTCTAAATGAATATAACGATTTCTCATAAGAATTAAAAATTATTAATTTCCTAGGAAGACATTTATAATTTATTAAAAACTATTAATTTCCTAGGTGAGCATGATTGATATTTTATTTTAATAAATATTTTTTTATAAAGGCCTATGGGTAATATTTATTAAAATTTTAAAATAATTGTTATTTATAGTGGAAATAATTTTACAAATAAAAAAATTAGTTAAGAATGGGCTTGTGAGGTAATAGAAAATCTGATGGGCTTGGGAGTCAAAAGAAATGGGCCCGTTTTTGGATCACTGTACTCGGCCTATATGGAGGAGCAACCCAATCCAAATGTACTCTTCTCCTCTTCCTTCGTTGAAATCTTGTGGTTATTTCTGAAGATTTACCACAAAATGAAGAACTCGTGGCTAATCTCGTGACTGTTTCTGCAAAATTTTCCAAACAAACAAAGTTAGACACGAAAGGAAGAACTCCTGACTAGTCTCGTGGTTATTTCTGCAAATTTCTCACGAAATGAAAAACTCGTGGCTAATCTCGTGATTGTTTCTGCAAATTTTTCCAAACAAACAAAGTTAGACACAAAACGAAGAACTCGTGACTAGTCTCGTGGTTATTTCTGCAGATTTCTCATGAAATAAAGAACTCATGGTTAATTTCGTGACTGTTATCGTAGATGTTTCCAAACAAACTATGTTAGACACGAAAATAAGAATCGTGGCTAGTTTTGTGGTTATTTCTAAAAATTCTAACGAAATGAAGGACCATTTATGAGTCAATGATTCAAATTACCCACACAAATATCCACAAACCTAGCCACGACTAGTATGTGGGTACTTAGCTCCAGACTTTGTCCTGAATATACACACGAATCTTTTTTCGTGGCTAATTAGCTACTACTCTAGAAATGAATCTAGCTGCGCAAGAAATTCGCGTCCATTGGGCCTTAACGTTAGCCACGAGCTTGTTTTCATGACAATATGGCCAGAAATCTACAACCAAAGCTAGCCGCGCTCACTTTTCGGGGCTATTCGGCCCCAAAACTAGCCACAACTCTATATTTCATGGCCATATTACCGCAAACTGAAATATTTGTGGTTAAACTTATGGTCGTTGCCACCCAAATTACCCTCGCCAAAATCCGTGGCTAAATATTTTCTGGCTACAGACGCGTTTTCCAGCAGTGTTGAGATACGAAAATCTCATGGAAGTAAATAAAGAAAACGGTTGCAGCTACATCATCAAAGCATGTAGAATTAATCACTCTTTATGAAGCAGGAAGGAAATGTGTTTGGTTAAGATCAAAGATTGGATACATACAAAAAGAATGCAATAAGATCAATTGTAGATAATCCAACCGTGATATATGAAGACAATTCTGCATGTGTCACACAATCAAAGGGGGTTACATCAGAGAAGCTCGGACGAAGCACATTTTGCCAAAACTGCTCTCAACCCATGATCTAGAGAAAATGTTATAGATTTCTTCACAAAATCATTACAACCCAAGAAGTTTGAAGAACTTGTATACAAGATTAGAATGCGCATATTTCGAGAAGTGTGTTGATTTCAAGGGGAAAATTATACGCATTGCATTCTTTATTCCTTCATGTTTTTTCCCATTAGGCTTTACCTGACAAGGTTTTTAATGAGGTAATACTATAAAAACATGTAATGCAAGTTGTACTTTTTTCCATGTATTATGGTTTTTATCTCACTGGGTTTTTTCTAGTCAGGTTTTTAACGAGGAAAAATATATATCACCCTGAAAAGAAGAATATTCAAGGGAGGTTTTAAGAGATAATTAAGGGTAAATTATTAATATTTTGTTCCTAGTAGTAATTTGCCCATACAACTTGATAGGTATACGGCTTGACGGACATTACGACCCTTACGACCTTCAAGTTCAAGAAACTTATACAGCTAATAGATTTGTCCTACAATCCAAATTGTGGCTATAAATACCATGTAAGTTCCATTGCAAAATTATCAAGAAAATTTGATCGAATTTTATAAGATTTCTCCATATTCTATAACAATCTTATATTTATATTATGAGCATTGAATTATTAAGCCGAACTTGTCCTTTTTAAGCTATGATTTTTAGCTCATCGCTCCCCATGACTTCTTCCGCAAATAAGTCCCGTCTTTTGAGTATTTTCGTCCTCTTTCGAGAAATCTTGGGCCCGCAATTGTGGAAGAGGATGGAGATAGATGAGGTGGTGGTCAACATTAGTGAGTGAGTAAATCCAGAAATCGGCTATTGTCATTTTCAAATTTATGGAGATTTGGGCTTTCAAATTTCTGGAGATTTGGGTTTGAGGTGTATATATAAGGAAGTCGATGTGCTTGTAAGCATTTGTTTGTGACCTTCTCTTAACGTTTCGACTGTTTGGTTCATTTCTAGTGAAATTAGGGTGAGTAAATCTAATTTCAATTTCGTTCTCAAGTTTTTTATTTCTGAATTTTGAATTCCACACAGTTGATGTTGTTGGTTCTAGAGAAAAGCACATATTTTGGGGGATTAGTTGACGGAGTTTGCACATGGTTGTTGTGAGCCGGTAAATTAACCGGCATATTATTTTCGCTATTATCCACCATAAATGTATTTTTATTTATTATGTTTTTCTATCTTTAAGTAATTTAATATAAAATTAAATATGTCGGTTATTCGTTATGATAGATGATTCTATCTTAGTCGAAAGATAGAATTTCCGCTTGGATTGGGGAAAAAGAAATTGCTTGTGGGGCACAAAGCAGTTCGGCCGGCCCTAGAGAATAAGATTTTCGATCTCCTCTCCCCCTCTCCTCCATTATAAATACATGTCTTCGCCATGTATGATGAGCACCTCATATTCGCTGAGCTCGCACACAAGTCTTGTCATTTACCTTGACGTTCAATCGACAATTGCTCTTCTGACTTAAGCATCGGAGGTAGATTAGGGAATCCCCGCACCATTTGTCCATTATTTTGCAGATTATAGGTTAAAGAGGCAGTTGAAACGGAAGGTGAAGAAAGGAGTATTCAACCAGTGCATTAAAGATGAATTTTTGTGCACTAATAGTTAATACTGATGGTACCTTAATAGTTAATACTGATGGTAGCATCATTTGATAGTCCTAATACAGATGAAATTCACATAAGCTCAGCTATAAATGTTGTAGTCATGAATAGTTTAATCAAATCAGGTTCTTGTTTGCCTCTCCTCTTAACACGTTAATGAACTTTTCTTATGCTTCAACATTCATTTTTGGTATAATTACTTTCCTTATAATTACACACACACACACACTCATTGATAATGAGGATTTTTGATTAGGTAGAGAACTTTTCTAGCTTGAGGTCATCCCATTGTTTGTATAAACTCTTCACAAACACGTTTCAGGAGACAACTGCATCTCCATTATCAATAATTATTAAAGAGTTATAGATCAGAAACATCATTTGTGGCATAAAAAGAGTTCATTCCAAACCCAAATCCGATTTTATACCAAAAGCGGAAAAGCCCCCTTTAAAACAAAAATTCCAAACAGTTTCTACCATATGGGGCATAAAAAGAATAAAACAGAGCAAACATTTACCAGTACATAATTTAGGGAGCAGAAATACGAAGGTTTCGTAGGAAGAAGAAAACTTGCAACATAAATTTACAAATCCGCTTTTTGAAGACTGGTATACAGCCTAGGCTCTATATAAGTGGCCTCATAACACCATCACACAAGATATTTCACCATATAAGGCTCCTCAAGTTCATACCCTAGTTTCCGGTAATAATGACGGGTTCCAACACCTGAAATTACAGCTATTTTTGTTGACCTGTGCTCCATTCGAGCAATTCGCTCCGCTTCCTCCATCAGGAGTGTGCCATAACCCTAAAACATCAAGATTCGAGAAAGGCTTTAAGAAGAATGCATTTCTTTTATGTTTTTTACCCAAAATGAAAGAATAATACATATAGTCCAGGCAGAAATGCTACAGGCTGCATACAATTTATGTATTTTCAAAACAGCTAAATTATTGAGTAAGACGAAATCACTATACAGGATACAATACATGTTTTTATACTATACAGGATTAAAATTATGCTAATTATTTTTGTTCTTGCTTGAAAAATGATTGGTAAATACTTTCTGTCCAATAATATAATACGAGAACTTTTTATAGCCTTTGATTAATTTGTAAGATGATGTTACTCTTCTTGAGGTGTCTTACCTGGTGTTGAAGCTTGTCTGATTCTCTTCCATGGACAGGAACTGCAGTTCCATAAACATGAAGCTCACGGACAATAGAACATTTCCCCATGAGTTCAGGGCAAGTGACATTCTTCCCGCACTTTCTCAACCGCAACAAGCCAACAAGAATGTCCTAGGTATAGAAAATTTAATCATATCAGCTGCCAAATATCTTTTTATTTTTATCATAGCTCAAGGGCTCCGGGTAAAATTATGAATACATAAATCCAAGAAAATTCAAGGAAACAATCACGTTCAAGGTAAACTATATATCAAATTCTAGAACTGTCCCTTCAAAAACATCCCTTCCCGGAAATAATTGATATACCTGGTGCGTGTCTTCGTATGAGAGAAAAGTTTCCCAACCTTCATTGGCTGTATAATCACGGCGGACTAGCTCTACTTCTTCTGGTCTTATTTGGTGATGAATGTCCTGCACATCAGAGAATTTCTTTCAACAATCTGCAGCTGGAACTAACATTTGAACTGCATAATTCACCTATGCACATTAGAGCAGAACTACTAGCCTGAATTCCAGCTTCACGTGTTCTGACATCCCGGCATTTCAAGCCCAAGTCATCCATTCTGGCCAAAGCTAGCTCACGAAGATTGCCTTTCTCAACACCAGAAGTAACAAGAGGCATAGGTATATCTCGTTGTACACGGTAAACACGGGTCCAAGGAGGTACCATGGCTAAAATCCTTGCTACAATGTCCACAAGTTGCTCAGGTGGATAATTTCTATACCTGTAAATAAGGAAGTTCCATCTTTATATAAAAGGCAAATACCCTACAAGAGATAAATATCTATCAAAGTTGCAATTTCATTTTGGTTTACATGTAATAAAATATAGGTTTAAAAGTGGTGTTTCTCATTACACATGCAGTTATAAGCTTATAGGATGAAATGAGACCTGCCAGTTTTCCACAGCTCATAAAGCCCAGTTCCACGAATCACAAGAGTTGGATAGATTTTAAGCCCATCAGCTCTAAAACAAGGGCTCTCAAAGAACTCCTTAAAACTCTCTAAATCTCTTTCAACTCCAACATTTGGAAGATCAGGCATCATATGCGCAACAACCTGCAACGAAGCATGGAATCGACAAATGAAACCTCGACAATTAATTTTAATTTAGAATGCTTAAAATTCCATGCTTCCTAATGATGTCGATGATGAACAATCAACATTGCTTCAGTCAAAACTGTCCATAAAAAGCACAATGTATCTCCAGAAAACGAAAAAAGCACTCATCAATCATAAAGTGATCAATGTAAGATTTCTCCTGGTCCTAATAAAGAAGTTGATGAAAGTAGAAACAAAAAAAATACCTTTCAACATAGTAAAAAAAGGTCCCTCATAACTTATATTCGACTGAGAATCAAGATTCAAAAATGGTACATCAAATACATCAGTAAGTTGAGAGCAACAGCAATGCACCTTGAAACCAGCATCCTTGGCCAAGCAAAAGCAATCAGCAACAGCAGCGACTGTGTGCCCCCTGTTGCTGTCAAGAGCAACATCCTCATATGTGCTCTGAACGCCAATCTCCAGACGTGTACATCCGTATGATAGCATTTGTCGTAAATGAGGTCCAAGACAATAGTCTGGTCTCCTGAAAGAGAAAAAAGGAAATAGAACTAAAATCCATAGGTTGTAGATAGAATTACCATATACATTTGGTGACTTCATTTCTAGTGTTACCAGTTCAACTAGAACCTAGATAGAATGAAAAGTAAGGACAAAAGAAGAATTTCCACAAGGCACTACTTAAGCAATATAACCTTCCCTACTTTCTTTTTCTTACATTGTAGTTGGTGACTGGAGATATATGGAATTGACAAAAAAAATACAAGGAAATTATTTTTAGTGTCTATTATACCCCAAGCTTAGTTATATATCAAAAACCATAAAGTTGAAGAGATCCATCACTTCTTATTAAGTGGAATTGTTGATCTTCATTTAATATGGGACAACGCGAATTGTTGATCTTTTTGGCAGCTAAATTTTGATGCTCAAGGAAATGAAAGATAAACTAAGCCCCCAAAAAAAGCAATAAAATGCCAAAGAAAATATAAGCAAGAGATGTGGAAGACAGAAGATGACAAGCTCACGTTTCAATTGTCATCCCAATACACTTCACTGCACTGTGCTCAGAATAAGCAACTGCTTCTTCCACATTTGCAGATGTGTGTCCAGATAGAGCATCATGTAGGTTCCTTATAAAATAATCACGATAATCTGCAGGTAGTGACATAAAGGTACCTCCCATTAAGATGAATTCAACCTTATCCACACTATGTCCCAACCGCTTGAGTTGGTCAATCCTGCTTCTCGCCTGGACATAAGGATTGTATCTGCAATTACAAAGGCAATAAATTAAGTAACAAGCTGATACTTCAATAAAGCAGAAGGATGGATCCATGGATCAAAAATAATAACACACATGCCTTAAGAAATGAAGAACCAATTCACTTCTCTTGTGTACCAGGTGTTATTATATAGATAAAGCACCAATTTTTTTGAACCAAGTAGATTCTATTTTCTAAAGGCATCAATTTTCAAACCAACTAAAGCTTCAATTTTGTCAAAATGAGAATTCAATCAGCAACACCAATGAGTACCCGGAATGTTACATGACACATGAACCCAATAATTTCTACAGGGGCAGGATAAATTTCATGATGGAAGTACTTCAACTCTTTAGCCTGCAAACAAATAACAGATTCTTCTTCTATCACACCAGATTGGTGCACGAAAAAAAGCCCTACTATTATGAAATTCCTTATTAAGTCGGATTCCCACAATACTTCAAGTGAGAGACAAATTGAAATTTACAAGAATTATGACAAGCCAATATTTCTATGCAAGTCCAAATATTAGCAAAATTAAAATCAAATCCAGGATAAAAAATAAAAATTGACAATCGTCAAAGCTATTAAGAATCAACATGATAGAAAAACCCCATACCTGGCGCGAATTGCCCGCATACTGGTGGGCTCATAGCCAGTATATGACTGAGTGCTATACTCGAAATCCGAATCAGGCCCTCCCGGGCAGTAAACGCATATATTCCCAGTGGTGGCGATATGAGGGCAGCGATGGGGCTTCGACATGACGGCGACTACGGCGATGCCGGAGGCGGTTCTGACGGGCTTTGCTCGGAGCTTGGGAAGTAGGGCTTCCCGGTCAGCGTCCGGGACGGCAGCGATCATCTCCACCAGCTTCGGTGCCCGGGCGAGGCCGTACTTACGGCAAGCGGCTGACTTGAGGGCATTGAGATCGACGGTTTCGCCCTTGCGAGACTGCTCCACCATCTGGTTAACGATCTCGGCGATAGCTCTGACCCTGGCTTCTTCATCTGTGAGGCCGTGCGCAACCACGCCGCCACGGCCCGGACGCGGCATCTTTCTCGTTGGATGCTCTAACGCCACCGCCGCCATTAGAGGAGGTAGACACTGTAAGGAACGCGGAAAAGAGGGCGCTCCTATTCAAGACCAGTGTTCGTGTTCATCTTGGCTAATACGACGTCGGGCGGATGTATGCTATTTTTTTTTTGAGAGGGATTTATGCTATTTGTTAATAATAGTACTTTGTAGCATGAAAATGTGATAAGTGTTCTAAGAACTTAAAAATGAATGATTCACCTATATATTTATACACATTTTTATTTTAATAGGCTTTGGTTCATATAGTTTGTAACATACGCTTGATGGTTTTCTATCTGTTTAACTTTGTACGGAAAGATCAAACCAAAATCTTGGCCTATAAATAGCATGTACAATCCAGCTGAATGAATCAAGAAAAATCAGATCAGAATTCATAAGCTTTTCTCCCAAAATTCTCACTACACGTTATCAGCACGAGAGATTTTTCAAAACAAAAATACCAACTGAGTGGCTAGATCTCTTGAAGGTAGTACATATTTCATACTGCTTTCAATTTTCCAAACCATAGTTTTATAGATCATCGTTTTAATGGCTTGATGATATGTGAGCTTGCATCAAAAATTATTTTCTCATATGAAACGAAAGATTTTTGAACATAAACCTCTGTATTTTATTAGATCTAAAAGGCTATTACAACAAGACCGGATTTTACATTCAAGCTCAAAATAAAACCCCTAGTTTACATCAGATCTAAACTAAACATAAAAAAAGAGGATTTTACATACCTATTAAAACTGAGACATGTTGATCTAGATGATAGTCCAGAGGATTATCAAGATAATTGTAAGACATATGAAACTTTCAAGGAAAAATTGGTCGGAGTGAGACATGTCGATCGAAAAAAAAAACGATGAGGAGGAAGAAGATGAATAGAGGGAGTCGAGAGGATAAGAAGTGAGCAAACAAGAATATGTGGAGGAAATATAAAGAAGAAAAAGAGTGATTATGGGGTAGAGATTAAGAGGATGGGAGAAATAGATGAAATTTAAAAATACCTATAAAGATTTACAGGGTATGTTTATTAAGAACTTTCTCCTTTGATTGCATATAAGCATGCCTTTCTTCTTCTTCATGTATCTTGATAATAAAGCCTACTTCTTGTTTTTCATGAAAATCTTTATTTTCTGATGGAGGAAATTTTAAGAGAAAGTGTTTGCAAGATAGAGAGTTTTTGAAGTTCATCTGATAGATAGTTTTTCACGTTTGAAGTATTTGATGTACATACTACTAGACACTATCGTATGAGTTTTAGTTTACTTACTTCAGTAAACAAACTTCATACAAAACCTGCAAAATTTGACAAGACAAGATAGAATTTTCAAATCCCTACCCTACACAAGTACTGTACACATCATTATCATTACTATCATAAAAGAGAGTCAAGTTTTATAAAAAATAGTGGATTTCCATAAAAACCATGCTCTTCTTAAATATTTACTAAATTGCCATTATATTTCCAAAAAACCATACTCTTTTAAATATTTACTAAATTGCCATTATATTCCCAAAAAAAACATACTCTTCTTAAATATTTACTAAATTGTCATTGTATTTCCACAAAAACCATGCTCTTCTTAAATATTTACTAAATTGCCATTGTTATCTATAAACTTTGCAAACCATTCCAAGATTCCATGTGTTCTTCTGTAATGCAATTGCATAGCAACAATGCTTAGTTGTGTATTTTATTGAAACCCATAGAATGACAAATTGAAAAAAAAATGATGATAAAACTAAACCGGAACATACGAAATTTCACAAACAAGATGGAATTAAGGATTCACAAATTAAAGAGCATTAATTTTAGAGAAAACAGAGATGAAACTATCGACCAAGCTGACACGGTAAACCACTTTGACTGAAAGGAGTTCTTGGAGGAGCCCAAAATTAGGGTTCTAAAAGCCATCAACGCAGTCGACTTCTTCATCCTCGTCCGCCAATTCATCCCCGCTTCCACCACGATCATATCGTCACCAACCTCTCCAATCGTCCTTGTCTCATCGCTTTCTAATCTTGCTCTAAATTCCTTCTTTGCACTACAAATCCACAAAAACACAACAAAATAATGAAGATGAAAGTTAAATTTACAAAGAAGACAAAAAATCGTAACTAATTAATCAATAGAGTGCATAAATCAAAAGCGAATAAACATTCAATACAAAACGCTACATAAACGAACCTAATGCCTAAAACAAGAAGAAAGGAGAGAAAAGGAGAGTAGTAGAAAAGCTTTGGAGTTGAGAATAGATAGAGAGGAGACAGAAGAGATAAGGGAGAAGGTGATGGGAAAGTGCATAGTGGGAATAGGCAAAAATGGAGGTCCAATAGAAACAGAGGAAGGATGATGAGGAAAATAAGATGGGGAAAGTAAGAAAAAGTAGGTGGAAGATGCAGAGAAAGTAAATGAAAAGATAAATATCTAAAATAAAAAAAATTATCATTAGTGAAATAAAGATCATTATTAGTGAAATAAGGATTATAGATAGCACAACTATATAGTTAATCAATGGCTGAAAGTGAAGTAGTTCACTATCCTTTTAGAGTAGTAAGGATAAGGATATTCGTTTATTAATCTTATATTTAATTAGTTAATTTAAAAGTTATGGTATTAATTATTATTGTTTATTTTTATGGTTAAATAATTGTTTGATTTAATTGTGTAGTTGATCAAATGGCAAATATTACAAAGCGGGAATTTAATATTCTCGACTTATTGGGTCAGAGATATTTAGAATGGAGGGTTGATGTATTGGCTCACCTCCAAGCAAATGATCTACAAGAGACCATAAAAGAAAATAGTGGATTTCCATAAAAACCATGCTCTTCTTAAATATTTATCATTACTATCATAAAAGAGAGTCAAGTTTTATAAAAATAGTGGATTTCCATAAAAACCATGCTCTTCTTAAATATTTACTAAATTGCCATTGTATTTCCAAAAAAACCATACTCTTTTAAATATTTATTAAATTGCCATTATATTCCCAAAAAACCATACTCTTCTTAAATATTTACTAAATTGTCATTGTATTTCCACAAAAACCATACTCTTCTTAAATATTTACTAAATTGCCATTGTTATCTATAAACTTTGCAAACCATTCCAAGAATCCACGTGTTCTTCTGTAATGCGATTGCATGGCAACAATGCTTAGTTGTGTATTTTATTGTCGACACGTGGCCATGTAAAAAAAAATTACCGAAATGTCATTTCCCCATCCTTTCGTTCTATTTTCTTTCTTTATGGACAACTGTCTATTACATGAACAAGAATTTAGTTTTAACATTTTGAGCTACTACTTTAGGCCCTTAATATCAAAGTCATTTTCCAACACAAATAAGTAGGCTATATTGATATTTGTCCAATTTTTTTTCCATGCCAATATTTTGAATGACAAAAAGGATCTGATCCCTCGTGCGAAGCACGAGTCTATTTCTAGTGTATTAAAATAAATGTTACCCCTTATATTCACGTGTATGTACATCACTTTTGGAAGTGATGTTTGATTTTCTTAAAGGGCTTGCTACACTTTGTCAAAAAAGCATACTTTTTGAAAGAAATTATTACTTATTTGTCTAGAAATGTGTGAAAAGTAGTTATTTTTTTTTACGTATTTCAAGACAAATAAGTAATGTTTTTTTTTATCAAAAAGCATAAAGTGTAGCAAGTTTCTATCTTTCCAAGCCCGGCCCAAAGGCAAGTGTAGGGTGGGCGCAGGCCCAGGGCCCATAATTTTTGGGGGCCCAAAATTCTTAATGTTCAATATAACTAAAAGAGTGAAAATATGCATACAAATATGTGTTTGTCTAGTGGAAAAATGCATTTATAGCTTCTTCTCTTTTCAAAAAGTCATGTGTTCAAATATTGTATTTTTTTTTATTTTTATTATTACTCTACTTGTCAACCAAATAATATAGGCCCGTCATTTATTGATTTTTAGTAGAATTTAAGTGTAATTATAGTATAAGGTTTAAAAAAAAAGTATTTTTCGTTTATTTTAAATAATATATAATGAAAATTAAGATAATTTACGCATTTTAGTGTATTTTATAATTTTTTTTAATAATATATTGAGTTTGAACGGTACCTTCTGGTCACACAGAACCCTCAACACCATACTCCACTTCTGACAATCTTTATGGACCCGATGTTTGATGTCCTCGTGGATGCCGTCGTCACTCTGCAAGACTGACCCCAAATACATGAAACTCTCCTTCCTCCTTATGACTTTCCCTCCTAAACGCACTTCATCGCTAGAAAGTGCACTTCGCCCGAATTGGAACTCCAAATATTTAGTCTTGGTCCTGCTCAGTCTGAAACTCTTACACTCTAGTTTTTACCCCCAGGTTTCCAGTCTACTACTAACTCCGGCTATGGACTCGTCCACTAAAACAAACTAATTTATGTTTAAATAAAACAAACTAATTTATGTTTAAATAAAACAAACTAATTTATGTTTATTTTTAGCGACATTTTAGTCAGAAAAACTAAGGGTACGTGGTAGCACTGTAGCAGGCATTTGTATAATTTTATAACAAGTTATATTGAATTTTTTCAATACTAATCAAGTAATCATGCATACTCATGTAAACATATGCAATTATATATTGATAATTAAATAATTAAAGATGAATTAATATTTTAGTATTTAGTGCTTGTGTGTAGAGCTGTCAAAAGCTGACCCGACCCGTAAAACCGACCCGAATCGTCCGAAAACTTTAGGGAAAATTTGAACCCGAAACCCAAAATAAACCGAACCCGATAGACCCGAAACCCGTTGGGTTCAAACCCGAAAAAACCGTTGGGTTGACCCAATTTGTTATATTTTAAGAATATATAATAAATTTTGAAAGTTATAATATATTTTATTATTAAATTATATAAAAATAATAGATTTATTATTAAATATCATTTTTTAAATAAAAAATATTTTAATAATTGTAAAAAAAATCGATTTTCTTGACCTGTTAGGTCGACCCGACTCGCCCGACGACCCGCAATGACCCGACCTGATTTGACCGGTGACCCGTTACCACCCGAACCCGACTCAACCCGAACCCGAAATAACCGAACCCGAACCCGACCTGACCGACCCGTTTGACACCTCTACTTGTGTGTTTATAAGATAAAAACCGTTGGCTGTAATATACAATGAATGAATTTTAAAATACTGATTTTATTACTTAGTATCCTTATGGTTATTTAGTGGATATCATAATTCATTATTCACCTCTTAGATTTATGTGATCAATATAGCAGATTTCATTGTAATTTTGTCTTTTAACTTTTAAATATTATATGGGACTATGGGAGTATAAGACATAAGGATAAAAACTTAATACGAAATAAAATTCAATTTAATTAAAATCTAATTCGACTGAAATCTAGTCCAATCACAATCTGATCCATTCAAGATTTTAAATTTGATATCTGATCTAACCCGACAAGATGAATATATGAACAAAACCGACTGATCCGATCATATCTGATATGTCATAATACCCGACTTAGACCAAGATCCGAAATCATCCAAAACCAAAACAACCGGAACCATTGACAGGCCTAGAAATATGATCAAATTTCGTTATATTTTGAAATTTTTTCTACTTTATACTTTCTGATTTTAGATAATTTTAAGTTTCTTCAGACTATAAATGTTGTCGTAAGAGTTAAAAGAGTTTGCAATCGAAACTTGAGAGAGTTGGGTTAAAAGCTTCATCCCGCCACATGAATTGGGTTCGGTCCTTAAACTTTGCTGCTTGTTGTAACATCCTATACGATCAACCGTTAAATCTGAACGAGTAAACTTAGTTCAGTGATAAACAAAAAGCATTACTATTTCAAAATTTCAATTTGTAAGATGTAAAATCCAGAGTTCTGGTAATGAAAAAACAAACAAATGAGCTACTGAAAAAGCCTGACAACTCGCATGGTACATACCAACAACAAATGAATGCCTGCAGAGTCCTACGAATCTTTCCACACTCTTGGTTTAGATACAAATATACGTACAATCATACAGCAGCTACAGGTCCAAGGCCGTACCTGCAAGTAATTCGTGAACACAGGAGCGGAGAGGGTAATATCTCTTCAAAAGGCCTTGTGCTTGCTTCACTTGATGAGAGGGCTTAATCCATCCCCTTCCCACCCGAGCTTGAGCATCTGATCAACAACTTTCAAGCTCAACTGCAAGCAACAAAGAAGCAGCATAACTACAATATACCCAGTCAAGTTTTAAAGGAGATTTACAAACCCTAAACTTACAGAAGGATCAGTGAAGATTATCAACTGCCTGTCTTGAGTAGAAACTAGAAGATTAGTGTTATCGTCGTTCAATGCCATAGCAGTAATATCCTGCCCGGGTTGAAGCTTCAACGTATGTAAGACCTGAGATCAGGACTTTATAGTTAGAACATCCACTATCTAGGGATGATGTGATAATACAGAGAATATAAATATAAAAGCAAAGCCTTGCTGTATTTTTTGCTTGCATACCTTCAGTTCATGGAGATCCAAAAAGCATATTGATGGCAATGGAACATTCAACGTTTTGATTTCGCCACTGCCATCTGAATTCATACTATCCGCGTCAGTAAATTCATTGTTTTCTGAACAAGAATTTACCCCAACTAATACAGTGTGCCCGTCAAAAGAAACTTCCATGCAGCTGATGCTCCCGGTAAAGGGGAGTTGTGCCCTAGCTATAGCAATGCCGTTGAGAGTAAACGTGCTGAGAGTATTGAGCATTTGGTTCCATGTCAATATAATGCCATTGGACGAAAGACAGATTGCATGGGCTTCCACACCAACCAGTCGTCTGATCAAACGGCCCCTTCTCATTGTATGCAGCAGAATATCAGAAGACTGTGAACAGGAAACGACGATTCCAAGATCTGAGTTAACGTAACAGCAAGTAATTTCTGTGAGGTGGCCACGGAGGACATGTATAGGCCCTTCAATGCGTTGACTCCTGTTTCTGTCAGCCAAGACAGTGGCTAAAGCATTACTATTGGTTGACGGAGGAGTTCCTGGGCCAGAGGAAGATTCTAATATATTGCTGGACGGAGCAATGTTGACACCGTGATGTATCTTCCAGAGTACAACTGTGGTGTCCCGTGATCCAGTCACAAGGTATGTACTATCGGATGAGAGGGACAAGCAAGTCACAGGAGCACAATGTGCGAATGCTGTCTCAAGTGTCTTTGCTCCATCTGGTGATAGTAACCTAATACTGTTGTCTGCATGCCCACCTGGTAAGATTCAAGTAGATGCCAAGTAACAAGTTAGTAAATCGTCTCATATGTTCCATTTTTCCATATCTTGGGCATGAAAAATTGAAAATGCCACACATGAAGATTGTGTTACAAGAGAAAATACCAAAGAAAAAAGATTGTAAAACAGACGCACATATGCATTCAAGGAAAGCAAAGTCACTGATCTGATGTAGGCATGAAAAAAATGAAATTGTGCTCCATAACGACACAGGTATAAATTAAGCCATATGGAACGGAATGAAATTCAAATTGCCAATATTAAATTCCTTTGAAAACAAAATAAGTGATTTTAATCTGTGTAACATATTCCAAATGAGTCACTACCGGTACAAAACTATTTGAGCATCATATTGCTTGGTTACCAACATCTATAGCAGGCAAAAAAAAAAACACTTTCATTTCTTTCTTTTAACAGCTAGAGCAAGCAGAAAACGGTTACAATGTTGAAAAATAAAGCGAGTACAATCCAATATGAGCACTCACCAGTAATAATTTCTTTACCCCTGGCGATTGCAACTATAGATGAGCTTCGGATGCCTGAGGTGGGAAATGCTAGTGCTTGAGGAAATTGCAATTCCTCATTGCCAGAGTTAGTTGGCCCTTTAAACATGCGCATAAAAGTTCCACCAGTAGTGTTGACCACAGGCTTTGCATGTTGAAAAAGAAAAGGTGCACCCTGGCCATCAGGAGTATTTGGCTGCCACTTGTGCTGTGCTATATGTGCAGCTGGAGCATGAACATCAACAATGACGACAGAGTCTGAGGATGCACGAATAGCAGAAGCAGGAAGATTGCAGCGCTCAGGCATTGGGACTGTGTATGATCTAAGCTCCTTAGGGTTTCGGAATACAGTCTAAAAAAGAAAAATGCACCTAAGATGTTAGCAGCGGATATACACCACATAATAAAACACGGGTTCTACATATTCTAGCCACAAGAGATTATTGAGCAGATAAACAGTAACAAAATAAGCCTATGTTGGGATGGAGCTTATTTGGTAGCTTCATCCCTCAACAAATCCTCTAGTTATACTGGCCTAATACCATGTTCTACATTTTTTCCATAATACTCAGGAAAAAATGCATATCTTTGATCTGATCTCTCTAGTTATAACAAATCCTTCACAAAGGTACCAAAAAAAAAAGCTATGCATTTCATTATCAATCCACAATCCACATCAAAGTACAAAAATATGTGTTCAAGGAAAATTGAATAAGAAGCAAGGAAGTTCTCACGAAACTAGTTCAAAATACACATGCTAGATAGAGTTTGAAGGGAAAGATTATTTTCCTTATCAAGAACAAACACCAAGAATGATTTTATGATTCAATACAATTTATTTAGTGATACACTAATACACACTGTTCTCCTATTGGTACCTTTAAAACTTGCTTTTACAGGTTAACCTTTTAGCCTTTCCTTGAATGAGCTGATGAAGTCATTTTCAAATCCTAAACCTAAGTTCTTATTAAATCTTCTTCAAAGAGGAACATATCAAACTATCTCAAGTTTTTCATGAGTGATCAAGCATGGATCTCACTCAGCCTACAATATGAATAGTTGCAGACTTGTAAAAAGAAAATGAAATCAAGATAAACCTGCAAGTGAAGAGCATCAGCCAGTGATATTCTTTTCATGTGAGGGATGCTTAAAAGCTGAGAAGGGGTCTGCCCAAAATAAGCAATCTGATCTTGAATGGCATGTTGTTGTACCTTTTTCAACCAAAGACGAAAAAAAGATATAAATAAAATAAAGAATTATTATCTCAACCGTATATTATGACAAAAAGTACAGTATTTCCTACTGGATCAGCAAGTTTGTCAATATCAACCGCTCCTTCATATGTGACATAAAAGAAAACATTGTTGGCAGCTACAGCTTCTTTCCCCCGTTGCTTATACCTGATTCATTTCAGTGGTTTGATGTAAAAAAATCATGAGATTGGGTATGAAAATTGTATTATGCAACGGAAACTTTTTAAACTCACCCAAATATTAAATCTATCCACTCATGCAAATGAGCAGATACATGCTCACTTTCAAGAGCCATTCTATGCTTATGAACAAAATCAACAGGATTTTTGGCCCATGGAGGGAGCTTGACAGCATCTATAGCAGAAAAACAAAAATACTATTTAGCGCTGTATTAAATTGATCATTTGGGAAAATATAAAAACATGCTTTTCATTGATACCAAGCGTTTCTCCAAGCTGTGTTGTTCCGAAATCAATTGCATTCTCATTGGTCAATGTTTCAGGCAGGTAAAACAGTTCTGGAACCTACAATGTGCAATCAAAAGAGAATGTATAGGAGCTTAGCACAAACACTACGTGAATGTAAAATATTAAGGACACAAACTAGTGGATGTGTGAACTTGATATACCAATTCTTTTACATCACTCATGTCCTCAAGAACACCATTCCATGTTGCAGCAATATCGAAAAACATCCTGTCTGCATGATCAAAATTTCCACCTTGCAGTTGGATAGAAAGAGTGGTGAAAGGCTCTAGGCGCACAAGATAGTATAGCACCTGGGCCACAAAAACTAGCTCTCATAAATGGCTGTTCAACTTATTTTAAGCATTAGTGGCATGAACTCCTCAGCAAAAATAAAGAAAAGAGCTCAATGAGTACGCCCTCCATTTCTTTTCAAGTGTTTTTAAGGTGATTATTACAGATTAAAGAATAGACTAAAATACCCCTATTAAACAAAAGTGCATAAAACATGTAATGTTGATATAAGGAATGAGATGGGGGAAATGATAGCAAGAGGATGAGGAGTAGATTAGGGTACATTTGACAATTTATTATGCTGTTTGTTTTTCATTGTTTTCCTAATAAACTGACATATATTGTGGTTCAAAATTGTTATATCTTTCTATACTTACTGAACAAACTTCTTCAATTAAAGTAAAATCATCAATTTAAAAGGCTTAAAATAGCTTCTTATTAGCAAAAACATATATACGCTCTGGGAACATGATAGCGATTTTCCAATTAGTACATAAGGAATTGATAAATTTCCCTATGAGAGGTAGAGTATCATTAGAAGATATTATAATAAGAATAGTAGTTATATCATACCGTCCCAGCACTAGAGTAGTGTGAACCATAATGAAACTTAGGAATGACAGGATCGTCAAAACTTGAGTAGCGCTCTTGGAACTTGACAAGGCGCTCAGGATTTAGAGCACCAACAGGCTGTCAGAAGCCACAAAGTAAGCATACATATAACGGTTATGCCATGAGTACAGAATACAGAACGAAATGATAAATCCACTACCTTTGAGAGGTCTCGATAAGAATCAGGATTAGAAAGATCAAGATCTGCTGAACTATAATCTGACAGAATCCAAGGAAATACAGGATACTGCAGAAAACATAAAAAAGTCAATACATTCTCAGCTGATGCATTGAGTGAAAGGAAAAAGACACACAGCACTAAACCTGAGTAATATCATTGTAACTACGCCCAGCCAGCGTATTCAGTTGCATCAAATAATCAAAATTACTGATCTGCAGAGCGGACATTACAAATAGTATCAGACTATCAGTCAACAGAAAAATAAGAATACAATTACTATAACCTATGAGATACTAAGTATGACTCTGTTCTCTGTCTGGCGTGCATACCTCCCTCCTAGCCCAACGCTCCATTAACTGAGTTCTCTTCAAAAGTTGATCAGGTCTCTACAAATAGTTTTTAAGGACAAAAATAATATTATAAGAAACACGTACTCAGTAAACAGGTAAACTAGACATCATTGCAGAATTTGCTACTTTGTAGCCATGTAAATTTGCACGCATCTATGCTGATTAAATAAATTTGAATGTATGTTTTGCAAACAGAAGCATGCATTTAATCACTATTTTCACAGATGTCAAGGAAAATGGCAGTAGGCAGTGAACTTTCTGGAAGCATACAGCTCAAACTCCGACTGTAGGTTTGTAGGTTGATCATGTACGACACCTTAGGGTATCATTTACACATTCTTAGACACTAATATACTTTGTATCATCCATGTCCCTCTTCCCTGCCCCCCTCCCCCCAAAAATGAAAAAGAAATAAACACTCGCACACCTCTCAAACACCCCCATCCAACACCAGAAAATAAATACTAAGATACAACAACAATAACAACAACAACACCAACCCAGTGTTAACCCACCTCGGGCGGGGTCTGGGGGGGCCAAGATGTACACCCCCTTTCCCCGACATAAAATCGAGAGGGTGTGTGTGGAAGCCCAAGCAATATCATCATCGCCCGACAAACCCAAGGAAAATGAATGCAAAAATACCATGTTATAATATTAACTAGAAAATTTTCATCAGTCAGAGTAAAAATATTTATCATGAATTCATGATAATGAGAATGCACTGCGAGCAAAACATATACAATTCGTACTTTTTCTCTTTAATATTTAATTTCTATTTACGGGCTTCCACAAATTTGTGCAACTACTGACATAATTTGCACATCCTTCCATTTCCATGTTGAAGCAAAAGCAAAACATGTAGACAAACCTGTGTTGCAAGATATATATTGTTTAGATAAGGGGGGTGTGCTTGAACAATAGCTCGGTATCCATTTCTTCTATTTTCACTGCTCTGCAGAGCAATTGATATGAAACAGCATTATTAAGAAATATATAAGCAGCACATTCCCTTCATATATAGTTTCCAGTACTGCAATTTACAAAAGTTAGCTTCTACCCCAAAATCAAAGAAGAAGTTGGACCGGTCAAGCATAAACAACTCCAAGGCACTTCTCCGCAGAAGGTATCTGCAAACGATTAAAAGTATAGATGAAATACTGATTGGCATGTAGTATGCAATTATGTTAAGCAAATCTAAGAAAACTAAAGACAAGGTAAACCAAGGCCTGGGACTAATTCAGATTATAAAAAAAAATGGATGTTTCCATGTCTCATGAATGTTCTATATAAGTACATTTTTGTCGAGCATCGGATGTGCTCTTCCACTGGAAGTAAACCTGCACAAAATCCGGATGTATGCCAGGCTTTGGTCAAAAGCGCAGTCTGATTATTGGGGCCGAGCAGGGCAGGCACCACTTTTATTATAGAGAAAACTATGACTTTTATTTACAAAAGAGCCTGTAGTGTACTTACTTATCAACCCAGTGTAAACCCGCTTTGAGCAGGGTCTCAGGGGTCAAGATATGCGCACCCTTCATTATACAACAACAACAACATTGACCCAGTGCAGTTCCCCTCAGAGAATCTGGGGGCAAAAATGGAGGCCCCCCTGGCTTATCGCAGAGGGGGTGCGACCAAGGACAGACGGATCCCGTTTGGGGTGTTGGCAGCTTGGGTATGCATAAATGTATATATATATAAAAAAAAAATAAAATGAACATGCATTTACATGCTGTATATGTATATTGTATGCATAAATGTATATAATATATTTTATCCGAGCGGTCAGTTGGGCCGGGACCCCCTTCCACACCCAGATCTGGGCTGGGCCTAGAGGCAGACAAGACCACCCCCTAGTCCATACCCCACCCTTTTTTTCTGGGCTGACCACCCTGGGCTTGTTCGTGGTCTAACTGGAAACAATTCGCATAACCCATAACTTCTACCAACCCTACTCCTTAGACCTATCCTCCTCCCTACCTACCTATCACACGTTCAACAATGAATTTACTATCCTTAATGATAGATATCTGTACATCAAAAGTTTTCCTATTACAGCCACTCCATTGAAAATAAACCATGGAGACTACTCAACTAAGATAGTTATAAGAAATAAGAGATACCCTTTTGAATTCAAGCAAAAAGATGTAACAAGTCTCACATTCATTTTGTCTGAGCCATGTGATAAGGTATATTTCAGGACTGATGGACATTGAAAAAGAAAATAAACCAAAATAAACAAATAAACAAATAAAAAATAACAGGATTTCAGGATTAATGGATAACGTCCAGCAAATCAATCTTATCATCTCACCTTCTACTATATATTTGATGAAGGGAAGTCATCATCCAGCAATAATTCTTTATCTCATCTCTGATCTCAGTGTTGCAATCAAGCTGATTCCCTTCTACCTTGCCCTCAACTTTGTCAGCAATAAAATTAATTCTCTTTGTGGTTATCTGAAAATCACGAAAAAAAATATGTTATCAAACTCACGACTTTGAACTTTTTAAGAACTAAAGTTTATCAGCATGTGGATATAATGGGGAATTAAATGCATGTTCACAAAAATAGAAAGCAAATCATATCATCAATAAACTAATATAGCATATTATACATGTAACTGAGCACAAATTCACATGCCCCCAGCCTTTTACAGTGGAAAGGCTTTTTAACCAAATAAAACCAATATTCAGAGTCAAAGCAGGGATGAACAGCTATATGACTGTAAAACTTGGGGTTAAATTGACACATTAATATTATAGCCTCATAAACTACAGATATGACTACTGTTCATATTTCAGAACTTCGCAGAGTAAGTGTCTCAGATTGGGTAAACTACTAACAATGATAAACAAATGAAATTGCCAACTAGCACCAAACAATATTTATGACAAATAAACATCATTTATGCCTGAATTTACATCATCAACTTCATTTCCCTCTCCCTAAAATTGGGAAGTAACAGTTCAATTTCAGTCTAATAAGCATCATCCATACTGTTGGTCAAAACTAAGATGTCTCTAGTAAGATTAAAACTTACTTGAAAGGTTCCATGTACGATCTTAAGAGGCCTGACCATAGAAGCAGGTAGCTCAAGGATGATTCTTTCATCAAGCTCACTGGGGACATACCCTGGTGCAACTGCTGATGGATCTTCAGTCATGCCTTGATTACTACTAACTTGGCTGTCTCTAGATTCAGAAGATAGCAGCATGGGTGGATCAATTGCTCCAGATGGTCTATATTGATTCTCCACATGTTGCTCCCCCTCAAAATCCTTTATACCCATGTTATAGCTATCTGAATGCTCATCATCTTCAGTTATTGAATCCACAGAGATTGCTTCCGGGGTTAACATGGAAGCATTTGATGGATTTATTAGACCTTGTCGATTTTCCTCTGTTTCTATTTGATGCTCATTATTGGCAGCTGCACCGATGTGATCAGACCCCCTATAGCTCCTCCTCAAACACCTTCTCATCCTAGAAGAACTCTCCACGAAGTCAAGCCTCCAAAATACCTGCAAATTCAGGAGAAAAAAAAACATATTCTCAACTGGAAGTTGAAATAGTGATGACAAATGTGCATGATCAAAACAATTATAAAGCGTAGTTTAAATTTCTTGATGCTGATATTATGTAAAAGTATGAGATTAATTATTCATACAAACATCTACATGCTAGGAAGCATAAAAACTTGATAACTTGGAATGATAGAGGAGGCAATACTTTCTCAGGATTGCTCAGATCATCACCAGATGGACCAAAAAGGCATCTCATCTCTATCAGGTAATGAATCAGCTTCCGCCATGCACGATTTCCTGTGATTTGACGATGCCTTGATATGATAGCAACTTGTGTCCTCCTATCAATCTGAAGATGACAGGGGCGCAAAATGCATTTACGCAAATCATATGCATGACGTATTTCTACCAAAAAAAATCATATGCATGACGTAAAATACATGATTTTGAATAGATTACATACCTCTGACCGTTGAATGTTTCTTGCTAAAGCAAAACTAGCAACAAGCACTGCAATAAATTTGTAGCATAATGCATTCAAATCCTTTCCATAGACTGACACTGTATCAACTGGCTGCAAGCACTCCATCCAGGCGGTTCCCATTGCCTCAAAAACATTCCATCTCTGCACACGCTCCATATCAGTTGCATTCCTTCTATGTGCTGAAGTAGCCATTGCTACAGCACTAAGGCCCCTTCCTGAACCAATTTTTGCATTCCGCTCCAGATCACGAGCAGCGACCATGGCAGCAGCCTTTGCTGCAGCCTTGTCCTTCGGAACAGGAGACTTGTTAGGTACCCCTGTAGGCTGGTGAAAGCTAGAAAATGTCTGAAGTCGCATTGTTCTCCGTTCAAGAAAAGTTCCATCACGTTTAAGCTGTGATGTAGAGGAACGGTTTGGAGTTTCTCCAGAAGCACCAGCAGCAATCATTGCTAATGCCATAGCAGCAGGTGGGGACGCAAAAGCAGCAGCCCATCCAGGAGATATCATGCCAAGAGCAGCCTATAAATAAGTACATGAGCAGCCCATTGAATAACAATCCTCATAATCATCATTAATATGTTGCCTAAAATATCTACTGTAACAACTATTTTGGTTTAACAAGATTCAAAATCTAAAAAGACATCTATTGCTGAGCGAAGACTGTATAAACTAGTGTCAGCATTTGGCAACATCAAAAATTATTTCCTTATGAGGTGACTCTTCTGATTTTTTAAAGCATAAACACTTAAGGATAGAGACCCTTGCCTTGCAAATATTAACAATCAACTATAAAAACTGTTATATCTCCCAACAGCTGAGGTGCAATAAGGAGGTAAAATAACATTCATACCACAGCAGAAGCAACATCCTCCAATATCCCAGTCTTAAGGGTGTGGAGATTGTTATAACAAACACAGTTATCCCAACTAGGAGGCTGCTTTTGACATGCCTGAATTATATCATATTGAACAAAAAGAATCATTGAATATAAGGGATGTGACTTTCTAATTATCTTAATATATATACAGGAATACACTTACCTAAATGGTGAACATAAATGGAGAAGCCTATGGAATGTCTATTAAGCTTACAGAGAAATATGATAATTTGGTATGCAATTGAAGAAAACACTAAGGACTCACGAAATACCATAGAGAGGGTTGGAGAGATTACAAAGCACAAGCAGGCCATACAATTTTTTTATAAGTACTCTCAGGGGAACATTGTCATTTCTATATCTGGAAGACATTGCTAGACAAGATGACATTAGAGAATTTGATTTTGATGTTTTGAAGAAATATCTTGCATGTGAGTTTGATGAGAGATCTTGAAGCACTAAAGCCCTTCATGAACATGAAACTTTGCAACAAACAAGACTGTTCCTTAGTGTATATATGTTTAGATCTCTTCAAGAATATCAAATGTTAGGTTGGACAGTATCAGAGACAACTAAGACAACTAATGTTAAGTTGGATTTAGTGGGAAAACTGAAGTGTGCGCTTCGTCGCTCCAGTGAGTGAAGAGTGCGCTTCATGAACACTACTCACTTCAGCCCTTTTGAAGCGAACCAGTATTGCTCCTCACTTTAAGCGAGAAGTGATGCTTAAGTTTCACTTTTTTACTCATAGTTACAAGGAATATGATATTCCAAGTATTAAACTACGTATATAGGAGCTAACTTCTAAGATTTAGTACCATCATGACATTAGCAGTAAAATTATTATACTTCCATTAATTTCAATAGTATGGGTTGTTTTTATATATTTTTCATCTGTAATATATTATGTTGTATGCCTAGAGCTACATAGTCTGTAATTTCTTTAACTGAATATAGAGCATATAGCTCATTCTCAATTGTCCAAATGATCTATATTACCATGTTCATGTGAGGAAGAAAAGCATGAGAGACAGACAGACAGATAATAAGTAGGAAGTGGGAACAAACCCAGTAAACAATGTGAAAAGAATTAAAGGACAAAAGTGAAAAAACACTTAGGTCAAGGACCTCAATAGGAAGAGCATCTGCAGCCAAAGCCAGGTCATCCACAACCAGGGGATTTAGACCGTCTAGAGTAGCAAGTTCATGAATTCCAGCTAAAAGGGGACGCCATCTCCTCATGACAGCAACAAATGCTGGTACAATGGCCTCCAAATATTTTTTCCGAAGAGGGATTCTGTGTTTGCCAATAGCATGCCATATCTGGATTTAATACAGCATTAGCCACAAAAAAAATGATTCAGAAAAATGACACAATAGCAATCAATATAGTTAAAACAAGTTATAAAGAAGCAGAGTCTCTTTTTAAGGGAGAGAGCAGGTGTATCAAATATAAAACCAACACCTGAGTACAGCAAGAGAGCAGGAAAATTCAAGAAGATTTAATCTATTAGTGAATAACACATGATAGGAATTGTTTGACCTTATAGCTTCTTGTCTTTCTTTTGTTTGATCCCTATTCATATGTCTTCCTTATACATAGAGACTTTCATCAATAAAATATTTGGTAAGAGAAAAGAGCAAAATTATAAAGGATGGTAGAATTTGTGGTAAATCTTTGCTGAATCAAGAAAGTATTATCATCAGGGTGATGATATAATTCTGCTACGAACGAATTCTAATTTGATTTCATTTTGATAGGATATATATATATATATATATATATATATATATATATATATATTCCTTTCTTGTAGTGTAGAGAATATGTACATAGAGAGTGACATAGGTTGTAATGTTATTATTCAGAAAAGATACAAGAGTTTCACTCTCATTTTCTTCATGGTATCACACATCCAACGCTTGATCTGGGTACTACAGTTCCTAACATATTTGGGCTAGCCAAGTGAGCAAGACTCGTTATTGAAGATTAAGGAGACAAAGGTTCCATTTGGCCAGGCAAGTGACAACTCAATGCCACCAAGGGCAAGTTTGACCCTTATGCCTTCCGTGATGCCTGAACATAAATAACCTCTACATCACCAAGTCTTCCTTCTAATCCTGAACCACTAAACCCACCACTTGAGCCCATTTAGCCGCAAGCTTGAATATCCAAACAACCAATTGGGTGTTCTAAACCTGAATCTCCGTATATGAATCATGAATGCACCAAGAAGCATTTATACACGTTGGCTCATTTTGTGTCATTTCAAAGTTTATCTGCAAACCATAAAAGTTCCATTTCAGCCCTAAACACGCTTGTTATTCCTAAATCATTCACTGAACCACTATCAAAAGAAGAGCGGAGATGGTGGATATAAACAAGGACACTTTCAGAGCCAGCACCAGATAGACACACAATCACTTTGTGTCCTCTAAGAATTTCTCTCAAAACCACAAAATTTTCCTTTCAGCCCTAAACATAATTGTTATTCTTAATTCATTGACTGAACTTTGAAAGACTGATTCAAAAGAAAAGTGGATATGATGGAGACAATAAAGGACACTCACATAAAAAAATTCAGATGCACACACAAACACCCGCCACACAGAGAGCAGGAGAACAGAGATAAACCAGAGCAAAGGTAAGCTCCACCAGTCAGGAGATATAATTCTGACTGATCTTCGAGGCAAATAGCAAAACATAAGGAAAGATGATAGGAGATCCAAGACAAGTCAGCCTTTCCTCATTTATACAAAAGGGTGGCGTGAGTCTTACCCCTCTGCCACCCTATTAACACATTTCATATCAGAGACCTACTAGAAAGATCATCTGTCAAATGGACCCTTATAGCCTTCTATAATATTTATATCTATCAGAAGGCTTGCTATGAAATCAGAAATGCATGCACTGGAGAACAATGGGACTTGGGAATTGGTTCATTTAACTAAGGTTAGAAAAACATTGGGTTGTAAGTGGGTAATCACAGTTGAAGACATGGGTAATCACATATGTTAGGAAAAGCCTTTAATTTTTGCAAAAGTGTTGAGTAATAATGTGTTTCACTTTCGTGAGAATATTAGCAAGCTGGGAATGCATTCACCAGCTTGAAGGGAAGTGTATGAAATCTTGGGAGAATCATTTTTGATGATATGAACTCATTCTAATTTGATATGATTATATTTTCCCTTTATTAGTGTAAGGAGAGCACGTACATATAAAAAATTTAATCTGTTTGCTTCAATTTATTCATAAATGCTTCCAAATAACCTAAAAATACAAATCAGTCTCATGAGATAGAGAGGTAATAGTCCAAAAAAAAACTATGAATATAAATAAAAGAAATTTACCTCGGAATAAAGAACCGAGGACGCAACCAGCACCCTCTGTCTTTTTGACTCGGAAATTGGCATATTAAGAATAGGCGAAAGCACACTGTAAAGAATATTAAAAAAGTTAAAACCAAGAGATGAGGAGAGAAATAGATATGAAGAGGATATAGCATCTCACCCACAGTTACTACCCTTACAAACTTTTAAGAAGCTACCTAGTTTAAGTTATCATTACATAACACTTAATTAACAGGATGGAGGAGACCACCTTGCATCAATGGGTACTTAAAAGAAATGGGTACATAACACTTATCATTACATCTAATCCAATAGCATAGGCGTAATTATATGACTAAATGAAATTGGCAAAAATATCCAGAGATGGCAACTTCACAATGCGTACTTAAAAGAAATGGGTAAGACCTAGTTGAAGTAATTTGAGTAACATCTACAAAGCTACAGCTACAAGATTTCATGTAGAGCTATTAGTAGGAAGATAAGAAAATCGATGACAACTGACCAGTGTTTAAAAAGGCGAGGCGACGCCCGAGGCGATGACCCCCCCAAATTGCCTAGGCGCGCCTTAGAGGCGAAGGCGATCGCCTTATACATAAAGATGTAGTAATTCACAAATATAAATATATAATGTTAAATACGATCATTTAATAACATTTTTGGGCATAAAAACATATTTATAAAGGAAAAATCCAAATTTTATTAGTAATAAAACCAAATTTAAAGATAATGTAATAAACTAGTATGAAAATTTAGTTTTTAGATAGCAAAAAAAGGCAAAAAACTACTAAAATAAAGTATTTTCAAATATAAAATACTAAAATAAAGTTAAGGGTGGATCAAATGATCAGATGAAGAGACAGAACGAGAGAATGAACGTGAAGTCTGATCTTGTATTGGGTATTTGCATAGCTTAAGGATATATAGATATAGAGGAAAATGTAGGATAAAAAAGATATCTTGATGATATAAATTCCATATATAAATTCTATTAAAAGATATCTTGAAAAAGAAGGATAGAAAGAAATACTTAGCTTAAGGAAAGTATATTTAAAAGATAAAAAAAGTGAAAAGAAAGATTTTTAATTCAAATATTTAAAAAAATCAGCATAAGGCAACCTAGGCGAGCCAAGGCGAGATGCAGCTCGCCCGGGCGCCCAGGTCGCCTAGGCATTGCCTCTTCGAGGTTGCCTCGCATTGGCTAATGCAGGCGACAGCCTTGGCAGGGCGCGCCTAGGCGCGCCCAGGCGCGCCTAGGCCTCGCCTTTTCAAACACTGCAACTGACAATTGATGCACAGACTTCTCTTCATCGTCTTTCTTTATCCTGACAGTTACTAAAGTAAATTCCAGATATTTCTTTGTCTTAAAAGAACTTTCTTCAAACAAACTATTAATTTACTTAACCAACATCATGTTACATCCCATATTAGTACATCATGTTACATCAGCATATCAGTTCGTAGTAATCTTGAGATATTAGTAATCCAAAGAATACTATCCCAAAATACGAGGAGAAAATTTTTGGAACCAGGAAGAAACTTTTACCAAACTTGTAATAAGCACAAGCATCTGTTGAAAATGCCAGACCGTCAGTCATAACACAAATGTAAAACAAACTTTTCATACACATACCTCCATAATAACGCTGATCTTGATGGTCTCGCAGATATTCTGGAACTGGCGTCCAATGAACCTAGGTTGACAGGTTGTCGATATGAAACCACTGGTGTCAGGTCATCATAGTTTAAACTGCTGATCAGCATATTATCATCACCACTGTCTTCTTCCCTCATAGAAAGAAGAGCCATCCGCAACATGCATAAGAATGGTTGATCACTATCCAACAATTGATAAAGTGCAGCCATACCTCCCATTCCTGTACCAGAACCCCCTCCAATACCAAGACCCCCACCAAGTCCAGACTCATCTAAAAGCAATGCTTGCAACATTGTAACAGACTTCTTTATCAGAGGGAGCTCAATCCAATTCCCATTTGCATCTTTATCTAAAAAAGAGTTCCAGGAATCCCAACCACTTCCACCACCACCAAATGTATCTTCTTTTGAAGGAAGGCCAACACCATACCACAACTGGCTCCTATATTTCCACCCCTCAGCCAAGTCTGCTGCACAGCTCCCATATGAAACAAAAGCACATGAAACAGACTCATAAGGTTCAGCTGCTGCTGCAGCTGTCAAACGTTCCATCATTGCAGTTGAAATACGCCCATTTCCATCTGCAACTGAAGTGAGAACCTAACATGCATTGATGCAGCACAAGTTCCAGAGCAGACAAATAAATACTATGAGCTCATTAAGAAGGATATAGAGGATAAATAATCAAATAAAATGCCAACCAGATGCAGCAGGAAGTTAGAAAACATATATGCTAAGTCTACATGTATAGAGATATTACATGTCAAGATAGAGAAGGACATACATCAAGTGGTAGGCTGCCTGAGTCACCATCTGGGAAGCGATTCCCTGCAGATTCATTTGATTCTCCATCAGTGATGGTTGACAAATTGCCAAGATTGCTTGCAGGTGAGACAGATGTGGGCTGGGAGATAGCATTGGTAGAATGAAAAGCACATCGCAATTTGCTCTGCAAACGTAAATGATCTTCCACCAGCATCAAAATTACAATGGCATTCTCTACCAAAGCCACAGAAAGCTGAGCAGCATTCTCGGCTTCTGCCTTCGCATTTGCTGGTGATGAACACCCCGCGGCAACTCCAGCTGCTGCTGAAGCAATGACTTGAGTCTGAAAACGAAAATAACAGCTTGATAAAGTTAGTACAATACATTTTCTACAATCCAGACTTGAAGAAAATCTATGGAAGCTGAACTGAAGGGAGGGAAAGGGGTCACACTGAAGAGAGCTTTCTACCTGAACCTGAAGTTCTCGAGCTGAAAAGTCGAGCAAACTTCCCAGAAGTCTTCTTTTGAATATAGGCAAAGACGCTTCACGTCTGCAAAGTAGAAAGTGAACAAGGTTGAGAAGAGGAGTATGTTTGGAAGATGTGGAATTAAGTCTTCCCTGCTGCCATAGCCTAAAAAAAAAACCAATATAGAGGATATTCCATGTGGTACACCCAAGATCTTGCATATTCTGCATGATGGACAACACTTTCAAATTCTGTGTACCACTTTCATCCTACACTCTTCCATATTGTACACAAAAACTCGATAAACCTCAACCTAATTGGCTAATCCTAAATAAATCTCCTCCCAGAATTCTTGAATCACCACCTCATCTTACTTCTGTAGCCTTCACCCCACCATTTCTGCCAGCTCAAGCATCAGGTCCTTCTCTGACATGATTTTTTTTTTCTCAAACCTCTACTTCCCTGACAATCCTTAGCCCATTGCTGACATTACCTCGCCTACAATGCAGCTACGCCCTCCCAACGTTGACAGAAACAACGGTCTTTGCTCATCCGGGTAGACGAGCTCGTCCTGTTATATACCGACTTTGGGTATTGGCCTATTGGACTGGGGGGAGTAACAATAGGGGTTTGAATCTGACAATATTTGTGGGGGGGAGGGATGGGGTGATTCTATTGCCGCAATGACAGCTAACACCTTGCTGTGAAAGGTCTGGTGGCAGTGACAGCACACTTCATGGCGCCTAAGGAGTTTTCGGCCCTGCCGGTGTCCACTGTGTCAGTATTTAGGTACTCACTGTACCTCAACACATTTGGCTTCTTCTCCTTCTGAAATGACATATAAGGAGGATCGGAAGAAGAGACATTGACCAAATTTCTTTGTTGGCGCCTGCATCCACTACCGTGCGTTGGTGAATTTGTCAGTATTTTAAGGGATTGCATGGAAAACATAGGCAGTAACGACTCAGAGCTCATTGAGTAATGTGTCTTCTTCCTACGAGTCAGTAATCTACTGCCAACTCGTGCTGATCATCCTGTTGAAATTACTCATCCTGGGTTTGTAAATCTGTAAATGGTCTTACGAGTTTTGCTAGCTTAAGTTTAATTTTGAAGTTTCAAGGTTCCAAATTTAATGCATTAAGTTGTATTAAATTAGCTATTTAATGCAACTTAATGCATTTAATTGGGTAATCCAAATGTACTCTTAGTAATCTAATGCAATTTAATGCATTGCATTAGGTGATCCAAACACACCCTTCGTTAGGGTTAGATTGATGACTAATGAATTTTATATACAGTCTTGAAAAGTGTAGGGAGTGGGGATGCCACACAGACTATCAAAATATTCGGTCTACCATGTGAACATTGCAAGACCTCATGTAACCACGAAAACAATCCAGACCCCGAAAGGCCGAAAGGAAGCAAAATGAAATACATAAAAGAATCAACAACAACTACCCAGTTGGATCCCAGTACGAACGGGATCTGGGAATCGAGATGTACGTACCCTTGCCCCAGGTGTAAATCGGGAGGGTATGTAGGGTGGGCCCAAACCAACGGAAAACCAAAAGAAAAGTAAAGGGCCAAGACTAGAAAAGGGTGGAAGGAGGGCGAAAACGAAAAAGTAAAATGTACGCAGAAAACAGAAAACAAGTAAAGAAACTGAAAGGGAAGAAACAGGTAAGAAAAACCAATCATTCAATTCAATTATTAGATCTAGTACATATAAATATATAATAATTAACAGCTCAAATTAGTTGGGCTCACAGATAATGACAGCATGGAGAAGACAAATAGAGGGATTAGAGGCCTCATTCCCATGTTGTCAGTCATATGAAACACTTGGAAAGAGAGGCCGAAGCTATTTTAAATCACTTATAACAAGATCTAAGCATTGTTTCCCAATACTCTAGTTGGGTCTGTTTGGAAGTGCCAAAATGGCATCATATAAGTATAATTTGTCATTTTTTTTATGAAAATATATTTTTGTCATATTAGCTACCTTATTAGATTTTATCCGTAACACTGTCATATCTAAAATGACATGCCAAACAGACCCAATGATAATCGACACAACTCTTTCCGAGAAAAACAGTAAACAAGAATAAGTGAACCAAGATTATACCAAGCTACCTTAATTGTATTACTGATTCAATTAAAAGATTATATTTTCCCACATGGAAATAGAAAGGAGGGGAAACTGCAAGTGGTAAAGGTCAACTTCCATTAAACTCTAAACCACGGAATAAATTGATACAATCAATAAACGATGAGAAAATAGAAAATTCATGGAAGTAGAAAAAAATAGAATAGGTTTTATACTCTTATTACATAACCAACCTGATGCGCTGATCTCCAGTGCTAGATCCACCCACCATTGAAAGCCACTCTGCGCAATGAATGGTTGCTTCAATATCCTGTAAAAAATGAATGAGATCCAATATTTTAATGAAACTGAAATGAGAATAAAACAGATTGGTGTGCTTGGAAAATGTATGTATGCCATATAAGCCATCCCTGTCAATACATACCATATCATATCAAACCTTATTAACTAATCATAATAGTAACATATACACTGTATGCATGTTTACCAATACACCCTATATCTTACTGAGTAAAAACGTTTCAAACACTCCAGGACAAAATCAGCAGCATATAATAAGGGGGGGGAATGCTTTTTTAACACATTAGCCAGAAAGACTCCTGGAATCATCCTAAACAACCAACAACACTCTTTGATTTTTACTGAAATTACCACAATGGAAAAAACTTCTTTATTAATACAGCATGAAGCAATTTTCAGTTTAATTATAACAACAAAACAGGGCAAAATTATGCACATAAAGTTCACTTCAATTATATATAGCTTCAGGTGCAAACAAAGGTCATTACAAATTCCTACACAGATAGAAGTTGCAATCCCATCAAATAAAAGTTCAAGAAAGAATAGACGACCTTCCACCCATCTTTTTGCCTCATAGAATGCTCCAACATGATGATTAAGAAACTGTGTACAAGATCCTCTATGTCTTCCAAGGATTTAGAAGTAGAGTCTTTGTCAGCACCCCTCTGTTAAACCACCAACAACATAAATGAATTTAAAATTTTCACTGGAGATAATTTTAATACATTTGTGCAGACTAGAATCTTAGTTCTCCGCAATCATGTCACACTCCTTAGTAAGTCCAGAAATGGATGTTGCTACCTCATAGTTTGATATAAGAACTTCGAGAATCCAATCAGGCCACTCCTCCATTTGGGTAATGCAAGTCCTGTTCTCTGAATGACTGCATGCCAAAAACAGAAGATCCTGAAATCGTAGAGGAGATAGCTTCAGAAATCAGTTAAGATATTTCATATAGAAAACCTAAATTATAAACAAAGAAAAATAAGTGGGTAAAATGTCTTTGTCAAGACATTTTTATTTGTAAAGATATTTCAATGGATGAAAAAAGACTCGTTCCAATGAATGAAAATGTCTTTACAAAGACATGTACCAAACTAACCCCAATTCATAGTGAGTAATTGGATTCACCACGTCCATGATTTGTAAAGAATATATCACTTGGGAATATAATGATTTGTTCAAATAGATCGACAAAGGGAGAGAACACAAGCTTAGCATTCCTGATAAAGTTGAAAAGATCGCTGTCACAAAATACCACAAAGAATATTCATGACACTAAACAGTAAACATCGACAAAATAAAAAAAAAAGGTATCCCGAAATAAATTATTGTTTCAAAAGCCAATTTTCCAGAATCCTGTCCATTAAGGAAGAAGGGATATGGCTTTTCATGTTTCCATGTTGTACAGCAGTTGATTGTTTCTCTTGTCCGTGATGAGCACAACCAGTATTGATATTTTCTTTCATAGTAAATCTTCACATTGCTGTTTGGCTGCCAAATGATAGCAGGAATTGCCAACAGTGGATTTGGTTGGCCCACTTCAAGCGATGATAACTTGAAGAAATATAGTAATTGAGTATATATTAATTAAAAAAAATGATTTTGTGTAATGCTTAAACTTCAATCTGTTGGTTATGTGAGATTTTTCTTCAGATGGCATTACAATAACACTTTCTTGAAATAACATGAATAATAAATATGAAAAGTAGCTAGATATGAAATTTTCAGTAAAACTGGCTACTTTAGCTGTTTCACAGTGATTTCACTGATAATCACTCACTAAATATTAGAAAAAATATCTATATAATAGAGGTATGCACAGAAAGGTAGCTGACTTGGTAAATCATTTCCTCCTATCCGTGTACTGTCATGAGAAGTTATTGTTCTATTGCATGAACTTCAATTTCTCTGATTCCAATAGCTTAAAGCAGGTAAATTTAGGTAGCACCAATACAAAAATTGAAGTACAATTATCGTATGGCTCACAGAGGAATTATCAAGCTTTGAAGTTAGTAAAGTAATCTGGTGGCTTTACAATGGCAAAGAATGATAGACAAGGATAATATGTACACACTTTCATACTAACTAGTAAGTGACAGGAGTACCAAGTATTGTATAGATTTGTCTTTTTGCACTTATGTGTCAAGAAAATGAAAATAAAATTGTGATCAGAAAAAAATTCAAGTACAGATACATATTATTTTCATGGGTTAAATCAATAAAGAAATTGAAATAATAGGTATGCAGTAAATCATGAATTGTCTGAGCCAGATACCTGCAGCACTTGGCTTTGCAGTGTCCTAGATGCATAGGGAAGTGATCTTAGAAGAACCAGTAACAGCTCTGAATGCTCAAACCGATGGGCAGAATCATACAAGTTCAATCCATCATCAGTTGACGTGGCATTTATCTGAGACAAAAAAGCACATTAATTGCATAGTCATAAACTGAACCTGCACCAAATATTTCACCGTCAAGAGGCTAATTTTCTTTACATCCACAATCTAACATGCCCATATTGCACAAAATTTTCAACACAAATGATGACAATACTTTTCCTATAGTGAGTCAAACAAATTTTAGGTAAATTGTAAGACATACCGAGATTCCCAATAGAGTTGAGTATACGCGGGTAGTCATAAGCCTTTTTGGTGCTGCCTGGAAACCTTTTTGCAGAGCAAACAACAAGAGACTAACTTTATCATCAAACATAGAGCTGCCTGAACCATGCATCCCAGTACCTAAGAGATTGCTTGTAGCATCTGGTGAAGTCTGAGATCCAAGTTTTAAATAGCCAGATACGACTAAAGTGCCCAAGAGTTTGATAATTCCAACAACAATATCGTCACTTCTATCAACATTGTAGACGTTGTTTCGAGCATTATCAGCGCTAATTGAGAAGTTAATGCCACCTACATTTTGTGCAAAGAAATTCTCCAAGAGAGACGTTTTTCTCACTATAGGCATTCCAGCTGCAAAATTATTGTTGGTCTCAACACTCTTGGCTTCTGCAATACACTGCCTTGTTTGAGACTCGAGCTCAGAAACTTTTTCCTCAATTGAAGGTACCTTTTCTTCTTCAACTCCATCCTTACTTTCATATTTTCCGGTCATAACTGAGTCACCACTGCTTTCAGAATCATGCACAGATAAATCTTCTTCATCATTTCCAACAATAGAGTTAGATGCAACATAATCACCAGCCTTTGCTTCGCGTTGCAGAAGAACAAGAAGTGTTTCTACTCCACCACATGATAGAAATGCCTCTGCAAAAGTCTTAGCCCTTAGTGCATTTGGCTGTACAACCAACCGATATAACAGGTGCAAGACCCTAGTAACCTGTATAAAGACATAAACCATGTTAGAAAAACTAAACTGCAAATATAAGATCAACCACAAAGTGATCAAACACAAAAGATTGAGGATCATCAACCGATTTGGAAGTTGAAGCCATATTATTGATGCTTTCAGGGCCAAACTTTCCTTACCAAAAGCCCAAGTAAGAGACTCTCTACTACCTTTAGTTGAGAATTTACAGACATTAAAGCAAATAGCTTGTAAGAGACTCTCTAGTAAAGAGACAACTTAAAAACAATAAAAACCATTGCTGGCAAGAAATCAAATCCAACATACACCTAAGACACATCATAAAAACTTTAAATGTAAAAGAAATGTAAGGGAACACAACAGTAAAAGCACAAATACATTGTCTCTCTTTTTTCTGTATAAATAGCTCCATCTGCAGCAAAATGATTATACCAAATCAAGAGTTAATACTGCAAAAATTTATTTGGCTCTAGAAAATTCCCTTAATCCTAGTTACCTGATTCGGTTGTGGACAATCGACCATGAAACCAAGCAAGCAGCGCATATCATCCACAGCTAGTGAAGGTGGTGCTGCAACCACAAGTAATTCAATCACTACCAGGAGTTCTTCAATTAAAGCATTCACTGCACCAATAGGACGGTCCTTCCCATTTAAAGAAAATGTATTCACAGAGTCCTTTTCACGAATTATCCAATAGCATCTCCTACACCCATCAAGAAGTGCTTGGATAGCATTGGCATCTCGCATAACAGATGACTCAGTGAAAACCATGTCAGCCAATGATGACAAAAGTTTCTTCTGCAATCCGTAGTTGCACAGACTCCACATTTTTAGATCCAATAACAAAGTACTAAAAAGCTGTACTTTAAGCAAATGATTGTGCTTCTGCGCTTGACAAAGAGAAACAACTGCTGCCACCAGCTCTTCATGTCCTACACCATCATGATTCTTAGCATCTAGAGAAGATAATGTTTGCAGAAGATAACTCAAGATCCTGGACAAAATTTCAGGCCCTCTTCCACGAGACAATTCTTCATTGTTTCCAGGGTGCTGAATAGCCATGGCAATGATCCTAAAAATTGGAGCAGCCAGGGCAGCAGTTGCCAAAGACAAGGACAAATTTCCTTGTTCTGGTTCCAAACTATCCTTCTTCATATTGCTTACTGTTAATGGAAGTAACGACATGGGACCACCATAAGCTAGGGCCCAAAAAGCTTCAACAGGACGCATCCTCGTAGCAACATGTACCTGACCAAGGACTTCAGCAGGTCTTCTAAGCATGCCTGAAACACAAAATGTCAACATTTATCAGAAACTATACAGAGAGAAAGACACCTAAACTAAGAAGTCCTCCGGACCTACTCTATGCAAAACCTTAAAAATCCTTTATTCCAATCATTAAAGAATATTTGGTGATTGCAATACAGAGAGATAGTAATATAAATGAATACGCAAACATGTAACTTAAGTGGAGGAGACACAGAAAGCTGGAGATAACTATCATCATCAACACATAATTGAAAAGAAATTTATTACAGTCACTTCTGTATTTTATGATTATATACATGATGAAAAACTCAATGGGTAAATATATGCTCTGAGTTTCCCTTGTTTAGACTTACAAAATTGATTTCAGGGGCAGAAACATAGAAACCGTACAAAAACAGACCCTGCGGAGAACAGCATGAAGTAACCATAAGAGATACATTATAATATTCGCTGAAGCTGAAGAAGGGAAATCACTGAAAGCCTAGGAAATATTCACATTGGATCTACCAACAAAGAGTGTAAGACAAAAAAACTAACACCTCGTCTGACAAAAAGCTAGAAGAAATTTTTATTATTCCCCTCCACACAAAGGCAAATGAAAAGCAATGTGCCAAAACAGCATTATACAAGTTAAGATGATATACTGAAAGAGTAGTTCAATTGCGGGAGTAAGAGTTTCTCAGATAACAAATCACAATCTCAAATTTGAAGGAAAACAAGAAACAATTATAGTTTAATAATATTTAAACTCAGTATATGAAAGTTCTCCACAGTTTGTTTACTTCGTGAAGAATTTCTCCTGTGGAAAAGGATATCAGAAGGACATCAGAGAGAGAGAGGGAGGGAGGGAGGGAGAGAATGTAAAACTTTGACAGACCTGCAGCACCGCTTGGCGAAGCATCTGGACAGAAACGGCCACTAAGTAATCTTGGATGATAGAGAAGGTGAATAGATCCAGCGATCTCCGCATCCAGCATCGAGCTCTCTTCTGCCAAGTTCCGTACACAATCACTTGTCGCTCGCCATGGTAGTCCTGCTCCATTCCCAAAAGATGGTAGAACATCACCACCCCTAGCAGCTAAACGAGCCATCTTCTCAGGGCCAATTGGTTCCTTAAAAATGTATATCGGACCCATCTCAGCAAATAGGGGGCATTGACGACGACGGCGTTGTAATCCTGCCATGGTTGGAGGAGGGTTTGTTCCCATACAACAAAATGCAAGTGGCTTGGAGATCCGAGGAAAATCAAATGGACGGCTCTCATAGAGAGTCCCATCAATATAAAGTCTTAACTCACTCTCAGCCTTCCCAAGTAGACCTTGCTTGCAGGTGTGCTCCAGACCGATGAAATACCAACACTGAGGCTTAAATGCATGAGTAAAATGTAAGGAAGCCTTCTTTCCCTTCCCACCACCACTCTCAACCACCAAAAATTGTGCATGGAAATATGCTTCCACTCCTTGATTGTCTGCAGTTAAAAAACTAAAAAGACGTGGCATATGCGCAGTACCTTCACCAGCCAGTGCACTTGCAGCAGCTGCAGCAGACACTGCCGATGTTTTCCCAGAGGTAGCTGCAGCAGCTGCAGCAATAGCAGCAGCAGCAGTTGCTGTATTTAATGTATCAGCAAATGACTCAATGTAAATCCATGTAACAAACGCATATCCATTAGAGAACGGCCAGCGGCTTTCACCTGGCCCAAGCAAGCCAGAGCTTTCACCATCAAACTCAAATGTACTAGCTGGTCCCCTGGATTCTTTTCCACCAACGGCCTTCTCCAGTGCAAGCATCAGCCTGGGAGCCCATGGAGTGGTTAGAGTTCTGGTGATGACCCGGAACCACGTATGCAAATCGATAACACTAAGAGAATGCCCTGCTAAGTGTTGAATACAATAGCATAAGGGGGCACCATCCCATTTCATCTGTTCCCTGGAATTAGCATCATCAACAAAAATCTTTTCAGCTGATCTTAAAAGAACACCAAGCAAACCTGCATTGGAGCACATTGCTCTGTTTCTAGTACAAGCTCCCAATATGGCAAGCAGTCCCCTAATCATCCGCATCCTAGGAGACATGCTACTAGAGTTGTCACCATCACAAGGAAGCCAAGGAATAAGCTCCCCAGAGATAACTGCAGCCCTGGAATTGAGCATCACACTCGGAGGATTGTTATCTTCATCATCTTCAAAACTTTCAACGCCGCCCATTGTGGCCAGTAGTGAGTCAACTACCAAGAAACCAACACTATCAGCGTCCTCGTCATGTCCAAATCTTTCTATTCCCTGTACAATATTCTTAAGTTTATGCAAGCACTCAGGCTTCCCCATGATTGCAGAATCAATTAAATGTAGAAGCTCTGGTGACACATTAGGAACTACAGCTCTTGGCTTAAACTTTTGAGGTGAATCATATGGAGATTGTCCAGATTCCCCATAATCAGCACTAGTGGAAAATGAAATTTTCCTTGAAAGATCAACTTGTTCTGTAGTCCCAGGGCTTGAGCTGCATTGGTCTTCTTGCGCCCCAGCAACAGGAGAGCTATCAAACTCTTTCAAGTGTCTACCAATTGATGTCCCGGAGGAATCCTCTTTCCCTCCAGATGAACGTTGCCCATCATCATCTGAATTAGGCAGTATATCTGATCTGTCACCAGCACTCTCATTCAATTCCTGATCCTTTAAAGACACTTGTTCAAACTGGTCATCTTCAACCACTATTGAAGAAAATGCAACATCTGTGTTTCGGCCACTGATACTTAAGGCATCAGGAAGCACAAAGGATGGCCTTGTCTCTTCCGTTACACTACTGTCTCCCTCACCGTCAGAGACTAAGAACTCCCCTGATATCTCAATATGTTGCTTCCTTTCATTGTCCTCCATTCTCATCTACTTTTACTCATCTATGACATTTACAAAAATCAACCTGAAAAAAAAAAAGAAATAATCATGTATAAGGTTAATCAATCTCTCTTGATTACAACTGATTGATATATGAGAGAAGATCCATTAGCATTCCAAACACTGGAGCACCCTGTTACTCTTTATTTTTCAGTATATTCAGTGGCGGAAGCAGGTGGGGGCGCGTGGGGCGGCTGCCCCCACTAGCGGCCGGGAGATCTCGACCAGGCGCCAGCGGCACAAAACAAGTGAAAATTTGGATCTTTCTCGATTGAGAAATAAGAACCACGGTTGACATAAAGACATTGGGAAACAAAATTCAATTGAGAATGACGAGTTCAAACCGATCAATTTTGGAGACGAATTTGTAGACTTTGACGAGGCGGAGAACATATGCCGGCGGTGAAGAATTCGAATTCTTTCTCCCGATTCTGTCGTTCCGTCCTGATTCTCTCTCTGGGTCCTTCTTAGGGCTATTTATCAGTTGAATGAACTTGGGACAGACCCGATAGACTAAAAAAAGGACATGCTCGTGATCGGCTCAGCTATTTATTTCACCTTTTGATATATTGTAAAATGTAATAAGGTTTAATGTTTGGTAGTTTTTATTTGGCGTCGGGTCTACACTTAGCATATAGACTTAATTTGGCATTAGCCTTCGCCGTTATAATCAGAGTTGCTTTAACTATAACGGTCAGTGTGTATTTTGCGCAGAATGAACACTAATCGTTATAGCTAAAGACGCACTTGTCATAACTGTTGAGGTGGGGCATGTAACTATCACTTTAAATGCATGCGATGATCCTACCTAACGACATTTATTATTATACAAAATTGGTTCAGGACAAATCTTTAAAACACTTCTCCAAAACATCTCTTTCTCCTCTTAGTCTCTCATTGGCCATTATGACTGGCACAATTCCGTAATTGCTTTATCTTAGTTTTTATAACACGTGATAAAACATATTTGAATTATAGTAATGGTTTCCTACAGTGATTGCATGTCGTTTTGTAGAATAACACTTAGTTAAAGTGCATAAAACAAAGTCGGATTTAAATTCAACACTCGTGGGACCCTTGTACAAGCATCTTGTTAAAGCTAGCTTACCAAGCTTTCAATATTAAACTCAAGATTATTTTCTATTAACGAACATTTTGCCAGATCTAACAAATACAATGCTAATTGTTTCTAAATATAAACTATTTTGTATCGTTTATTTTTTTACTTCTTATAGTTATATTAAGATTTGCAATATGAATACGTTTATAGTTTTCCAAATCATCAAAAAATGATTTGGGATTTCACAATATTTTGTTAACAATCAAGTCATATGACAACTCTTCATTAGATCAGGAGTGGAACCAACAATGTGTAGAAGGGGGTTGGATTCCGTTTGTTTATTTTTCGCACGAATCATTGATATTTCTCTTAATAAATTAAGATTCATAAAAAATACTTGAAAATCTAACACTTAAAATTTAACCAATTATTATCTCTTGATCTAAGAAAATAAATCTATTCGCCGCTTGTTTGGTTGACAAATCATTTGATAATCTCTTGCTCTAAAATATACGCTTGATTGAAGAGTAATGATTTCAGGTACAACTTCAATTTGGCAGAACAATCTATAAAACATATAAAGTAGAAAAATCTGCCCAATTTATGACTCTCCATCTAATGAAGATAAAAAAAAAATTGTATTTAGTAAGAAGAATCCAATGTGAAAAATCACATAATGAAAAAAATAATTGAATTTAGTAAGAAGAATCCAATGTGATTCATTTGAGAGTCACAATTGAATTTAGAAAAAAGAATCCAATGTGAAAATGACCTTAGTAATCCAATGTGATTTATTTCAGAGAATTTATGAGTATCCATGTAATGAAGATAAAATAAGGTCAAAAATTAATTAGGCGTAGGTTACATATTAAATATCTAATTAATTAGGCGTAGGTTACATATTTTATTGAGACCTTTTGTTTCCTAAAGGCTAAATCACCTATCAACCAAATTTGGTCAACCAAATTAATGTGAAATTAATCACTTTGGTATACAATGTAAAACCTTGAAATCATCAAGCACGATATATAATCATGTCCAAATCCTCTTCTCACATCATCTCTTCAAAATCACCTACCACAACCCACTTTCATGATCCTACACTTATGGGTAATACCGATCTTATCAACTCCATTTCTTGATCCTCAATTTAAAATTATTAAAATTGCTAAAATGTGAGTACACATTCTATTTCAATCTTTATTCGATTTTATTTAATTTTCAACTATTATATTTTCAAGTGTATATTGTTTGCTTTTGATGCAGATACACACAAGAATTTCTAAAATTTCAAGAAGTTGGTACTAAAATAACTAAATATTATTGAAGGTAATCCCTTTTTATTTTTGTGAAGAATTTCTTATTTCATGATATATCCAATACTTTTTAATCATATATACATTTGCTATTCAAGTTTTTAGAAGGAGATAATCGACATACTATCATGACTTTTTTTTTGGTAATATGACTTATTAATAATGTTATGCTCGTACTCTTCTTATTGATATAATCAAAAAAAAAATTGATAACAAGGTTAGAGTTTGATAATTAGAGACTCAAAGGGAATTCAAGTATTGAAGTGCATTGTATAAGAGAACGAGAAGATCTAACAACCAAAATAGAAAATTTGTACGAGCAAGAACTTAATGTAATTTAGATGCATGATTTGTCTAAGAAATATTTTAGTAATTTATAATAAATTTAAGATTTATGATATTTTAGCCTTTTATATTATAAACTAACATAAAATATGAATTTATTTTTATTTGAACTCTCTTAATCCTCTTTCAACCTACGAAGATTAAAAGAAGTTTAAGATATGTTAAGTGCCCTTAAATCAATCATCAACCAAAAAACATCTATCATCACACATTTTTTTTTTAAAAAAACGTCTATTGATTTTAATATCCTCACCTTCTCATTAGAATGACAACCTACATACGTTTGTAATGTAATGGCAACATTTCTTTTTCAATTTACATAAACCTGCAATTAATCTTCTTCTATATGATAATTTAATTATAAATTTATTTTAATTATTCAAAGGTTACATGTAACGAAAATGTTATTGCAACTATATCTATCTAACTATATCTATATCTATATCTATATCTATAATACTATAAGACTAAATCTCAATGACAATTAATGCCCCACATTTTATACATAATATATGATTTCTATAGATAAAAAAAATTAATCATTCTTTCAATTGACATTTGATATTCTATGAGACTAAGCATCCAATTACCATAAAAAGATAGCATAAAGAATAATTTATAGCACCCAATGAGCATAATAAGAATTTTTTGGGAATATTTTTACAATTGACCTTTAAATTAATTGAATTTATTGTTAACATTCTTTAATTTCAATTGACCTTTGATCTCCTATGAGACTAAGCATCCAATGAGCATAAAAAGGTAGCATAAAGAATAATTTATAGCATCCAATGATATATTGAATTAAAACATAAACAATGAGAACCCGTGCGATAGCACGGGCCATCCACCTAGTTATTGAAAATAAAGCATAATAAGATATTTTGTAAGATAACTTCTTTTGTGTACGTGTTCATTATTTATAAAGGGATGAACATCTAACTAAAATCCCTCCACACTCTACATTCTCAAAAATTTATAATGTATTAAAACAAGATATCTTGTAAGATGGAATCAAAGGAATATGGAAAATTGTTTCGTTTACAAGTGCTTAATCGTTTTTACCCGGTAAGATTCCAAATCACCAATGATCATCCTAAATTAACTTATGGATGAGTCGGAATATGTAATGGTTCTTATGATATTATTAAATAAAACAGGATAAGACCCTCCTTTTTAATCAAAAAAAAAGTTTAACAATACATCAACAACGATCATCCAAAATTAACCATAGAGTTATAACAATACATCAATAATCATTATTACTACCATCCTCGCATAACCATGGTCCAAAGTTCTTTGTTTTTCAATTTGAGCCCTCTGTGCATCTCGGTGACGTACACTAGCCAACCTGGTCACATTAGACTCCCAATCTAGCAATCTTGACATTTGAAACACAAAATATATTACAGTTAGACGAATGGAATGCCAAAAAAAGAGTACGTTGTGGCCATTACGATCACCGAGCTTCTTGTGCGGATCATATTTTAGGTATAAAATGAGGAGCTATGTGGATTGTCGGATGGAGAAAATGCAGAAACAAGATTAAAAGTTCCATTTTAATGGAAAAAGAGCAAATAATATGACGTGGTGGCATTCTTATAAATAAGCCGAATTTTGCTATTAATACAAAAAGCAAAATTACCCCTAAAAACACGTGAAGATCTTACTCAATCCACGTTATCACACTCAAATTTGGCTCCTCCCTCATTCTGTCCTAGATCGATTGCTCGTTCTCAAATCGATCTTCGATCAAAGCTTTCTCGTTCATCTTCCTCGTTCGATCTTCTATCAAAACGAACTGGCACAACTTCTCACCCAATCTCTTCCCACACTTTTGTTACTCTTGTTTGAGCTTGCTCTTCTTCCTCCTACACTTCAAGATCTGTCAAAATGCCTCCAAAATCAAAAGCAAAAGGTAGATTTGAAACCCTAACACAATCGTTGTTTTCTTCTTTTATTGTTTGATTTTTAATGTATTATTTGCCAATTGAATTCATCATGGCTCTGAGGATTTATACTATCCGACTTTTTATAGAACGATATTTTCATAATTATTATGCTCTTATAATAATTAAACATCATACTTTATTTAATTATGTTTTTTAATAAATAAGGCGTGGCTTAACTTAAATTCAACGCTTAAAAGTGTGTGGGCCACCATGTTATGGTTAGGGTTGGCATACGAGATTTGGCAAAGCTCGCACACCATTGGTTGCCTTGTTGCCCTTGTGGAATTAGGATGACGAGACAATGGTTTGTGGTGGTGTGTAAAATAACCAAGGGCAAAATAGTAAGTATAAGAAGAGCACAATTGTTAGTATACAAGTAAATCATTTACGAAAGAATGAACGAGTGGTTTTGTGATGTAAACGAAATCTTGCAATCAGACCATTTGCGAAAGAATGAACGAGTGGTCACGTGGATGTACACGAATAACAATAGGGTCATTTACGAATGAATGAATGAGCAGTCTCGGTAGTTAGTGAAAAATTTATGATTATGCCATTATGATTCCAAATGCAATTATGTTTGTGTGAATGCTATTATGAACACTATTGTGAAAACGATTGTGATTGGAAATGCAAACCCGAGTGCGAAAGCGATTCTAAGAGTGCTAACTGAGTGGCGAAAACATGAGAGTACCGCGCGAGTAAAAATCGAAAGTGTTGAAGTGCGAAAAATACTCAAAGTATCGAATGTCAGTATTTGCGCTCGCAAATACATGAAATTTGAGGGGCAATAATATGTAAATGATTTTTTTGACCCCTAATTCATTAAGGTATATTAAATGTTTATAGAATAATTAATGAGATTGTCTAATTAATAAGCTCAAAATTAAATAGGCTCAATGCCTACAAGGGTGAAAAACCATATCCCCTTTATGTTCCGCTATAGAAGCATTGTCTATGATGAATGAAAGGGGGGTTGATTTCTTCCCACATTAATGTGGTCTTACTTTTTCTTCTTGAATTTAAACCCCTTTATGTCCTATTATTTTGTGCAGAAATAGTAATTGAATCAATCATTTGTGACTATTATGAGAAATAAACCCAACATAATGGCAATGCAAATTTGTTACTCTATCAAATTCCAATGAAAGATAAAGCATTGAAATTTTCACTATAAAACCATAATGTTCAAGCTTAACTACCTAATATTCTAAATACTTATTTTGAACATTTGTGCCAAACTGATAATACCCAATTTTCAATCTTACTTTTTTAAAGGTAAATTATAATAGTTAGATATCTCAAGTTACATATCAACATAGCATAAAAGCATGAAGCAACAATTTTAGGTACAATTTAATCTACCATGAGAAGGTACGATTTTTATATACAAGTGTTGTTTATAATAATATTATTAATAAAAAAACTGTTTAGTTTTCAATTATTTTATTATTTTTATAATATTTTTCCATTCAATATACTGCATATCCTCACAATCTTTGAGTATTTGATTTTAATTTGGGTGTTCAATGTACTTTTAGTAAGATTTGTTGGCTAGATATATTATATATGATTTTATGTGAAACTCATCAAATATAAGTATAATTATACACTCCAAATGAGCAATTCAAAATTGAGATAGTGACGCAAGATGAGTCAAAGCTAAAGTGACTTGAAGGTATCTTTGTTGCACAATCAATTACTATGAATCTATGTATACATGAAATATCAATATTCTAGCTTTTTATTTGTAGCTTATATAAATAAAAAAAACTTCTACAAATTTTAAAAAATAAAAATAAAGGATTGTGTATAGATTAATGGTTAGGGAATTTCTTATTGACCTAATTGATGGTGCGCGAAATAACCGCTAAGTAATAAAAGGCACATTAAAATATAAGAAAGAGATAACAGACCGCGTTGCGTATACGTGTCTAAAATGATATATATACACACTCAAACACAACAACATGTATAAATATATGTATGAATACACTCTGTGTGTATTTGGTCTCGTGCATGTACGTTTGGGCAAGAACTCAAAATTACATAAGCTTGGATTAATGGGCCTCAGCTTGGCCAAATTTCACACATGTTCGAGAGGCCCAAATGCTAGCTTTTCCATGCAAAGTTATTTAACGTATGCATGTGCAGGAGTCTCGGGTGCACCCTCATGTTTGATTAAAATTGAGAGTGCCACCTCAACTAGCACTCCACCATTTGTTTAAAGGGATTTGTTCATAATGTATGTTTGAAAGCCTACGTAATTGATCATATACATATTTGAGCGTCCCACATCGGGAAAATATGTACAAGCAAGCATCTCACCTATATTATAAATAGGAAGAAGGTGAGATAAAATAAAGGGTCGAAAATCCTCTCTGGCTCGAGAACTATCTCGTTTTGCCAAAGCTCGACGTGTTTGATCTCCGAATGAGATCGCGCTATAAACGGTATAAAGTCTAAAGGCTTTATTCGTAAAGAGCACAAAAACAACCGGTTGAGGGGTGGGGAGGAGGAATAATCCACGTGCGAAAACCGTTTGGTTGTACGAATCCCGAGAGTTAGTATTTATTTAATTCATGTTTATAGCGCGTATTATATCGGGTTTCAATACTAATAATCAATGATATATATATATGTTCAAATTTTAGTACCAACCATTTGTAAAATTATTGAGATCTTTTTATTATTAAGAAATATGCATACATAACAACTCATTCATGCTATAATTTTTTTTACCACCATATATAAAAAATTTAAATAGTTCTTAGTCATATTTAACTTGCAAAAAATGGACAAATGGCTCATGATCATATACTAGAATCATCAATTCCATCAATTTATTTCATTATGTTATTATAGTGATGTTCAGTTTGCGTGCAAGAACCTATCATATACAACTAAAATGGTTGAAATTATATTGAAACCACTACTACCAAAAGACATATATATCTTTTATTTAATATTTTAATCTCTTTCTTTTGAATCATGTGTGTGATATCCATTATGTGCACATATATTTTTTTACTTAATGTTCACAATAAGTTCAAAATTTTTATGTGTATGTGTGCTTAATGAAAGAAAGAGTCTAAAAGTCGAGATATGGACTTGGTACAAGAAATATTTTACCTTTCAAAAATTTGGAGATCGAGTATTCCATATTTCCATGAAAGAGTCATCATGAAGATTGTCAAGAGATATATGTAGTGAATGAATTTCTATAAATAAATGTATACATGATTTTGATGGGCAATCATAAGAAATCTTAATACGACCTAATAATGGTATGACAAAACATAAAAAACCTACTACAAACTATTATAATATATTATTAGTTTTTATTGAAATAATATAACATGATAAACTTATAATGTTATGAAAAATAAAGTATTCATACAAGAAACACCACATTATTTTCTTAAAATATTATAATTGTTCAAACAATATATTCAAAAAATTATAATAACGACAAATAAAAGCAACCAAAAAATATCAATTTTCAACCCTGTGTCCTTAGAGAATATGGTAAGACATAATAATTTCTTTTAAAATAAAGACTCTTTTTTTGAAAGCTAAAAATATAATAAAGACTCTTACTTAACATATATATCCATAGGACATAAGCTAGAAAAAACCATTTAAAATAATAAAAAATTATTCCGTACATAGCATAGAAAATCACAATAGTTACTATAAAATTGATCTAAAACTACACAAAATAGTTATAATATAATTACAAATACTTGTAGCCTACTATCTACAGTCAATTTTAAAAATAAGAAATTTCATTAACTTCATTAATTTTTACAAGACGTTTTGCATTATTTGGTCCATGTGCATAAATTGTATACTTAAAATAGTTTTTCATTTGTTAATTCTTTTTAAAAATTATTATTTCTTCTTTCAAATCTCAAGGAAAAATAAAAATAAAAATCCATGCACTAGTTATATGTAGAGTAGGGTTCGGGTGCACTATTTTCTTAGGGTGTAAAATGTGAATATATAAGAGCCGTTTGATTATTATTTTGGATGGCCCAGATTAAAAGAATTCGGTCTAGGGAAAAAAATAAAATAAAAGGGGCGGTTTATTTTTGATGGCATGAAATGTAATTTCACTCAAAATTGAATGGTAAGACAAATATACCCTTTCACCCCATTATCCCTTCTCGCGTCTCCACATATGACGCACCTTCTTCTTGAATGATTCTTCTCTTCCTTCTTCATCTGCTTCCATTTCCAAATCCTGCTCTCCCTGATTTTCTACAGAAATTTGCACATACAAATAGAGAGAAAGATGCACAAGGAATAAGAAGAAGAAGATATAGCGAGTGGTGGTGGCTACGGAGATGCAAATTAGAAGGTGGATTCTGTCTTCAAAAAATCATCTTGATTGACGACTCCGCTATCAGTAAATCACAAATTCTTGCTCGATTTGCTCGCAACTAGTTCAGTTTGGACTCTAAGGCTACTATCAGTGTTCAATTTCATACTCGAAGTGTCAAGGCTCAAATCCGGTACACTGCTGGTCAAGAACAGTATTTTCTCCATCTCTATTATCTAATTAAGCTTCAAAGCCCTATATTTACGTTTTTTGAGTTCCCTTTCTTGAATGACTAGTTTTAGTGTATTGGTTGTTCACTTGTTCTATTGCGAAACTGATTTGATTGAGCTAGGGTTTTGAATTGCAAAGCCTCCTAGAACTGCCTAGACAACAACTGGTATGTGTTTTGTAATACCCGGGATTTTCTGGAAACCTGATAGTAAATTTCCACTCGCTCTAATTTGGTTTCCGAGCCTTTCCGCCAACCCTTTATACCTTATGCTATAATTATCGTTCTAATTCCGCTTTTTGGGCCAAATGGCGAATAACTACAAAGTCTAGTTGTGTTTGGGCCTATAAACCAACAAGCTTATATACTAGATTGCCTAAATTTCTGAAGTGGACCGAGAAGCCCAAATCTCTAGCCAGCCCAAACTTCCTTTTCTTCTACTCTTCCACATGTCCGAACCCTAAACGGTTGTCCTGTCTGGAGGATTTCGCCGCTCGCACTCCCTCCGTCATCTTTGGAAATCGTTGTGTTCGTCCTCCTCTCGCCCAGGCCTCAGATCCCTCTCTCTTGTTTCTTTCTTGTTGGGATCTCCCCAGTCCTCGTCGTGCTCAGGGGGGTGATCTCGAGCCTCACCTTACTCGATCGGGCCTCATCTAACGCTAGAACCACCGAAAGCAACCAGGAGACTTGGGCCGACTAGCTTGCCGTCGTCGATCCCGAGTCGTCTCCGTTCTCCCTATCGCCACACAAACGATAGTCGTTCCGATCAGACCGGTCGAGCCTGGGGGACGAATGATCAAAACCGACCGTTGATCTCACCTGCTCGACCACCGCTCGCCACGCCGTCAACCGCTTATCCGACGGATCTGCCTTTCGAGCCCCCTCCCGCGCTGGATTCGTTACCGCCTTCTAGACCGAATCAGATCCGTCTCCTTCCCTTTCGACTAGTGTCTTGTTTGCCGCCTTGTGGGGAAGCCCGGGCCAATCGGAAGGATGAAGGCTCCGTGCCATCGACGCCAACCGAGGCACCCACCGGTGGAGATAGCCGAGCTTGTCGCGTTGACCGCCGAAGCATCACCTTAGGTTGAACGGTTGAACTTTTGGTGGTGAGTTTTCGTAGGCTTGCAGACCCATCCGCGAACCCACATGCTTTAGTTGTTCCTAAATTTGTTTATTCGAGGAATTGGCGTTGCGCGGGTTTTTGCGTTGTTTGCTTGCTGCGAGAATCTACCCCCTTTAAGGTAAGTCGTTCTTCGACTTGCTCGGCTTGATTCAATTCTTGTTAGATTGAGTGCCATGTATGTGGAATTGGTTTTTGGGAACTAGTCCCTCCGCATATTAATTCCTTTAAAATGAAAATTTTCTCTCGATGCTTCTAAATATTATAATTGTATTCGTAATTGTGTTAGTACTCATATTTGTAAATTGTGCCTGTAATTGTATTGTAATTGCAATTGAAATTGTGCGTTTGAAACATGTAATTGTAATTGTCTTTGTAAATGTAAATGTGGTTGTGCTTGTATTTGTGTTGCAGTTGTAATTTGTGGGTGTAGTTGTAATTGTGATTGTATTTGTGATTGTGATTGTGAGTCTGATTGTGATTCCGAATCTGACTGTGACTGTGAGTGTGCTTGTAATCGTAACCGTATTTGTGATTGTGTCTGCGAATATGATTGGGTTTGAATTGAAATTGTGGTTGTGCTTGTTATTGTGATTGTGACTTGTTCGGGTCTACTTTTCTTCCGCTGCGTATTTGTTTTTGGCTTTTGAGAAGCTTCTGATCCGTTTTGCTTTGAATGAGTGAACTGATTGTATAAACCTTATTTTGGAATGATTCCATATCACGTGCTTGTATATGTTTTTGGAATTATGAAAAATTGTTTTTAAACATTTTTCGTTATACGTGCATTGGGTTCCACCGGTATGGTCATGGGTACGGGTACGCTGAGGAGGAAGAGGCCCCTGGGCATGATTATGAGGCTGGAAGGAACCCCCTTCTAAAAATTGAATAAAATAAATTGATTTGGCAAACGCTCTAGTAGAGGTTTAGCCGGGGAAAGAAGGGTGAATGGGGAAATGGGCACGTGTATATGGTACGCACCCTGACCGTGCGCCATGGATGAGAGGCCGGAGGGCGCCATTTGGATTTGAGGAGGATTGTTTTGATTGCTATATTATTTGACGGTTTTGGCTTGAATGGTCTCGTGTTAATGGGTTTTGCTTAACGTAATGTATTTTGTGGTTATATATGTTGAGAAGATCTTTATAAATATTACTGTTATCCTTGTTACTATTATTGATGCTATCTATATTAATTTTACTATTGTGGTATTGTTGTATTTTTAATATGATGTTAATTGTGATGTGGTTTGTATGTGTGTATTTGTATGTGTGTATCCGTGTGTCTGTCTGATTGTGTCTGTGTGCATGGGTGTTTGTGTGACTATGTAACGTTAAGTGCTGAATTGATATGAATTGATAATTATTGAGTTATGTGTGAAAATTGATTGCTAGGGTTCTGTGTGGTTTTTTTTTTCAAACGTTCTATATGCATCTCACGCTTTCTAGCTTGAATTAGAATTGTAGTTGACCCCTCGGGGAATATTTTTACAGTTTCAGGTACATTCGAGGTATTGTGATAGATGATCTATGAAGTGGGGAAGCGAACTTGGCACATGTGTCATTAGGTTCGGGTTGTTGGGATCTGGTTATCTATGTAGTAAAAGTTGTTTGATGAATTATTTTGTTACTTGTTGGATATAACTGGTTTAGGACAGCTTGAAATTACAGAATGATTTGTTTGTCATCTCCTATGTATGATTTCGAGAATACTATCATGTTTTCCACCGTCTTTTTAAAATAAAAAGTTGGTTGTTTATTTGTTTCTCGTCGTGCCCGAGTTGCAAGATCCTAGTGAATTTGTTGTTAAACTAATATGAGTAGTCCCAGACAGGGTCTACCACCGAGTAGCGCCCAGGCGAAAGTCGGGGTGTTACAGGTTTGGTGTTCTACACAACTGGTTTCTATAAGTTGTGGTTTTTGTATGTAATATTTACTAATATAAAACAATGCAATTTGGATGATACATGTATATTTGATAGTAGACTTTTGATATTTTGTTGAACTTTCTTAATTTGCATTTGTAGTTAGATAATATCAAAGATTAGTTTCTAAACTGGTGAATTGATCTCACTTGAAGATGATATTTTACCCACTAGATTTACTATTTCTTGTTCTCACTCCTAATGGGGTAAATTTGATCCTGTTGGGGAATACAGAGGGTTACATGATTGGCATTGCAATGGGAATAGTTGGCTTGGAAAATTATCAAAAATGGGATTGGCTCTAGTTTTATGGTGCATTATCTTGTTGCTTCTCATGATGTATACTCACTCAGTGATCATGGGTATGTTATTTATCTTGTATTTCAGCACCTGAGTTGCTAAGCTGCACTAGTACACAAATGACATTAAAATACACATATATAGACAATGGTTGTTGAAAGCATGTTGTCTATGGTATGAATTTGAGTAGAATGGAACGCGGACAACGGTTATTTTTAATATCCATTGTCTATGATCACAAAATAAACAATGGTTTTCAAAAATACGTTGTATTTTAGAAGCATTTTAAACACGGACAACGGTTGTTTGCATAACCATTGTCTATAATACATGTCATAGACAACGGTTATTAATAATCGTGATCTATAGAGTATTACTATTTAGACGGTCAACGGTTTTAAATGAACCGTTGTCTAATATGTAAGAAATCATATCAATTTAAATTTTCTTTTTTTAATAACCACATAGATAATCATTTTCTATATAAATATTAAACATTTTTTTAATAACCACTTATTTTAATCCCACTTTAAACAACCGGAATCAAATATTGGATATGCACAACTGTTGTTCTTCACGTAAATATGCCATTCGGATCAACCGGAATCAATTTAAACTAGAGTCAAAGATCACTAAAATCAGTTTTTCTAATAATGGTACGTTAATACTTAGGCTATCAAGGGAGATATGGATTTCTCATTACTTTTTTTTTTGGTCGAAATGGATTTCTCATTACTATATATATTAAATTAATTAATTAGTGTATTTTTTTGCGTGAAGATTAATTAGTACTCTGTATATCTTTAGTTAGCATGTGCAAAACCCTAAACCTTCTTTTTTTTTAAGGATAAGAGCCATTATTATTCCCAAACCCGCCAATAGCTAGTCCCGTTTTTATTGAAGTTTAGCGGAAGCAGTTTTGAATCCCCGTCTTCCTCAATCCTCCTTTCTATTCCAATCAATGAGCAGTTGGCTACTTCTTTAAGGCATAAATCAACACCTTCAAGACTTGATTTTTGATTCCGATTGTCTTGGATTCCATTGGATGTGTTCAATTTGGGCAAAATTCACTATTTGATATCAATTTGTGTTGATTAGGGATTCAGCCCACGCACAATCACACACACTGGTGGCTCTTTTCGGACTGGTTGACGACTTCTTTCAGGTACCTATAACTTAAAGGCTTGATTTTTGACTTTCGACTGTCTTTGTTTCCATTGAAGTGTTGGATTTTGGGTAAATTTCTGTGTTTGATAGTTTAGGACTGATACAATATTGCTTTTTGGGGGGAAATCAAGGGTATATCGTATTTCTTTTTGGGGGAAATTATAGGTTACAATTGCTAATGTAACTGAGGGAAGCAATTAGATTAATTAATTTAATTTGATGTGAATTTCTATGTGTTATCCAAAGGCAAAGAGAAATTAACGAACCGTTTTATATCTTTGATGAGTTTGGATGTGAATATCAGCAGTTCATGATTTGTGGTGTAAGTGTGTTTGTTTTTCCTGGTGTAAAACAGAGGAGCGATTAATTGGTACACAATATGTAGTGTATGATATGAAAAGCCCATATTTTCTAAGCAAGGCTAACTAGCTAGCTACTTTTTGACTAGTCACAAGTCAGCTAATTGATTGCTTATACAAAATGCATTCATTTAGTTTGCACAAAAACTATCAGTTTATTTTTCTTATTAATTAACTAGGCACAATATAACTGAGGGAGGCAATTCGATTAATTAATTGAGTTTGATGTGAATTTCAATGGGTTATTCAAAGACAAAGAAAAATTAAGGAATTGTTTTATATAGACATGGCAAAGATAATTTTGGTCTGAATGTAGTTTTGCTATTCTTTTCAATTTGAAGATTTTTTTGCTGTTTAATCCTAATTTCTACTGAATTTTATACTGATTGTTCTTGGCATCTAGAGTATGGCTTGTCCTTTTTATGTTTTCTTTGGGCTCTTTGTGTTCTAAGTGGCCTTTGGTGGTCTTTGTTTTTAATTTGTTTTTTTTGGTTGGGTTGTGACTTGGCAGGTTCTTTTAATTCGAGTTTGTGGGTGTTTGCTTTGGTTCGAGTTGTGGTTCCAGTTAGAGTGGATCATTTGGATCTTAACTTATTATTCGGCGACATTATATGCCTTGGTTTATAACTCGCGGAAGTGTCATACTCATCATGTCAAGCATACCCATAGATTCGCGATGTTTGCTTGTGCTCCCTAGCCTTGCATGTAGTGTGTTGCTTGGTTGTTTATCTGCTTTCTCGTAAGGCTCTTTGGTGTGACTCACCTAGTCGGTTTCGACTACCGTCTTCTAATGGCCTCTCGATACTCCGAGTTTGTTCGGTCTATCGAATTTTTTCCTCATAAAAAAAGTATGCATGATTGAACTTTATATATTAGTTATGACGAATTAATTGTATTGGTTTCATGCAAGATTTAACTCATATATATTAATTATGGATGATTTCATTCAAATATTTATATTGTTGATTTATTGTTTAGTATGAGAATAGTGTTATTTGGACTGCTCGAGTATCTTTTCATATATAGTATGTGTCTATTTTCAACATAAACATAGACAATGAAAATCAAAGCATTGTCTATGTTATTTTAAACACATTATTTTAAAATAACATAGACAACGGTTACGACTATAGTCAAGACAACGGTTGCAATTGTCTCGCGTCTATACCACAACGATTTTACGACACAATGACAACGGTTAGCACCATATCAAAAATTTAAATATTGTCTATTGGGAACATAATACAATGGCTATGTAAAAACTTAGACAATAACCACAACCGTGGTCTAAACATACATTGACAACGACATTACGATACAAAGACAACGGTTTTAAGCAACACAGACAATGGTTAACATTATATTTAAATTTAAGAGAATATATTTTATGTTGAATAGAAAAAGGTTAATAAAATCTTAGACAATGTATACAACAATTGTCTAGGAGAACCGTTGTCTAATAATTAACCGTTGTCTTCACATAGACAACGTTGGATACGACAACGGTTCAAAAACCGTTGTCCGTACCCTTTTTTAACCGTTGTAAAAGCTCTTTATTTACGTTTTTTGAGTTCCCTTTCTTGAATGACTAGTTTTAGTGTATTGGTTGTTCACTTGTTCTATTGCGAAACTGATTCGATTGGGCTAGGGTTTTGAATTGCAAAGCCTCCTAGAACTGCCTAGACAACAACTGGTATGGGTTTGGTGTTCTACACAACTGGTTTCTATAAGTTGTGGTTTTTGTATGTAATATTTACTAATATAAAACAATGCAACTTGGATGATACATGTATATTTGATAGTAGGCCTTTGATATTTTGCTGAACTTTCTTAATTTGCATTTGTAGTTAGATAATATCAAAGATTAGTTTCTAAACTGGTGAATTGATCTCACTTGAAGATGATATTTTACCCACTAGATTTACTATTTCTTGTTCTCACTCCTAATGGGGTAAATTTGATCTTGTTGGGGAATACAAAGGGTTACATGATTGACATTGCAATGGGAATAGTTGGCTTGGAAAATTATCAAAAATGGGATTGGCTCTAGTTTTATGGTGCATTATCTTGTTGCTTCTCATGATGTATACTCACTCAGTGATCATGGGTATGTTATTTATCTTGTATTTTAGCACCTGAGTTGCTAAGCTGGTGTATTTCTTGTTCTATTCCCTTGTTTTGTTCTTCTAGGATTATTAACACTAATAATTGTTCCCTCTTTTTCAGCACCTGACCTATCAAGTCTGATATCTAGCTTTGACTTTTTTGCATGGTTAGGTGTTATACACTTATACTAGCTACTGGTTGTGTACTAATAATGTTGTATAGGTGTACGAGTAAACTTAGAAGCTTAGGTGTTATACTAACTATTGTTGGCTTATTATTATGGAAATTATTAGTTTACCAATACCCTTTACTAATGCAAAATCTCTATGCTCTTTTTAGACCCACATTAGTAAAATTTGCTTCTTTTATGTATCTATTCTTGCTATCTATTGCTTATTCGAGAGCTATTAAATTTTGTAGTCTATATTCATGATTAATATGCTGTTAAATTTTGTAGCATATATTCATGATTAAAAACTTGTTTGTAGCATATTAGCTCAAATGGTAGAGCAATGTGCATGTGCACATAGATGTGGGTTCAAATCCCACATAGGCTAATACTTCATATGGTTGGTTCGTTATAGATTTTCTTTTGGTTCATGTTTTTGTAAGATCGGGTTCATAGTAGTTTAGCTTACAACTCATGCATGTGTTTAAAGTATACTAGTTATTTTGGTTCATGTCTTTTGGTTCATGCCATTTGTTCTTTCGGTTCATATATTTATAAGTATAGGTTCATAATATTTCATCTTATCGTTCATATCATTTTAAGGTTCATGTGTGTCATGTATTATAGTTCATAAATAGCATATGGTGGTTCATGTTTTTATATGCTCAGGTTCATAATAATTGCCAATACGGATGAAATTCAATTCAAAATACTCGTTGTTTGTGTCATGTATCGTATTTCATAAATGATATTTTATGGGTTCATGTCTTTATATTTTTTAGGTTCATAACAATTGTCATAAAGGTTCATAAAATTTAATTCACAATACTTATTATTTGTGGCATGTACCCATTTCATAAATGATATTTTACTATTTTATGGGTTCATGTCGTTATGTAGTTAGGTTCATAACAATTTTCATAAAGGTTCATGAAATTTAATTCACCATATTTGTTATTTGTGTTATGTATTCTAGTTCATAAATGATATCTTGTCGGTTCATACATTTGAATGTTAAGGTTCATAATAAGTGTTCTTACGGTTCATGAATTTTTTGCTCGTAGTAGTTAGTGTCATGACTTTAATTGCAATTTGTACACATGGAATCTCAATATGTTTCATATCATTTTATCAAAGAAGAAGCAATAAAACTAGAGAAAAATTAAGAACATAAAAAAGAGGACAATATTCTAAAGTTTATCATTTAAGCATTTTATCAAACACATGGTGGGCATCTAGACAAGTATTGACCATTAGCTTTTATTTTCTATCCAAAACTTCAAATTACAAGACAAAGCATACACAATCTTCATAAATTTGAGTAAAATCAACAAAAATTGGTGTAAAGAATACAAAAACATGACTAAACATATGTAATTTGAAGAGCCAACATCCCAACATTGAAGAACCCCTAATGTGAATTGAAACTATTTAAAAGCAACCTATATCAAAATCTATGATGAGAGAACGAAAATTGGAGACAAAATCCAACAAAATCGATCTAGAATAGAAGAAGGAAGGTGCAAACAAAAAGGAGAAAGATCGATTGAAATAGATTTGAAGTCTCCTCCACATAGAAAAAGGAATGAGCGTATAATATAGAAGAAATAGGGAGTTGCAATAGCTTTTATTTTATTTTATGGGTGTAAGTACAAAAATCCCCCTGGATATTAAAAATCACTTAAAAGGAGTGTGCTTCATGTAGACCATTGATTTTCCAAATCCAACGACTTATATTTGTTCTCATTTTACACCCTAAGCATTAATCTCATTTGATCCTAACTCGTTATATGTATATATATCAAACTGATTTATTAACAACTAATTATCATTGATTATCATTAAATTGTTTTTCAAACACTTTTGAAATTCATCAATAAAGACTCTTCACTTTAATAGTTAAACACTCCAATTTTAGTTTGAAAACAGTACTTATATCATAACCGTACTTTTATGAAAATTTTAGCGACAAATATGAATTTAGGGGATATGACAGCAATTACCATTTAATGGTGATTCATATATACCTAAATAGTAAATGAGTGTACATCACATTTCACTACAAAAAAAACGAAATTTACCGAGGACAAAAGTCCTCGGTAAAACCCCAAATTTCTTCAATAATTAGATGTTATTGAGGATTTACCGAGACCATTGTTGTTCTCGAAAATTGAATTCTAGCTAAATTTACCAAGAACATAGTTCTCGGTAATTACCGAGAATAACAATCCTCGCTAATGTCGTTAGAATTTCCTCTCCATAACCTTCCTTTCACGAGAACTTTACCAAGCTAGGAAAGTTTTTGACAATACTCGTTCTCAGTAAATGACTAATGGCCAAATTTGTCGAGAACCATATGTCCTCGGTAATTGATGAGAACCTATGTTCTCAGCAATTGGCTTATACCCAAAATTACCAAGAAACAAGGGTCCTCGATAATCACCGAAAACACAAGTTCTCGGTAATTTGCTCTTACCACTAATTGTCGAGACTCGTGATCCTCGGTAATTTGCTCCTACCCAAAATTTTCTCGAAAAATAGTATTTTTTATATTAATTAATTTTCTCTGTAATTTGTCGATACATATGGGAAATTTTTGTATTTATCGACAATTGCCTATTTTTCATCCGTAAATGGTTGCTAATTAGCGACGACGTTGTGTTTTCACTAAATTTTTGTCGGTAATTCCTAATTTTTTAGTGTTGCCAAAAGCATGAAAAAACATATAATGAATAAAGAGGTTGATTCACATGGAAATGAGCCTTATCATGAAAACTAGAAACAAAAATGAGGACCCTTGGATTTGAGAAATGGATGGCTAAGATTAAAAGAGATAGGGGTAAAATGGTAATTTTGACAAAAAATATTTTTTTTGTTTTAATTTTCTTATTTTTGCTTGTTTTTGCCAAAAACAAAACATTTGATTTTTTACGTTACGTTCACATATTTTATACATATGTTCAAACTATTATAACTTTATAAGACTGTTCACATATTATCACCTTTTCAGTTCAAAGATTTTATAATATGTTCACATATATTACAACTGTGTTTACATATTAGTATTGTTTATTCATGTTTTATGGTCATATGTTCATGTTCGATTAAATCATCATACAAGCGTTAAAAGACTTCAAAAAAAATTGACCAAAAAATTAAAAAAAAAATTATTTTTTCCCTTGTTTTTACCAAAAACACGACACATGACATTTTATATTTTGTTCACATATTTTATGCAAATGTTCTCATATTATTTTTTTACTTTATTTTTAAGTCATTTTACAAGGACTGTTCACATAAAATCACCTTTTAACTTTAGAAAATTTAGTATACGTTCACATATAATATAAGTAGGTTCACATATTAGTATTGCATGTTCACATTTTATGACCTTATGTTCATACTCGATTTATATCATTCTACATACGTAAAAAGACTTAAAAAATAAAGTTATTTTTTTTATTTTTTAATCGGATAGCCTATATTCATTTATAGTGTTTTAATCGGATGGTCTAGATTCATTTCTAGTTTTCATGATAAGCCCAAATTTTTATTTGATTCAAATCCAATGAATACAAATTTAAATTATACAAAATAAGATCATTATTATAATAAGCAAAAAATTGTTTTAAATACCCAACCTTTGAGATAGTTGCACACTCTATCCCAACATTTTCGAATTTTATAAAATATCCTATATTTTGTAGTTTGTTGTGCATTCTACCCTCAAAATATCCACTCTTTGGATAAATGAATGAGATTAAATGGTCATTAAAATTTATTTTATGGCAAATAATGACAAGGAGAGAGAAATGTCTAAGGAGATGAAGACAAAAAGGTAATTGAATCTACATTTTTAGAGAATAAAATGTACACGTCTGCTCAATTTGATTTTATTCTTAATTACCTTGAAAAAATAATAAATTTAGAGATATGTTCATGAAAAGAGGATCGATCATTTAGTTATTTCTCATATTATAATTTTTGTTAAAAATAGTTTACTATAGAAAAACAATTTATTATAAAATAATAAATTTAAATTAAAGATAAAATAACATTAAAAATATGGACACGTGCAGTGCGTAAGCACAAGCACGACTACTAGTAATAAATAAGCCCCTTCATTGTACGACACCCTCGATTTTTCGTAATAATGCACCTAAAAGCCATATATAAGAAATTTAACTCAAAATTACACCATCACCCACATTTCACTCTCTTCTCTCATTACACACTCCCTTCCTCCATTCTCTATCTCCTCCAACTCTCCATCCTCTCTCCCCACTCTTATTTCACTCTCCTCCAACCAAAATTTTAAAAAGAATGCATCTAGGCAACATTCCAACAATAAACACCCATATTAAAGTAAGTTTTCCAATTAGCTTTGGTTTTTTTTCTTCAAATTTCATATTTGTTATTATAATTAGTGTTGTTTTTATTTTGATTTGGTGTTCTAGAATGAAGTGGGACAATTAGTAAGTTTAGATTTTGAAATTGGATGTAAATATGGCTTAGAAACTTGCAGATTTGCTTAAATGTGAAATATTCATGCCATGAAAGAAGCCATGAACGACCATGGTCGAAGCTCGTCGAAGAAGATGAAACTTCTAGCTGTTACAATAGAAGTGGCCTCAATCGTATGGTTGGAGGCGCCTTTGTCGTAACAGTTGGAGTGGCCCAAGCTATTACGGTTGGAGCGCATCCAACCGTTACGGATGAGGCCGCTTCTGTACTAACGGGTAAGGCCATTTTTTCGCCATCCATTATTTCTTCACTTCCCGACTATCAGTCACCTAATTGCCTAATTTTTTGTTTCAGATGGCAGATAGGTCAACTCGTCATCATCGCAAAAATGCACAAAGGGAGGAGATTGAGGCGCAAATGGAGGCACAAGACGACGTGCATAACGAGTCAGAGGATGAGGATCAGTTTCAATCGGCTAGTTAGATCTACATTAGGGGAAGTCGGTGAGTCGTGCCTTGCTGGTCATCACAACCTGCTAGGGTAGTGGACGTACCTTTTCATTTAAAGGCTCTAACGCTTGTAATTCTGCCTTGACGGGCCCGAGACTAGTACACTATATGGGGCTATAAGTAGTGGAGTGGATGATACTCCATCTGGTCCTTTCTCTAGTCGGGGACGTAGGAGGCGTACTGAAATGAGATCTCTCAAGATCGACCCATTCTTAACCTGTCTTGTACTTGGAGGCCTGCAGATATCAAAGTTTCTCTTGGGCTTTGAGCAGCATGTAGTCCATCACATCTATGTTGGCAGAGTAAGTTAATTTTTTAAAACTCCTCTTTACCTCTTTTATTCATTAACTCATATTTAATAGGATTATTGTATAGTTGCGTTAACCGATTAGGATGTAGGGGCGTATGGCCTAGTTGTCCAAGTGGCGGTTGGTTGGGGATCATGACTGGATTGACATAGTGAGAGACGTCGTACTTGCTCGTCTACAACAGATCATGTATAGGCACTTTTATATTCAACTGATTGAGGCATTTTTTGAGCGGGGGCGGCTAGAGAAGTGCTCGTTCCATATGCAATGGGGAGAGATGACGATTACATTGCATGATATGGCCATTATCCTTGGTTTTAAGATAGATGGGAAATGCAATTACTCATTCACTTGATGAATGCAGACTTCTATGTTGGTGATTTTAGTGTCATCGACACTTGAGAAGTCACCGACGTTAGTTTTGGTGTGATCGGGATTCACGTCGACACAATGGGAACTGACTTTACTATAACACAGGCTAGGGTGTGCGGAGTGCACATCTGTGTAAGTGAACCTAAGTTCCAGAAGGTTGAATACATTCAAAGTATGTTACATGTTGGGAACTTGAGGTTGGGACTTGTAAGTCGGCGACTTCGGTGAGGTCAATGACATAGTGACGGTTCTGGGGTAATCGCTTGGTAACCGCCGTTGAATCAGTCAAACAAATGTGCATGTAACTGTTAGGAGGTTATCTAGTCAGATTGGAGACTCCTTGAGGCGTATAATGGTAGTGGGAACACGTGGAGAGGTAGTGGACAGAAGTGGTAACTGTTGGTAACCTTCAGTAACCACTGTCCAAGTCATCCACTCCAGAAAACTGCTGGTAACCGTCTTGGACATCCAAATGCCTATTTAAAGGTTTCATTGGGCTTTTGTGTCAAAGGTTGAAGAGTTGTACTCTTTGAAAAATACTCTCAACAAGAAGCAATCGTTCATATACTAAACTCTAAAGTTTTGTCCTAGATCGACAACCACGACAAGGACAAGAGGGTTTGTCTTATCTCAAATCGGATTTCACGGATTCCCTTGGGCTGAATAAGGGGTGAAATATCGGTTTAGGAAAGCTTCCATGCGATTCAAACCTATATCAAGTTACCAATACGTTCATTGATCGTTCCCCTGGTGTGCTGAAGAAGTCGTCGACTTGCTTGAAGTCGCCGACCTGCAGAGTTCCCCCACTCAAAGAGCGCACAACACCAACAGTGTAAACCGACAATTTCATATCAATGGCGTCCATTGGTGAGATGACCTTGAAGTTCCAAAAGCTGGAGAAGTTCGAGGGCATGGACTTTCGAAGATGGCAAAAGAAGATGCACTTCTTGTTGACGACCTTGAAGGTGGTGTACGTCCCCTCCACCCCCATGCCTGAGGTTGGCGACGATGAGGCCTTAGATGTTATAAGGTGCAAGTGCAAATGGGAGAACGATGTTTACATCTGTCGTGGTGACATTCTTAATGGTATGTCTGACTCACTCTTTGATGTTTACCAACATGTGGAGTCCGCCAAAGAATCACGGGACTCTCTTGAGTCGAAATACATGGTCGAGGATGCATCAAGTGTGAAATTTCTTGTTAGTAACTTCAATGACTATAAGATGGTTGATGCTCGGTCGGTGATGGAGCAGTTCAATGAACTTCTATCATGTCTTAGGGCGGTTTTCCCAACATAATTTGAAGATGGATGAAGCCATCTCGGTGTCAAGTATTATTGACAAGTTACCACCATTGTGGAAGGACTTTAAGCACATGCTTAAGCACAAGAAGGAAGAAATTTCTCTTGTGGAACTTGGAAGCCACTTGCGTATTGAAGAGGGTCTTTGAGCGCAAGAGAAGGGAAAGACGAGGAGACTCCTGGTTCTTCCACTATCAACATGGTGGAAGATGGTTCCAAACATGGGAACAAGTGGAAGGGCAAGAAAAGGTCCTCCAACAACAGCACAAACAATAGTTCTAACAAGAAACGCACTTCGAAAGGAGATAGTTGTTGGAATTGTGGCAAATCTGGACATTTCCGTAGGGATTGTCGTGCTGGAAAGGGTAAAAAGGGAAATGTTCCCAACCAACCTGCTCAAGTCACTGACTCTGGACAGAAATCTCATCAAGGTCAGATGTTTATGAACTCTTCTGAGTCGGTGACATTTCCGAGTTTGGATTTTTTCCCTAACATATCTGAGGCATTTTTTGTGCAGGATGATGAGGTTGCTTGGTGGGTTGACTCAGGCGCTACCACTCACGTGAGTAGAGACCGATCGATGTTTGCGACTTTCGTTCCCGTGGATAATGGACGAGTCTTGCACATGGGCAATGAGTCAACGTACCCAGTCTTAGGCAAAGGCCAAGTAGAGTTGGAGTTTTCATCCGGGAAGACTTTAATTCTGAAAGATGTGTTGTATGTACCCGGATTAAGGAAAAATTTAGTCTCTGGTAGTGTCCTAAACAAGTTAGGCTTTCGTTTAGTCTTTGAGGCCGACAAGTTCATCTTGTTGAAGGGTGGTGTCTTTGTTGGACGTGGTTATCTATGTAATGGCATGTTTAAACTCAGTATTAATAAAGTTCTGAATTCTGTTTATATGTCTGAGACTTTGCATAAGTCGGGAACCTCTCAAAGGTCAGCGACCTCACAAGGTTCTGCACCTTTGAAGGGTTTTGTCTGAGACTTTGCATAAGTCGGGAACCTCTCAAAGGTCAGCAACCTCACAAGGTTCTGCACCTTTGAAGGGTTTTGACTCTTCTCTTTTGCATGCTCATTTGGGTCATGTTCATTATAAACATATTCTTGATATGTCTAAGAATGGTTTGATTCCTGCTTTTGACATGAATGTTGAGAAGTGTAGAACTTGCATGCTTACTAAGATAACAAGGCACTCTTTTCCTGATGTGAATAGAGTTAGTGACTTGCTTGAGTTGGTTCATAGTGACTTGTGTGATTTTCATGCTACTCCGTCCTTGGGGAATAAGAAGTATGCTGCTACTTTTATTGATGATTATTCTCGGTTTTGCTATGTTTATCTCTTGCATGCTAAGGAGAAGACTTTGGATAAGTTTAAAACTTATAAGTCTGAAGTTGAACTTCAAATTTCTATGAACATCAAGAAGTTGCGTACCGACAAAGGTGGCGAGTATATGGACCCCGAGTATTTTCAATCCGTGGGGATAATCCATGAGACTACGGCTCCCTACACACCACAACAAAATGGTGTGTCGGAGAGGAAAAATCGAGTTCTAAAAGAGATGGTTAACTCCATGCTCTCCTACTCAGGTTTGAATAGTGGATTTTGGGGTGAAGCCATGTTGACGGCTTGTTACTTACTGAACCGAGTTCCCAACAAGGGGAATGGATTAGTGACCTCATATGAGCTTTGGTATAAAAAGAAACCAAATCTGAATCATATTCGGGTTTCAGGATGTAGGGCAGTCGTGAGACTTTCTGAACCTAAGCGAAAGACCTTAGGTGAGAGAGGTGTTGAATGCATCTTTCTTGGATATGCCGAGCACTCTAAGGCATATAGGTTCTATGTCATTGAACCTAACCCGTCTATTTCGGTTCATACCGTTGTAGAGTCAAGAGATGCTATTTTTTATGAGAACAGATTTTCATCAATGCCTATACCAAAGGATTTGATTCCGAGTTCTAGTGAGAACACTGAGTTGGCTAACACCCAACTGGGAGTCGCTGACTCGATGCGAGTCGCCGACTCGGGGGAGGTCACTAACCTCCGAGGGAATCAAGAACCTGAGATCAGAAGGAGTAAAAGACTAATAAGGTCCACGACTTTTGCTCCTAATTTCCAAGTTTACTTGGTTGAAGGAACAAGGTATGAGATTCGTTCTCAATAGATGTATTGTTATAGTGTTGAGGAGGATCCACATATGATGAGGCCATGAGGTCTCAAGACGTGTCCTTTTGGAAGGAAGCCATAAATGATGAGATGGACTCCATCATGGGAAACCACACTTGGGTGCTGGCTGATCTTCCCCCATGTTGCAAACCTTTGGGAAGTAAGTGGATCTTCAAGAAGAAGATGAAAGTAGATGGTACCATTGATAAGTTTAAAGCTCGATTGGTTGTCCAAGGATTAAGACAAAAGTATGGGACCGACTACTTTGATACTTATGCACCGGTTATTAGAATATCCACCATTAGGTTGTTGATAGCCTTGGCGGCAATTCACAACTTGGTAATACATCAAATGGACGTTAAAACAACGTTCTTGAATGGGGATCTAGAAGAGGAAGTTTATATAAAACAACCTGAAGGGTTTGTCATGCCCGATCATGAACAAAAGGTGTGTAAGTTGTTGAAGTCCTTGTATGGGCTGAAACAAGCACCAAAACAGTGGCATCAAAAGTTTGATGACATTGTCTTGTCCAATGGTTTCAAACTTAATCAAGCGTACAAGTGTGTGTATAGCAAAGTCGATGACTCTGGAAATGGAGTTATCATTTGCTTGTATGTGGATGACATGTTGATCTTTGGTACAAACCAAAGACGAAATGGACCTTACTAAAGAATTTTTGTCATCACAGTTCTCCATGAAAGACATGAGGGAGGCTGATGTTATCCTTGGGATTATGATTAAACGGGAAAAGGTCGGCCTAGTGTTAACACAATCTCATTACATTGAGAAAGTGTTGAAGAAATTCAACTACGAGGGTTGTGCACCAGTTAGCACTCCATATGATCCATGTTTGAAGTTGTTGCCTAATAAAGGGACAACTTATTCGCAACTTGAGTATTCAAAAGTGATTGGATGCTTGATGTATGCGATGTGAGCGACTAGAGCTGATATTGCCTTTTCGGTTGAGAAACTCAGCCGGTATACTAGTAATCCTAGTGTGTTTTATTGGCAAGCAGTCCAAAGGGTGTTACAATACCTTAAGGGGACTCAAAATTTTGGTCCATCTTATGTTAGATCACCCTCGGTGTTGTAAGGGTACTCGAATGCGAGTTGGATAACCAATGAAGAGGATCACTCATCGACGAGTGGCTGGGTTTTCCTACTAGGTGGAGGTGCCATTTCATGGGCTTCCAAGAAACAAACATGCATCTCGAGTTTGACGATGGAATCTGAGCTTATAGCCCTAGCGACGGCCGGGAAAGAGGTCGAATGGCTAAGGGACTTGGTTTATGAGATTCCATTGTGGGAGAAACCAATTTCACCCATATCAATCCATTGTGATAGCGTTGCAACTTTGTCTAAGGCATATAGCCATGTGTACAATGGGAAATCACGTCACTTGGGCGTGAGGCATAGTGCGGTAAGAGAGCTCATTACGCACGGGGTGATTTCAGTTGATTTTGTTAGGACACAACAAAATATGGTTGACCACTTGACGAAGGGTTTAGCAAGGGACTTGGTGTCCAAGTCGGTAAAGGGGATGGGATTAAGACTCGTATAAGTTTCTAGTGGTGGGATACCCAACTCCTTTCCAACTAACGTTGGGAACGAGTTCAATGTGGAAAGCTCACACCTAGAAGCTGAGAACACAACTTGATGGGTCGCTGACATCTTAATGTCCCCAACGTGTGCTCTGTTCCTACAAGTTTGAGGCTGATGTCACTGACATCTTAATAGATCCTTTGAAAAAGTGCAGTTGTAGGTGCACGACCTAAAGGGTTTACCTATGTGGACGTGAAGTTTATGGTCGCTTCATGAAGCTTAGGTTGGCTTCACATACGTTCATGAGAAGATATGAACTCAAGGACCATTAATGGAGTCAAGTAGACTTTAGAGTCGTAAAAAGCTCGTGTGTGTGTTATCTTGAAGCATCCAAATAGGTTGATTGGTTCAATCCTTAGTGACACCATGATTCCTGGGTGTTTTGAATGTGTAATTACACTAAGCGGAAGTTCAATCGTTTCGACACTTTCGTTTATGCATGAGTTTGGGACTAATGCTTGCATTAATTTTGTGGATCAAGGATTACACTAAAATGGGGGAGGAATGTTGGTGATTTTAGTGTCATCGACACTTGAGAAGTCACCGACGTTAGTTTTGGTGTGATCGGGATTCACGTCGACACAATGGGAACCGACTTTACTATAACACGGGCTAGGGTGTGCGGATTGCACGTCCGTGTAAGTGAACCTAAGTTCCAGAAGGTTGAATATGTTCAAAGTATGTTACATGTTGGGAACTTGAGGTTGGGACTTGCAAGTCGGCGACTTCAGTGAGGTCAATGACCTGGTGACGGTTGTAACGCTTGGTAACCGTCGTTGAATCAGTCAAACAAACGTGCATGTAACTGTTAGGAGGTTATCTAATCAGATTAGAGACTCCTTGATGCGTATAATGGTAGTGGGAACACGTGGAGAGGTAGTGGACAGAAGTGGTAACTGCTTGTAACCGCCAGTAACCACTGTCCAGGTCATGCACTCCAGAAAACTACCGGTAACCGTCTTGGACGTCCAAATGCCTATTTAAAGGCTTCATTGGGCTTTTGTGTCAAAGGTTGAAGAGTTGTACTCTCTGAAAAACACTCTCAACAAGAAGCAATCATTCATATACTAAACTCTAAAGTTTTGTCCAGATAGATAGCCACGACAAGGACAAGAGGGTTTGTCTTATCTCAAATCGGATTTCACGGATTCCCTTGGGCTGAATAAGGGGTGAAATATCGGTTTAGGAAAGCTTCCATGCGATTCAAACCTATATCAAGTTACCAATACATTCATTGATCGTTTCCCTTAGTGTGCTGAAGAAGTCGTCGACTTGCCTGAAGTCGCCGACCTGCAGAGTTCCCCCACTCAAAGAGCGCACGACACCAACATTCTATACATCAAGTTGAAGGAGTAACAAATTCTATAGTTTCTTGATCAATTTGAGTTACCCAAAGATTGGCTAGAGAGGAACTATAATAAGGGCAGGATAACGCACGCAACACTTCGTGGGCATTACGGGAGTCAAGCGGTGTTAGATGCTTCGAAGGTTGCAACAACGTGTTTTCTAATGTATCTGATGGTGTCAACATTGTTTCCAGATAAGTCACATCATCGGATTCCCATTTTATATATCAACATTATATTAGATACAAATGCATTTGAAGGCATGCCATGATGTTCAACCGTGTTGGCTTATTTGTATTGAGGCCTCGGTAAGTGCTCGCGATTTGGTGACGGTCAAATGTCTGTTTGTACCTTTCCAACCCAACCCGCCGAAGATCATATCTTGCAGTGTATATATGTTTCCTGCTTGTGTAGTTGAGTGGGAAATCATTCAATGCCAATGCAATCTGGGTCGACTTACAATTATTTTATGTCATAGACTCCACCAACTTAAGTTTTTGGCTAGTGAGTCTTCCAGCGAATGCATGTACATACAAATTGGAATTTATCCCATGGACATCGATCTTTCACGATCCTTTAGGGCCCTCGACACAAGTCAAGACAAACTTGCAACCATATTTTTTTGATTTAGTGGTCTTGGACCTCCTTTACTTCCCTTTTCTTTGGGGTGTGAATGTCTTCTCTCTCACATACAAACCAAATTTTGCCAAGTCAACCAAATATGTTGACTTTTTAGTCTGTTTAAATCATATGCATATATTTTATATACAAGTTGCCTTAACCCATTATATTTCCACTTCGTATGCACATATATTTTGTATACCAGTCTTAACTCAATTGTATGGCCTTCTTTCTTTTATTGGTTCTGAAACCGTGGAATGCCATCAAAGTGGAAGCCCAAATTTCAGTGCTTGTTTGGTTTATTTTTAAAATCCCATAATTTGCAAAATCACAGGAAATACCATTCAATATATGTGTTTGGTAAGAAAAAAAATTAACCAAAATCATAGAAAGTTTTATTCCCGTGATTTTCAATTCCTCTGAAATGGAGGAATTACAATTACCATAGGGGTAGTTAAGTTCTACTTCCACCCTTTTTTTTAAATAATTTTTCTTATAAATTTAATTAAATATAAAATCTCGGACCAGAAGTTTAATTTCGAGACATGATTTCATTTCCTAGTAAATACAATTCCTTTTAAGGAAATTAAAAAAAATCTTCTGTATCTATACTACATCTATAAAGTTGTGTAAATTCCCACATTTATTGCATCTAATAAATCCTTAATCCTTAAATTACATGCCCACTCAATCAAAATATTTTGTATATATTTTGTATTTCTCCCCTTAATAAATTATATGTAATGAGTTTGCGATGCATTTCAAGTTTGTAAGGATCATTTGACACATTCAAAATATGTATATATAAAATGGATATATACCATATTATTACACATATACCATATTATTTATATATTCTTCAACTTATAAAAATAATGGATATGTGTTAGAACTCACATTACACAATAAAATTATAACACAATCTTTATATAATAATATTAAAAAGTTGTGTACATGGTGCATATTGCACATATTAAATTTATAGAAAGAATAGTAATTTTGTTTTTATTCTATTTGAAATCAAATTACTCTCTTATCCTAATGGTTAAAATAGTTAGTACGTAATTAAAGAGGTTCTTGGTTCAAGTCTAATGGAGAATGGTATAGTCATTTTTTTTTTCTCTATGGCCATTTGTAAAAGTTAATTTCATGAGATACTTTTATTATAATAATAATAATAAAATAATAATAATAAATTACTAATAAAACTTAAAACAATTGAAATGTTTATTTAGCTGACTAAAATTTATTCATTTTTCATATATATTATAATTTTTTCTTACAAGTTACAACCCTCCAAAATTTTCAAAATAATTTTAAGCAAATTTTTTTCATTAATAAAAAACTCAATTTATTATCAAACTAAATGATACTAATAATCATTTTTATTACAAATGAAAATTTTATACTATTATCTTGCATTATTTGTAATAGATATCACCATTTTCAATTTCTATATCTATATAGATAAATTGAATTATTTTAAAAAATAATATTAACACCTTTTTACAATTGAATCCTTAATTCAACCCATTAGTTAGCAATACAAATACGGTATTTGTTTTTGTAAGGGAATCAAACTATTAATTCAAAATAATTAATGGTGCTTTATGGGTCTAAAGTCTAACCTCTGCAATAATTGTAATTAAATTTTATAGCTGAACAATTCTAACACCTCAATTGCAAATCAATCGCACCTTTCCACATTCAACCCATTAATTGTCTTATTCATTTTTGGTAAAAAAATCCATTAATGAAAGTTATGATTGTGTAAACGGCTCACTCAATTCAATTTTAGTTACACAATAACGTCAAACAATCAATCCGTTGTACCATTGGCAATATACAACGTAAATAAAAATATTTTAAGACTCTACATATTTTACTCTCTCTATATATAGTAGAGTTAGATACAAATAACTACAACTAAATTTTGTGATTGCCCTTTCGCGCTTTTGCCTTTTTCCTCTCAAATACTCCATATTGTATTTGTCTCTCATTCTATTGTTGCTTTAGGATTTTGCTTCAGATTATATGATTAATCATTGAGAATGTATTATTTTGTAAAATAGTTAATTAACCATTGATCTATGGTTTTGTATTTAAGATTTATTACTAATTTTCTTATTTTCTCAATCATCTTTGTTTCTTGGTGAACCAGATGAATTGAAGTTTTGAGAGCATGATTAAAAAAATTCTAATTCAATTCAACGATTTTTACGATATGAAACGGCAAAACGACCCTTGATTATAGGTAAAATCTAAGTAGTGGTAGAATTTTATTTTGTACGATCTTGCATACAATTCTAACGATTCCATAAAAGCTTATAACACTTTTATAAAATAATTATCTATTTGTAGATTATTAATCGGGTTAAGAAGTAATATTTTTACACATTGAATTCTTAATAATTATAATATTTTTACTTTTTTATATAATACATCTATAATATATGAGAGGCGATTTTATCCTCTTTTAGTTATAATGTAAAATTTTACGATATGTTCCTAGAATTCTTATTGGCAAACATTTATGTTAATCTTGGTTCCTTTAGAAGTCTCATTGCATTCTCATCGGACTGTGTATAGAATCTTATTTTTTTAACATAAACTCTAATTAAGAGATTGAATCAAATGAAAATGGGGCTTATCATGAAAACTAAGAACAAATCTGGACCATCCGATTGAAACACTAGAAATGAATCTAAGCCATCCGATTAAAAAAATAAAAAAAAATTTATTTTTATTTTTTATTTTCTTACTTTATTTTTTTAAGTCTTTTTACGTATGTAAAATGATGTAAATCGAGTATGAACATAAGGCCATAAAACGTGAACATGCAATACTAATATGTGAATGTATCTATATTATATGTGAACGTATACTAAATTTTCTGAAGTTAAAATGCGGTTATATGTGAACAACTCTTGTAAAAATGTGAACATGTGTATAAAATATGTGAACAGAACGTAAAATGTCAACCGTCGTGTTTTTGGCAAAAAAAATAAATTATTTTTTAAATTTTTGTCAAATTTTTTTAAGTCGTTTAACGCATGTATTATGATTTAATCGAACATGAACACATGACCATAAAACATGAACAAATAGTAATAATAATGAACACACTTGTAATATATGTGAACATATTATAAAATCTCTAAACCGAAAAATGTGATAATATGTGAACATGTCTTATAATAGTGTGAACATATGCATAAAATACGTGAACGTAACGTAAAAAATCAAATTTCGTGTTTTTGGCAAAAATAAGGGAAACTAAGAAAATTAAAAAAAAATATTTTTTTATTTTTGTCAAAATTACCATTTTGCCCCTATCTCTTCCAATCTTAGCCATCCATTTTTCAAATCCAAGGGTCCTCATTTGTTCTTAGTTTTCATGATAAGCCCCATTTCCATGTGAATCAACCTCCTCTAATTAATGTCAATATTACATTTTAGCTCACTAGTTAAATTTTAAATAATGGTTAGTTTAATTACCATAAGATCTACTGTTCAAATCTTCCAAAAAAAATTCGGCGAATATTTTTTCCCTTATTGGCTATTTATTGAAATTTTAATAGACGTACTCACGTACGTCAAAATCATTTTGATATTGGAATGCGTAACCTTATTGAATTTAAATATCATAGGAGAGTATTACTATTACCTTCCATTTATCACAATTTCTTAATAATAATAGCTATAGTCTAATTACAAAGATTACCTTAATTTTTGTTGAAATATCTACTTAAATATTAAATTTACATCAAAATAACGATCTAATAACTTCATTTCAAAATCAAATGGAGATTCCGATTGTGAAAAACATCTCCCAAAAATAATATTACGACGATCAAAATCATTTACATCAAAGATAATAAGTGAAGAATGATAAGTACAAAGAAAATTGTATATATAAAATCTACCCGATGATATCTAAATACGAATGATGAATAACAAATAATTTAGTTCGTATTTGTTTATAATTTATTTATTTTTCAAAGTAGCAATTCATTAATTAATATTTATCATTTATTTCTTTGTCAATATCTTTGTAACTTAAATTTGATATTCTAAATGTAATCGTCATTCATTATGGTATGTACATTTGATATATTTACTGCATATTAATTCTTAGATAATCGGATGTCCCGGTTTTTCTAACTTTTACGAACTTAACCCGGAAAAATACATTGTAGAAAATATTCAAAATACTATAAAAATAAACACGTTTAAAATACATCACGGGCCTGTCCACCTAGTATAATATAATATATAATAATAGAATGATGCTCTAGTAAAATAGCCTCTTAGAGTAAATTATGTGGTTAAATGTGAACTGTCAGATTTGAATTAATAAATGGTTAGGATTTAAAACAAAAAGAGTGCAAAATAATGATATGGATGTGATACACCGGATTAGAGCAAATCTCGCTAGAAATAATTTCCCATTTTCTGATTTCAATCAAATCCCTATAATATAGGACACCATTAGTTTGCACTCTCCATTTATAATTTGTTCTCTCTCATACAATTTATTTCTTTCTTTTCTCTCGTTGAAGTTTTGGGAGCAAATGAAGAACACCGACGAAATAATCTACAAACCTCGGCTATTTTTTCACAAATTGGTAAGTGAAGATTCAATTTTGATTTGCTATTTCGCTAAAAATCGTTGTTATTGTTATTCTCGACCTTGTTTTTTTAAATTTTTAGTTCATATTGCATAAATGCAAAGTTAGGTTTTTAGTTCGATAGTTGACTTGAATTCGGTCACATTTGATGAATGTAGAATGAAATTACATCAGTTAATTTCTGATTTTGTTGATTTTGGACTAAAAACTAAGGAGAATCGAATTTGCTTCGTTATTAGGTTAAGAATGAAGAAATTTAAAGTTAGGTTTTAGAAGGCGATAGTTGGTATGAATTCGTTATATTTTGAAAATTTTGAATCGAAATTATAGATATTGATACTTGAATTTACGTTTTTTGATTAAAAGTGAGGGTGTTGGATAAATCTGGCTTGTAAGTACAAAATAGCATTATTGTTCAAAAGAATGCATTTTGTTATTCAAGAGAAATAAAATTGTTTTTCAAATCACATAGCATTAGAATTATTCAATTCATTGTAATGAGTTATTTTATTGTTTTTACACGGACTGATGCATAACAATATAGAAGAATTCAAACATTTTTCAGAGTATTCATCATTGTTATTCATAAGCAGTGTAATGATTATTAAATAGTATACATTATTTGTGTTAATAGTCAATACATTCTAATAATACTTGTGAAAACCATTGAATAAGTTTAGTATTCAAGACGAACAATGTTGTTTTTCAACTACTTTCATTTAGTTATTCATATTGATATTATTGTATCCATACATGAATTGTAATTGTATAGAATACGTTTTATGTTATCATTTGTGTTTAACGAGTTTTCAAATTGAACAGGTGGTAATGATCAACAATTAGACATTGGAGAAAAATCGAATTGCACCAAGGTCCAATTTTAAAAGACTTCGCACCAGGGAACATGTTCCAAATAATGATAATGTTGATGTATTTGACCTCGGTCAAAAAAAGAATTGTAATTCATAAGCATTGTAATTGTTATTCATAAGCAGTGTAGTGATTGTTCATAACATAACTTAATATAAAGAATCACATATTTTTCACAATATTAAAGATTGTTTTTCAAAAGCATTGTAATTGTTATTCAATAGTATACATTATTTATGTTAATACATTCTAATAATACTAGTGAAAACATTGAATAAGTTTAGTTATTCATGATGAGCAATGTTGTTTTTCAACTACTTTCATTTAGTTATTCATATTGATATTATTGTATCCATATATGAAATGTAATTGTATCAAATAAGTTTTGTGTTATCACATGTGTTAAACCGAGTTATTCAAACGATCATATTGAGTTATTCAAACCTCGACTATAAATATTTTATGATTATATAATTATTTAAACAATCAAATTGAGTTATTCAAACAATCAAACTGAGTTATTCAAACATCGGCTATAAATATTATACGATTCTATAATTATTCAAACAATCCTATTGAGTTTTTCAAACATCGACTAATAGATATTCAATGATTCTGCAAAGGTCTTGTATTTGTAAAGTCGATTATTTAATTTTTCTATAAATATTTTCACTCTTATCAATCCCTAAAATCATGCAACTGCCATATATAAAGAAAAACGTGGGAATTTTTTTTAATTTCACAATCCCTTAATTTTAGCAACTTCCAAATTTAAAATCAAATCCCCATATTTAAATTAGCGAAAATTAATTCAATTCCCCCTTCCCCATTTTTCTTATTATGTTGCCTAATTAATCACCGTTTATTGATTGAGATCCAACGTCTCTCATTTAACCACACATTACACCTTAATTTGTATTGTACCGGAGCGCACCCCTATAATAATAATAATAATATTACTAGAAAGCTTGACCCGTCCGATGGACGGGATATGATTTCGTGTTTATTTTTATTTATTTAATAAGTGGACATAGGTGAATGTGTATATTATTTGAATTAGAATAGAAATTGTATGTTCAATTCTATCTTTTGAAATTAACCAATTAATTATATGCTAACTCTATCTTTTGTCAATTACAATAAATATAGTGCAAAAAGTAATTCAAACAATTGTTCTTATAACATTCAAGAAGGAATGTAAGAGGCTAACACACATGATTTTTTTTTTTTGGTCATCAAGCAGGCTAATGCCTGTATAAGCTTTTATTAATTATGTAATAGAGTTCTCCCTCTCAGTAGGAGAGGAATCAGCAACTAGCAACTGCATAGTGTTTAATGGAAGAACATCAAACTCAGAATACAAAGAATGCAAATTAAAGGAATGTTGAGCAAGGCTGTCTGCCACTTGATTTGTCATTCTTGGGACGTAGCTTATACTCACTTCCCAAAGTTCATCAGCCATGATACGCCTACACCTTTGAAGAAGATAATACTCTGGATTGATCGTCATCATTGGAGAGTTCAGCAGCTTGGACGCCATCATCGAGTCCGTTTCCACAAGGAGTTTGTCTATGTGAAGGTTCTTTGCCATAACAATACCATGGTAAATAGCCCAGATTTCAGAGGCCAGTACAGAACAATCCCCTTGCTGAAACATGAATGCCCGAATGAGATTACCCTGCGAGTTTCGGATCAGACCACCACCACCAGCTCTTCTAATATTGCCCATGACCGCCCCATCGACATTCAATTTGCACCATCCTGCAGGTGGACAATCCCAGTGCGTTTTGGTTGAATTAGGTTGCCTGCTGGGAATCAAACTTTGGTTTTTATCCTTGGTACTTCTAAAAACCTCAGCCTGTTGAACAACCACCTTGGATAAGCTAGTTACCGAATCTTTTCCCTCAAAAACAATTTGATTCCTCGTCTTCCAAGTATACCAAACCATTAAAGCAAAAGTAGTGCACCATTTCGCATCTAAATTCAACCCAATTTCGACCCAGTCAGTAATGTCTTGACACGAGAAGAAGGTATGTGGTAACTGATTTCCCGAGAGCGCCAACCACACCAGCTGTATGGAAGAACAGTCACGGAGTAAGTGCAGCAACGACTCCTCCTGACCACACCTAGGGCACGCTGGATCATTAGCAAGGTTTCTCTTGACCCGATTAACATTGCAAAGTACAGCATCATGTGCAGCTAAATGCAGGAAATGTTTCACCCTCTGCTGAGCATCAATTCTCCAAATTGGCTAACACACATGATATGGTGCACTGATTATGACAACTTGTGTGCCCATTCGTATTTCAAACTCGAACTATTTGTTAATGGTATTTTTTATTTGAAAAGATAAATTATTTATGCAAATATTTGTTAATGATATTTTAATAATTGTATGGCTTCCTCCTTTCCACATTGATGGCGGTGCCGGCAACCAATACGCAGGCGCAGGTGCTCCTCCTCCGACCCCTCGCATTCTCTACAATCGAATCCGCATGTTCTAGAGAGTTCCAACTTCTAAAAGCCTACGATTCGCCCCTTCCAACCGACCTCTTCCTCTCCTCCCACCCCGGCATCTCTGCGCTCATATGCTCTGTCGGCACCCCAGTCACCGCCGATATCCTCCACCTTCTCCCCTCCCTCCGCCTCATCCTCACTACAAGCGTCGGTATTGACTATCTCGACCTCCCGGAGTGCCGCCGCCGTCGCATCTCCGTTGCCACTCCGTCTCAAATTTTCTCCGATGACACCGCCGACTTGGCCGTCGGGTTGTTGATCGATGTGCTCAGGAAGATCTCCACATCCGACCACTTTGTTCGCCGGGGACTCTACCGAGCTGAGGGGGACTTCTTGACTGGTACTCAGGTTTCGTTTTAGCCTAAACCCTAACTAATTTTCAACTGATTTGAATCAGAAATTCAGAGCACAGAGAGGAGAGAAAGAGATGGAATCGGGAAATAGAGCTAAGATGCAATCAAATTTGATGATTTTAAAACTATTGCATAGTCTGAAGCTTGCTAATTTTGCTCGATTAGGATTAGGATATATCCCATTGCAGCAAATGCAATTTGGATTCCTACTTACTAGCAGGAACCAGTCCTGTATATTGCGTGCCAATTATGAATACAATGGATGTATACCGACAACGTACTATCAGAATTTTATGGTTCTCTGAAATCTTGAAAAAAAAAAACTGATTTGTTATTTCAGTCTTTCTCTTGCAGTTTGTCCTCACATCATACCAACAATATTATTGAACCCATATATATATATTTGAAGGAAGCCATTTTTTACTCGCTGATAGTTTTTAAGCTATAAATGGCTCATAACAAGGTCTGTTTAGCTCATCAGCTGTACTCTTAGGTGTATTTGTTTTCTCAAACTTGTGGACATCGAGCAGAATTGGATGTTTATATATAATTTGTAAGGACAATTTCATAAAATCAACCATCCAAATATCTTAGAGCATCCTTAGCACATTATTCTCAAAATGGGGGTGTTAACAATTTTGTCGACCCTCTCCCTCACATCATTGCAAGACCCATACCAAATTTTACGTAATATATAATGATCTTACTTTTTCTTATCTTACTGATCTTTCTCCTTGTCAAAGTTTACTAAATTAGTTGCAAAATCTGAATATTGATTACTTTTTGCAACGCCATTTTGGACCCATAAATGATAAATACTCTTCTCTAGCATCCTGAATACTTGAGCTTATGATTTATGAGCAGAAATAAGTTTGAACAATGAAATTGCCTCTGTTATTTTCCTTTGTCAGCATCTTTACCTATTCCATGCTTTTTTCACTATAATCTCACTCCATTGTCTTTTACTCAAATGCTACTTTGCCTCGGATATGAGTTGCTGTAACTGTCATGAATTTTAATCCCCTTTATGGCTGGACTATTGGAATGATAGTTGACGTAGAATCTTTTCCCAGCTAAGAGGCAAGAAGGTAGGAGTTGTTGGCCTTGGAAGCATTGGTTCCAGAGTTGCAAAACGTCTGGAAGCTTTTGGTTGCATCATATCTTACAACTCCAGGAAGAAGAAGCGTGTTCATTATCTCTACCATCCAAATATCTCCGAGCTTGCTGCTGATTGTAATATCCTTGTGGTTTGCTGTGCTCTAAATGACCAAACCTGGCACATGATTAACAAGGAAGTGCTCTACAAATTAGGTGAAGATGGAGTCATCATCAACGTTGCACGAGGGGCTATTGTTGATGAGAAGGAGCTCGTCAGATCCTTGGAGGAGGGTTTGATTGCTGGAGCTGGCATGGATGTGTTCGAGAATGAGCCCTTCGTGCCTAAGGAATTGTTTGTTTTAGACAACATTGTTCTGTCGCCTCATCGAGCTGTTTTCACGCCAGAAGCCCTTCAGGATTTGGAAGAGTTCATCATTGGCAATTTGAGAGCTTTCTTCTCAGGGAAGCCTTTGCTTTCTCCAGTCATGGAGGAATGAAATTTGACTTGCTACATTTCCTGCTACCATGAGTATTATCAAATTATCATTTTATGCATCGTTTAGTGGTTTATTTTATGTTTGATATTGTGAGTTCGTACCTCGAGCCATTTTCGCTGTTAAAAATCTGGGGATGATTTTTTTTTCTTGGTTGCAGCTTTGAGATTTCCCTCTATTAAAATTTGGTACACTCATCAGGTCTGTACAATGTTATGTAAATTATTTTTTTTTTAATCAACAAGAGGGAATTAGCTGAGAAAGAACAGGGAACAGCCCGATTGATTGGAACTTACCATGATTGGTATGCTTTTTATTTCTTCAAGCAAGTTTTTTTGAAGTCATATGTTTTAGCTTACATAAGCCTTTTAAAGTTTGGCTTTTATGGTGTGCAGGTGCGAGGCATTTTCCACATATCCAAGAACATACGACCTTCTTCATGTTGATGGCCTCTTCACTGCTGAAAACCAGAGGTAAAGTTTCAAAAATCTTGGAGCCTCACTCACATTTCTTGTGTTAGCTGGTATACACGAAATTGTCTTTCTAACCTATGCCTAATGGGCACAGGTTAAAGAATACTAAAATGGGAACTATTCCCGCAAAAAGTTTTAAGATATACGCTTTAAAAAGATCTTATGAAATCCTAAACAAAGAAATCTAAAATTAGATTTATTAGCATGCACCCTCAAGGCAGCGTAGTTTATAAAATTAGTACAAGCAATAGTATCTTTTCTGGGTCCTTACCGCAAATTTGATTGTTTTGACAGGTGTGACATGAAGTATGTGCTCTTGGAGATGGACAAAATCCTTCGTCCTAATGGGTATGCAATCATACGAGAATCTAGCTACTTCATAGACGCGATTGCCACCATTGCAAAGGGCATGAGATGGGAATGTAGAAAGGAAGATACCGAGTATGCAGTTGAGAATGAGAAGATACTAGTCTGCCGGAAGAAGCTCTGGTATTCACAGCAGAGTTCAAGATAGACAAAAAAGTGCCCTCTGGAAATTAGCTCTCTGAAATCCATAAAACATGTTTACAACTTATCAGGATTCCAGAGCCGAGGATGAAAAAAGCTAAAGATCATGAGATGCGAAATGTGATTCGTAGTAGCTGTATTTGATGTAGTTTGGTATAGAGATTGGTTAAATTCTTATTTTATGATGAAGGCTTTACACATTATCAAAAGTGCCCCGCTTTTCTCGTGTTACTTCAGAAAAGATACTTGAAACAACAATTCGACATTATCAAAAGCAATAATGCTTCATCAACATATATATTACATGCACAACAAAGTGATGGAAGCAAGAGCACCCTGTCTGATCTTTAAAAAGAGTCCGTTACCAGTTCCAAAACAACTCAAAAGTCATAATTTAAGAACCGACCAATAAAATTACTCATTCAGCATCCTCACAATAAATATACAACAACTGGATGGAAAGAGAGGCTTTCACCTGGACCAGCATTTCAAAGAATAATGATGGGGAACTTTATTTAGCAATCAAGAAAAGAGTGAGCTTGAAACGAAGAACAACTCGCGACCCTGCAACTGAGTATTATTCTCCCTCTTCAATTGGATGCATCTCTACTGTAATATTGGTCGAGAGTCTTTGCTGGGATACGGTGGAGGAGCTCACGGGGGAAGATTCTCAGGAGAGTCCAAGCCAGATCAAGTGACTGAAATATGGTCCCTTGAGTAACGAATAAGAATTCCAGGTATAACTAATTGATCAAGGAAGAGAAAAAAAAGGGAATAATAAATAATTCTGGTCTCTAGTTTCATGTAAGAAACAAACTGAGAGGTGAAATTAAGAAAAATACCAAGTCCTCTGAAGAAAGGGCTTTCTTCATAGCCTGAACATCCTTACCAATTGCATAATTTGCATAATAGAGCTAAAACCAAAAAGGAGACTTAGTTGTTGATGACTAAAGTAATGCAATCACAAAGATGCAGACAAATATCAGATCAAACCTGGTTTGACACATCAGAATGGTCCCTGCGAGTCATTCCTTCACCTATGGCACTCTGCAAGGATATAAAAGTTGCAACATTAGTAAATGATGACTAACGTAGTTGAGAGCAATTTACAGCTGAATCAAACCAGTTCATATGATTTACCTTCATTAGACGGGAAAAGTGAAGGAAGGACATTGATTGGTGTGTAAAAAATAATTAATAGAAAAGGATTAGCATTTTCTACCATCCCATGTATATTTTTTTCCCTACCAATTCTGTATTAGCTATTCTCTAAGGGAAAATTTTCTAGGTGAACAACAATGCTTTTATGTATGTGATATTACCTGTCGGTTATGGAGCTGCCTGTCAATATAATTATATAAATTTGCCCTTGTGTGATATAACCCGTGAGATCCGGAGTTGGATGAGTAATATGTATCTGAAATCAAAAGGCAAAATGAGCTTTCAAGCACGTTTTTATGTATGTGATATTGCTAATCTCACTTGTATCAGCAAACAGAATTATGGACAAACACCCTACCATCATTAGGCATGGTTAAAATTCCCTTCAATTCTCCCAGCACGTTCATAGATTGTAGCCAGATCAGTAGTGTACATATAACCACGTCTTCCAGGCACTTCTTCTCGAGCTGCAGAAACCTGGGACATCAAGTATTATATTTGTTGGTCACTGGATCAACTCAACTAATCAACATTTTTATAATAAATATTTGGCAGCATATTTGGAATTTTGAGTTTTATATGCTAATGAATAAGTAAAGACAAAAGCCATTAGTTTTAACAAGGTGTGCTAGCTCTATTAAGATTGTCCACAAAGGAATATATTATGATGAGCTCGAATAAAGTTACCAGAAGAGATTAATAATTGGAGGTATTGTATTCAACTGCCTTGGTAATTTTGGGGATGTGGGTTATACAATAATTGGAGAAATACAAATCCAAATTCGGATACTTGATACTTGATCCCCCAAGAATTTTGAAATATAAAAGCGAAAGAGTCAATTCATCCAAGATTGTGCTTGGGAGTTGGTAATATAAATCTTGTCAGCTAACAGAAATAGTGTATACATGCACTACACTAGTTATTTATTACTCCCAAAGTGCTGCAACGCACTGTTATTAAGAACAAGAAGGTACATCCACTGACAAAGTTAAAACTCTGTTAGTGAAGAGAATCTTGTGTACGTTTGATGCATTACTTCTTCAGCACAATATGACAGAAGAGTCAAATTGGCATAGATCATCGGTTCCATGTTGTTTAAGGTGTTTCCTTTCATTGAATCGGACAGAGTCTCGTAACTCTTTCTGTTCCCCAACACAAAAGTTGTCAGCCAACAGAAACAGTCTAGTACTACACCACACTACACTATACACTAGTTTGTTAATTGCTATATATAGAAAGCATTGAAATCCCAGAGTGCTGCAAAACAAACTAGTATTCCACTAATATTAAGAACAAAGAGCTACCTACTGTCATCCACTGACAATGCTAAACTCGACCGTTAACATAGGACCACAATTCATCTGGCCAGATGAGGAGAAGCCCGGCACTGAGCCACCACCAGAGCTCCTTGTTCCTCCCATTGATCTGGGAGGCTTCCTCTCAGGAGACCCAACGTCGGTTGGAGAAGCGGTTCGTCTTGTGAACGAGGCGTGCAGGAAACACGGGTTTTTCCTTGTGGTCAATCATGGGGTGGACTCCGGGCTCCTGTCCATGGCCCATGACTACATGGATTTGTTCTTTGGCCTCCCCTTTCCGGAGAAACAAAAGGCTCAAAGAAAGAAAGGGGATATTTGTGGGTATGCCAGCAGCTTCACTGGCAGGTTCACTTCCAAGCTTCCTTGGAAAGAGACGCTTTCGTTTCAGTATTCAGCAGACGACCCCGTCTCCTCCAACATTGCTGAGAACTGCTTCCGCGGTGAATTAGGAGAGTTCAAAGACTTTGGGTAAGAAATGCAAATCCCATTTATGTAATTTCTTGATATGAAAGTGAACACTAATTAGCTTACTGACTGTTGTTTGCTGATGATCAGGAGACTGTTTCAAGATTATTGTGAAGCAATGAGCAATCTGTCCCTGAAGATCATGGAGCTCCTTGGGACCAGCTTAGGCGTTGGGAAGCAGTATTTCAGAGAATTCTTCCAAGGGAATGAATCCATAATGAGACTAAACTACTACCCGCCGTGCCAAAACCCCAACTTGACTCTTGGAACAGGGCCTCACTGTGATCCTACATCCTTGACCATACTTCATCAAGATCGCGTGGAAGGCCTTCAAGTGTTTGTAGATGACAAGTGGCACTCTATCACGCCCAACTCTCACGCTTTCGTAGTCAACATAGGTGATACATTCATGGTTAGTAAATACACACTCCTTTTATATATCTATCTAGTTTTTGTAATTTGATCCACTCCTTTTATATATCTATCTAGTTTTCGTAGTCAACATAGGTGATATGTTAATGATGATTAATTCCAGGCTCTATCCAATGGTTTGTACAAGAGTTGCCTCCACAGAGCAGTAGTGAACAGCCAAACTCCAAGAAAGTCACTCGCGTTCTTCCTATGCCCAAGAAAGGACAGAGTTGTGTGTCCACCAAAAGAGTTGATTCCTACTCAGACCTCAAGAGTTTATCCAGACTTTACATGGCCGAATCTGCTCAAATTTACGCAGACTGTTTACCGAGCCGATGACAAAACCCTTGATGCTTTCACAGAGTGGCTTCAGAATACAGCAGCAAACTAGTAAGAAAACTCGATCGGCAAGTGGGATCCAAGCCATCGGCTTCGTACTATCCTACAACATTTTATTAGTTTCTGATTTTGGTTGATATGGCTGTGAGTCCAGCCTCATATAATTTGTACTGTACAAGCATTCTAAATTTCAATAACATAATACCAAGCATCTGAGACACCGATCCGATATGCAAGATAAGATGAAACCCTACTCATTAAGAGCTTTTTAGCTTACAAGTTGGAACCAGAACTTATAATAAAATCAAAATTAAAAAAAAAAAACCAAAGATAGTAAGATTTGAATGAAACAACTAACCATGGAGAATAAGCCAATATTCTATAGTGCCAAACAAAAGCGCCTTAGAACTGTTGGTGTAATGACAAAAGTAAGTGCAAAGAAAGGGAAGAAAAACTAGATGCGATGTACATCTTGGCTTGTGCTGATGACGTACCTCGTTGACGTAAGTGGTGAGTAGGCTCCAAGTTAATTAAGGTCCTCGCTCTGTCTCCTGAGAGAAATACATATGCCACACAAAAACTGTACCCAAGTCAAGATGTCTTCTTGGCCAACTTGGGTACAAGATGTTTTACCGAGTGGAAGGCCTCTATCCAACCCGTTATTTGTTTCACCCGTAAGTTTGGTGACTCGTGTTTTGGTTCATTTTTCCAGCAATAATCGGATATCCTGGATAATTATTAAGTTCTATCATATTAGTGATGTTTAGTATATTTTGTAGTTATCGTTTCTAATGGTTTACTTTGCTTGGAACTTAAAATTAAGGAGATTTATGGTAGTTTACATTCTGACTTGAAATAATGCAATACTTTAATAATTTGTTTGATTTTAACGCATGAGTTTATCATCTTTGGCAAACATCATTCCATATAAAAATGGTGTCTAGGTCCCCCTGATAGAGATATCGTAAATCAAATAGTTTCTTTATTGTTCACTTGTATGCAACGCTCCATGACTTGCAAAACGGAAAATCAAAGATTATGGTAATTGAAGTTATTAGATGTGACTTGCGTAGAGTTTACCTTTTGTTCTTAAAAAAGGAAGCAAGTTAAATGCATGAAAACGCAATATATAAAGCAACTTAGATGGAGGATAGACATTTTAGATGGACACCTAGACGGTCCGGAAGGCTTGACGGATTAGAGCCGCCCAACATTCAGGCAGGATCATATCCAGACGGATTTCTTATAACAGTAGCTTATAAGTTAAATGTTTTGGATTACAACTGTTGGACATCCTGCTCTCTCGAAGCACAAAATACCTACCTAACAGACGAGTCGCATCACAATTCAAAACATGCCCACGTGAAGGATAATAATGCCTAATTAATACCTGATCAACCAATTAAAAGTGGTGACATTACCTTCACATAGATAAAATGATAACTAATATACATTCCACTCAGTACGTCTCAGATACAGATCTCAACGCACACCTCATTGTTGATTTGTTGTGAAGAACCGACATGATTCCAGCCCAATGAAAACGATGGTTTAGTTTAGCTAGCTGTATCTCCTCCACTTGAATATCGACAAACCCTTCCATCCGATCCAAACGAGATTGCGGACAACGTACTTGATCAGATCAAGTACCTCTCGTGCGTGGACATGAGTTTGAAGATGCTCATCTTGTTTTCAATAACGAATAGTACGTGAACAACCCTCTGAAATTATCATAATCCACATGGCATTAGTGCTATATGATCAATTCTCTCCACTAATCCTCCAACAATCACCTCCACCATTGAATCCTCGTCCAAAGATTCCAAAACAATGGCCTCGATTGTTTTTTAAGAGTCGCGCTCATGTGGCCTAATATGATAGGATGGGAGCTGCGAGCAATTACGGACCGTCAGATCAAAAAAATTAACGGCGGAGATTAAACAAAACGGGTTTGGAAGAAAATAATGAAAAGGGCCCGGTTCATTTAGAATGGCACGCGGTAATTTATGTGATTTATAATCTCTATTGGCGATACTAGCTACCCTTGCACAAACAAAAGAACAAATTTCTTCAAAACGCGAATCTCGCTTTCTGTTCACTCTCTGACGGTTCACTCTCAAAACTCTCACGAACACTCGAACGCAGAGAGGTTTCGCCCAAATCTCCCCCAAATTCGCCATTAAAGAGGTTCAAAATCAAGCAATGGAGAAAGGAACAGAAGAAGGTATGAATCCCTTCTCATTTCTCTAGTGTTAAGTGTTCTAAATACTCAAATTTGCTAATGTCTAGGGTCTACGGTTAACGATTCTAAGATTCTAGGGTTCTAAAATTCTTATTGCACAATGCACACAAAACAAAAGGAGATGCAAGTTGAAGAAGATGAGGAACAAATAGATGAAAATATGAGCAAAAACAGTGAAGACCATGCCGGTTCAAAAAAGAGCGTTGAGAACGAAGAGCAAAATCAACCCCCCCCCCCCATAAAAAAAGGTTCGTCAAGTTGTTATTTCGAGTTAATATAAACTAGTGTCAAAGTTCACGTAACTGGTTTCTAATTTTGATTTGTGAAGTTGTAATTTCAAGTTCATATGTTCATATTGTATAACTTAAAGGTTCATCATAAGAATCCTTAGGGCAATTCTTGGATTTTGCTCAAAGTTGTGTGTGGGAAGTTTTCAATTTCTCTAGGGTTAATTGTTTTAAGTCTTAGATTTTCAAGTTGAAGGTATGCAAGTTGAAGTAGATGAGGAACAAATATAACAAAGAGAAGACAATGGCACTCCATCAAAGAGCATTGATAGACAAGAGCAAAATCAAGAACAAATTGCTCCAGAGCAAGATAGAGAGCAATCTCCCACGGAACAAGGTTCATAATGTTATTACTTTTAAGTTCACATTAGTTATGATTAGGGTTCATACACTGAACCACATAAAATTAGTTTAGGGTGTGCTTCATAAATTTTTCTTCAATGATACAAGATGATCAAAACAAGGTAGAGAAAACAGACAAAACAAAGAAAAGAAAGGAGATTGGGAAACCGGTTAAGAAGAAAGGAAACATTTCAAAGAAAATACAACTTCCATGTGGAACAATGACAATTGAAGGTGATAAAAAACTATGGCTTTGATTTTTTTTTTCTAGGTTCATATGTTATAACTAATTTGTTCATTGTTGTTATCATATTGGTTCCAAACTAAAACAATGTTTTTTGATTTAGGTGAACCACAAGGGACTGTTATTGAAAGAGCCGAGCATGAAAAAGAAATAAGGAGCAAAAAAACTCAAGACATTATCCAAAAACAAATTCAAACTCCCGCAAAAAAGGTTCATAAAGTCAATTTCTAAGCTCAAATGTCCTTTAAAGCTTCATTTCTTACTATGGGTAATAATAGGTCTTGTAGTGCTTCATGATGGGAAATGATACGATTCATTATAAGTAATATCACATTTCATATATATTACAGTTCATGATTTTTTGTTGTTAGGTTCATAACTAACTTATTAAAGGTTCATATAAAAATACCTACAACATAAAGTTCATAGTCCTATGATGTTAGGTTCCTAAAATTTGCATATAAACTTCCATGCAATTTAATTATTGTGTTTTATGAATGTCCCAGTGGTGACTCCAAAAGCTTCAAAAAAAAGGAAAGAATTTGAACCCATACATCAAAGCCCACGCCTTAAACAACCTACAAAGAGAATGAGAACACTTTCAACCGCTCTTATCGATATCTTAGAGATAAAAGAAAGTAAGGACAAAATGAAAAAGAAATGAGTGGGAACAAAACATATCTAGAATTTGAAGATGGAGAGACTGAAGATACGATGAACCAAGACTCGAATGGGGGAGAATGATGACAGTGCAGATGACTTTAAAATGCATGATTGTATTCAATTGTTTGCTGAGAGGAAGGTGAGATTGGCTTATGCAATAGTAGATCTGACTGAGGTTGTTGAAATGATTCCAATACAATTCAAAGCTGATCAAACACTTCAAATGATGTTGAATAATGCAAAAATGTGGATTAGCACATTCAATGAAGAAAGCCTAACCACGGTTGATTTTATGGAAGTGTGGAACAATTCTCAACACTCATTCTGGTCGGACCCGAAGTTGTTGAAGTGCTTAAAAGAAGTTGATCAGGCGTCAGAGAAGGTTGATAAAGCTAAGAAGATTGTTGACTTCAATTGCACACAATAATATGATATAGGGAAAACATTGAAGTGGGAGAAGATGCCACAGTTGGGGACAATAATGAAGTGGGAGAACAAGCTGAAAAGGCAACAAAGAAAGATATTGATCAAGCAAATAAGGTTGGAAAAGAGTAAAAGAAAGTTAGTTTTGATCTCACACCACCATCTTTAGGTTATTGACACAGGAAATCATCCCAGAGGTTGACTCACAAGCTAACAATGATGCCAATCATGAAGCTGAAAAACAATCTGAAGAAGTTTTTATTGATCCAAAAAAGAAGAAGGTTACTGAAATGAAGAAGATTAGTTTTTTGCTTGTAAGTTCATAAAACTTGTCTTCTCAGTTCAAGTTCTACATTGTTCGGGTTAATAATAATTTTCTTTTCAGTTCATAATATTTTTTAAACTTTAACAGAAGAAGAAGGTTACTGAAACAAAGAAGATTAGTTTTTTGCTTGTAAATTCATAAAACTTGTCTTTTCAGTTCAAGTTCTACATTGTTCGGGTTCATAGTAATTGTCTTTTCAGTTCATAATTTTTTTTAAACTTTAACAGAAGAAGAGAATGGAGATGAAAAAACAGTAGAGCCATCGAAGAACAAATCTGGTAAGTAGGATCATGGGAAAGAATCACCAAACCTGGTGACAACAAGAGAAGTCCCTTTTTCTTAAGAACAATCAACATCAGTGAAAAGAAGAATGAAGAGCAAAAAACAATTTGGAAATATGTCATGGAAAGACCTGAAGATCCAAAGTAAGATTTAATATAAAATTCTGAGTGTGGTATAAATTTGATATTTGTGCTTAAAATAATTATTGATGGTTATTGTTATAATAGTGACCAAGAGAAGATGTTCAAGTACAAAGGACTTGAGCTTTTTAGATTCAACCTCTTATCTATGAATGTTGATCCAGATAGTACAATATTTGATGCATGGGCAAAGCACATGAATTCACTAGAAAGAATGAAATGCAAAACAAAGCCCGAAAGACTATTTGGTAATATATTTAAAAAGGTATGTGTCTAAACCTCAATTACTATTCAAAAGCCATAAAGAAATTCTCTAACTTTATTTCTTTGCAATCTTATATGGAGATGAGAATAACAAGCCTTATTTTGGAGTAGGCCTAAAAGAAGTTGTTGAAGTGGTACCAGGGCGGAAAGCAAGTGATATTGATATGGTAAACTAAGCTATAACACTCCAAAAAATTTGACCCTTAAATAAACTTGATTACACTAAAGAAAAAGTGACAAAATATATGATTTTGTATATTGCTATCCCAGTCCAAGCACTTGATGACCACTACAATGTCATGAGCTTCAACCTGAAGAACCCGACGCTTGAAATAATGGATAGTGTGAGTAGTGAAGACACGATCCAAACAAGCTATGGAGAAACTCCAAACAAGTTGGTAAGTTAAGAGGTTTATGTATTGAATCAAAAGTTCATAATTAATGGTATAAGGGTTCATAGATAATCCTATAATGGTTCATTGTGATTCAATTTATTTCTAGAGGACAATGGTGGTAAACTATCTAGGACTCAACTATTTGAATGTAAGGAAAAACAAAATCAAGGAAGGAGTGAAGGACATAACATTAGTTCATATCCCATGGGTGAGCTCTAGTGAAAAGACAAATTCGGGAATTTTCGTCATGAGACATACGAAGACATATATGGGGTCAACAGTTGGAGAATGGGAAACTGAGCTCATCGAAAAAACTGCACAAAGGAGCATTGATAATCTAAGGGGGAAGTACATCCATGAAATCCTCACCTCAGATATTAATGAATTAAAGATGGATACAATGGAAGAAGTGAAGAAATTCAAGATCAGGATTGGAGAAAAGAAGAAGTAATATGTCATGAGATGATTTGTTAGGATTGGACAACTAGTCTATTACTAGGTAGTGATACTTGTGTTTTGGGTATGGAAAAAAGTTTATGGCAAAATGTTAACTGAAAATACGGTAGGATTTTTGGTAATTGACAGCTAACCGGAAGTATTAGAATGTTAGTTGAATATGGTGCATTGCATAGGTTCATGCAAATGTGAAATCTGCTTGATGAATATGGTGCATTGCATTTGAATGCGTAAGTTCATGAATATTAACCATATGGTTCAGTTTTATGGAGTTATATTTTGCTTTCAAGTATTAAAAATGGAAAAAGTGAAATCCATTGCTGCAACTAAATTTGAAATCTATTTTGCTATCAAGTATTTTACAGGTTCATTGTGTTCAACGTGTAGGTTCATGCATATTAAATAAACGGTTCATTTTACTCTAACATTCATAAAATTTGTTCATGCTTATTTTAATAATTATAGAGAATCAAATTTCCAAAAAAATAAATAAAAAAAAACATAAAATATGCCCATGCATATGAAAACAAGTTCAAGTACAAATATAACCATAAAAACAAAGTGTCGAATGAATTCTCAAACAAATAAGAAGCGTTAAAAGTCAAATAGCCTAGTGAAGAATAAAAACGTTCAATCTTGGAATACACAAAGCAATTTACTTTCCAGCACAAGTGCGGATATTATGACCATCTGTTTTCCCACATTTTCCATAACACCTTTTTCTGGAGGTACTTGATGACGTTGTTCAACAAATTGTGAACAACTTGCACTTCATTCAGGACATCCTCCTTTATACCATAAATTTTACTTCCACTATGTGCAGTTAATGTGTCGATGCAGAAAAGATCTCTTTTTGAACCTCATGAAAAATAGAAAGTGTGTAAGCTTCAGTTTCTTGACACTCCAACTTTAAAGATGTTTTGAAATCTGGAACCATATGAGTAGAATCATGATTCAACTTGGCTTGGGTGTGTCTTTGAGAATCCAAGGCAGTCTCAAAATGCATCACCAAATCACAAAGCCTAAAATATCTGTCCGTAAAATGCCCAAAAAACTTATTGTCAGCCTCTGAAATAGAGGTAGTCCTGACTAATCCACCAAACATTCTATCCCTAAAATAAATTGGAATCCAAAAACGCCGAAGGGCAAACATATCATCAAACCATCTACTATTTTTAGAGGAAATACGACTAACCAATTCCAATCATCTAGATTCAAACTCAACTGGTTGAATCTGATGACTCCACACTATACTATTGAGCTTGATCCTAAACTCATCAATATCATGTTCTTCAATCTTTATCTTCCCAAGAACCTTCATCATAATGTGCCACATGCAAAGCCGATGACGAGTTTGAGGAATGACCCTCTCAATAGCAACTTTCATGGCATCATCTTGATAAGTAACGATAATTCTTGGATCATGTGACATAGCTCGCTTAAAATGCTCAAACAACCAAATATAAGAGTCTATGTCTTCCTTCAACAATAAACCAACTCAAAATGTAACACATTTTTTGTGATGATCAATGCCGGTCAAAGGTGCAAAAACCATAAAATGAGAATGCGTAAACATAAACAACAACAACAACAATAATAATAGGTAGGGCAATGGTATATTACTATACAAGTTTAATGCTAATAGTTCATGAGGTTTAGTATGGAAGTTCAACTGATTAAAGGAAACAGTTCATAAAGTAATGAGATACTTGTTGGTCCTATATGTAGCATCAAAAGATAGAACTTCTCCAAAATATGAGAAGTTCTCGCGTGAAATAGGATCAACCCAAAAGAGTTTTGTTAACCGGTCAGAAGAGTCAACATCACAAGCAAAGTAAAAGGCATCACACAACTCATTTTTATTCAAAAATCTATCAATCACCATTTGAGCGTCAGACCCATTAATGTAAGCCATCAAATTACATTTGTGGTTCTTAAAATCAATAGCAGATGCACCAACATTTTCGTAGCCTCCAACAAGTTCTTTGTATACCTTATGGCTCTCCATCGGGTCGATATTAGCTTTCTCAAAACTCAACATAATTTTGTTATGCCCAATATCAAGCTTTCTACTTGACTTTATAAACTGCTTGTGCTTTCCAGTTACAGGACGATGTGAGTGACGCTCTACAAAGGTCTGGACAACATAACCCAACATGTCAACAAATTTCAAAACAATACCGGCTTTACAATCAACCCTATTTGAAGCTCTTGTACGTTTACCCGTATTGTTTTTTCCATCTTTGAAACCTTCTCGATTACACAACAAATGCTTGTAAAGTACAATCTTATCTTTTGTGTCAACACGAGAAGAACCAAGTCGAACATCAAACCCACAAATGGAGGTATACTTTGTATAAATTACAATACCTTCATCCAATGTCATAAAATGCTTGTCTTCAATGCAACTCCGTCACTAACTTTTGGATCAACACTATCGGAATTAGAAATATTAGGATTACCCAAGCTTGATGAACAACCAACAATGCAAGGCACAAAACAAGCTATTTATAATTTTTCCAAACACAAATTCATAGAGTTGGAGGCATAACAAGATTTACATATATGGTTGATTTTTTTGGGTTCATAATTGTATACTTTTAGGTGCATAACATGTATTAACAAGGTTCATCGAGTATAATAAATTTTATATTTACACAAACACAAAAACTCCTAGCTTTGGAATGCCGCATATTCGCATCTAGTGTCACACGTGAAAAAAAAATCTACTAAACCCTAAGAATTAACCCCAATTGATTCTTTAGATCGATGATATACAAAGAACATGGGAAAATTGAAGAGCAAGATAAAAAAGACATTATATAGGGACAAATGCAAAATTTAATGGAGTAACTAAGTCCAAACAAACAATTAACCAATAAAAGGGGTAAACATACAATCAAAATCAGTGTTAAACCCTTAAAAATCGAAAAAATAGTGCCTCAATTTCTCGCTAAAGCAAAAATCATGTTCTAAAGAAACAATAAAACTTAACTGAATTCATTATCAGAAAATGTGGGAGACAAATCAGAGAGGAAGAAAAAGTGCACACTTTGATTCCTAGCAGATCGGAAGTGCAAGCTTTCTCGAAAAAAAGTGAAGAAGAAACACGAGGCAAGAGATAATAGAATAGCAAAATGATGAATATAACCCTCCATTTATAAAATTCACTTATACGCGTGTTTCCATCTTGGCCATTAAAAACAAAGATCGAGCGGCTCATACGTGCCCACATAAATCAATGTAGCGTAATAACACATCTGACCGCAATTCCGTTTTGTAATTGGGTAAATTGCACATTATATATATATTTTTATCAAGTAAACTTTCCTTACAGTAAATAGTGAGGAGGGAGTACAACTTTCGATTTTAATAAATTAATAAATATAATTTTTTGGAATTACAAAAATATAAATCTTTTCTTATCTAATTTTCTCTCTCCTCTGATACTCATAACTTATAACAATTAAGATATTGTAAATGAATAAGTAATATGTTGATCATGCACAAATATTATATTATGGATGAACAAATAAGTTACGCAAGTGGTATAGTATGTACGCCTCAATGCAACTAAACAACTAGAGGAGAAAGAAAATTTGGTATCATCGCTTATATAGACACGTTGAATATTAGAGGAGAGAGAGATTTAATTAGATAGGGAAAGATTTGTTTGTTTTTTTAATTCAAAAAAATTATCCATTGGTTTGTTAAAATTCAAAGGTAACTGCTCCTCACTAGTTACCGTAAGGAACGTCCTTGATCTTAACCCTATATATATATGAGTCCGGATGAGGTGTGAAAGGGCGCGCATATGCGAATAGGAATAGATCTTCGTCGTCCGTTTTGCTTGAATTACTTGGACGCGTTGCGCGTGTCCAAATAATTAAAAAAAAGCGCGTGTATCACAATCTCTACTAGAAGCTACTTGTCGCCCAAGCAGAACGTGAAAAAAGGGAACTTTTGACTCCCTTTCTTCAACCAAAACCAAATCTTTTTTTCCTCGACAAACTATTACGCTTCTAAGCTGAATTAAAATCACAGTTTGACGATTGTGGTATATGTGTTCGAAAATTCTACTCCAATCTCGCTATATGAATGCATATTCTCGTTGTTCGACTCTATTTTGCTATTTTGAGCTTCGTTTTAACTGAAATTTCTCTTTTCACAGAGAAAGAGACCTTTTCGAAGAAGCTTTTCTTTAGATTTGCGATTTCTTACAAATTTCAACAAAAGATCTGACTGCTTGCATTTAATGGAGCCATGTAATCAATGATTCTTTCCCTAATACAATCTATATTAGTATATTAGGTGGGGAATCATCTACATCAACAAGACAGAGTTCAATTCAATCGTTCTTGGGAAACAGAACGAGTGTTATTGAATTACACTGTCCTAAACGAGTAGTAACAAAGGGCAAGAAGAAGGAACGACGTATTGTGGGAGGTAAAGAGAAGGCAATGAATAAAGAAAAAAAGGATCAAAGGGCTTGTGTAAAATGCAAGAAGCTTGAACACAACAGCAGGACATGGAACGAAGTTTCCAATTAGTTCTTTAATTATTATTTGATTTTTGATGCATAATTGTTGTATTATGGTGAAATGCATAGTATTCATATACGAATGAACAAATTATTGGTATTGATGAACAACGAATTGTTACTAATGAACAAATTTATTATCTAATGCACAAACTTTTTATTCTTCAATAGATATTTTCTAATGCACAAATAGAGATTATCCATGAACAAATCATACATTATGATGAACAAAATCTTTAAATAAATGAAACAAACTTAAAATACTCGAACAAAAATACCAAAAAGTGTTGTATGGAGGGGGCTTAAAAATTTTGTAAATCAATGAACAAAACTACCATATTGATGAACAAATCAATCGTATAGATGAACAAAAACACCAAAAATTGTTGTATGGAGCGGGCTTAAAATTTTTTCTACATTTTGAATGAACAAATTTGTATATCAATGAACAAATTAATGGTATTGATGAACAAATCAACCGTATATATGAACAAATCAATTTGTATATCAATGAAAATATCATTCGTAATGATGAACAAATAAACCGTATTGATGAACACATTATCCGTATTGATAAACAAAATGTATTTATGAACAAATTTTAAAGTAGAAAATGACGATATACAAAAACACAAAAAAAAAGATGTGAATATGTCATACCATACAACATCAAATGTCTACAGCATCAACAATAATACCATACACTACATAAATTGTGTTCTAAAACCATACACAAATCAAACCAACTATTATTTACTACCAACACAATCATTGTACTACCAAAACACACATTACACAAACTGTCAATAGGTCTACAATGCACAAAGTTCTAATTCACTTCTTGGACTTTGATTTCTTTTGGGGAGGAACATTAGAGACGATTGTCGGTTGCAGCGGAAAAAACTCTTCAATAAGCTTTTTTGTTTGTGACTTGAGTTCATTTCATGGACTGGTCAACAATTCATTACAGTACTTGATCCTCTAATCATCAAGTTATTGCTGATCTTATTTTTTGAGTCCACAATCCCAATCTAACAAGCCATTGCCAAAGTATGTTTCCATGTGGCGCATCATGAAAATTCCACAGTCTTTCTTGTTGGTATTGCCTCTCCATCCCATTTCAAGACATTCATAAGAAACCCTAGCCTCTTCCTCAAACAAAGCAACCCTTGCATGCATGTTCAACGCCTTCATAAGGTAGATAAAGAGTATTCTCTGAAAAAATAACAACAAGAACAAAAAAACACATTGATTGTTAAAAACACGTGTCAATACTGAAAACAAACTATTAGAATTTGACAAACAAATAAAACTCATCAATTTAGCAGGTATATTGTAACACCCCTATTTTACAACATTGGGTATTACCGTCAGTGACCTCAGACTTTACCGTCCAAAGTCACCCAAGGCTTTTAGAATGATATAGAACAATTAAAATGCGGAATAAAACATATTACATAATGAGAAAAGGTGCTCCCGAGGGAGACTTAGTTCTTACAAAACATCTTACATTGATTCAAACATAAAGTTGTTCAGAATTGAAATGCGAAACCTGATTGTTCTTGAAACGTAATGAAACTAAAGCAAAATGATAGAAAGATACATCTTGAAATCCTTGTTCTTCCTTCGTCTTCACTTCACTTCACGCCTTGCTGGGGTTCCTAGATTCTGACATAATTCGCGAGGGGCGATAGAATGCCAGGCAAAAATGCGGAAAAGAAGAATTAGTCTAAGAGACTAAGCAAGCGGGAAGGGAACTTCCCGAGGGTATTTTGGGAATTTTCAAATATTATCGAAAGAGGTATTAAGGTTGTGTTTACGATGGGCTATATAATGAAACTTGTTGATGTGGAGCTTTGAGGTTCGAAGGAGAGTATATCTTTGGACAAAGATAACTCGATGAGCAATAGAAGAACTACTAGATTGTAGACTTCTTTAGGATTTCGAAAGAATGTTGGGAACGTTCATTTATTCATACAAGTGAAAACCTCTCGCACCCTGAGCGGACCGAGAGCCGGATCGATCATTTGAGACCGGTCCGGTTTTGGTGTCTTAAGTGTGCATTCGCACTTATCTTATATAGTGACGAAAAATATTCGACTTTATTAATGATTTTTAATAGAGAGTGGTGGGACACGGATATTCCGAGCCACCCGAAGGAGAACTATCAATTCTCCGGCACTTAGCTAGAGTGTCGCACAATCCCTCCTTGCAATCGGAGCGGATGGAGATCATGATCCCGAAAGTCGTATGGACGTACGACTTAGTAAGGTTATATAGAGGTGTCGGCTAACCCGCACCCCTTTCTAGTTTATTCAAAGTAAACCTCTGAACGAGATTGTAATCAATCAAGATAACCAACATGCTAGCACATAATCCTAACAAAGGAATATAAAGCATACTACGCTAACAATTGTCGTTATTTCTAGCAATCAATATTTTCCTAGGTTCATTTTTATTTAAGCATACAAATTGTTCCCAACAATCAAGGATTTTCACGAAATGGAATGTAAAGGTTGCAAGGGGAAATTCCACTTGCCTTAGCGTAACGAGTTCTAGCACACGAGCCTTGACGAAACTTATGCGATTCCCTACTACGAGCGAGGATTCCGACCTATTGTTACGGAAATTTACGAAAAAGGCTCAAAATCATGATTTTCTTTCTAAGATTTGGATTATCTCTTATAATATTTTATAAGAGAGTTAGAGATTCTAAATTATTATAATAATAATTTAGAAATTTATTTTCCTCAAAATAATAATATTCCTTTATTATTATTTTGGATTTGTAATATCCTTACTATTCCGTAAAATCTTTATTTAAAATAATTAGTAAAATAATTATTAAAAATTATCCTTTTTACTTATTCATGACAATAAACTATTACTTTTAAATTTCCCATTTATTCTAGGATGGAACTTATAATTTTGACTACCTTATCTAAAATACTTATATTAATAATATTTTCTTAATAGAAAAGTATTTACCTACATAATCCTTTTTAAATAAAATTGTCATGTATATACTCCTCTATAAGGAAGTTTCCATAACTAGAAGTTTCTAAATTTCCTTATAAGGTAACTTGTCTAAATTTAGATTAATCTTACTTTATATTTATAATTTGTTATTAAAATATTATAGCTTATAAAAATAATATCTTCTTTATAATTAGAAGATTTCTTTCATGCAAGTCATCCTTATGCTATAATAATCTCCTAGAATATTTGTAATATCTTACTTGATATTTTTATCCTAGAACTCATATCTTATGCAATTATCTCTACACCTAGTGATTATAAAAATATACTTTCCTTATAGATGACTTAGTAATATTTCCATTAATAGTATTATATTCTATAACTAAAAATCCCATGCTATCATATACTTGTTCTTATAATATACTAATAATAACTCATATGCTAATAATATCTTATTTTATCATATCCTAATAATAGATGATATTTTGTAATAACTCTCATATATAAAGATATGCTAAAGTTCATATTTTTATTGAATAAATATTTATTTTCGTAATTTTATTTATTCACTCAATTTTATAAATCCTATATCTTTTATTGATTAGGCCATGCAACAACTTTTATTAACTTAGGGAATTTGTTAACTTCATATAAAAATGGTAATGGTTTTATTTACTAAACCTTTTTATTTCTAAGATCATATAGTATGATTTTATCTTTTAGTTTAATGCATGCATAATAACTTTTAAAATTCCTATTTGATCAAAGATGACAATAATAATTATTATCTTGTATGCTATAGTTATTTTATAAAATCCACTATTTATATTATGAAAGAGGCATGCATGTAATAAAATCCATAAAAATCTATCTATTTGTTTATATCTTAAGTTACCAAGGTAAACTAGTTTGTTTCTAGCTTTTAACTAACAAGATCTTACTAACATAGTTTTATTTCTTATTTTCCTAAAATAATTTCTAATAACATATAAAAACTTTATAAATTCATATTTGCATGAATTAAATAAATAGAATTTAGGATAAGATTTTATACTTTTTGGTATTCTGTATTTTACAGAACACTGGAGGAGAAGACAGGGGAGGAGGGCCGGCGGTCTTGGGCGGCACCACCAGAGGCGGCGGCGGCTCCGGCATGGGCGGACGGTGGCGCGGCGGGGGCGGCGACATCCGGCGGGGGCAGGGAGGTGGTCCGGCGGGAGCTCCAAAGGGAGAAGAGGGAATTTTGTGGTGTTTTTGTGATATTTCAATGGAGAATTTAGGACTTGTAAGGGGCTGATTTTTGATGATTTTAGAAAGTAATTGCTAGAAGGAGTAGAAGAGAGAGCAAAGGCTTGCGTGAATGCTTGAGGGAGGGTATTTATAGACAAGTTTGTGGAGTTCTCAATCCATGGCTATGGTGGATGTCCAATGGAGGAGGAGGAGGAGAAGTCCATGCATTGGTCACCCTTGTGCTTCTTCGATGGTGATGAAGTGTGAGGTCACAAAGGGGTAGTCAACAAGCAAAGAGGAGGTGAGAATGGCATGCAATGGCCAAAATCAATTCAACGTACAATCAATCAGACAATGTCTGATGTTGTCTTTTGGAGGAGGAGGAGTTTATTTGATATAAGGGAAAAAGATTGGACTAAGTGAGCAAGAAATTGTAATGGTCTAGCGGGATTTGGTGAGGGGCGTGTGAGGTTAGAGTGCAAGAGATCTCTGGTTCAAATCCCGGCTCTTGCATTCTTTTTGCAAGGCTTGTAAATTAAATTCCTAGGCCTTTGTATAATCTATTTTATGAAATAAAATAAATTTCTTATTTTTATCTAATGCTCTTTTTATTAATTTACCTCACTTATTAATCTATACCCCTCGAATTATTTTATTGCATTTTTATCTATTTTAATTCTCTTGATAAACTCTTTCAAAAGAAAAATAATAGAAGTTAATTTGATTTTCCAGAAATTAGAGAAATAAAATAATTGATAATAAATATTATATAAAAAGAACTTGGAATATCGCGGATATTACATATATGTTGGTACTTGGTTTTCAAGCCTACTTTCTTCATTGAGTTGTCAATAATGTGGAATCCTGGAACTCTCACATTCAAGGCAATGCAATAGTAGTACGAAGAAGTACAAATAGGAAACACAAACTGTAAAATGCAAAGGAAAAAAACATTAAAAAGCCTTAAGTTCATTAATACAAAATGAAAATTTGCCCTTTCTAATGAACAAAGTGCTATTATTTATGAACAAATAGGTAGTACTAATCAATAAACAAAAGTATACTCAATGAACTAACATGGATGTGTTAATGAACAAATAACTAAATATCTATAAATAATATTGATATATCAATGAACAAAAATCCATACCAGCCCAATCTTGTGCACATCAATTCCCTTGAATTTAGAAAGAGTAAAATCAACTGCATTATTGAAAAATTGTTTGGATTCTTGATCACTAAAATTCTTTGGCAATGGAAACAATTGCAAATGAAGTATAACTTAGATTAGGAATTTTCAAAGTCATGAAAAAAGACAAATGTCAATATAAATTATTAATTTCACATATTCATACCAAATCCTCTACTGGAATAAAAAGTCGTTTTTCCACTGTGTAGGATCGTTAGTGCTTAAACGAGTCGACGACTCCTGTGAAGTCGTTGACTTTGAGTAATAAAGTTGCGGAATAATCAAACAAGAAAAACAAGCGTTACCAACAGTCAATGACAAGCGATGTATAGTGGAAACTCCTTGTAAACCAACTAGTTGACTTGGAGAAAAACCACTCCCTTCTAAGTTTCTCACTTGGTCGGATTTTAAGAGTCCTTAGACTCGCTCTATTGATTTCTTGAGTGTTTTACAAAGCTCTCTCGTGTACAAGAATGAATCCCACACCCTTGAACCACACTCTACCTTTGCACTTACACTCTCAATCTCACGCTATGCCTAAGAACACTCGACTCACCACTTGTACGAATCTCACGCACAAGTTCACTCTTTCTTTCTTACAAAAAATATAAATTAATGCTCTAGAGTCTTAACACTATCCTAAACACGAGAGTATTTAAGCTAAGGCAAGAGAGATCTCGTGTGTATCAAATCCCATTCGATTAGGGAAGTGACACACACTCAATGTTTACATATCTTTCCAAATATACATTAACGCATACAATGAAAATATTCCAGGAGAATCAAATCGTCTTGCTCTTGATTTTAGCACTCTTTTATGATGATCTTCTCCTAAAATAGAACGGCTCAGCTGTCTCCAAGTGCACGCACACATGTTGTGTGTTCCTTCCTTAAATAGATCGCTTGCCAGCTGGCCATGTGAGTGACTTTGCCAAGTCACCAACTCGACTTGCAAACTCATAGTCACTGACTCTAGAACCATCAAAACTCTATCTTCTAACAAATTCCCCCTTTTGATGGTGACAAACAACTTGTTCTAATAGAGACTTTGCAATATACAAACACAATCACAGTAAAAAGAACAGAGCACAAAAAAACCATAAAAATTTCCCCCCAAGCTTAGTAACCACATGATTTCAGTATTTTGATCCCCATAATAAATCTATTCCCCTGGTTAATTCCCCCTTTTGGCATCATAAAAAAGATTGCTAAAACAAGAAAAGAAGTCAGAGGCAAATATAGAAACTTAGAGCATAATATCAAAACAGTCATAAAAAGGCATCCACCATGGCAAGAGAAAAAGTACGATGCAAAATCAAACAGTTCAGAAATGCATTACAACCATATTATGCTCAAAAAAACTTTAAATTGGAGGGATAATGTGGTAAGGGTAGAAAGGAGGAGTAGAGAAAGTCACGAGTGTGCGGCAGTCACTGACATCGGGCTCCAAATTCATTGAGTCGGTCCTCTATTGCACTGATCTTTGTGAGCACATTGCCACACATGTTCTGAAGCTTCTCAATCATCACCTTGAGAATCATATACTGCTCCTTGAGATCTTTCAGTTCACCGGCCACTTGAGCAGATTGCATCCCCTCTTTATGGTTATCCTTGTCACTGACTTCAAAAACCTTTGACACCCATTGTCCATCAACCCAGTTCCAGCCAAATTTCCTGATCATTTCCTTGTTCAGGACCTTGGAGTTGAGGACATCACCACCATCCACATAGACCTTGTGCTTAGTCATCAGCAAAGCAATCAACATGCCATAAGGGAGCGCATTTTTACCAGTTTCAAGCACATGCTTCATATGAAGCATCATCAATCGAGGCATGTTCACCTTCTTTCCCTTGATGATCTTGTCCATAACCAGCAGATCTTGAATGGAGGCAACATTTCTCTTGAGTTCTCTCGGAAGCAAGTTGCTAATAAGGTAATTGAACATCACCTTTTTCTCAATTCCCATTTTGTGGACCAGGTAGGGACTGGTGAAATTGTCATCACTGTCAGTGATAGTTCTGATGATCTCACGATCATTTACCCCTTCTGGCCAAACTCCTTTGTAGTATTCAGCAAATCCTTCATGGGGTATCTCTAGAATTGCACTGACATCCTTACTAGTGAAGGAGTACGTCTTCTTTTCAACAGTGTATTGTCCTATGGTCATGTTCCCAGTGTCTTCGATCTCCAAGGATTCATAGAACATTTTGACCATTTGAGGATTGTACTCGTGCTCTCCTTGAATCAAGTGACCCCATTTCTGCTTCTTTAGCCAGTCAATGACCTTCATTAGTTTGAACTCTTCTAAAAAGTTTTCCTTCCACAACAAATCCTTAGTAAACTCCCTAGAAGACATATCAACAACAGTGCAAGTCTTCTTCTTCTTGCTAGAACCAGCCACAGACTTTGGTGACCTCCCCCCTTTTCTCCTTGTGACCTTCTCAGAGAAAGAAGAGTCACCGCCCTCTAAGGCAGCTTCAGGGGTTTCTAACCCCTTGCCCTTTTTGGCTTTAAGAGCCACAGTCGTGGCTCTAGCACTTGCAGATCTAGTTTTAGGGCGAAAAGGAGGAGGCATCTCAATTTCATCATCTTTGAGCAACTCATAGTCATCACCAAACAAATCCTTTTCTAGGTTTCTCTTGACAGAATCAGAATACTTAGATTTCCTAGAGACCAAGATTGGATCAGATTGAGTACCTTCTTCAGAAGTTTCAACTGGTTCCTTCTAAGAGACTTCCTTATCAGAAACCTTGTCATCCACCACTACAGCAACGTCTTTGTCAGTGACTTTGGTAGAGTCACTGACAACCTTTGTCTGATCCTTAGGAGATAGCCGTTGGTCCTCCTCTGTTTCAGTCTGCTCAAGGGTGCGTTCCATTGCAACCTCCGAGGCTTTCTCTTCTTCCTTCTCCTCAAAAGACCCGACAACCGTTTCAGTTTCCTCAAACTCCATTGATTCTAAATTGGGAGTTTTTACTCTCTCTTCCTCAACATTCTCTTTCTCCATGGGTTTGGGTGTGGAGGAATCACCGATTTCCGGAACAACCACCGGTTGCGTCGTTTGGTGCGGTATTCCAAATTCCGGTGAGAGGGTTAGGGTTTCAGTTTCATTTTGTGGGGATGAAGGAGTCTGGGGTTTTACAATGGGAATGGGAGATGTGGGAATTGATTTTGGAGGCGAAGGGTTTGGACTTGGTTTTGTGGAGAAGATGGATTCAGAGATGGGTTTTCAATGGCGGTTGAAGGGGAGATTGATGAAGACGATTGTCCAGACATAAGGGCGCGAAGAAAATCATCACCAAAGAGGGAAATGATCTTCCTTTTTGCCGATTCAGGACTTTTGGCTTGGTTTTTGGGTGAGGCAGGGTGGTTAGAGGTGCTGGAGGGAGACGCCATTGAAGGGTTTGAAGGTTCAAGGGGTTGAGTGAGAGAGAGAGAGAGAGAGAGAGAGCAGAGAACGAGAGAGAGAAAAGAGTGTGAGAGAAAGTACCTTTTTCTTTTGACGGATGGGCATAATAAAGAAGTGAACTTCCATCATTAAGGAAGTTGTCAAATCACCAGATTTTTCTCTTTCCTTTTTTTTTGAAAAAAACTTTCCAATTTCAAAAGATATTGTTAAGTCATGATCTTTTTTCTCACGCCAAAACACACAGTCACTGACCCTGATCAAGTCGGCGACTTCTATCACAAAAACTGATCTTCTCATATGTCCATGACTTTAGCACAATCCATGACTTTCTCTTAAAGAACTTAGTTGGCGTTGGGGTTGCACAGGGAGTGCCAAAGCAAACAAGGTATGAAGCAATATATATGTGGATTTTTCGATCATGATGATAAGTCTCCAATTTAAAGAAAGATCAAATAGGGCTCATAGAGACTCTCAAACATGATAGGTCAGGGACAAGCATTAGAATCGACCATCATTTGGGCTTGTAATGAGGGTTAGGATCATCAGGTTGATTCTTTTGGGCTAAAACAAAGAGCTCAAAAAGGTTGCACACATACTGAATGTAGTAAAAGTCACCGACATGTCAAATGCATGGGGTTTCCTAAATATGATGTCTATCAAGAATGCTAAGAATTATACCATAAAAGCATGACTTCAAAACATATGCAAAGCAATCAATTCTAGCCAATCATCGAGGGAATTCATGTAGGGAAATAGATCATTGAAGAGAGATCATACCTAATTCCATGCGGAGTTGTTCAAAGGGTTCACGATTTAAGGCCTTTGTGAAGATATCTGCTCTTTGATCACTTGTTCTACAAAACTCCATAGTGACCATTCCTTTTTCCACACAATCTCGAAGAAAGTGGTGCCTTATCTCAATATGTTTTGTTTTTGAATGTTGCACCAGATTCTTTGAGATGTTGATTGCACTAGTGTTGTCACATAGTATGGGTACTGACCCACACTTTACACCAAAGTCACTGACTTGTTGCTTGATCCATAAAAGTTGAGAGCAACATGTCGTAGCCGCAATGTACTCTGCTTCCGCTGTTGATAGAGCCACAAAATTTTGTTTTCTAGGTCCCCATGACACAAGGCAAGACCCTGGAAATTGAGCCATCCCTAAAGTGCTTTTTCTATCAACACGATTTCCAGCAAAATCAGCATCTGTGTAGCCGATAAGTTCAAAGTCAAATCCTCTTGGATACCAAAAACACAGATTGTTAGTTCCCTTAAGATATCGAATGATTCTTTTAACAGCTTTCAAGTGGGACTCTCTTGGATCGGCTTGAAATCTAGCACATAGGCATACTCCAAAAAAAATATCAGGTGTGCTGGCAGTGAGATAAAGCAATGATCCAATCATACCGCTGTACATAGTAGCATTGACTTCTGGATCCTTGTCATCTTTTCCAAGTGAGGTAGTCGGCGACATGGGAGTATAAAAAGGTTTGGCATTTTCAAGACCAAACTTTTTAACACATTCTCTGAGATACTTTTGTTGATGAACTCGAGTCCCATCCTCACCTTGCACAACTTGAAGTCCTAAAAAGAATTTGAGCTCACCGACCATGCTCATTTCAAACTCACTAGACATGAGGTCAGCGAACTTCTTTACTAACTTATCATCTGTTGAACCAAAGATGATGTCATCGATGTAGACCTGAACAACCAGTGTGTGACTTCCTTCTTTCAACAAGAACAAAGTCTTGTCAACCTCTCCTCGAACATATCCATGTTGGATCAAGAACTGAGACAAACAATCATACCAAGCACGCGGGGCTTGTTTTAATCCATAAAGAGCTTTGTCCAGTTTGTAGACATGATCCGGTGGGCGACATCCTCAAAACCCGGAGTCTGTTCAGCATACACCTCTTCTTTTAGATATCCATTCAAGAATGCAATCTTGACATCCATTTGTTGTAGCTTGAATCCATGATGAGGAGAATATGCGGACGAGCCACTGGAGCAAACGTCTCATCATAGTCAATGCCCTCCTGCTGATTGTATCCCTTAACTACCAGCCTTGCTTTGTTTCTGACCACATTTCCTTCATCATCCAGCTTATTTCTGAACACCCAACGTGTTCCAATGACAGATCTTTCATTTGGCCTCGGAACCAGGTGCCAAACCTTATTTCTTTCAAACTGATGAAGCTCTTCTTGCATGGCATTGACTCAGTCCGAATCCTTCAATGCTTGATCAACATTCTTTGGCTCCAACAGTGAGATGAAAGCATTAAAAGCAAAGAAATTGTTCAGAGATGATCTAGTTTGCACACCCTTTGAAAAATCAGTGAGGATGTTGGTGACAAGATGGACACTTTTCTGTTGATAATTCCTGATCTGTAATTTTGTCAAGTCGCCGACTTGAGTCAGTGGCGTTCTTCCTGACTCTTCATCAGAATCTTCTGGACTTGAGCTTCTATCAGGTGTTTTCTCCTTTTCTGACTCATTGACACCTGAACTTTGACCTTGATTACTTCCCCCTGAACTGTCTAAGTCGACGACACCAGCATTGTCACTGATTACTGATTCTTTTTCTGTTGTGTCAGTTGGAAGTAAATCCTCTTGAACCAGATAGTATCCTTGATCACCATTATCAAGATCCTCAATCATCGAGCCTCCCATCATGTTCTCATCAAACACCACATGCACACTTTCCTCAATTTTTCTCGTCCTTTTGTTGAACACTTTGTAGGCTTTACTATGAGGGGAATAACCTACAAAAGTGTCAATATCACTCCTAGGATCGAACTTTCCCAGACTGTCCTTGCCGTTATTATGAATGTAGCACTTGCATCCAAAGGTGCGTAGGTGGGCGACACTGGGCTTGACTCCTCTAAGCAGTTCATAAGGAGTTTTTCCAAGAAGTGGACGAAGCATGGTTCGATTCATTACATAGCAAGATGCATTTATGGCTTCACCCCAGAAATTCCTTGGAAGACCGTTAGAGATAAGCATAGTCTGTGACATGTTCTCCAAGGCACGATTCTTCCTTTCCACCACGCCATTTTGTTGAGGAGTTCTTGGCGCTGAGAAGTTGTGACTTATGCCATTTTTCTTGCAGAAAACCAGAAATTCAAAGTTATCAAATTCTGTTCCATGATCTGACCTTATAGATACAAGAACAACTCCAAGCTTTTTCTCAACAGCTTTTACCTATGCTTCAAATTCTTCAAAGACCCGATCTTTAGAAGACAGAAAAAATGTCCAAGTATACCGTGAAAAGTCATCAACAATAACAAATATATAGCTATATCCTCCACGACTTTGGATTCTCATGGGACCAACAAATCTATATGAATCAACTCTAAGGGTTTAGTGGTACTTGCCTCCTTTTTTTATTGGAAGGATGACTTCACTTACTTACCTCTTACACATGTTTCACAAACTTCATGCCTGCTTGAATCTATCTTGGGCAGTCCTCTAACCAGTTCTTATCTATGAAGTTTGTCAAGGAGTTGAAAGCTTGCATGACCAAACCTTTTGTGCCAGAGGTCGGCGACGTCATCAACTGTTCTAAGACATAGTTTTTCTTCAGGTTCGAAACAGGGGTCCACCTTGTAATGATTGTTTTCACACACCCCTTTTAGAAGAATCTTCCCTGAGTTAATTTCTTGTACCTGACAACCCTCTTTATCAAAACAACTTGATATTTTCCATTAGCATAGATTTGGGAAACACTTAAAAGCTTAAAACTGAGATTGTCTACTAAATTACATTATCTATGGTCAACTTATCTGAAAATCTTACCGTACCAATACCAGAAATACCACATTTATTGTTGTTGCCGAAGGTAATCTTACCTCCCTTGTATTCTTGAAGTGAGACGAAATCCCTAGGGTTTCCCGACATATGAGTTGAGCATGCACTATCAATAAATCAGGGCTCCTTGTCACCCACTTCAAGCTGCATTGAAAGAATTAGTTCTTACGAACCCAGAGTTGTCTAACTCCTATGGGTTTGGCAACATAGTAGTTTCTAGGGCAACACTTGTCACAATTAGCACACACAGATCCTAGAGGACAGTCAGTGACAGTGGGTCTGCCAGAACTGTCATTCAGAGTCTGTGACCTTGCATTTTCATCATCTCTTGCCTTTTTGTGACAATCATGTTGGTAGTGACCAAGCTTGCCACAATACTAACATGTCATGTGAGACTTTAGGGCAACATACTTGTTGTAGCCCGAATAGATGGGTTTGTTGTTGATGCATGATTGAAAGTCCATTTGTGAAGGAGCTGAGTTCTGGGTTTATTTCTGCCATATTTTGTGCACCTTTTGACCAGGTTACCATTGTTGCTTCCCTTTGTCTTAATTGGCCACCACATGAGTAGAACAACTTGTGTTGTTACTACCCATAGGGGCTTTTCCTTTTGAAAAAAAGGTAGCATGTTTGCTACCCTGAGTATTGGGTGCACAAGCATATCCAATCCCATACTTATCAATCTCCTTAACAAATTTCTTTTTATATCCATTTCTGACCTCTTGAGCCATTTCAGCAACAAACTCATCTAGCCATTTTTTTCTTTTAGTCTCATCATCAGCTTTTTGATCTTCAAGTTCTTTGGATAGCTCAGCATGACCGAGCCTAAGCATAAGCCTTTCACCTTCTAGGTCAATGACTTTTTTTTCCAAGTCATCAACTTGTTTTTGCAAGTCGATGCATGACTTGGTTCTTTGAGTCTGAGCAGGACTCACAAGTCATTGACTTAGGAGACGAAATCTTTTCTAATTCAATAGCCTTAGAGGACCAGAGTTTGTTATCATCGAAAAGATTGGAGATTGTTTCTTCATTATCTTCCACTTTTTCTCTTAACTCAGTGACCTGAGTTCCAAGCTTTTCGATGATAGCAACCAACTGTTCTCTAGATTTTCTAGCCAAAAGAGAAGAGAGTTCAGAGTCATTTACCTCTTGGGACGATTTGTCTTCAATGTCCATGCAACAGTTTCCTCTTACCGGCGCCACTTCATCATCATCATCAGACATATCCCAAGTTGCCATCATTCCTTTACCAGCCTCTCCACTTTTTCTTTTTGGACATTGCTTGACAAAGTGTCCTCTAGCTTGACATTGATAACAGATGACATCCTTCATATCCTTCCCTTCTTTGCTTGACTTTGGAGTCTTGATAGGAGCTTTGTTGCGATTCCATAGTCTCTTCATAGCCTTAGAGATGAGAGCAACATCCTCATCTATTCCTTCAGTGTCGTCATCTCCCTGAGCCAAGTCAAAAGCTCTTTCAACTTTAAGAGCAATGTTCTTGACTTTCTCTGAGTCAAGTCTTTCAACTCTTCTCTGCTGAATGCCTCCATACATGGTAAGTTGTCCAACAAGATCTTCCAAGGTCAACAACTTGGTTTCCTTTTGAGTTAGAAGAGACGAAGCGATATTGTCCCAACTCTTGTTCAATCCTGAGATTAGCTTGTTGGTTTGTTTCCATTGAGGAATTTTCTCACCAAGAAACTTCAATTGGTTCACGAATGTTTGAAACCTGGAGTGATAATCACGAAGAGATTCTCCTTTTCCTTGAAAGATGTTGTCATATTCTGCTTCGAGACTTATGATCATGTCCTTCTTTACATCATCATTGCCTTGATGAAGTCTTTTAAGAGCATCCCAGATTTCTTTTGTCGTCGTGCATCCGATCACCTTTTTGAGGTCACCGTCAGTGAGAGCATGATGGAGCACCTTCTTTGCTCTAGCGTTCTTTTCAAGCTTCTTGAAAACTACGTCATCTTACTCAGTCGTGGTCTTTTCGGTCTTTCCATCCTTTCTAAGAAAGGTTTCTGGACCCAGTTCAATCACCTTCCATAGTTGACCATCAAGCGAGTAGATGTGGGTCTTCATCTGTTCAACCCACCAGTTATACTCTCCCACCTTGAGGATTGGAGGCTTCCAAAAAGAGTCATTCATAGAAGTGTTGGTGGACACCATTTTCCTGCAACAAAAGTACTAAAAACGCAATCTAGAGCTTTGCTCTGATACCAATTGTAGGATCTTTAGTACTTAAACGAGTTGGCGACTCCTGTGAAGTCGACGACTTTGAGTAATAAAGCAGCGGAATAATTAAACAAGAAAAACAAGCGTTACCAACAGTCAATGACAAGCGATGTATAGTGGAAACTCCTTATAAACCAACTAGTTTACTTGGAGAAAAACCACTCACTTCCAAGTTTCTCACTTGGTCGGATTTCAAGAGTCCTTAGACTCGCTCTATTGATTTCTTGAGTGTTTTACAAAGCTCTCCCGTATACAAGAATGAATCCCACACCCTTGAACCACGCTCTACCTTTGCACTTACACTCTCAATCTCACGTTATGCCTAAGAACACTTGACTCACCACTTGTACGAATATCACGCACAAGTTCACTCTTTCTTTCTTACACAAAATGTAAATTAATGCTCTAGAGTCTTCACACTATCCTAAACACAAGAGTATATAAGCTAAGGCAAGAGAGTCTCGTGTGTATCAAATCCCATTCGATTAGGGAAGTGACACACACTCAATCTTTACATATCTTTCCAAATATACATTAACGCATACAATGAAAATATTCTAGGAGAATCAAATCGTCTTGCTCTTGATTTTAGCACTCTTATATGATGATCTTCTCCTAAAATGGAACGACTCAGCTATCTCCAAGTGCACGCACACACGCTGTGCGTTCCTTCCTTAAATAGATCGCTCGCCAGCTGGCCATGTTAGTGACTTTGCCAAGCCGCCGACTCGACTTGCAAACTCAGAGTCACTGACTCTGGAACCATCAAAACTCTATCTTCTAACACACTGGTTTGCAACATTGAGATAAGCGCACCAAATGTCAATGATATTTGTTTCCACTTTAGTTCGTGTCGCCATTAAAAGAAAATATTTTTTATTGTTGAAACATGATTCATCTTAAAGACTTCAATCTTGCAAAAAAAAAAACAGGAACATAAAAATAGAAAAAAGCACCAAATAAAATGATTAAATTTTATAATAAACTAAACTAGAAAAAAAACAAAGCAATATGTAAGAAAAACTACTATTCTACATATTGTTACCTGCTTTGCTCTAGGATGTCTTGTATCAGCCAATCGTATAGTTTTTTGGGAGTCGGAGATGCTTTGCTCTATTCTACATATTTGTTCATAAGTATGGTGACTTCACATGTTCGGGAGGCTTAGATAAACTCTTATCAAGTTCATCCCTCGCCATATGTTTACCACCAATAGGAGTGTCCATTGAACTGCAACCAACCTCCTGTGTCTTGTCCTGATTGTTGATCTGCAAATGTACAAACACATATTATTCATGAACAAACTATACAAAATCCATGAACAATGTCCTATTACTTATGAACAAATAAGTAATATTAATGAACAAACCTCATCTTGAATCCTCTTCAACTCCTCTTCAATTTTCTTCTTTGCTTCATCATCCTTCTTTTTATTGATTTCCTCTTGCTTCCTCTTCAACTACAATCCAATTCTCTTAGTTTCTTCGTCCCTTTCCTTTTTCTCCTCTTCCGTTCTCTTCTGTTCTTCAATTTTTTTCTTTGCCTCATCCTCTTCCTTCCTCTTCTTTTCTTTCTCTTCTTCTATCCTCTTCTTCTCTTCCTCCTCTAGCCTTCTCTTTTCTTCCACCTCTTCAATCCTCTTCTTCTCTTCTTCCTCTTCTCATATCTTCTTCCTGCTTTCTCTTTTCTCCCTCTTCTGCTTTTCTATTCTCTTTCTCCTCCTGCTTTCTCTTCTCTTCTTCCTCCTCTTGAATCCTCTATGCATCCTCATCTTCTTTTCTCTTCTCTTCTTCTTGCCTTCTCTTTTCTTCCTCTTCTTCTTTTTCTTATTTTCTGCCTCTTACTTTCTCTTCTCTTTCTCTTGTATTAAAAAATCTTCTTTCCTTATAGCTTCCAACTCTTCGTCTTCATGCTTCCTCTTTGCTTCTTCTTCTCTATTTCTCTTGTCTGTTTCCATCTCCTCCTTCTTCCTTAAAGCTTCATCCTCCTCAGCCTTTTTCCTAATCTCTTCATCACTCTTTCTCTTGCATACGAAAGAAATCTTCCTTTTCCTTTCCTCATCCTTCTTCTTCGTGGCTTCCAACTTCCTATCCTTTTTTTCTTGCTCCTCTATCTTCCTAGCCTCTTCTTTTTGCATAAAAACACTATCGTTGGCAATATCTAAAACAACGGCCCAATCATTCCTCAATGGAGACAAGCCTAGGTCAAATGAAGGTAATTCAAACTACTTTTTCGCCTTCATTACAGCCTCGATTTCATCCAACACTTGTGTTGCTTCCTCCTAGAATGATTCTTGGCTTAGGGAATCAGCCTCTTCTTGGTTGCCAGATTGGGATGATGATGAACAACCCTTTAGACCTAAAAGCTTCTCAAACGCTTCATTGATCTTATTGAATGGTCCATGGCTGGCAATTTTAGATGGAGCTTTTGGCACGTGATCAAGATATTTCTTTAAAGCTAATGCAAGCTCCATGGACATCCAAAGATGTTCTTTGAGAAATGATTGCACAAAAGTAATCTGAATTAGTACAAAAAAACATAACATGCAACATAAAATATTAAAATAGAATCGCATAAACATACATCACCTCCAGCAACAAGACCGATGGCTTCTTCAACATCATCACAACCAGGCCTTTTCCCTTTACTCTTATCTGCAGTACCATCAACTACTAGTGTACCGGGGAGAACAAATGTAGGCAACCCTGTGAAATACCCCTTGCCAAAACCACCCTTAGAAATCTCAAAACTCTATCTCTCAACAAAATAATCATGGTTGAAATGCTTTATCACGGGAAAAGACCTTGGTGTTTCACGACGATTATAAGAAACCATACAATCACAATACACAATCTGTCAAAAAATGAACAAATATGTATATATCAATGAACAAATATTGATATATCAATGAAAAAATATGCATCTATCAATGAACACATATGTATATATCAATGAACAAATATGCATCTATCAATGAACAAATTGATATTAGAAATGAACAAAGAATTGATTGTCATGTACAAAGTACTAATATTGATGAACAATATTCCATTATTAATGAACAAATTGAGCATACAAATGAACAAAGTGATCAAATTAAAATTATACCAGCAACATCATAACAGGGTCTCTGAAAAAACCATTATCAGTTTTCTTCCACAAATCAACACTCTCAATCAACTTGTCAACAAGATGAGCACACCAGCCATACTCACTAATCTTCCTCAAGTCAACCAGATACTCCCGGAACCTCAAGGTTACACCCTCATTCTGAATACTCTCTATACAAATGGTGTAGAACAATATAATGAAATTCCTCCTAAACCATTCCCCAGCATTAGGAGACTCCTTGATCAACTTACTTAAATTCCCAATCTTGATCGAACCAAACTCCATCAGTTTTTTCTTCCCTATCTCCTCGTCTATTGTGTCCAACACAAACTGTTCTCTAAAACTATTATACATATCTATATGCTTCATAGTCTTCATGATAGAAATTGTCATCGGACCACGAGGTAGACCCAGGTAATACTACACAAGTACAGGAGTTATTCTAACCCCTGGTCCATCGCTGATCTTGAGTGTACAAGAAGCAAGATCAAAACAACTAACAACATTGTAGCACATCCTACCAGGAAGATCCGATATATCTCATTGGATAAGGTACTCAAATCCCATCTCTTTAAGAGCAACAAACTTGTTGTCCCCTTCAAAACTAGCTATTGTTGAACAAATCAAATTAGGCGAGTTCTTGGTACACAACGACAAGTGCTCACGATTCAAAACTCTCATCGGCACTTTTCCTTTTGACTTCTTTGATGAAAGTGCAACGCCATGTTGTTTAGCAACACTTTCTAACTTTCTCTTCTTCACGCTTGTGACCTTTTTTTTACAACATCACCAACTGGTTCTTTTATCACTACACCCTTTTTTGGGATCATATCAGCAAGCAAAATGTCATCAGAATTCTCATCAGAAGCAATCCCTTTGCCCTTATCCAAACGAGGGCTTTTCCTTGATGAAGACACCTGAATCTATTGCCTTTTCCTCAAATCATGGACTTTAGTTTGATTGAACAACTTCATAGCTGGTCCAACAGGTTGAACACGCTTTTTCGCTAATGATTTTCTTCATATCGGCTTTTCTACTGCAGAAGAAATATCACTTGTAGATTTGCTCCTCAATTCTAATACAACAGAAGGACAAAAACAGTATAAACAAATCTTTAAAAAACAAAAAAGGTTACAACAAATATACAAATAAATGAAAACCTCTTCGAATAGCAGAGGTTTCATCTTCTCCAATGTCATTGTCCGAAATCTTAGATGTTTTACTTGGTTATTATTTGTAAAACGTTGTTTAATAGATCTTGATTGTTTATTCCCTAAATAAACAAGAAATACAAAGCACAAATTTAACATGTGTTCATCCACAAAGTTAATTTTATTAATGAAAAAATAGTTGTTATTGATGAACAAATACATGTTATTGATGAACAAATAGTTGTTATTGATGAACAAATACTATGTCATTTTTAATGAACAAAACAACAATAATAATGAACAAATTCACAACAAGAATGAACAACACTTTCACACGCACGTATACACAATCCTTTTATGAATATCTTGCTAGAATATAGGCTTTTAAAAATCTGACAAAGCCAATATCGTCTATTGCACACATCAAGATCGATAAATCGGTTAAAAACATCAAATACACACATGCACAGAGAATTTGTATTGAATTCAAGTGGTAGAACAAAAAATCCACTAAAAGAAAGTGACAGTTCATCCATTTTTTATTCAAAAAGCACAAAACACCAAAAACATGTTCAATCGGGACTATAAACTTCAGATAACTACTAAAATACACACAATCGATCATTCATTTAGTGTCTACACAGTCGATAAACAAAATAGCAAACAAAAAAACTTATGGTTTCAAGCAAATTAAAACAAGAGATGAAAAGGACACGAACCTTGATTCTCATGAGAGTCGCTTTGAAGATTTTTCATCTCGATATGTCTTTAGATTGTGCTTTGGATTGAAAATTTTGGTTAAAATCACTCGAACTCTTTTGAAATGATGAACGGTTTCTGTCAATAATGGCGAACTCTTTGAAAACTGTGAAGCTGAGAGAGAGAGAGAGAGCGAAAAAATATGAAGCGTGTGTGCTGCAAATAATATAAAACGTGTTTGATTTTTTTGTCAGTTTTTTTTAAACAAAGGGTCAGTCTCGCCGTCCATTTTATAAGATCAAACGGATCAAGTGCATTCTCATTTCGCACATGGGCAACCATTCGCACAAGACTCTTTCTCTCTCTCTCTCTCTATATATATATATATATATTCTTGATATCAAATTTATGTAACTGTAGATTAATGTTAATTTATGAAGTATTGAACTGATTGCACTGTTAATTCTCTTCTATTCATAAACAATTACAATATTTTACTATTAAATGTTGTACATGGTTACGGATTGCTTAAGAGTTAAGACCCTAAGAATATGGATAAATAAAGCAAAAACATGCACTAAGAAATTAGGAATTGTTTTTTTTTATAAAAAAAAAAACTCAGCTATACTTGGATTGTCAGATATAATGAATCCAATAAGTCCCGTTCCTATGACACCAGAAAATAAGAAAGAGAAAAGACGACAAACATATCCAGCAACAAGGGTCACGATTCATGATGCACACTTTTTCCTATACACGGAAAGTACTTGCCATTTTAAGTGGCTGAGAGATCGAGCTGATCGAAAATGCCATTTGCAAGCCGGCAATGAAGTGAACAAAATAGTTGATAACACGTTCTGTCGTTTTAGCAAGAGTGCGATGATGTGTACACGTACTTCTTCAAAGCATTCCCTCACTATCAGAGAACACTGACCAATTGATCCAAATCAGCACTGTAATAATGTATATGTAGGTCCGAGCCTGAACTTGAAAGTTGATCAAGACTTTGGATATATTGAACTATTGAAGAATCAATCAATCACAACCACCACCCCATGTGATCTGAGTCGCATGGAAAGCTTTCATAGATCGATATTTCCTTCCTTCTACAGCCTTGACGCGCAACATAATATGTTAGGACAAATTTACTGGTTCCTACCAAGTAAACTGATCAGTCGAGGAAGTTTAGGGGCAGTAACCTACAATTACCATTAGTTACCAGCGGGTTACCAATGGTTAGTATTAGTTCCCACCAGTTTCAACAACTTCAGCGATGGCAAATGCCCTTTCGTAATTCCAAAATGTGTAACAGTTAACTAACAATTTCTAAGAGTGGTGGTGATTTTTACAGCTATTCTTTTGCATTTTACTGTATAGTAGATGGTTTTGTGGCGCAGAGTTTTTCAACAATTTGTCAGATACAAGCAGGAACAATCAGTCCTGAATACAAGAGAGACCCTGAGCGAAATGTTCTACTATGAAATTGACAAAGAACAGCTAAAGATGAATTGCAGGTAATACACATCGAGAAACAAACCCGAGTCAGTCCACAATCAATTGTAAATTTTCAAGGCTATAGAGAGGAGAAAATAATTTAACAATCTGAATGTAACTTATACTAGATTGGAAGCCAATAACATAACCTGTATCATGTTCGAGACAGAGATCACCCGGCAAAAATGATCACAAGAAGTAAGGGACTCCAGTCCTGGGCCCTCTCATTTGGTTGTTCTCTTCAGTTTCTGTGAAAAACTTCACTTCCCTCTCCTGTTCAACATGGAAATTATACATCAGATATAATAACATCAACTAGGGTCTGGGGGGTTTGAGTCGTACACATCCTTTACCCCAAACAAGCCGAGAGGATGTTTCTAATAAACCCAGAGAAGACAAAAAGAAAAAGTAGCCAGATTACCAAGTAGGACTAGCAAACAAACACCCAAGCAAAGCACAAAAAGCCAAAACAACAATACACATGAAAACAAACGGACGAGAAAGATACAAGAACATAAGCAGTAGGAAAATAATTCATTGCCAGTAGTTTGCAACTTTGCATTAGAGGCTTCTTTTAAGTTTCGAGTCAATTGGGTTCAGGTTCTTTTGCGCATGTGATTGCGTACTTATAAGAGCCTTTATTCACGAAAAATATGTTTCAGGTAACTTTCAAGTCAATTAAGTAATCTGGTCAAGTTTACACCGGGTTTGGGTTAAATCAGGTATTGTGACTTTTAGTACATGTCCATTGACTGGACTACTTTCATCAGATACTGAAGAACTCACTACTTCAAAAATTAGATCTTTTATAAATGTGGCAATCCAAGAGTTGCCAAAAAGTCACTGAACTCGTGTAACAAAAAAATACATCAAAGCACAGAAGAACTCTAGCTAGTATTCTCTTAAGGCAGTTCAGATGTGAACCAGCATCTAGCAACTTACCATATTGTCGTTGAAACTCAAAATGGAAGCCACATTTCCACAACGGTAACAATAATTTGGTGCTGACCAAACCTGCAAAAGGACATTTGAATTTTACTCTCCTTCGCAAACTGCAAAATGAAATGTGCATGGTAAGGAGCAAATTATACCGTTACTAAGCCTTTGTCCTGAAACATATACTTGAGGCCTTCTTGCACAAGTTGATGGGCACGACAGACCAAGTCAAGATTATTTACATGATTGAACTGCAAGAGGATGCAACCTTAGTACAGATAATCAAGAATCGACCCTCGTTTCTGCCAAGAGTTAGATTACCTCAGATGTGACTCTTGAGCCAAAAAGCCATCCTGCCCCCCTTGGACTGACAGCCCATGTTTCAATATCTTCAGGATCACTCCACATGAGATCACAGAATGGTCCCTCATGAGGAATTTCAGAGTTCCTTTCAATGACTCTTATCTTTCACACCAGAAGTCCCAAAATAAAGAAAACAAAGTCAGTTTCATAATCTATATAACAAGACCCATTTAAATTAAACATCTGGCTCTAGCCATACGGCTGCTAATAATATTGCAGTTGATGTCAAGTACTTCTACTCTTCTCTAATAACCGAGATGGAAACTCTCGAATACCTCACCCAAAGTCATCTTGTCAACACATGAATATATGACAGGGATCAATTAAAATTAAGCCTCTGTTTGGATTACACAACTTAATGCATCAAGTTGTATTAAATTGCATTAAATGACCCATTTAATGCAACTTAATGCATTAAATTTGTAATCCAAACAGGCCGTAATTGTCCACATGGGCAGGAAAACTTGCCAACAGATGTATATGATCTGAGTGTGAGATCTTCAAAATTAATATAAGTCTCGTATCCGCACCCCAAGTCACCATGGGTAAAAATGTGTACAGCTGGAAAAAATTACTAAATCCATGTAACAAATGAAATGGAACGCTGTGAAAGAAAAATTCAAACTATGGATAAAGAGAGTTCTGAGTTAAAGGTTTCAGGCTGCATACTACAAAAACTTAAAGAGTAACAAGTGTACATCTTGTGTAAAGTGTAAACTGGCCCGCTGGACACTATATAATTAAATTGACAATTGGAGATTAGCATATCCCAAGACCAAGCACCTCAACAATTATCACTCTATGACATATAATAATATTATCATGACCAAAGTTAATTACAGATATCAGGGAATATAATAAAAGACAGAATGAACCCAGTAAGCATAGATGGAAACCAGAAAGCATTAAGGTATTGACTAGAAGCTTATCAAGCTCTATATGAGTCAACTGGAAAAAGGCACGGTCTTGTGGAATGATAAAATATGTTACTTGAAGTCCAGATAACTAAAGGCAACAGTCTTGCTACAAGGAAACTACTGGAAATGAAATGACAATTATCTTTTTAAGTTAAAATCAATTTAGTTAAGAAAAAAATAATGGCATTCAAAATACAAGATGTTATTAATCTAATAGTGGGCTGTGTTAAAGCTCAGAACCTGATCTATAGTCCTGACATCAGGAGAGAGGCCTCCATGGACACAAAGCACCTGAAATCAAAGATGATTAAAAAGTTAATCATCGAAAAGTTGTGGACAACTTAATAATGAGCTTTAGCGCAAGCAGATACAAGTACACAAGCTAGTAAAGCAAAAGACACCCAAAAGAGAGCATTACTGTTCCATTTATTATTGCTGAAAGAGTTAAATAGTCAAAAACATCAGTGCAGTATCTCCATGCATTGGCATTTCCATACTTCCTCTGGCACTCGTCATAAAAGCCATACACCTGTCACAAAATAAAATTCATTTAAGAAGGTTTAAGTCTGACATGTGCTCCAAATTAACAGGAACCTAATACATCAATGTACAGGAACACAACGTGATTTATGCAAACTCCATAATGCTACAAGCCAACAAGGTTTCATTATGCTGTGATCTAGAACAGCAAATTTGGTTTTAGTTTAGTCTCAGGTACAATATGACTGCTTCTGAACAGGTACTTATTCTTTTCCATCCCATGTCTCCTAGCCTCAATGAAAGATATTCTAGAATATATAATTCCAAGATTAAGATCAACATCCTATTGATTTATCATAAAGAGAAAAGAGCAAACCTATACAAGATCAAACACTTGGAATTTCACTTTAACAAAACAGGTAAAACCTCATGACAGAACTTACCCAGATGATTTAACTTCTAATTGTGCCAATCAAATAAAATATGAAAGATGCTAAAGAACGCTAGCAAATAAGGCTGCATGCAGTGTCTCCTAAAACAGTTCATGAGTATGCATATATTCAAATAGTCAGTCTCGACTTAGAAGTAGGAAGTGGATGTTGAACTCAATAGTTACCAGAAATCTTTAAACTAGAAAAAAAAAAAAAGAAAGAAGAGAAAAAAGGATAATTGCCAGAGTTATAGAAAATATATGCTGAATAATTTTAATACTATAATGCAAAACAGAGACTTCAAGTCTAAAGCAAGATGAAATATAAAGAACAGCATGTCAAAGTCAGAGACCTTTTCATCCCTAAAAACAACCTCCTTAGGCCATGCCTGATTTGGTGCATACTATATTACACTGCCTAACCAAACCCCACACCACTCCCCTTAGAAAACACAAGAAAAAGTGAAGCCTTACCAAATTATATATTTTGAAATAAAAATGGGAAGCCTAGCAGTACTACTGACAATTGTAGTAGTTATAGTTTCCTTATTTCTGGAATGATTGACTGTATTTTGATACATCAACAAACTACATAGGAACATTTATGATTTCTGACCCGTTCTTCTGCATCCAATCTATACCTCAAAGTGACAACTCTTTGCAAAAGCTACATATAGCAATTTTGGGACTTAACACACTTCCTGTCGAAAAGAAAAATCTTAGGAAGCACTCCATCTTCTCAGAAATTACTAAGAAAGCATATAAATTAGGAAATCAGGAAACAATCTAAACACACACATAGATTGATGTAAGTTGTAACTTACAACCACATTAAGTAGAAATGTCCAAATGCGATAAACCATTATTTTGATTAGCCATAAATCAGTTAGCTCCATTTTCAGTTAGAAATTCATGAATCGTAACCATAAAGTAAAAATCCCTTTACGAAAAAAATAGTTTGGTTTTTGGCTAACCTATGCAAACGTATAAATATGTTTTTCTAAGATACGCAACAATTTGATATTTCTTGCATTTCATCACATACAACTTGTTAATTTTATTTACAATAATTAGAACTAGGATTTGTCTCCAAGGAGAATAGGAAAGTAATTTTGTGGGTGCTATGTTTCAAAAAATGAAAAATAGAAGGTATGGGAAAATTTAGAGCTAACTACGCAGATTCGAAGCCTGGAACTTTCCACTTCACATCATACACAAGCTGCTTAATCCATTGAGACAAATGTAACTTCATAGATAATAATACAAAAAAAATGATTGTAAATGCTTTTTCCAAATTGAAATTCCATGCATGCAATATACTATAGTTATTCACCACATTGAAAAGAAGCCAATTAGCACAACTAATTCGCACAATAAATGAGTGAACATTTGAACAAAGTTTCACTCATCAGATTTTTTTTAATCATGGTAAGAGATTAGGATGATCCTGTACTTAAGATCCATTATAGGGCAGCCTCTCAATCAACATACAAAAGAATTGCAGTGGCCTATAGAGCTCATGTCTCAATAGAACTTCATGAGAGGCCAACATAGTAAATAATTTGTTTGCGATAATCATGATTTTGAAAATGTACCTGAGTTAGTTGCCTACTTTCATGATTTCCACGCAATAGTGTGATGTGAGCAGGATACCTATGAGATCAAACCAAACAACAGATAATTCTTAGCAATTTCACCCAACCAAGTCTTGTCATAATTTTGATAAGCATGAATAAAAAATCAGGTACAAAATCTCTTTTGAATGTACCACATTCTCTTTGTTATCTAAGAAGCAAGCAAAAATAGACATAATGCTACAGCACAAAACCAAAGACATCTTAAGTCATGATCCAAAAGTAAAAAGAGTATTATCATTTCCAAATGACAACTTATCAAGTTGACAATTAGCCCTCACTGAAGCAGAGAAAATAATTAAACCAGGTTAGAGTAATTTACATTTACAAAATGAAAAATCGATTCAAATATGGTAATAAAAATGAGTAAGAAATATCATGTCCAACAGCAGCCAGAATCTCTTCAATGTGCCACATTATGAACATAGGCACTATCATAAATTATTATTACCTAACCAAAATATTTGCTTACAGTAAAATGTATAAGAATAGAATACCTAGCTTTAAGAAGCAAGAGTATCGTGAAAACCTCCAGACTGTTGTAGCCTCGATCAACAAAATCTCCCTGATAGGATTAAGGAAGCATTAGCAAACATCAGGTGTGCAAACAGATCAAGAAGATGAGTATATTAGTCTGAGCACAACCAATTAATACCATAAATATGTAATTGGTTTCTGGAACATGACCCCCTGTCTGGAAAAGCTTCATTAGATCATGGAATTGGCCATGAATATCACCACAAACGGTGACTGGACTATTGACAGGTTGTACATTTGACTCCTCAATAAGAATATCTTTAACCTAAGAAATAAGGCAAAAAACAAAAAGTTAAAGATAATGATTGAACTGATTCATTACCAAAAAAAGAGCATCCAACCACAGCCCTTTGAAAATCATTTATATGTTTATGCGTACAGCTGACAGCATATCAAGAATCAGCTATTGAAAGAAAACAGAGTCCTATGATTTTAAAATAGAAACATCTGCACTGAAGAGAATATGGAAAGTGGAAGATAAACAAGCAGATATCAAGTGTTCTACAACGTGTTTGTTGTCAGCTCAATAACCTATCAGATGCACCAGCTATTGCTAAAACACTCTATATCGAAGTCATGGCTATAGCTTTAAGATGGTCATTTTAAATACTTCAAGTCAACAGATAGAAAACATTTTAATGAGCCAATGACATTCCACACACAAATAAGAATAAAAATGCAGAAAGCCATCTTGTCATAAACAAGATTTAACTGGTATATTTTTTGAAAATAACATTTCTTCTTTGACATGTAAAATTCATTTCTGAAGTCTTCCTTAATGTGGTCTGCCATTAGCATATCACCGTAAATCCCTTTGTAAAATTGTACAAAAATCACAAAGCGTCTGATGCAGGTAGGACGGAAACTGAACAGCATTGAATCCCTCCTTGCAAAATGTTGCAATCCTCTTACCCTCAACCTAGAAACAATTTCCATTGATATAAACCATTCCCAATTATCTCCACAAATTGTTGCAGTTATTTCAAGTGCTTCAAATCAAGAAGAAAGTCATAACAGCACAAAAGTGCACTAACATTACCTTTTCCCCACATTGCCTGATCTCATCAAATATGACATAAACAAGAACATAGACAGCTTGCAGGATACCAGCTCCCAGAAGTTTTAAATCTATATAAAGTATTCTATTGTGACAAAAGCGAAGATCACCCTGAAGAAGCAAACATAAGAGGTTGAACTTTTAAGCATTCCAGCAAAATCTCAGCTGGTAACTCCTAAATCTATTAGAAAGCAGCTCACTTTATCTTTCCGAATCACGGGTTTGGGTACGCACAGAAATGATTCATTTCTTACGGCTTTGAAGTTGCAACCAAATCCAAACATCTCTCAACCGCATCTCCAAAGATCCCAACCCACAGAAAAATACAATTCCGTAACTCTTTATTGTTTATTTCGGGACCCTCGGTTTCTCAGCAAACATACTAGCAATCCAGAACATAAAAACCAAACTTCCAGTTTTTGAATCCAGAATATACCTACCACAAATAAGAGATAGAAAGGGAAAAATAGATAAAAAGAAGAGTGAGAGAGCACTACATATTCGCAAAGCAGCTGAAGCTCGTTTTCGGCGAGGTGCTGGCCGTCTTTGACCTTGGCGATCCATTGGTCCAAATCCATGCCCTCAGTAATATGAAATTACCAGAAACAACTATGAATATGGAAAAACACTTGCTCTATCTATTCCTCGCTTGGCTCCGTAATCCCAAATTCGTTCTTCTCGGACCTCAAACCTAGGGTTTCAACCCCTCGATTGGAAATCCACACGACGGGAAAAGCACAGACAAGGGAAGAGAGGTCGAGAGGGGAACCCGTAAAATTGAAATTAAAACAACAAAAACTTTTTAAAAAATTATATTAAATAATATATTTTGATGGGATATTAATTAATGTGATTAATATTAACAATATCTAAAACATGTAATTCATTAAAAAAAATTGAATAAAAAATTAAGATTTAATTTTTTTTTTTGATAAGGTAAAAATTCGGAATACCAAACAGACCTGGTAAACCGAGAGGCCGCAAGAAAATACGGCAGCCGAGAACGGCTAAGTGATTCAACAGAGTCACAAACAATACAAGCATGATTGACTAGTGATAGTACAAACTCCCGAATAGACAGAGTAAGAACGAGTTTGGGATCAGGGTGAGTAAAGAACTAAAAGTCATAGTGTCGTAGGCAAGCGGTCAACCCATCCTGGGGTGTGCGAAATGGGCAGCTGACGTTTCCTCCACCGTAATGAAGGATCTTCAGAAGCCTCGGGGCACCAAACGACCTGACCTAATACAACTCGGTCCAAACCCAAACACCACTCCAACTCCTCGGAAATAAGTACACAAATAAAGCACAAGCCAATCCGCAAAAGAAATTGTCAAACTTGCATCGCAAGCAAGACAAACTTGCAAAGCAAGTAAGTCAAACTTGCATGGCAAGTAAAGCACAAACTTGCCCCACAAGTAATTACTACTTGCCCCGCAAGTAACCTGGTCAAGCTTGCCTCACAAGTAACGCCCCAAGGGGCAGGGTGGCGTCGGGGAGCGCCGATGATTTCCGTCTGGATCCTGTGGAGAGGGGATTGGCCGGCCCCGATGAGGATCAATGGTAGTCGATCGAAGAGATAAATCTGGATCGAAGGCCGCCGAGCGGTAACGACGCCAGAAGAATCTTCGAGGCAAGAGCAAAAGTTGTTGACTTTTGTGGCGGCTGCAAAGATAGAGGATGGTGGCTCGCGGGGTTTCTTTAGTGGTTTCGGGGTAGGAGGATGGGGTCAAGCAGGAGTGCGGGACGGGTGGCTTCCTCACCCTTGGGTCGGACGATTTTCTCTACCATGTAGGAGGACGGGTGACTTTCACAGCCGAAAAAACAAAAAACTCCATCCGCTTTTTTCACGGGAATTCTAGAGAGAGGGCAGAGCACCTCTCTCTAAAATTCCTTCCCTTCTCATGGTTTGTACTTTCAACGTTATTAAGATTTAATTTCTATAAAAGATCTGACTATTTTTCAGTTGAATTCCCAAATTGGTATTAAAAATGCTATAATTGGACATTTGAGTTTTAAAAAAATATTTGGACATTTGAGTATTAAAAACAAAATGTCGATCGTGTAAGTACATTTCTGCTAAAAAAACCGCTTCACATTCATAAACTCATATGCACAAGTGACAAAACTCATATTTATTAATAAAAATTCATATTTAATAGGTTTAATTCGGTTTTATTTGTATTTATAATTGTTGAAAACCGAAATAAACGAGTGTTAAGTTTGATGACTTAAATTAATGCTCTCCTGCTCACTATATTATGATGTTTTAGAGGATTTCTCTTGTTAAAAAAACATTATGTTTTAGGTATTTATGCATATATATTTCCGACTTTTACCTTCTAACAAATCTTTACGTGAGAGCAAAAAATGAACACATATTTAAGAAAGAATTGGATAATGTATGTAAATTTGGAAAGAATCAAATCCTAAACCAAAATAGATCATGTAATCTAAATTTAAGTGGAAGCAAAAAAAATGATAAAAGGGTATTTGTCAAATTATATGGTTTCTTAATTTTTAAGATAAATCTTAAAACATCATGTTTTTTTGAACGGAGGGAGTATAAAACAAGCATGCATAAGTTTTACTCTTTATACCGCGAGTGAGAACAATTCACGCGTACTTTAAAGAAGTTTCCACGATTTTTGTAATCCGCTTTAGAGTATGTGCGCTCTCTTCACTTATTCTAGAGCTTATTATGAGTTGGTTTTCTCTTTTACAAGCTTTAAGATTCCGCCTTGTAAATAACGAAGTTCTCCGAATGTTTCAACACATCGAATCTTTATTAATAATAAAAGATCTTAATCTAGAGATATTTTTCGACCCTTGCAACCTTCGCCTTCTTTTATTTCTTATAGACGTTGAGGAAGGTCGGAAGTTGGAGTTTCTCGACGTGGGAGGAATTTGTTGATCTTCAAGGTGTCGATTGTTGATTGGTGGAGCGTGAGGTGTTAGACGTGTCCCCTTGCCATTGACGGATGATGCGATTTTAGTTGAAGTTTCGGGATCCTTCAGTGTGGGAGAATCTTTGTTGATCTTCGAGGTGTCACTCGTTGATTGGTTAGGTGTGAGGTGTACGAGTGTCGTCTCACCGTTGATGGAAGATGAGGTTCTAGTTGGAGTTTCATGATCCTCCGATGTGGGAGAGTCTTTGTTGATCTTCGAGGTGTCACTCGTTGATTGGCGGAGTGTGATGTGTGCAACATCATTTGATCACCATCATTGATTAGGGTCCCCGTAGGTTTCGTCCTCACCCGCCATTTGCTCATCCCGTTTTGCAGGAAGGGTATTCGGATGTTATATGGGATGAGTGTGTAGTTTGAACTTGGGTTTCACGGGAGTTATTCACTTGTCTTGGAGTCCTTGGGCCTTTATCTAATTTTGTGCGCTATTTATGTACCGACGAAGATGCCTTGTCTAGATAAGCATGTGTGTGGGTAGTGAGCATTTGGTTTTGTAAGTTTTTTGTAAGGTGCGTGTTTTTAGAGGCATCATTATGTTATTAGTTCGAATTTCGGGTCTGCTCAAGTCATTCCCCTCATTTCTCCCTTTGTTTCAATCACCCTTCTTGTCGTTTAACACATGGATTATTCGGGCTCCATCACAACCCCATGACTTGATGTTTCCATTTGTGGGAACCTCAAGGCAAACATGTAATGTTCTCTCTTTCTGAAGGTGCGAGCTTATTTGCTTTATGATCTCTTTTGACTTAGTGTTTCAAGGGTGTTTTTTCAGTGGGTAGTTTCTAGGCTTCATGGTTTTAGGCTAGTCATTGATTGGGCCGGTTTTTTGAGTTAACATTACTTATTGGACCTTGCCTCTTGTGAGTTGGCCCAACAAGGAAGTTTTTAAAAAGGAGTTAGAAACGTAAAAAAAAAGAGTTATTTGTCATCTACCCTATTATTGTCATTTTTTATATATGACAACTTTTGTGATGAAGATTATCACTATAAAAATTGCCTAGGGTTTGGATCTTGAGTTCTCTTGGCGGAATATGAAGTTGCGAATGAAGTCGATATTGAATTTGGATTGAAGAATAAACACATAACACTCAAGAACAAGAACAATGGAAGCAAAATATGTTTGCGTTGATAAGTGAGGACCACCTTAGCCAAAGTGCTCTCATATAAATTCAACCATAATTATTATTATAGATCATAAGAGTATTTAAAGGTACAACTTGCAATACAAGGAATCACCTTGCTCGTTATTTCCTTTTTGAATATAAGATAATGATAAAGATAATATTCCTACTAACAAAGACTAAAAAAAATCAAAATTACCCTAAAAATAGGATTAAAGGAAAGTTAGATTCTCGTAAGATCTTGTACTATTCTCAGTAAAATGCGTTTTTGACGATCTTTTCATTGGATTATCATCTTAACGTCAACTCCTCGTTGAATATACTTTCCAACTCAATTTGAATAAACTCAATATCAATTTTTTAACCAAAGATATGATTGTTTTACTGAACATTGCTCAAAATATGACGAGATCTTGAACTTCTGAAAATATCTCTAATTTTATCCTCTTTCTTGTAGGTCTTGGATGTCTTTCATTGTATTATTCTAAGGAAATTTTAATGTTGTTGAAGACCACTTTATACTTGAATGCTTATGACCTTTTATAAGGTCTAAGCCTCTTTCTCATGCTCGTCCTCCTCCGTGACTCTTTCGCATTGAATGCTTCCCGTTCTGCGTTATTCTCCTACACTTGGCTGTGAATCGTCCTCGATTCGTGTCTAAGTGTAGAGAAAAATTAAAAAAAAAAATCAGACAAACGACTCAATGAAAGGAAAAGATACTCATCGCCATAATTTGGATGATAATAAGCAGATGAATCTTCAATCAAGCACCCATAAGAATCTTGCAAATGCAGTGCAAGGTCACTAGATGATGAGTTGTAGTGTTCAACAGACATTTGACCTCCATTCTAACTGAAATTTTTACGGAGAGTTATCACCAACTGAACCATGAAGTCCCACAAATTTTGGAGTGAAACACACAAAGTTTTCCTTGGGAACACCTATGATGACCGGCGATGCAACATCACTTGATGCTGGCTATAGCCACTCAGTGGGCAAATAGTCTCCAAATTGACTAAATTTTTTTAGAGGCTTACCATTAGCAGAATCAAGAGGCTCCATAAAATTTGAGGGTGATTGGACAACAATAGCTTGATGATCATCGTTACCACTCTCTTGCGTGTTGTTGCATAAAGAACTCAACAAAATTGGCTCAACAACTGAGGACTTTTCCAAGTAAATAATCTCTAAGTCATCACCTCCTAATGTTCCATGAGATATTTCAAAATTAGAACTAGAATTAATAATTGAAAATGGCTTGTGCAATGCCGTTTGAAATTGATGGCTCGTTGCATTGAAACACTTGTTATATTTTATTTTGGATATTTTAATACTGATGGTTGTGGGCCGATAGAGGCTGGATAATGCTCTTAACTTTTCCCGTGCTCATGGGATTAGGGTTTCACTTTTGATCTTGCTTGGTGGAAGTTAAGATCTACTTGTGCGTTTTTAGCCTTTTGCGTTTATTTGTATACACTTGTTTTTCTTACGTCTTGCATGTGTTTTAACAAGTGTGCTTTCAAAGAAGGATTTTTGGAAGGATGAGGCCCCTATAGAAGGTGCTCATCACCATTTGGCAATTGCTTATAGTTTTGGGAGGCTCTTTGGCGACTTGTGTCTTACTGGCAATTTTCATGCGCACGGAGCGATCGGGACGAATAATGTCCTTTAAGTTGTCGCTTTTATCTTTAGTAGATTTATGTATGTAATGCTTAACTAATGTAATCAATGACTAGTAGAATAACAAAAATGAAATTCTATTGATATATGTGATATTTTTATGACATGTTGACGAGCGTTCTTCCAAGGTGTCAAATGACTCGAACTTACCTTATTATCTAATGCGAATGCATTACGAATTATGAAAAATCAATGCTAATGAAAAATATTAAAATTAGTAATCAGAAACTTAGAAGTAATACTTTTTAAGGTGGATGGCATTCTAGCTACGAGGTACCGCTTCTCCATCGTTCGTCTAAAGCTGATAGGCTCCTTGCCCTACGATTTTCAAAATTTTGTTCGGACCTTCCCATCTAGGGGCTAGCTTCACATTATTCAATTTCGTGGTGTTTTGAAACCCTTCCTCAACACTCAATCGCCTACCTTGAAAACACGAATCCTCACGTTCCTATTATGACTTCAGGAAACTTGTCGTTGATGGCGTGCCAGTCGAACTTGTGCTTGCCACTTAAGTTCTTCAATAGTATCAAGATCACTAGCCAACTCTTTCCGATTCTTATTTTCTGTAGTGAGACTATATCGAGTTGTGGGAATCATAATCTCTATCGGAATAACCACTTCACACCCATATACTAATGTGAAGCGTGACTATCCTGCAACTACCTTTGGTGTGGTCCTATCCACCTAGAGGATGTATGGAAGCTCATCTTCCCACTTTCCTCTAGTCTTCACCAATTTATTCTTCATATTGTTCATGATAACTTTATTGCTAGCTTATGCTTGGCCATTAGACTGTGGGTAGCGAGGGGTAGATGTGACGAGATCGATGTTCCATTGTTTGTAGAAGCTCCAAGTCCTCTTGATTATAAATTGGGACCAGTTGTCATATACAATCGAGTATGGTATCCCAAACCGATACACGATGTTTCTTTTGATGAAAGGTACCACTTGCACATCGTTTACCTCTCTAGACTCTAGGCTTCAACCTCGGTCCATTTAGAGAAGTAATCAGTCATGGCGAGGAAGAATACTCTTTGTCCTGACGATGGTGGGAGCTTCTCGACGATGTCTATCCAACCTCGATCCATTTATAAGTAATCAGTCATGGCGAGGAAGAATACTCGTTGTCCCAACGAAGGTAGGAGCTTCTCGACGATGTCCATCCCCCATCACATAAAGAGCCACAAGGGGAGTGTGGGATGAAGAGGTTCGGATGGCTAAGGTACGACAGGAGCTTACCATTGACAAGCATCGCACTTGTGACAGTATTCTACGGAATCTTATCTCACAGCTGGCCAGAACCATTATTGTCGTATTATCTTGTTTGACAAGCTTCTTCCACCCAAGTGGTTTCCACAATCACCTTCATGAAGTTCTTTGAGGATTTCGTGAACTTCCTCATGGGACACACACTGTTGGTGAGTCCCTATAACAGAGAGGTGGAAGTGTTTCCCTTTTAAGACGAAGAATCTAGTGGATTGAACTTTCAGTACTTTTGCTTCTACTTTGTTAGCGAGCAAGATCCCTTGTTCTAACCAATCTAAGAAGGGGTTCTACCTTGGTTTTTCCACCATCTTCTAAGGATCGTTGCCATCCCTATGAAGCTCGTGGTCGTTTGGGGGCAACTCGAGTGGGAAGATAATGGTCGGCTCGTTGTCTACAACCATGTTTTCTTCTTGAGTCTCTAGTCAACTTTCTCACTTGGTCATATTACTGTCATGGGTAGAAGATTTTTGGAAATGGCGGGTGTCAATATGTGAACTATGGGAATTACGGGAAACTCATCCGGGTCTATTATAGAAACTAAGTTCGCGAGAGCATCTGCTCAAGCATTTTGCTCCCTAGGAACTTGCTCGAACGAGATGACCACAAACCAAGGGCTCAACTCCTTTACAATCTCTAGGTACGCTATCATCCTGGCGTCCTTGGTCGCTTATGTTCCTAGAATCTGATCAATATATATCTTCTAAACCTGAAACACTTTTGGACAGATTCGTCATTAGAAATTTATATTACAGTCACCATGTTTTTAATAATGATTTTTTAATTATTTATATATTATTTAATTCAATCACCTTATGGAATTTCCAATTTTATGCACTCATCTTATTTAATAACTTTTTTTTATCAATTTACTATGAGATTGGATAAATTTTTATCCCTACCCATTATTTTTATCTTTGTTCATGTTGATTATATTATAATATGTAGTTATCTTCTATCCATATATTAATAATGATTTTTATTAATACTTTTAATTATGTATTTACATATTTAATTATATATTACAATATCTTGCACATATTTATCATATACAATATATCACGTTATTTTCATCTCTATCTCCCTAATAGTTTTTTTATTAATTTGGTAAGAAATTGGAAATTTTTTTATCTCTTTACATTATATATATAACAATATTTTTTTAAGAATTTGGTATGAAATTGGATAAATTATCTTCTATCCATATATCAATTTAAAATTCAGTAAAATAATATAGATAAAAATCGTATTTATATAATATTTCTTTCTATATACTCCTACAAGGCCTATATAGGATTAATTAAGGCCATATATTTTTTTAATCAAAATATGAGATATTTTTATGTTTCTTGATTAATGATGTCCTTAATATGCTAAGAAAATCATTCATATATTTTTTTAATTATGGATTTTTTATGTTAAATTTCTATCCATGAGATTGAAAAATATTAAATATAAATTTAATATTCCTATTAACTTTTTTAATTTAATATTCCATAATAAACAAATTGAATTATCCTTAAATAAAATAGTAATTTCCTATTACCCAACTTAATTAATAAATATTCTAAATTTTTATAAATTATTCTTCTTCCCACTTTCTTTATTTCGAGTTTGGATTGAGTACAAAAATTTACGAGTCAATTAGGTGTGACCATTGGATGGTTTTTTTTTTTGCATGGTGAGGTCGATCAAATGGATCAAGAGTAAAATATTATATAATACTTAAATTTGCATCTTAAGAAAATTTCAAGTTCATTTTCATTCTAATTTAAAACTGTGTTTGTGTGATTAAGCTAATAAGATTAGCTCATTTATATTATTTTATATTCCTGATAAAATTCATAAATTACTTTATTCACGAAACGTATATAACATAAAATAGTCATTATAATGAACTTATAATTTTCTTGATTTAATTCATGCTTTAATTTTATATCCAATGATCTACATATTATTTATAATAATAGCCCAATATTTATTTATAAAAGCCTTTGCGTAAGGCGCGCGTAATAAGCTAGTTAATTACTAGGAAAGAATAAAAAATGACCTTGAGTTGTTCGACGGTAAGATCTCTAGCAAGTGTCAAACCAAAATTTAAAGCTTTATATTCCAACTTGTTATTGGTAGCCTTGAATGAACATCTCACTACTTGAGCTATCCTATCCCCCTGTGGTAATTTTAGTACCATGCCTAAGTCTGTGACTCTAACATTGACAGCTTCATTTGTGTAAAGTTTCCATGGTTCTGAGCTTCTATCCTCGTCTATGAGGGGTTGTTCCTTTTTGACTTGCTCTTCGAGGGTGGGGCTAAAATCAACCACAAAATTTGCTAATGCTTGGGACTTAAACATTGTTCGAGGTTTGTAGTGAATATCAAAGCCGCTTAGATGGATAGCCACTTAGCCATTCTTCTAGTGAACTCCAATTGTGCATGACTACTCGTAGTGGGTAATTTGTGCAAACTTCAATGGTGTACGACTCGAAATATGGATGAAGCTTGTTAGAATACATTACCAAGGCGAGTACTAGCTTCTCTAGTGGCAAGTATCGAGTTTCGATGATAGAAGAGTCATGCTTAAGAAATACACAAGCAAATGTTGACCATCATCTTCTCTAACCAATACTATGTTGATGGTCGCTTTGGCGACGACTAGATACAATAGGAGTGCTTTGCCATCCTCTAGCTTGGACATGAGCAGCGGGGTAGCAAAGTATTTTTTCAACTCTTGGAAAGCTTCCTCGTGTCTTGGTGTCCACTCAAAGGATTTGTTTTTCCGTAGGACCTCATAGAACAGACAATAGCGATTTGAGGATTTTGAGATGAACCTATTTATTGTTGCAATCTTCCTCGCCAGCTTTTGAACGTCAACTTTTATGCACTCAAGGAATATAAGGGAAGTTATAGCTTGAACTTGCTCGAGGCTAGTGTTGGGCCTCATTTTCTCGATTCCCTTGTGAAGAAAAAATTAACGCAGGGGAACCTTCGGTATTTAAGGCGATTTCGTAAGGAACGCATCGTAACATATCAAGAGGCTAATAGAAGGGATCTGAGGAGTTTCTCTTATTCAATGCTTGGAGAGTAAATGGGTCTTAGGAGTCTGGTTGGTGGGGAAGTCCAAACAAAGGGGCTTTGCATATAAAATTGGCTACATTAATTGTAATAATATGAAGGGTTAGAAGGGAATTGGTCATGTTTTCATTTTTACTATAAAAGGGAGCTCGATCTTCGTGTAAAGGGTGTCCTATTCGATTAGAACAATTAATGTCCACTGTGGGGCTCAACATTTTGAGATTATGGAACCTCTCCATTGTCGAACTCTCAAGAGCACTCCACCTCCCCAAATCCCAATCTCCCTTTGGCGGTTCGAGACCAGACCCTTCCGGAACAAACTATCCAATCGCTCGCACCCCAGATCAAGGACTTGCACCGCAAATTGGAAGAGCAACATAGTCGAAACCTCGCATTGGAGTTAGCCAAAGCAAACTATGACACCCAAATACTTCAACTATAAAAAGAGAATGATATATATCATGCTTGGTGTCAATCGACAAAGTCCATGATGGTTGAAGCCCGCACGATCGACAATATTGACAACCTCGTGACAAGGCTAGACATGTACATTGATGGGCGCGCTGCCTTGACCACAAAAGGAGATGGTAAGCCCAGAGTGCATTTGTGACCCCGCCGCCAAATATTCCCGAAGTCAGCACCATGCCTCCGAATCGTGAGTCTAGACAATCGGTTCGGATTCACTCCAATCCAATAGCAAACGCAATGGAAGAAGGAAAAGTCCCTTCAACTTAAATCGTGGATCGCCATTCGACCACCATTCCACCAACCATGATACAAGACTACCTACGATAAGCTTTTGTGGAATATGCGTGTAGTCTCAAAAGTAGGGACGCTCTAGTCTCGGGAAACTCATCATCCACCACTAAAGGAGCATCCACGGAATTGGACGATTCGCCCTTCACAATGAAAACTGCTGACTTAGAAATACCTCATAAATTCATTGTACCCGTCATGACCCCTTATGATGGAAACGAAAACATAGATGAGCTCATCTCTATCTACAAACAAAAGTGATGAGTGCAATTTCGATAGAGTCTTGGGAGGTCGTCATATGTCGGGGATTCGGGACTTCTTTGACTAGTCCTGCCCTCAAGTGGTTTATAAATATCCCCAAAGGGACCATAGGTTCTTTCTCCGAGTTAGTAAAAAGTTGCCAACAATAGTTCGACAGTAGCCGCAAGCTTGAGGCTCAATCAAGGTGAAGGACCCCACCTTGATAAAGGGAGGTCTTGGGTTCAAATCCTGCCTCCAACATCCTGCAGGATTAAAAAGGTGTGAACCTTCCTACAAGTTGGGGTGCATGGGCTGTAGCCCATGACATGTGATTGAGCGGCACCAATCAGATCGCCGACCGAGGCAAACTGGAGGTTGGTCCACTGGTTAGAACGCCGACTCAAGGCATGCCGGAAAGGTGGGTTCAGGTGGGCTTGATCACATCACTAAGGAGTCAATTAGGGCGTTCCTACACATGTTTAATTCCGAAAGGATTGGAATTGTTAACTGTGATCCTCCCATTGCAATTGAGGCCTTTCTAAAAGGGGTTCGTAAAGATTCGGATCTCTACAAGGATCTAACGCAACATCCGTGCAAGACATTCGAGGAAGTGCAAAAGAAGACCATTGCTCACGTAAGATTTATGGAATATACTGAATTAAGGACTAAACTCGCAAAAGATCATTTTGAGTGGAAATCGATAGGTGACTATCGCCACGAGTGATGAAACCACCCTCACATACAACCTAGGAGGGAGGCTGCGCATATCAATACCATGCAAGAATGCAAGGCATGGAAAGATGATTGATCCACCTAAACTATAAGAATACGACTTCTGCATGACAACCTCTGAAATTGTTAAGATTTTGAGGTCAAATGGCAATGGAAGATCTCTAACCCAAGAGTAGAGACCTCCAAATGGTGCGAATTCCATGGAGATCATGTACATAGGTATTCCAATCGCTTTGCTCTCTAGAAGGAAGTAGTTGATCTTTGGGCTCAAGGCGTGCTGAAAGATACAATGGTCACCCGAGCTCGGGGGTGTGTGTGTGTGTGAAGGAAGATAGTCAGGTTGCGGTCGAAGGCTGCCCACGCCATCTCATACTAAGGTGGTTAATGTAAGATCAAGAAAGAGCTCTCAGTGCTCCCAAGAAAAAAACCTCTCTAGGCGATTTTTGGGGGACCTCTCCGGCGGCTCTTCCTCCTCCTTCCGCCTTGCTCCGACGTGGGTCTCCTCACGAGACCTTCGCTCAAGTGCTCGTGGTGGTAGCCTCTCGCGCCACCACCAAGCTGGAGTCCCCCAGCTGCCACCCTCGCTGCATCTTTCTTGTGCGACGCTTCAACTCCAAGCCTCGGAAACCCTAAAATCCCTACTTTCTTGCGCCGCCACCACCTGCCCTAGCCCTGGCGTTCGCTTTTCCTGCCATGCTAGAGCTTCCCCCTTGAGTTTCGGTTTCCTTCCTGGTTTTGTTTGTGGTTAGCCTTTGCCGCCATGGGCAAGAAGAAACGGAATTCAATCTCTCCCACCCTAAAATCCAAAAAATATGATGATCCTAAGGTTCGTGATCCTTTCTCTGGTTTGGACGCATTCATGGAGGAAACCATGGCTGAATTCTCCAAGAAAAGCTCGAAGAAGAAGACGCTTCCGCTGGACGAGTACAATGGCGTGTCGACTCCCTCCAAGACCACCATTTGAGAGGTCCTTAAGTTCACCTTGGCCCAACACTATGAAGACTCCTTCATGGGAGGAAACGATGATGATGTTGTAGCCCACACTCAGAATGTCCTCTCCGATGAGTATTCGGAAGACTCGGAACCACCGAATCTGTGGAACCATGCCAAGTCTCCATTGTTGGTGTCGGATCCTGCCCTAGTGCCTGCTCCCATCACCGGTGATCAAATTCAACGCACCAGCGAAAGTGTCCAGGTTCATCGCCCCACTGATGCCATGCAGCGTGCCAATCCTTTGGTCGACAACACTGGATCCGAAGAGTCGCACCAGTCGATTTTGCCTGCGCACGCCTCTGGCGCATTTAATGATGCGCTGATTCCCGAGGTTGGTCTCCCAAGCGTCGCGCTTGCTGGTGACGCACCTGGGGCCTCCACGTCTACCCCCGCGTCTAGATCCGATGCTCGCCCTGGCACGATGAATGTGCTCGAGACTGGGCACGTTGGCACCAACACTGTTGATGCCTTACTTGCCGCGCTTGCCAACAACGCCCCAACACCTGGATCCAATTCCCCGGCCCTCGCCTTCGGCTCTTTCCAAGGCCTGCCTGGGGCCAATCCTTCGATCATTCCCTCCTTTGGCACGTTGAACCGGACTACGCCAACCCACATTGGAACCAGAAGGGACGGGGCCTTATCCTATGCCAATATTGCGAAAGATCCAACAGGTTTGCACCCTCGACACGATGGTGTTGCGTCCTGATCGCTTGATAAGACTGCTCGTGTGAAGAAAGTGTTTATGAATTCGGGCCTTGGAGGTAAATTAACGTTCACCCCTCCATCCTCCTCTCGAGTTTCCATCAAAATTTCCAAGGGTCATTCAAAACAAGAAGTTTGGGGTTGGGCTTTACTTGGCCAATACGTCGGTTTCTACCCCGGAAATTTCATGATCAAGGAACTTGCCAAGACTTGGGGAGTTAAAAGCCGGTTTCTAGAAGAGGAAGGTTGGATTATTTTCCAATTCGATTCCTAGGAAGATTGTGACAAGGTTCTTCGTGGCGGGCCGTACTTCATTCACGGTAAACCCTTGCTTCTCCAACACATTCCCGATAAATTTGCTTTTAACCGTCACAACATATCCACAATCCCACTTTGGGTCCGAATTTATGGCTTGTCTCAACTCTTTTGGACGTATGACTTGATTGGCCGTGTGGCCTCTTATGTTGGCAAACCACTATATGTGGATCCGGTAACCGATGGAAGGAAACGAGGCTCGTATGCTCGAGTCTTAGTTGAAATAAATTTTTCCAAGGATATTACTCGAGAGGTTGAGATAGATTTTGATGATGGTAGCTCGGTTGAATGCTCATGCTTGATTGAAAATGAGCCTTTGTTTTGCAAAGAGTGTTGCACCTTTGGCCACGCTTTAGAGGATTGTACGTTCAAAGGAAAACGCACCGATGTAGGGATCCATGCTAGGAGACAAGGAAAGGTTGCTAAGCTTGTTGATGGTGACGTTGCTCGTTCGGCACATCATGGCGCGCCGCATGGCAATGCCGCGTCGTTTCACAACGTCGTGGATGCCTCGATGGATAAGGGCAAGGCCACAATAGAAAGTCAGCCGTCCGAGGCTGGCCATGATCTTGAAGCCCCATCTCCCCCACGTGAAAATCCGAAGAAGAAAGCTAAAGATAAGAAGAGTAAAAAGAAGAAGCAAACCAAGAGGGACTCGGCTATGGTGTGTGAAAAGGATCAAGTTGGCAAGTCATACAATGATAAATCTCCCTCTTCTAGCTCGTCTTTTGACTCTATGGATGCCTTTGAGGGCGATTCCTTTGGTGGCTCTAGCAATGGTGAGAAGGGATCCGATGTTAGCAAGTCTAGTACCGAAAGCTCCAAAGATTCAAGGGAAGAAAATGAGGTTGAAAACCAAGATCAAGGCAGCCAATTGTTGATAGTGGAAAAGAAGAAACAGTCACCTTCGAAGTGTTGCACCGTTTTCAGTCTCAAGGCGCGCACCAAATGGCCTGTGGATCCCTCGGGCCGCGTCACTCGTAGCGTGGCTCGCAGCCACTCTCGACCCCCGGAAACTTAGTTTATTGTTTGCTTGTTTGTTTGACTCTTGTTTGTTGTTGACTCGTTGTTGTTGTTTGGATGCTTATTGGTTTGTTGTTGCGTGCTAGGAAGGCATATGTGCTTGTCCTTAACGCTTGTTGTTTGTTTGGTTCGGAGGGCCTCGTGCCCTCTTTAGTTGCCTTTGGATAATTGCTTGATTGTAACACCTCTTTGAGGTGCATATTTACTTAATCGAATTTACCGATCCCCTTTGGGAATAAAAAAAAAAGGTGGTTAATGTAAGTAGAGAGAGAAACTCTCTCCTCTCTCTAGCTCTCCTTCTCAACCGAAGCCTCACACTCCACCCACCGGCCACCATCTCCAGCAAGCACCACCTCACGTGGCCTTGCACAACACCCCCGGTGGCATCCTCACGAGCCACCGCCGGGTAGGAGCTCGCCGGTGGACTAGGCGTCGGTTTTCCCACCTCCCTTTGGTTCGTTTCTCTCAGCAACCTCCCTCCTCTCGCTTGTTCTCGCCACCACACCACCACCGCAAGCCACCCTTGGTCTACCTTTGGCGTGCGCCACTTCCCTTGGTCGGCCTTGGCCACGGGGAAGAAGAATCAACCCTCTTTGGTGAAAAAGAAAGAAGAAACTAGCAAGAACAAGGTGGATGCTCCCATGGTGAATTCAAAAGATGATGGGAAGCTTGAAGCTAACAAGGCAAACATGAAAGAAAAGATGTCTAGCAAGGCAAAGGAGAATGGTTTGAAGGAAGATCCAAAAACCACCATGGAAGAGGAGCTTAAATCCATGGACATCTTAGCCACAAATGAAGCAGAAGTTGAAGTTGCTGCCCACACTAGGGACCCCTTGTCCGAAAATGAGGAAGGGGAAGTTTTTCCGGCGAGTTTGCCACCGCCACCGCCGGCCACCAAGGCGGCGCCACCACCGGATCACCATAGCAAAGAGGCGGCCGAAGTTGTCAAGGATGGGAGTGGTCCCCAACCAAAGTCACATGGCATGGATAACCAAAAAGGTGCTTTGGAGGTTGGTATTGGAAGCATACTTAAAGAGGTAAGGTCAAACACCACTCTTTTGCAAAGTCCCTCTCTTGTCTACGCCATTTCGGGCAAAAGTGCTCTAGAAGTATAACATGGCTCACCAACCCTCTCTTCAGCCGCCACCCCACAAAAACAAACCCTAATTTCCTCCTTTTTCCCTCCAACCCACAAAAAAGACTTGGCCCCACTCAAACTTTCAAAATTGCCACCCAAAATCCCAACGGCTACTTTGCCAAGTGTGCCGCCTCTAGCCGCGCCAAACCCAAACACACCCGCCACAAATGCAACGCCCTTGGCGCGCCAAACTATCCCACACCATCCGGCGCGCCCTTTCACCCCAGCCCACGCCAAAACCCACCTCGCCCCGGCCTCGGGCCACATCTGCACGAGTGCCTCGGCGCCCCGCTCCTACGCCCATGCCCTCAAGCGCCATGGCGCGCCTCTCCCTCGCCACGGTCCGAGCCAAAACCGCCCCAATGCTTGGGCTAGCCAATCCAAAAAAATCTTCATGAATTCCGGGCTAGGAGGTAAACTTGAATACATCCCACCAACCTCAAGCGTGTCCAAATCAAGTGCTCCGAAGCCATGCCAAAACAACAAGTTTGGGGGTGGTCCTTGCTAGGCCAATATGTGTGCTTCCATCCGGGGAATTTCTTGATCAATGAGATGAGGAAGCAATAGGGAGTGAAATCGAGATATAGAGAGGAAGAAGGGTGGATGATTTTTAATTTTGATAATGAAGAGGATTGTGACAAGGTGCTTCAAGGAGGGCCATATTTTATTCATGGCAAGCCTCTCCTTCTCAAATATATTCCCGACAAGTTCGCTTTCAATAGGAAAGACATAGCCACCATTCCTCTTTGGGTGCGTTTGTATGGGCTCTCAAAGGACTATTGAACGACTCCCGTGCTTGGAAGAGTGGCTTCATACATTGGTAAGCCACTCTATATGGATTCGATTACATATGAAGGCAAGAGAGGAGCTTATGCACGAGTCCTAACGGAGATCAACTTTGCCTCGCCAATTGTGAGAGAGGTAGGTATTGATTTTGATGATGGAGTCTCTTTAGATTGCACTTGTTTGATTGAAAATGAGCCTTTCTATTGTGATTTTTGTTGCTCCTTTGGGCATGAGAAAAAAAATTGCATCTTCAATGAGAAAAGAGATGTCGTGGGTGTGATGGCCAAGCGTTCCTCCACGGGCTCAAAGAGCATTGCTCGGAGAGAGGAAAAGTCGGCCGGGGATGGCGACTCCTTGGGGACGCAAGGCAAGGGGAGTACTCCACCGAATGATTCCGCCGAGAAGGTTCCTATGTAGCCTAGAACCGGCGCCACCTCCGATACCGAAGCACCAAAGGGGAAGACAACCTCGGAGAGAGCGGGGAAACACGGGAAACACTTTGAGAGTGAAACACAAAATCCAAAACAAAGGGATGGGAAGCAAATTGTGAGTGAGAAAGGCAAAAACAAGATAAGAGAGGAGGGCAACTCGCATTCACCAAAAGCGAGTGCCACGAGTGAAGAAATTTCACCCGAGAGTGAGAGTGAAGCTCATCCAAGTGAGGCTGAGAGTGAGAGTGACAATGAGGTTGATCTTACCCCCGGAGTGGCTTCGTTTGAGGAGATGGTGGCTAGTGTGGAGGATGATGACGGAGTCTCGGACAAATTCGCCGAGGGTGGAAGAGGTGGAGACTCGAAGGAGGAAGAGCCGTTTTTGGTTGCCAAATCCAAATCGGCAAAGAAAAGAGCTTGGAGGAAGGCACGCAAGGTTGAAAATGAAAGTGTCTTGGCACTCCAAGCCTCTCCTAAGTGGCAAAGACCACCACAAGCTATACGAACGAGGAGCGCGGTGATTAATGAGCAAGGGAAGGGCGCCAATGTGTCCTTATGACGGTCCTCTCATGGAACATTAAGGGGCTTTGCCATCCCCGAAAACAAAGTGGCTTAAGGGAGGTGATCCAAGAAGTTAAGGCCAAGGTATGTGGCATTTATGAAACAAAGTGCGAAGGCTATGACATAAGCCGTGTGATAAACCGTGTGGCCCCGGGTTGGAGCCACACGAACAATTTTCATTTAGATGACCGTGCCCGAATACTTGTCCTTTGGGACCCGGGCCATGTGGAGGTTGATATTCTTACTTGTTCCGTGCAACACATCGGGTGTCGAATTACTTGCAAGACATCCGGTGTGGTGTATGGGGTATGCTTCATTTATGGGTTGCATAGTGTTGTTGCTAGGAGACCCATTTGGCTTTTTGTGGAGGAGCTCCTTGAAGCTCATGATATCCCGTGGATGGTGTTGGGGGATTTCAACATGGTTATGAATGGAGATGAAAGATTCAATGGCAAGCCGGTGTCTATGTATGAAAGCCGAGACATGGGGGAAGCATGTAGGCGGCTAGCCCTTGTTGATACGCCATACACTAGCAACAACAACTTCACATGAACCAACCAAACCGTGTGGAACAAGCTTGATCGTGTTTTGGTAAATCACTCTTGGCACAATTGTGATTTTGTTTTACAAACTAACTACCCTGACAAGTGGCACCTTTCGGACCACAAGCCGGGCGTTGTTTGTTTTCATAGGGCGCATGGAGGAGCCAAGCCAAGCTTTAAATTTTTCAACATGTGGGCGGAACATCCAAGCTTCAAAGACTTGGTCCGAGAAAAGTGGAAAACTCATCAAAGAGGGACCTACAAGTTCCAGTTATGCCACCTCCTCAAAAGTTTGAAAGAGCCTTTGAGAAAGCTTAACCAAGCCGAGTTTATCCATATTTCTTCGAGGGCAAGCGAGGCCACCCTTGCATACACCAAAGCCCTCGAGGAGTATAGGTTGAACCCGAGCTCGGTGGAAAAAAGAATAGAGATGGAGAAGGCTGGGAAAGAAATGAAGAGGCTTGGGGATGCCGAGTCAAGCTTCCTTAGCCAACAAGCGAAGTCAAAGCATCTCATCAAAAGTGAATGTTGCACAAAGTGTTTCCACGGCCTCATGAAGGCCAATGCCCGACGCGCCACAAGTACCTCCGTACGCCGGCCCCAAGGCGCGCCTACAACATCCATTGATGAGGTGGTGGCCGAGTTTGGAAGATTCTTCAAAGGGCTTTTCGAAAGTGACAAGAGAGTAACCGAGCCGGATCCGGGTTGGTTTGCAAGGGGCGCACGGGTCACAGCCCCGGACGCCACTATGCTTACTAGCCCGGTTTCGAACAAAGAAATCAAAGAAGCCCTATGGTCCATGGGAGACGAGAAAGCATCGAGCCCCGATGGCTACACCGCCAAATTTTTCAAGGCCACATGGGACATCACCGGTGTCGAGCTTTGTGCGGCAATCAAAGAATTCTTCACCAATGGCAAGCTCCTCCGACAACTCAACCATACCATTATCTCCCTCATTCCAAAAAATGACCATCCAACCCATGTTGAACACTACCGCCCAATTTCTTGTTGCAATGTGGTTTATAAATTGATCTCCAAAGTCATGACCTCTCGCCTAGAAACTTGCCTTGCCCCACTCATAGACCCAGCCCAAAGTGCTTTCGTAGAGGGTCGTTTGATGTCCGACAATATCCTCCCTGTTCAACAACTCATGAGGAAATATGAGGTTAAAAGAGAGACAAGAAGGTGCTTCCTTAATGTTGTCCTTGCCAAGGCTTATGACACCATTTCTTGGAACTTCCTTTGGTTTGCACTAGACAACATTGGTGTGCCTCCAAAGTTTATTGAGTGGGTCATGGAATGTGTCACAACGGCAGGGTACTCAATCAAAATCAACAAAGGCACCCATGATTTCTTCCCCGGCAAGCGTGGCCTCCATCAAGGTGACCCCCTTTCCCCCTTACTCTTTGTGATTTGTATGGAGTTCTTGTCTCGCTTGATAAAGAAGGAAACCAAGAGAGGTGGTTTCAATTTCCACAAGTCTTGTGGTGATTTGCGGCTCACACACCTTATTTATGCCGATGATGTTGTTTTGTTTTGCCGAGGTGACTTGAATTCGGTTAGGATCCTCATGAGGTGCTTGAAAAAGTTTGAGGGTATGAGTGGGTTAGCGGTAAACGTGGGGAAATCATCCATATTCCTTGCTTCCGTGCCGGAAAGCGAAAGAGCCGCTCTAATTAATGAAACCGGGTTCAAAGTTGGCTCTTTCCCATTCCGTTACTTAGGAATTCCCATCACACCTTATGATCTTAGGGTGGCACAATATAAACCGCTACTTGACAAAATTGGGGGGTACCTACACACTTGGGCCAAAAAAAAGCCTTTCCTTTGTCGGGCGTCGGGAATTGATAACCTCGGTCCTCCAAGGGTGTGAGGGTTTTTGGCTCTCCATCCTACCTACTCCCACCACGGTCCTCTCAAGCCTAACCACCCTTTGCCGGAATTTCCTTTGGAGCCACCTGAGGGTAAAATGGAAAGATGTGTGTTTGCCACAAAAAGAAGGGGGGTTGGGACTTCGGAACCTCGAGAGTTGGAACAAAAGCTTCATGATCAAGCACTTTTGGCACATAGCCAATCGTCGGGAGAGTTTATGGGTGCGTTGGTTCCACTACATGCACCTAGGTGTGGCTGAGCCACTTGATTGGACGCCAGATGCTAAGGATTCGGGTTTGGTCAAAGCAATTTTCCAAGCAAGGAAGGCCGTGGAGGGGCTTGAAGGAAGGGAAAATGGGGTCATGGAGACACTCTCAAGTTGGGTGCAAGAGGGCAAGTTCAAAGTGGCCCATGCACACGAGGCCATAAGGAAAAAGCAAGAGATTGTTGGATGGTACAAACAAGTTTGGAGGAAGCATAATACTCCAAGGCATTCCTTCATTCTTTGACTAGCAATCAAAGGTAAGCTTTCCACCTACGACCGCCTCTTCTTCATGGATGTTGAGCCGAGTTGTAGATTTTGTGGGGCGGAGTTGGAGACACACGAGCACCTTTTCTTCACTTGTCCTTACACTTGTGACATTTGGAGGGAGGTGCGGGTTAGATTTTGCATTACATCGGCTTGCACCTCACTTGCAAGCACGGTGGAGTGGCTCAAGAGGCGCGTCCGTGGCCGATCGTGCATTGTCACGACGCGCGTCTACGCACTCTCGACGGTGGTATATTACATATGGCACGCACGGAACGCAAGAGCCTTTGATAACAACCCGATCCCGAAGGAGGTAGTGACACGATTGGTGATTACACATGTTTTTAGACTACTCTATGAGTTGTACCCCACACATGAGGTGGAGATTTTGTAGTACTTTTTGGTGTAAAGCATAGCTAGGGAAGCTTGCATGCTTACCCTTATATGCTTGTTGTTTTATTTGGTTGGCGTTTGTGCCTTCCTTACTTGTTCTTGTATAGCCACTTGTACCACCCCTTGAGGGTTTTCTACTCCTTACTTAATCGAATTAGCATTTCAGCAAAAAAAAGGTGGTTAATGTAACCTCAGGCAGTTTGTTGATATGCAGCACAACCTACTCGGTCGCGAAGTGAACAGCCAAAGAAGTAGTGTTGGAAAGTCGAGCATGGTCGGTAATACAAGAGGAATGACAACACATAAACTATCATCTTTGACGCTTCTAAAATACCTCCGAGCCTTCACCATGACGACTTAGTCATATCCTTATCAATCGAAAACATCCTGGTGCGGAGAGTTCTCGTAGACATCGGAAGCTCAACAAACTTTTTGACTTTGAGTGCACTCAAGGAAATTGGTGTGGAAGAAAGTAGTAAAGTAGGGAAGTCCACCATGCTTGTCAGTTTTAGTGGTGAGACTAAATACACATGCAACGAGATCCATCTCCCTACCTATGCCAAAGAAGTCAACAAATTGAGGACATTCTTGGTGATATATAGATTGTCTTTCCACTTACAACGTGATCCTATGAAGACCTTGGATACATTCCATGAGGGTTGTATCTTCCACATACCACCAAAAGATCAAATTCCCAATACCTTGGGGAATATAATCTATCGAAGGTGACCAATAGTTCTCCAAAGAATGTTATCGAACCGCCAATGACGATTTCTCCAACACTCAAACCATCAACATAGCAATTACAAAAGCCGAGAGGTTCAGCCTTCTTGGTGGAAGCTGATGTTGAGGATCTGTGCAAAAGGGTTTTGATCCCGTTTATCCCGAGCAGAAGTTGTGCTTTAGAACGAAGATGTTAGAAAGTGTACGGTCATCAATATCGCAGTTCCTCCGTGAAAACGTAGATTGTTTTGCTTGGTCCCACGAGGATATGGTGGGCATTAAACTTGAAATTATCACTTATAAGCTGAATGTTGACCCGACATACCCTCTAATACAATAGAGGCAAAGGAATTTCGTTCCCGCGAAGAACAAGGCCATCAATGAAGAAGTGTAGAATCTGCTACAAACGCAGAAAATATGAGAAGTGAAGTATCCAAAATGGTTGGCCAATGTTGTGTTTTCTAGAAGAAGAATGGGAAGTGGCGTGTCTGCATAGACTTCAACGATTTGAATAAAGCATGCCCAAAAGACACATTCCCTCTACCACACATAGATTCAATAGTAGATGCAATCACGAGACACGAGTTTCCGACATTTATGGACGCCTATAGTGGTTACAACCAAATTCTCAAGGATTTGGCAAATCAAGAGAAAAACCACCTTCATTGCTAGCAAAGGTCTCTACTATTATAACGTCACATGCTTCAGCCTGAAGAATGCAGGGCCACCTACCAGAGGCTCATGAACCACATGTTCTAAAAATAAATAGGTAGAATAATGGTTGCATTTTTCTCCAATTTCTTGATGTCTACACCGTAAAAAACGTGGTCTTTTCAGCTTTGCCATCCTTTATAAGAAAGGTTTCTAGACAAATTTCAATGACCTTCCACATTTGACCATCTAGAGAGCATATATGAGTTTTCATTTACTCGACCCACTAGTCATACCCGCTGACTTTGAGGATGGGAGGTTTTCAAATAGAGTCATTGATAGCTGTGTTGGTTGAAGACATTTTTCTGTACGAAAAGTACTAAGCAAAATCTAGAGCCTAGGCTCTGATACCAATTGTAGGACCGTTAGTACTTTACGAGTCACTGACTCCTACGAAGTCAATGAGTTTTGATTAAACATGCAACGAAATATTCAAATAGCTAGGAAAGAACATTACCAAGACTTAAGAAGACAGTGATGTTTAGTTGAAACTCCTTGGAAACCAACTTGCTAGTTTGCTTAAAGAAAAACCACTCCCTTCCGAGCTCCTCACCTAGTCAGATTTTAAGAGTACTTTGGCACGCTTTATCGATCTTTTGAGTTGTTACAAAGCACCCATGTATAAGTATTGAATCCCACAACCTTGAACCATGCTCTACCGTTGTCTTACGCAACTCTCATTCTCAAGCTAAACCTACGCACTCTCAAGAACACCACACGAACGAATCTCACGAATGAGTCTTCTTCAACACTTTTCTTTCTCTCACGAATATATAATTATGCTCAAAGACGTGCTTCTAACCTAAAACTCCAGAGTATTTAAGTTAGAAGACTTTATTTCTTGTGATATCATTTCCTATTCGGTTAAGGAAATGACATCTCACACACATAAGAAATACCAAACAATGTTCATTGCACGTTTCTCTAATTTTTGCTCTTGTATGTGTTGATGATTTTTCTCCTAAAATAAACACTATAACTGGTCTAGATAAGATTTGCGGTTTCCTTCCTAAAATAGTTTTATACCAGTTGTCCTTGTCAACAACTTCTTTACAGAAACTTGATGTCGTCGAATCTCCATTCAACTTCTGATGTCATTGACCATTTGGTCATCGATAGGTGTAAAGTTGTATTGTTATGTAATTTTAGATCTCAAATTGCTTAAGCTCTATTTAAAATTAAATATGCATAATGAGATGAGCTATATCCCTTCAAAACTAAGTTGGAGCTAGATAACACCTGGTCATCGGATAATGAGATGACCTAAAATCGCTCGTAAAATACCCCACATTTCAAATAACCACCCCGAATATAACTATTTATTTTTAACCACCCATAAAACACCCTCCGTTAGCTATACCACCTTCCGTTACTTGGCCCGTTAAAAAATAAAAAAACCCGAAAATACCCTTTTCTTTACCCTTGTCTTCTTTCCCATTACTTGCCTCGTTCTTCCTCTAAACCCTAAACCAAACCAGAGAAGGACAGATCCACTACACCAAATCATGAAAGAAGCTGCCAATTTTTGTCTTCATACTTGCTTGCCAAACCCTTTTATCTCCTAGCAAGAAGCTGAAAACCCCACTTCAAATCTCACCACCTCAGTTGTTGAAAGTCGTCGGTTTTTCGCAACCACAGTTGCTGCCTCTTTCTTTCCGGCCACACAATGTACAAATCCAGAATCTCTTCCTTCTCTAGAAGATGCAAATTACTCAAATTCTTATCATATTGATGAGATTAGAGCCAAAGATTACTACCATCTCTCGCTAACTAATCATGTATGCTTTGATTACATCGACATTGGGCTTTTTGCTTTCTCTCAGTTTCACAACTAACTTTGCTTGACACACCCAACATCGGAGCTAATTGGTGCCTAGTGAGGGTTTGTAGCCCCCACTGGAATTTATATATATATATATATGTATATATATATACCATAAAAGTGATTTTTTAGGTTTAATACTCCATCTTCATCTGTACGCACAAGAGGCACGAATTAAACTTGCCCAACGCCTTCATTTTTTCCAATCTTGAGTTCTTGACCAAAGAAGGAATCCAATTTCTGACCATTCCACCAGGCCACCATCGTGTTCGTCGGTGACCAACCCTCTACTCCTCAGTCACGACCGGCGATTCGCCGACTCCAACAGTCCAGCGGCCCCACTCCAGACTCCTCTCCAGCGGCCGCAGGCCACCATCGTTTTAATATATATATATATATATAGGGTTCGAATTAAGTGTGAATGTGTGCTCTAATGTAAAATGTGTAAGAATAGGAATCGTTTGATGGAAAGGAATCAACGTGCGAATCATTTCACTAAAATGGAAAAGCAACATGTATGAGTTTTTGGCGATTTATTCATGTATTTTTTTAAAAAACGGACACTAGGACTATCCGCAAGATGTGTTTCAAAACTGTTTTTTTTTTTTGCATAAAATTGGTTGTAAGTATGTGCATAAGAAATGGCCATATGTGCATGAAAACTGGCAACATAGCTATAGTATGCGCATAAAATTAAAAATGCAATGCGCGAGTGTTTTGTGAATTATTCGTGTATTTTTCGGAAAAAAGAACATAGAGGACATTGCGAGATGTTAATCGAAACTGGATTTTTGTGCATCAAAATTGATTTTTGTCCATCAAAAATGGTTGTAAGTATGTGCATAAAGTGGTTGAATGTGCATAAAAAACCATAAATATGTGTTGGTGCAACAAAATATGTCGTATGTACGTAAAAACTAACCGTCCTATGTCCATCAAAACGAGTCGTGTGCATTAAAACAACTAAAATTGTATCTTGTTTACACGTGCATCAAAATTCAAAACTGACTAAATGTGCCTCAAAACTCGCAAATTGTGTATCAAACTATCTATGTGCATGGATATGTTTTGTGCATCAAAACCACTTGCGTCAAAATATCTTGAAAAAGTGTATCTTATCTATTTATTTGCATTAAAATAACAGAAAAGTATAGCTTATTTATGCATGTGCATCAAAACTAATACTATATGCATCAAAACTAACTAAAATATAGGAAAAAAATCCTTATTCATGCACATAAATTAGATACAAAAATAAAAAAAGTTCAAAATCGATGCACAATGTCAACAAAAAAATCAGTGAACAAATAGATTGTTTTGATACACAAAGAATTAGTTATGATGTACATACAAGGTGAAATGGGCGCACAAAAGTGTCTTTTTTATTTAGTGCATCAAATTCAAACTAATGTTATGTGCATCAAAACGACTAGAAAATGCATCTTATTTCGCATGTGCATCAAAAACTAGCTAACCATAGTACTCATAGGCATAACTAAATGTTAAAAATATAAAATAAATAAAATGTTTGAAATCATTGCACAAACAACTTTTTTTTTAATGCACAACAAAGGCGAAACTGATGTGTAGACTGTGCGTGCCCCCATAAATGGATTTTTCGAAAAAATATGTGATAATTCGGGAAAAATACACGAGTGCCATTTTTCACTTGTCTTTAATGAAAGTGTAATCTATGATTTCAATTTTTTGGAAAGAAACAAGATAGAAGCGCCCATTCGCACCCGACTCTTTTCCTATATGTAATAGCTACTTATGAAAAAAAATTCTTTTAATAGTTTTATCTATTTTTTCATAGGATTATATTAAAAATTAGTTTGTACATATCATTTACGTAAGATTATAAAGAGAGAAATCCGTCTACACCATTGATTCCTAAAATCCAATGTTCCACATTTGTTCTCACTTTACATATACGTTCTCATTTAATCCCCAATCTAAATTATCTAACACTAATAATATAATTTATTAAAATAATTTTATAAATTTAATTTATTAAAATTATGAGCCATTTTTACAATGGTTTTTGCTTTCTCCAACGGGGCCTATATATATACATAAAAAATAAATTGTGGAGAAATGATGTTATAGTAAAATATTAGCGGCCTTATGAATGTGGTCAAAAGGTCAAAGTGGTGGTAACAAAATATAAATATACTAGGTGGATGACCCGTGCTACGCACGGGTTTTCTTTGGTTGTATTTTGTATTGCCTAGGTAAAGGTTTTAAACTAACTATTGCAAGCAACAATGGTTCAAAATAGTTTATTTCCATGTATAATCTTAGAAAGCTAGCAAATTCATGACTATTGCGCTAAACACGTGAAAACTTATGTGTAGTTTATTACATGTTTTATCACATTTAAATATATTATAAATAAACTTAGGCTCCGTTCGGCAACGCTTATCTGGATACTTATAAGTATCCATTTCCTTATATGGAAAAAATAAGATTCATTTTATGTGTTCGACAAAATTTTCTTATTTGAAATAAGTTACTTATTCTGATACTTATCTGCTGAAAAAATAATCAGCACCCCTAACCTTATGTCAAATAAGCTAACTTTTCTACCAAAATATAAGTAAGCAGGACCCACGTGATTTCCCAATTAAATTTTATTTTTTATTTTTTTACCCTTCATTAAGCCATTTTTAGTAATTTTATACCTCTTGCTTAAAATATCAGCAATTCAGCTTAACGAACAAATTCCGGATTATTTGGAAAATAAACAACTCATATCAGTATCCCATATCAGCATCCACGATCAGCATCAATAACCATAAGTATCAGCATCAACATCAACATCAACATCAACACCGATAAGTACCGATTTACCGAACAGAGTGTTAATTATAAATCCTTACAACTTGTAAAATCATCCTCAAACACAAAATAAATGCTTGTAGTCATTCAATTCTTATTTGGTCATGGGCCACTATGATAGGCGAATTTTATATTTGAGCTAAATGACCTTGATGAACTAATTACTTTAATCCATGTATTCCAAAAATAAAAAAGCATAATATATAACATTCACTTCTTCCTCAAAAACAAAAAAAAAACATTCACTTAATGACATTCCATGTATTATATCCAACTATTGAATGCAAAATTAACGTACACAACTTTTGGAATTCTTACATACCTCACTACCTCAAAATTTTATTACACAACTGTTGAGATTCTTACATTACAACCAAAAAATAATTTTGAATTGATAAAAAAAATAATACATATAAAAGCCACCTATTGATATTCCTCCATTTATTAGAATTGTAAGTATTAAACCCTAATTTTATTACACACCTCTCTAAACTCCTTAAAATTTTACTACACAATTGTTGGGATTCTTACACATTAAAACAAAAACACAAAAAGACAATTCTTAGAATTCATTTTATTACATGTTTTTAATATTTAAATATTATAAATAAAATTAATAATTAATATAATTTTTTTCAACTACTTTAAATCAATATTGAGTAGTTATACTGATAAAAAAATATTAAGTATTTAGGGTTATCAATATGAATAAACTAATTTAATATTGCATCTCTATACTATTCAATTTCATTTTTTTACATTATCTATAAATTCTTTTATTATATTAACATTTTTAATTTGATATTAGATAATTATGTATTTATATAATTTACATGGTATTTATTTAATTTTTATTTATATACTTTTTTATTTTCTAACTTATATAATTGATCTTTGTAAATATTTATTTTTAGTACCCATTTATATTTTTTATTAATTAAAATAATTATATATACGGTTGGGTTATCAATATGAATAAACTAATTTAATATTACATCTCTATACTATTCAATTTCATTTTTTTACATTATCTATAAATTCTTTTATTATATTAACATTTTTAATTTGATATTAGATAATTATGTATTTATATAATTTACATGGTATTTATTTAATTTTTATTTATATACTTTTTTATTTTCTAACCTATATAATTGATCTTTCACATCCCATAAACTAACTTTCACAATTTCAAGTTGTTAAAATTATTGACATAATCGAGTGAAAATAATTGAAAAAAATAGATACAAAATATCAAACACAAATTAGATAAATAAAATTGTTTAATATCAATGCTAGATAATATAGCAATACAATTACTAAAATTTTATTTTACCTCTAGCGTAATCGTGATCGAACAAATCAACATCAAACAATGAGAATGTTGAAAACTACCTTCCTCCTACATACAATCAACATGAAGAGACAGAGAATCAAAATCAATATCAAAAAAAAAGTTAACCTTACAATATCTAGCCTATATAAAATACTCAAATTTGAAGAAAAACTAAAATTCAACAATGATGAATAATTAAACAAAAATTAACATATATATAGAGATTGGAGAGGGAAAGAGAAAGTAGACATTTTTACAAATGAAGGTGAAGCTCCAAAGAAGGGAGCTTAAATGTATCATTTCATTAGTAGTTACAATTTATAATTTATTAATGAATTCAATTCAAATTAAATTGGTTGGGGGTTACTAAACTATTGATTTGTCTACATTTAAAATTTTAAATTATGATAAATGCTTTTGCTTTATGGTTTTAAAGGTATAATGTATTTGATTGAACATGCTCACTTTAAAAACTATTTTATTTTATTTTTCATCTATTTATCTTATAATGAGAAAATAATTTGCCAAAAAACTCTCAAGCTCCTTGAGGTGGAGACTCTTTGTATTCAGCCAATTGAATTTTTGAAAATTGTAACTTTATATGAAGTTTAAGAGGCTAAATCACATTAAATACCATAAATTTCCATAATATCTCATATTGAATGTAAAAAAATAAAATCATAGATCTACATGTAGTTAGGATTAGGATTAGGATATGATAAGATGTATAGAATGTGAACATTCATCATAAAAAACTATTCTTGTACAAATATTTTATTAGTATAAAATTACGATTTTTATTTATAGGCTTGATTTATTTTAGAATGATTTTTAATTACAATTTCAAAGCTAATTTTGTATTTTTTATACTTTGAAAAGTTGAATATAATACATATATAATCAAAATATAATATATACATTAAGTGTTAGAATGATTTTTAATTACAATTTCAAAGCTAATTTTGTATTTTTTATACTTTGAACAATTGAATATAATATAATACATATATAATCAAAAAATAATACCACCGATATACCACCGATGTTCTTGGGAATAATAATATAAAAATGTTTGTTAAAATGAAATTACTAATTCTATTAACCATATACTTTATATAAAATGATATCAAATTTATGTGCATTATTTGTGAAGAGGATATGATGCGTCCCTCGTATGGGATGCGACGGATCGATCGGTGTTTGAGTATTGTGTCTCAAAGAGTGCGGCGGAAGGCTTGATTGATTGAATTGTGGCACGAACACACAAGAACAATTGCATGAAACGAGAGCTTTGATTGTATAGAGGTGGCGGCGCAAGCACAAGGATAAAACAAGGAGATCAACCTCGACTTTATTAAACCCTAATGTGCGCTGATAATAAATGAGCTCGAGAGCTCCTTATAAAGAGGTGGCTCTCGAAACCCTAACAAGCAATAAGGCTTAATGGACTAGGGTTTGCATGCAAGCAAGGCCCAACGTCCAAAAGCCCATAAAACATAAATAGTAATACTAAAAATAGCAACAACTAAAATCCAGAAAGACATAAATAGAAATATGATAAAATAGGGAAATATATAAAATATGACTAAGTCCTATGCCAAGGGGGTCGCCAAGGCCTAGGGAGTCGTGGGCTAGTCGGGATCGGATCCAAGCATAGGCAAGGTCGCATCAGGATAGTATTATAGACATATATTTAATCTATAGGTTTGTAATAGTAGAATTAGTATTAATATTTAAACAAAATGATGTTATAGTAAAATTGTAGCGGCCTTATGAATGTGGTCAAAAGGTCAAAGTGGTGGTAACAAAATATAAATATATTCTTCGTTACATCAATAAGGGAGTCTGTTTTCTTCCTGGTTTCTCCCTCCATCCAAAATTTGACATGGCATCGCTCACTGGGAATGCCTTCCCGCTGATGATCTACAAACCAGGAGTCCCGCTGATGATCTACAAACCAGGAGCAGGAGAAATTTCTCTGAGGAGAAGTTCAAGTTTCTTCTCGGTTCTTCCGAAGGTTTTTAAGTTTGAATTTACATAAGTAGTTGTATTAGAAAATTTTCTCCCTTCTTCGATCAACGCCTAATTGAAGGTTTGTGAAGTAGATTGGTCATTGGCAGCGTATTTGTTTCTTTCATTAACGCACAATTTTTCATTAACTCAAGGTTGTGAAGTAGATTACTAGCGTTGCTTGTGAATTTGTGTAGATATCATCACTTCCCGGCCGCAGCGGTCGCCGTAGGAATGTGATGTATTTCCTTCGTAACATTCCGGTAGGTGGATTTTGATCGTATTGATGATTAAGTAGTAATAAATTAATTCTGAATCTGGATGGTTTGATCTTTCAGGTATCTCGGTGTTCCTCTAAATATGAGGAGGCAATTGCTTGTGTTGATCGTTCGGAATCCGAGCCTCCGTTTGAGAATCAAAATGCTGCCGCCGAACAGCAAGTCTGGAAAAAACAATCAGCGCCAAAAGCAAAACTCCGCGTCCAGATTACACTCACTATTGTGTTAGCGGTAATAAGTTGGATCGCTACGATAGCACCGGGAGTGATCGTAAATGAATTTTACAAAAAAGAAAATGTCCTACGTCAAAAGAAGATTGCGCAGATAGCATACTCATAGCCGATAGCATTCCTATAAAGTAGAAGATACTGGAAGAGGAGAAGAGTGTGAAGAAGAGATCGATGTTAGATTCCGGGGACCGAAAGAACAGATGACGTGTCGGGGTTTTTTACCACTTAGCATATAAAGTCGGGATCCACCATTTTTACCCAAAAGGGTGGGTTGGGTTTCACTCTCCTTTATATGCTAGTGGGATTTGCTTATGGATTATGGATTCTCGATGTGGGATGTGCTTATTTTTATCATCCAACACGCTATTTTTTTTTAATGGATCTAGCTTCTCAATCAATATATATTATAAAAGCTTACCGTTTTTAAGCCACCATGTTGATTCTGACCCCACCTCTTGTTTTTAAAAATAATTTTTATTTAAATTATTTTAGTTCTCCTAATTAAATTCCTTTTATTTATTTTATTTGGCAAAAGATTTTTTTTCCCTTCAAATTCCTCATTGATCGAATGCTTTTGGTTTAAGATAAGATTTTATTAAAAAAAATTCGTTTCCACATTGAATGATGTTTTTTAAAGATATATTTTAATATTGAATGATTATATTTTTTTAACGTTGAATGAAGCTTAAATATATAATACCCTAGAATGATTTTTTTAAAGATAGGAAATTGTAATCACAATGATAGAATATTATATAATTTTGTCTTTAATTAATCTATTAATTTATCTCAATATATTAAATTATTATTATTTAAAGATAGTGTCTATTTTTTTATTGTACTATTTATAAACCATGACATTCCATAAGAACTAAAAAAAGACGAAGGAAAGCTACAAGTTGAAGAAATCGATTGCAGGTATTTCAATTAGAATTCAATTTTTCTTTTTGGAGATCGATTGCTTGTATTTCAATTAGAAATCAATTTTATTTTGGAAATTGTATTTTTTAAAGTTAGTAAATTTTTAGCCTACAGATTTTAGATTAATCAATTCTACAAAGGTTGCGGTCTTCTTTTCAAGCCAAGCAGGTTAGTACTCCATAAATTTTTGAATTATTACGGAGTATTAACTAAAGACATCAAATTAGTAAATTTTTAGCCTAAAAGTTGCATATTGATCAATTTTACACAGGTTGCAGTCTTTTTTTTTTATAAGGTAAGAATTCGGAATACCAAACAAGCTTGGTAATCCGAAAGATCGTAGTAAAACGGCAGTCGAGAGCGGCTAAAAGAGTAAAAAACAAACATGAATAGCTATGAAAGGTACAACATCCCGAAAAATAAGAACTAGACGAGTTTGAAATCAGGTTGAGTAAAGCACTATATGAATAACGACGCAGGCAACAAGCCAGAGTGGGTTCGGTGGATCGGAACAGTGGAACCACCCTCGAAATAGTTGTTCTTGTTCGTGCTTGAAATTCTCAAAAACAAGTTTTTAAAAAACAAAAATCCGACAAAAATGAGATGCTTTCTCAGCAAGATCTATGGCCTCCTCGGCCTTACGAATCGATTCAAGTTGTCCCAACAAAAGCTTTCTCAGCATATGGGGTCAATTTTTCGAGAGATTTCCTGTTGTAAAGTCCGGCGACGCCATCGGCAAGGATAGAAGGCCGCCGGAAAAAATTCCAACAGAAGAAAGGATTGCAACAAGATGAATGGGAAAAATTGGCAAAAAGCCTTTTTGAATTGAGTAATGAAATTTCATTATCCAGTAAAAGTAGAGGAGCTCAGAAGGGTTGGCTACATCTTTTGCAAATCTTGGAAGGCCATCACTCGCATGATCTTCTGTGTTCCTGATTGAGATTTGAGAAACTTGGGGTTTTTGAGGTTGGCGACTACATGAGGAGTTAGGGTTTTTTTTTTGGGAGTGTTTTTATCACAATTTTAAAACGTTAGCCTCATTAAGATAATAGTACTGGTTAGGTTGCAGTCTTCTTTTCAAGCCAAGCAGGTTAGTAATTTTTTTAATCCAGGATGTATTATTTTTCACTCCTTGATGCAGGTTAGTAAAATTTTCAATCTTGCATGTATTATTTTTTATTAGATTTTTTTTGCTCTTTTTAGTTATTAACTATGTAACATACTAAGTTACTAACATTATCACGAGTCTTCTTATTATTACGTTAGTAAATTTTTTAGCGTAAGGTTAGTAAAATTTTAGCGTACAAGTTGTAGATCTATACTACATATATAAAGTTGTGCACATGTCATATTTAATGCACTTAATGTTATTTTCTAATTGTTTTTTCACCTTTAATATGATTTATACTACATAGATAAATTTATGTACAAAACCACATTCAATGGCACATTTATTACATAATATTTATTTTTATGAGAACTTATCATTTTAAATAATAAAATAATTCTATATAACTTGGTGGTAAAGAATCTTTCAAACTGCTTATAGATCACAATTTAAATCTTGACAACTATTTGTTTTGGTAGATAACACACTCTTAGTTTTGAATTGTTGATATATTATCTCATATGTACTATATGCATTGTCAATTACACTATTAAATACCAAGGTAGATCCTTTTATTCACAGTTAGTATTAAGGCTTAATTATAATTGGTATATACTATTATATATTATCATCCTTTATTGGCCATTGTTAATTTGTTTCATATATTTTATTTAATTGAAATACTTTACTATTTAATCATTGGTATATTATATTTTAGGTACCATTGTGTATAGTCAATTACACTATTACACTATTATATAATAAAACAAATTTTTTTAGATTCACCTTAATTTTTATTTTTGAAATTTATATATTAAAATGTTATGTACTAGGTGAACATATTAAATTTATGAAAAATATCTCACTATATTATGTTGATTTATTATATGTTAATATAAAATTTTGGCTCAATGGTTGAAGCTTTGACAATTATATTGGAGGTTTAAGGTTCGATTATTCAAATAATCACTTTAGATAACTTTTTTACCACAATCAAAAGACCCCCTACAAAAGACTAAATTCAATTTAAATTTGATATTAAAAGTATGTGAATGATATATAAAAACTTTATTATGCTTATATTACAAATTGCACATGTGTGTGAAAAATGATATATGATTTTGATTATTAATTAATTATACATCAATCTATTTTATTATATGTAGTTATAAGGTGACTCATATTTTTTTAAATATTTAAAACGATTTGTTATAATTAATTTATAAAAAAATTATAGTTGTTATTAAACATATGAGCTAAGTTGTATTAGAAAAATACACAGAACAATGTAAATTAATGTGTTAACTAATATATGATTTTGATAAGTATACACCAATTCATTTGATTACATTATGTAATAAGGTGATCCAATTCTTTCAAACAATCAAAACGACTTTACTATATATTTTTAATTTAATGCAATTTTATTAGATATAAGAGTGCATTTAAAATTTTAGATGAATCTCTTTTTATTTAGCCTACACTTGCTATAGGATCAAATTCAATTTTTAGATGGATATTAAGACAATTTCAAGTGATACAATAAGGCTATATATAATAGACGAAATCATTCATAAAAAAATAGATTTATTATACCCCTATCGTGAATCTTAATGAATTTTTTTTGAAAGCGTTACTAGGCTAATCCAAATCACTAAAGCTATAATCTTACAACATGCGAATTTATATATCATCAAAATCAAATAAATATTTTTTTATTGATGTCTTGAAATATTTAAAATCCTTTTATTTAAAGTTGGAGGATTTGCGAAATAATCAACTATCTTAATTTAAAATAGTTAATTTTGCAACTTTTGATATTTCAAATAACAATAATAACATTTGATATTACACATTAAATTATAAACCTTTGATATTAGATACAAAACACAACGTCAAACAGAATTGTAGACATTATAGCTAACAAAACATAATATAAAATTTAATTTCTATCTTTTTATTTCTCACTATATACGTCTTTTATTATTGTATGAACGCATCATAATTTCATCCACTATGAAGCGAAAAATAGAAGACTACCCTTAAATTGCAAGAAAGATTGATCGAATCGAAACACGAATTGAGACGGGGAGAGTGAATGTGAGAACGCAAGACATGAAGGTTTTTGGTGGATGGTAATTAGGTTTGCCCAAAAGAACTTTTTTAAAGTTCAAATTTCTATGATTTTTATTAAATTAATTTCTTTTTATTGTGATTTGTATTATTTTTGTAAATGCTTGAAAACATCTATGCATTTCAAATATTAAAATATAAAATTTGCCTCGTCCAACGGACGGGCTTAACTTGGCTAGTTGTTTAAAAGTTTGAAATCTTGAGTACATTAAAAAGACTGGCAGATTGTTTTTTTTTAAATTATAATTTTTGGCTCTTTTTTTGTTATGAAGTATGTAATATTATCATGTGTCTTTTTTATGTATTACTAATTTAGGTACTACTAATTTATAGGCATATTAATGGCCAACTTTATTGACGAGCTTACTAAAGTCAAAACGGATTATACAATTATAGTGTGCGTCATAGCAATGTGAAAGAAGAAGAACTTTAAAGGAAAGGAAGACATTGAAATGATTCTTTTAGATGAAAAGGTTTAATCTTTTTAATGATTTTGTATCTATCATATATATAATTATTAGTCATATATGTATTAACGTCTTTTATTGATGCAGAATTGCAAGATTGAAGCCACCATCCCATCTTTTTTTGTCAACAAATTTGTGAAAGTCGTAAAGGAATATTCAGTTTGCAAGATATCTAATTTTGGATTGGATAAAAATGTTGACAAATATAAGGTTACCGAACATCCTTATAAAATAACTTTCTATTATACTACAACGATTCTCTTATGCAACAATGCTTCTATCCCATCAAATGACTTTACATTCGTTGATTTTGATAGCATTGTGTCAGGAAAATTCAAAGACAATGATTTCGTAGGTAAAGTTTTTGCAAATACTATTTATTTGGATTTTATAGATGTTGTTGGTGAGTTGATTGAATTCAATGATATCAAGATGTGTAAAAAAGATAAAGGAGAAATAAAAAAAACTTGAAATCAAACTTGGAGATCAAAGGTATGTTTTTATATATTATAATTTTATTTATATATGTTATGATATTAACCAATTTTTGTTTATGTATCTTTTTCAGTAACAATACCCTTAATTGTACATTATGGGAAAAATATGCTGATGAAATGTCAAATCATATCAAAACACACAAGGATGAACGTGTTGTTATAATTTTCCAATTTTTCAGGTTCAAATTTTATGGAGGTAACAGTACTTAAGCATTCAAACTAACATAATGTTTTAATTTTTAAATACATATATAGAATTTTTTGGTTTTTTAGTACACTTTAATGCGGGTAAATTTATAATAACAAATGGACTCTTTGGCTCTAAGCTTCATTTTACTCAAAACATTCCCGAAATTGAGAATTATATTTTTTTTTTGATTAGGTAAGAATTAGGAGGCACCCCTTACGGGGGGCGTCCTAGAGCATCCTTTCGGATGAGAACTTGAAGTTCTGGATGAGTCATTATGGACTCGACGGGGAGACTATGGCCCAATTTAGCAATTTTATCGGCCACAGCATTACACTCCCTAGGAATATGATTAATCCTAATATCATGAGCTCCAGTAATGGAGACAAGGATGTCGGAGATTATTAGTTCAATCTCCCAAGGACATTTAGTTATTCCTTTGACCGCGTTGATGACTTGGAGGTTGTCCCCTTCGATTTCAACATTTCTTAGATTTCTGTTTCGCACCTCTCGGATAGCCTCTCTGAAGGCTAATGCTTCCGCTTTAAGGACTGAAATTTTGCCAAAGTTACACATTTTCAAGTCGAGAACCTGACCCAGATGATTCCTTGTCACAATTCCTCCCGTTGCTTGGTTGTTGGGAAGCCTAGATGCATCAAAATTGATTTTCACTTGGTCTTGTCTTGGTTTTTTCCATATTTCGGACCTCTTTCTTCGTTTGTTTTTTCTGCACAGTTGGGTTGCCTTATTGATTTCTTCATCTTTCGTCCATTGTCTTGCCATTTCCCAGTTTTTTATCTGATTTCGAATGTAGCTTGTCAAGTCTACGATGCCATTATTCTGATCCTGTTGGAAAGTTAATTTATTTCGTTGATGCCAAACGCTCCACCAAGTAACCGCTAGTTCTGTGATCTCTTGTTTCCCTAATAGTTGTTTAATTTCATTCAGGACTATCCGTGGTGTCTTATTACTAGTATCTATACTTCTAAGAATTTGAGCCGTGTTTGGGTTTACTTTGTTTGTTATATGTATCATATACGGGCATTTAGCAAGAATATGGTTTGTGTCTTCCATGGAGCAGTCACTTAGGATGCAACCACCAGGCGTGCTTTTGTGGGGAGTCCATTGCTATCGATTTTCCATAAGAAGTTTTTGACTTTCGGGTATATATCAAGTTTCCATATCCAGTTGTTAAGGCTTGGAATTTGCCCTTCTATGTTGGTAATGAGGTTCACAGCCGAAGCGGTAGAGAACCATCCATTTTTGCTTGGCGCCCAATATAGTCTATCTTGTATATAGTTGTCTAGTATCGACACTGCTTGGACTTGTTCCACTATCTCATCTGGTAGAACTTGTCTTAGTTGTTCTATTTTCCATGTTCTATCGTAAGAGATCCATTCATCAACTTTTGACGATCGATCAATTGTTGCAGGGTTTTTTGCATGGGTGTGTAATGGGCCTATAAGATGCCATCTATCGTTCCAAAAATTGATTGTTCTACCATCCCCTATTTGCCATATTAGCCCTTTACAAAACTCTTCCCTGAGGTTTATAAGCTTTTTCCATTGCCATGATGTGTTCTATTTTGGCTTATACGTGAAAAAATCATCGTTCTTGAGGTATTTTTCCGTAACTATTCTTACCCAAATGTTATTTGGTTATGCTAAGATTTTCCATAATAATTTCATTTGCAGCGCTTTGTTCATATGTTCTGTCTTCCTTATTCCTAGGCCGCCTAATTCCTTTGGTTTGCAAATTTTGTCCCATCCCACAAGAGGTTTGTATTGCCTATCTTTGTTCTAGAAGAAACTCTTGTTAATTCTATCCATTTCATTATGTATGGAGTTAGGGAGCATGAAGCTTTGCATTACATAGTTGGGTTTTGTTGCAAGGTTAGCTCTAATTAATGTTGTTCGTCCCTCTTGAGAGAGTGAATTGGCTTTCCATTTAGTAAGTTGCCTTTGTACCTTACTTACAGATTCCTTGAAAGTGTCTTTGTTAACCTTTCCATTAATCATCGGGCATCCCAAGTACTTTTCAATATTTGTCATTGTCGGGATTCCTAGCGTTTGATGAATTATGTTTCGCTGTTGGGCATTCAGGTTTTTAGAGGTTTGGAAAGCCGATTTGGTATAATTAACCTTTTGGCCTGAGATTCTACAGAATTCATCGATTATGTTTTTCACCTTTACACATGATCCCTGCGATGCTTTGGAAAAGATTATAATATCATCAGCAAAGGCAAGAAATGGAATTCTAGTTCCACCTCGAGATATAGGAAAATCGATCGACTTTTTGTCAGTTTCGCTTGTTAACTGCAATTTTCGAGCCAGGATTTCCGCCGCAAGAACAAAGAGAAATGGTGATAGTGGGCCTCCTTGTCTTAAGCCTCTTTCCGGTGTGAAAGGTTCTGTAGGTCCATTATTAACAAGGACTGATAGTGTTACAGAGCATATACATTCTCGAATCCACCCCACAAACTTCTTATCAAATCCAAACTTGTTTAGGACATTAATGAGGTAATCCCAATCGACTCTGTCGTATGCCTTTTCCATATCCAATTTAATTGCAACCCACCCATCTTTGGCTTTACTATTTCTAAACGAATGTAGAACCTCGTGAGCAATAAGAACATTATCTTGGATGGCTCTATTTGCAATAAAGGCTCCTTGAAGCGGATGTGTGATCTTACTTATTACTTTCTTTAGTCGTTCCGTTATGATTTTTGAGATGATTTTGTATATTGTGGAACATAGACTAATTGGTCGATAATGGTTTGTAGAATTCGGGTTCTCAGTTTTCGGTATGAGGGTTATGAAAGTATGGTTTATTTGTTTTAGTATCTTACCTGAGTGGAAGAAACTTTTTACTGCTTTGGTTACCGTTGGGCCTACAATATCCCAATATTTTTTATAAAATTCTGCCGTAATCCCATCAGGTCCTGGAGATTTGTCTGAACCAAGGTTCATGACCGTAAGTTTAATTTCCTCATTTGTAACTGGTTGTAAGAGCATCATGTTATCTTCTTCCGTTACTTCTCTAGTAATTAGGTTCATATAGTCACATGCATTCCTGAGGTTGGTTGCTTCTTTTGTGTATCGTTTCTTGAAATCATTCCTTATTTCTTCGCGAATATTTTCTATCCCTATGATTTGTGTACCATTTGCTGTTCTTATTTCTTTTAGCATTTTCCTATTACGTCTTCCACTAGCCACCTTGTGAAAGTACCCTGAGTTTGCATCTGACAGTTTAATGTGCTTCGTTTTTGCCCTTTGTTTCCAATAAGTTCTATGGTAATTCAAGATACACTCTTTCTTTTTTAGCAAGCGGATTTGTTTTTGTATCATGTCTGGTTGGGGTGAGATTGTTATATTCTTCTGTAGTTCAAGAAGTTGATCTTCTAGTTCTTTTAATTGTTCGAAAATATTCCCTAGTGTGTGCTTATTCCACCGTTTTGCATGTTGCTTAAAGAGTTGCGTTTTTTTAACTAGTTGGAACATGTTAGAGCCTTGAAATTGAACCCTCCAAGCTTGTTTTACTACATTTTTAAAGTCTTTCCTGTACATCCACATTTTTTCTAATTTAAAAGGTTGTGCTTTAATCATCTCGTTGTTGCTTAGTTCCACCGATATTTTGCAGTGATCCGAGCTTGTGAAGGCGTGGTTTTTTGTACTTATGTTTGGGAACCATTGGATAATATTGTTGTTGGCTAAGGCTCTCTCCAATTTTTCATAAATGTTATCGATTCTGTTTTATTCTTTCTCCAAGTAAAGGGATTTCCAACGGTCGGAATGTCTTCAAGGAGACAGTCGTTTTTGAAGTTTATTAGTCTATCAAATCTATGCGGTTCCGGGTGGGCTCCTCCTTTTTTTTTCATTAGGTTCTTGGATTTCATTTAGATCTCCTATAATTAGGTTCGGTAAGCTAGTATTTTGTAAAGTTTCGGTTAGCTCATTCCAAAAGGCGTCTTTATCTCCAGCATTGGGTGGAGCATAGACAAAGCAAATAGCAAGAGAGTTTTTTGTAATAAGATGAATATACTTTAGAATAATGTACCTTGTTGCTTGAACAAGCACTGTGATTTCCTCATTTATAAGTTGGTGCGCTTTCCAAAAGACTCCTAGGCCACCGGCTCGACCAATAGCTGGGGACCACAAGACATTGTCAAACCTAGCTCGCCGCCAAACCTGGTCACTAGGAAGGGTATCGGTTTTTGTTTCGCCTATTGCCATTTTTTGAATTTTTTGGATTTTGCAGAAGGAATCAAGTTCTGGCCAGAACGATTTCCTCCCAATCCCTCTGCTATTCCAAAATCCTATCTTCATAATAACTTATTTTCTTTATCCAATTCTCGCTTCTTATACTTGTTCTAGTGTTGGTCAAGACATGGTTCATCTCACTCCAAATTTGTTTCATCTTTCTGATTCTACTAACACATCTACAATGGTCAACATCTTTATGCAACATGATTATCCAGTCTAGAACAAATGCAAGAGTCTGGTGGTGGTTTTGTGAATCTTTTTTACCCCTTTTAATGTATTTATCCAACCAACTAATCTGAATATAGCTGTCAAGCCAACGAAAAAGGCTCATTCTACAAATCTTAGAACCCTTTTGAAACCTATTTATACATGTTAAATCAGTCCGAGTTCGTTTACAATCACTATCTTTCATTTGCAACCTGCTGTATTCATACATCATAATCAATCGGTTATCGAGTACATAATTTATGTAGTACTTACATGTTTTCATAGTCCTCTTCCTTCCATTTAGCATAATCCAAAGGCAGCTACAACCGAGGCTTACAGGACCATCCCACCTCTTGCTGAGCGTAGAGGTTTGATTTCTTTGTATCCATAAAGTGAGCAGCCCTTGAGCCGAATGCGCCTTGCTTTCTTTATAGCGCTGACGCCAGCGACGCTTATATAAGGGATTCAAATTCAGCATAGCTCCTGCATTATTGAGGACATACAAAACTGCACCATAACACCAATCAATTTCACCCAAATTTATAGTAATAACTAGGCCACTCATCTTGTTTTTAGGCTGAAAGAGCAGCAAGGTTCTAATTTTCCCCAAATTCCAACTATTCTCATTACCCAATCCAAGTTCATACTGATATATAATCTGCATACTTTTCTCACTGTTCCAATTTCGAGGTCTCCTCAAGTTAGAAGTTAAGGAAGGGTGGGTATAAATATCATTGGAGTGAGTGTTATTAAGCCTAGATAAACCACGGCTCTTATCTGTATTCATAATCATTCTTGGAGTATCTTTTGTCCTAAGGTCATGATTCTTTAATCCCCAATACCAGGGAAGGAGGGGAGTATTGTGTTGACCACAAATAAATAAATTTAAATACCTAGTTAAGCTGCAACAAACCAAAGCAATTTTCTTTAAAACAAGGATCATTACTGGATCACCTTTACGCCCACTTCCTATGTAATCTTGAGATTGCTTGTCTTCAATCCTTTTCTTTTTCCCCAGCCTTCTTGTCTGACAACTTGAGTTGGATTCAGCAATTTCCTGTTGTATGTAATCTTCCACATAAAAAAGATAAAGAACATCAGGTTTGCATATATGGTAGGTTCTAGAACACACTAAGCATCCATAACAATTGTGTAGCCAGCCTTGCAGCTTCATCCGTTTTACAATCATATGATCAGGAAAGTAAGCCACCTTACTTAGGTCAGAATTTTGCACAGTCACATAGCTGAAATGAAAACCCTTGGAATTTTTTATAGAATTGATAATAGGTTGCAGGAGGCTTAAGCAAAGAGAGCCAAGCCTACTACATATATTTCTCTTCTTAAAATTAAGGAGATTAATGTTCTCATGAACACCAGAGAGTTGGCCCAAAAAAGCCTGCATATCCATTTTTCCTTTGCTTTTACCCTTTTCTTTCTTGGTTCCCGAAGGACCTGCCTCTAGAGGCTTCGAGCAATTGCCACCCTTAAAGGTCCCATGGACCATGGTAGGCATTGTTTCATGTTGTTCAAGCACATGATCATTGAGATCATTTTCTTTAGAAAAAGAGGAGTCAGAGCAAAGTTCCTTCTTAAAGGACTTATTCTTTTTGTTTTTCTCCATTAAGCTAACAAAGACACCAACAACCCTCAGAGAAAGCTCACAAATCGTAACAGAGAAAGCAAAACACAGAGAGAGAGTAAAGAAGAAGGTAGTGTACCAGTCCAAGATACAGTACGCATATATATAGACAAATCGATTATTAAATATGCAAGGCATGGAATTATCATGTCTAGAAAGCATTTTAGGAAGGAAGTACGACCTGATGGTACCCTTTTTCTTGAGCTTTTCCTCTGGCTCCTCCCCAAAACGAGAAGGAGCAGTTGTCTTCATTCCTTTTGACATGAACACCCGGAGATCCCGCTGAGAGACCAACCCCCCAGGCAACAGAGCCAAATCCCCCACGGAGCGACCCTTACTGTTCCGTAGGCACCCCAACCCTAATCTCCAAAGCCAACGCAACTCAAACTTAGCCAACCCCTTTTTTGCAGCCTTTCTTCGTGGACAGGGGTCGATTGATGGCAAGCAATCGCCGAAAACACCTATGGCATCGGTGATTATCAGAGTCGGATGCTTAGGCGTGATACAGATATCGCAATTTTTGGGATTTTTTCGAGAATCCTTCTCGGATACGCTTCTACATACTTGCACAAAGCCATATGAGACCAAAAACACCAGGATTGAGGTCTGGATTACACTAGATTTGGTGAGATTTCTCGGGTTAGGGTTGCGAGATTTGGGGCAAAAGGGGGGGTTCACGGGGAGAGAGGTTTTAGGGCTCATTTCTCCTTTTGAAATTGAGAATTATATAAAAAGGTAATCTATTCAGTTTATTTGAAATTGAGTTCACAATAAACTGTCACTAATATATTGCTTATAAATTTGCAGTTCTTCTACTACAAATGATAAATCTGGTACAGTACGTGGCATCACCCATGTAATTACTACATATTCCGACTCGAAAGAAGACAAATTCTTTCACCCATCATATAAAAATTCTCTGATAGAGATGAAGGATTTAGAAAAGGTTATGTCTACTTTGATTTGTTGATAATTATACAAATCAATATACTATAACTAAAGTCGAATCCTTCTATCCTACGTGTCGTCGTCTTAACTATGCCACATAGACGTTTTGATTTTTCTATTTACCTCTTTGCCCTTCGTTTATTTAAGTATTTACATTATTATATTATAATAATATTTCTTATATTATTAATATAAAATTATATCTAGAGATCTTAAAATTTGGCAAGTTGTGTTAGGAGCATAATCCATTATGGAACAATTTTATTGAATATAATAATGTTACTAATATATAAGTATATTAAGAGATCTTAAAATTTGGCAAGAAACATACTCTTCATTATGAAATAATTTTTTAATATAATAATGTTACTACAATCATATTTATATATCTTAAAATTTGGCAAGTGATAGAAACATAATCTTCATTATAAATATTTTTCAAATACTAATATAATAATATTACTATTTTTTAGAAATATTAAGAACATAACTATTATATTTGAATTATTTTGAAATGCTGATCAATATTCAATTTATAATATTAAATCATACATTAAAATCTATATATTATAAATCATGTGCAAGACATGTCTATAAAAACCATATTTTTCAACTATTATTTTTGAATACGTAAAAATTTATTTTCCTAATGAATTATTATTGGTTTTACATTCTAGAAAAAAGTTAAATAGAAGATTTTATTAAATTAAATTATTTAAGCTAACTTGATCTATTATTCAATTTTGGATATTAATGATAAAAAAGTATTCTAGAATCTAGAAAATATTTAAGTTTATCTTATTTATGCAAATTAAAAACTAATTTGTGTTTAAAGATCGGGATTATTTGTCACTAGACAATTGATGTATTATTTTTTAAATCAAAACCCGTACAAGGTACGGGAATATATGCTAGTATTATAATAAAGGAGGAACATGTAAGCTAACTTTAAATTTATATACAGGATGATATCGGTTTAGTTGTTGCTATTGTTGTTGATATTGAAAATAAAAGTAATTGGTATTACAATGCATGTCAAAGGTGTGTTAGAAAGCTTGAGCCTGAAGGTGATAAATTTTATTGCAAAGGTTGTAGCTTCAAGTGCAATAGCTTCACTATTAATTCCGGGTGGTAGAATGGCACATTCTAGGTTTTCTATACCTATTAATATACATGGGGAGTCAAGTTGTCAAATCAGGCCAGGCACACCAATAGCTGAGCTCTTAGCAAAGACATATCTTATTATATGGGATAAAGCTCCAATGACTAACAAACATTGTTTTGAGGCATTAGATAGAAGTTTAAGAGATGTCTTTAGACACTCTAACCCACGAAGTTTAGAACAACTGTTGGATCAGTGTTAGGGAACTAACACTGGAACAATGGTTTTTCTATTCGAGAAATCGAAATTTTGATAATAACAAACAAATATGGAACTGATTCCCTTGACAAGTGATTTCAGGAAAGATAACAGGTTCACAGGAAATTAAAGGGAAACGCTTCCATAATGATATCTGAGTACGTGGCAAATAAAGTAAAGGATAAAGAAGACTTTTTACTATTGTCTTGGACGGCAAGCCAAGTTCCGAAAGAATAGAAATGCAAAAAGGGTACGCTGGTCTTTTTGAATAGTATCGTACTCCCCAAGACAAGAAGGGCAAATGCGTCATAAGCTAAAAGTGGAAACTCTATAAATAGTATGCGATGCTGCTAGGTCAAATAGCTCTCTAATGCAAAGTACCAGATCTGAAAAAGGAAAGTGAGAAAGTGAGAGCCCGAGCTAATCCAGAGAAGACGACGATCCAGAAGTTCAAGAAGGAAGTCAAGTGACCAGGCGATGGAGATTGCGTGAAGATCACCATCGGCCTGGAGAGTTGGTTCCTGTGCTAAAGGGAACTGCACAGGAACGAGTCAGGTTCACCATCTATATTCAATTGTGTTTAGATCTAGGAATCACTATGACTTAGTCGTTAGTATTGTTTGTGAGTGGGATTGCGAACAATAGAGAAGTTCGACTTTGTATTGTGTATCTTGAGATCTATCAATAGTAATATAGTGTGTGTTCAAAATCCTCCAAGGGAGGTAGATGTTTACTCTTCAGCTAGTTGGTTGAAGAGGTTCCTCTATAAGGAACTGTGTCCTTGTCTTTGTTCCGTATTTTACTTTCTGTGTTGCTTTATTCCGCTGCGTAAGGGAACTATCACTGGAACAGTTCCCGACCTGTCTTAACTAACACAGATCTACGATCCTACAATTGGTATCAGAGCCAGGCTCTAGATTTTCTGTAAAAACTTGCAGGATGTCTATGGAAATGTCTTCAGATCTTAGCGTTGTTGGACACGGGAACAACAAACCACCTAGGCTGATTGAAGGGCGGTTCGAGCGATGGAAAGGGCTAATGAAAGACTGGATGCGAAGTCACAATTACCAAGCGTGGGCAGTAATCGAGAGAGGAAACTTCACCATCAACCCAGAAATCGAGAACGATCTCACCAAGTGGGGACCCAACGAGTGGAAATGTATGGAGGCAAATTTCAAAGCAAAAATGTACCTCAATAATTCCATGAGGGAAATCGATTCAGCCAAGGTGGGAAACCTAAAGACTGCTAAGGAAATGTGGGATGTTATCGAGCAGATGCACATGGGAAGCTCAGATCTAAAGGAAGATCATCAAATGGATGTTCGTCAGGAGTTCTACAATTTCAGGATGGAACCTGGAGAAACTGTATCATCCTATCAGTTCCGTTTCGAAGGATTACTGACTAAACTTGAGAATTTGGGAATCTCCGGGAGTGAAGTCACGGAACGAATGAAGGTCAAGAAGGTGATAGATGGTCTTTCCGGAGAATGGACCCACGATCGAACAACGTTCAGGGAAAATCCATCCAACAGGAACCTCATGCTTCATGAGATCTTTGGGAAACTAAAGACGTATGAGAGAAGGAGGAACTCTGACAAAGCTCAAGACAAACCTGGAAAAGGAATAGCGCTTAAACTTGAGAAGGTGCTCAAGTCTGTCCAGGAACAGTGTGAAGAATTTGAAGATGAGGAAGAGGATGACATAGTACTCATCACAAAAGCACTACGCAATCTCTACAAAAAGGGAAAGTTCTAGAAAAATTATGGAGGGAACAGTCACTCAAGAGATTACAGCAAGTCCAGAGAAAAGGATGCCAAGGATATTACATGCTTCAAGAAGGGTCACTACGCCAAAGCTTGTCCTCTGGGAAACGATGAGAACAAGTCTGGGAACAAAGCTTACATAGCAACATGGGATGATTCAGATGATGAAGATCCTGAGGCTTGGGCTACACCAAACCTGTATGCTATGGCTATCAAAGGAGATCCGAAGGAACCACAAGAGGATGTGAAAGCGAGGGGGAAATGTATGTGGTTCATAGACAGTGCATGCTCCAACCACATGACAGGAGACAGGAACAATCTAACCTCGCTTAACACCCAGGTCGAAGGAGGAAATGTTTCCTTTGGCAACAGAAACAAAGGAGCAATTCAAGGTTCAGGGGAAGTCAAACTTAACAAATCAATCAAAGTCAATAATGTCAATCTGGTGACAGACCTTGGGTATAACTTACTATGTGTGGCACAACTCTGTGATCAGGGGAACAATGTTGTTATCTTTGATTCAAATGAATGTCTGGTGGTGAACAAAGAGACTAACAAAGTTATTCTTAGAGGAAAACGATCCAACAATGTCTACATTGTTGATCAAGATTTTCAACCTCCTAGAAAACTATGCCTCACAGTTCCCACAAGTGATACTTATCTTTGGCATAGACGTCTTGGTCATGCGGGTTTCAATCTTATTTAGAAGTTATTCTTACAAGATCTTGTGATTTTATTACCTAGGATACACCCAGACACGGCAAAACTGTGTGATGCGTGTGCCAGAGGTAAGCAAACTCGAAGTTCCTTCAAACCAAAGAAGGTTGTTAGCACTTCCAAACCCTTGGAAATGTTACACATGGATTTATGTGGACCAATGGACACATGTAGCTATGGTGGAAGTAGGTACATGTTTGTTATAATTGATGATTATTCTCGTTTCACTTGGGTTATTTTCTTGTCTTCCAAAGGAACAATTGATAACGCCTAATTTAGTCATATTTTGGAAGTCTAGTTGCATATTAATATAGGTCATTTCCATGCATATTTTACATATTTTATATTTATTTTCTTTTATTATGTATTCGGAATCTACACTCGTGCTTTAATATTTTTCAGGTATTTTAAAGGCTATTTTTGGAAGTGAAATGGGGATGAATTTGAAGACCCTAAATAAAACAAGGATAATAAAGAACGAGCCTGTTTGCAAATTATGGAGCTTAGTTCTGATTTGGGCTGAAATGGGTCGGATGTATTTGTACAACAAGAAGACGGCCTGCTTTGAATATAAACCGACACTAATCAACTGATGTGGGCTTGCATGGTTTTTACCTTTAGTTCACGTTGGCATGCTATATAAGGGAAGAGAGGCATTAATTTAAGGGGGACGTAGATTAGAATATATCATAGCTTAGGTTTAGTTTTTTATCTTTTAACTTTTAGTTCGACTTTAGCGTAGCCGCATAGTACAAGTTTTCTTGCTTTTCACGAAGGAATTCGGCCTGCACTTTGAAGATTGTTTGTTATTCAAGTTCTAGCCTTTGAATTGGATTATCTACATTATTAAGACTAAGTTTTCTTACTCTTTGTTTGTATTGAATAATTCTTGGCTAGTTTATCTATTGTGATTATGTCTTCAATCATGCTTGGCTAAATTCCTAGTTCTAGGGTTTTGGTGATCCATTCAATGTGTATTTAATTAAAGTTATGTTTTTGCCTGAATTGAAATAATATTTGATTCAATCCTAGATGCTTCATGCCTTAGTAACTTTTGTGAATGGGAACTTGTTAAAGTTTGAGACTGAAAGGTGAAAACTTTAATAAGTAGTCAGACAAGGAACTGAGACTGAAAGGTACTTTTTCCTATCGGAACCCTAGGATTTGAACCTGAGATTTCTTTATTGCGAAAGTGTTTAGATTTCTCTTGTGGATTAATAGTTGTCATAGAAACATTAAGTTTGAGTTGAGTTAGCAAGTCACGAAAGCGGATGTTAATTCAATTTAATCTTAAATTCTAAGTGCTTATTGGTCTAGATTTCAGTTGGCAAGTCGCGAAAGCGGATGTTGGTTGGGTTTAGGCACGTTGCTATCGTTCGAAAGAACTTAGTGATTACCTTAGATAACTACCTTCAAATAACTGGAAATAAATTCAGGCAGAATATAATTTTATTTATTAAAACATTGTTGTGGTGATCTTTAACCTTAGACACATCTATCCCATATATTTTATCCCTTTATTTGCATTATTACTTGTTATCTTAGATATAGATTTTCCATTTTCTTTATATTTTGACCTAATTTACTAGTAGAGTTTCAATTGGTATTACATTGGTCCTTGTGGGATCGACACTTGAGGTACTACGATTGACACCGTTCGCTTGCGGGTTAGTTTTGGCTGCATCAACAATGTTCAAGGAATTTGAAGTCTTCATCAAAAGAACAGAAGTTAGTCTAGGAACCAAGCTGAAGTCCATACGCTCAGACCATGGAACAGAGTTTGATAACTCAGCTTTTCTCAACTTTTTCAATGAAAATGGAGTGTCTCACAATTTCTCTGCACCAAGAACTCCACAACAAAATGGAGTAGTAGAAAGAAAGAATCGCACCTTGGAGAATATGGCTCGAGCCATGATGCTCGAGAGTGGAGTTCCATCAAACTTCTGGGCAGAAGCCATCTCAACCTCAGCTTATATCCTTAACAGGGCTATGATTAGACCTTTGCTACTTAAAACTTCTTATGAACTAATCAAAGGTCGAAAGCCGAATATTTCCCATCTCAGAGTCTTTGGTTGTAGGTGTTACATTCATAACAATGGGAAAGATGCTCTCGGAAAGTTTGATCCAAGAAGTGATGAAGGGATATTCACGGGGTACTCTCTTCAAAGCAAACCATACCGAGTCTACAACAAAAGGACCAAAAAGTTTGAAGAAAGTGTCCATGTCATCTTTGATGAGGAACCCATTCATCATGGAACCAGCTCCATCAATCCATTCTCAAAGACAGGAGTGAAGCCATTTACCATACCAAGGGAAACACCGAAGGAATCAACAGAAGAGAATGATGATCCAAATACTCGAAAGGATGACACTGAATACATCAATGGACATGAGTCTCAATCACAGGAACTATCCAATGAAGAGGATCAAGGAGATGATGATACAACAGAGCAATTTGATGATCCTTCTACTAACTTCCCTGAAGAAGAGAACAATTCATCTAAACCATTAGAAGATTTCAACTCAGGGAACAATCCTGATACTGATATTCAACAAAATCAACCTGAAGCTAGTTCCAGTGCACAGGGGGAACTTCAACCCAGGAACTATCATCAGAGAAAAGACCACCCTCTTGAGAACATCCTTACACCTCTGGAACAGGGAGTACAAACTCGTTCTTCTCTTCATAATTTTTGTGCTTTTAATGCTTTTGTTTCCCTTGTTGAGCCCAAAAATATACAGGAACCACTTAAAGATCCTGATTGGATTCAAGCAATGCAGGAAGAGCTTCATCAATTCGAAAGACATCAAGTGTGGAAACTTGTTCCAAGGCCATCAGACAAGAATGTCATTGGAACCAGATGGGTATTTCGCAACAAACTCGATGAATCTGGAAATGTATCCAGAAACAAAGCTCGACTTATGGCTCAAGGCTACAACCAAGAGGAAGGGAAAGACTATGAGGAAACATTTGCACCAGTTGCCCGAATTGAAGCAATACGCTTACTCATAGCCTTTGCTACATACAAAGGATTCAAGTTGTTCCAGATGGATGTCAAGACAACCTTTCTGAATAGCTATCTTCAAGAAGAAGTCTATGTCAAGCAACCACCAGGTTTTGAAGACGAAAGCAAGCCAGATCATGTATACTTTCTTGAAAGAGCTTTGTATGGCCTCAAACAAGCACCTCGAGGCTGGTATGATAGATTTGCTTCATTTCTATTGTCGAAAGGTTATCAAAGAGGATCCATCGACAAAAGTCTTTTCCTGAAGAAAGAATCAGGTGACATTTTAATTGTGCAAGTCTATGTTGATGATATAATTTTCGGTTCCACTAACCCTGTGCTCACAGAAAAGTTTGAGAAACAAATGAGTAGTGAGTTCGAGATGAGTATGGTAGGGGAACTCAACTTCTTTCTAGGTCTTCAGATCTCTCAAACTAAGGATGGCACAAAGATTCATCAACAAAAGTACATCAAGGAAATGTTATCAAAATATGGGATGGACACTGCAAAGCCCATCAACACCCCGATCTCACCTAGCACACGCCTTGACGCGGATGAGAATGGAACCAATGTCAATCAAAAACTCTTTCGAGGAATGATTGGTTCCCTTCTCTATCTCACTGCTAGCAGGCCAGACATCATGTTTGTTGTCTGCCTCTGTGCACGGTTCCAAGAAAACCCTAAGGAGTCTCATTTAAAGGAAGTCAAAAGAATCTTTCGCTACCTCAAAGGAAGAGACAACTTGTGCCTATGGTATCCAAGGAACAGCTCCTTTGAACTAATCTCCTTCTCCCATGCTGACTTCGTTGGGCATCTAGTAGATCGAAAAAGCACCTCAGGCATGGCACAGTTCCTAGGAGATTGCCTTGTATCTTGGGGATCGAAGAAGCAATCCTCAGTGGCACATTCTACTGTTGAAGCTGAATACATAGCCGCTGCTGCTTGTTGTTCCCAAGTTCTATGGCTCAAATATCAACTTCAAGATTATGGTATGTCTCTTGGATCTATTCCTATTAAATGTGATAGTACTAGTGCCATAAATATCTAAAAAAACCCTGTGCACCACTCTAGAACAAAGCACATAGAGGTTAGGCACCATTTCCTACGTGATCACGTAGAGAAAGGTTCCATTGAGATGGTACATTGCAGGACAGATGAACAAGTTGCTGATATTTTTACCAAAGCTTTGGACAGACAACCCTTCGAGCATCTTCGAATGCTCTTAGGGATGATTCTCTTACATTAAACAAGTCCCGGTCCATCTTTTCCCTCAATGATTGGCTAGTTAAGTATTAGTATGGCTAGGGAACTGCATGGTTTATCAACTTTCATTTCAATAATTGCTTCTTGCATGAAACATGTTTATTACTATAGGAACTACTTCTTAAAAGCACTTTGTTTCTTTTGACCCAAAATGATCAACCTGATCTTATCTATCCCTCATTACAAGCCGGAAGGATGATTGATCATAAGACTTGTCCCATAAAGCCGATCCAAGTAAACGTTTCCTATGCGCCTCAATTAATTAATAACCCTTGTTACGGGATTCAATTACCTGGATAACAAAATTTTCTTATCTACCCATATTTTGTTTGGACACTTCTCTTTGTCATTTTCACAAAACACCCTTTATGTATCCAAAATGGCCTTCTGTTACTTGTTCATGGAAATGAGGATGGAAAGAAAAGGAACTACTTCTAGGCCACTAGGAAACTTCAAAGAATTCGAAACGCCTCAAAGTGGTATTATTGGAAAGAGAACAAAACGTTGGAAACTAGGAATTCGACGCGATAGGTTGAAAGAGGGAAATTTGAATCTACATCGTTCATCTCTCTACTTTGGCTCGTTATCCGCCATGTAGGTACCGTTGATTTGGAAAGAATCTCTGAATGGAAGACAATAAATCTTTCTAGTTACCCTCGGAGTAACTAGCTACGATTTTCAAGGGAACCCTGGTAAGCCTCCTCACCTTTTCAAATTCTTTCCATTTCCTTACTTAACCCGTCCTCCACTTTCATTTTCAACTTCATCATCTTCATCTTCAACTTTTCCCTTTGCAAACCCTAAACCTCAAATTCCTCAATCTTAGTCTCTCTCTCCACCATGGCTAACCAGAACCAACCCAGGTACACCAGACTTCACCCAAATCCTCTCATAGAGTATTTTCTTCAAAACAACCCTGTCTATCTTCAAGAACAGCTCCTCACAAACCTGGATCTTGACCACCATGAACTAGAATACATCTTTGATGTCAAACAAAAACTCTATTCTCTTCATGATCAACCTCCCCTTACTCCTGAAAGCTCACCCCCTACAACTCCCAGATCTGAACTTCCAGTTCTTACCACAAGACTGGATGGTTCTTCGACCCTCACCATGAAAATCGATGGTGTTCAAACCACGATTTCTGAAACAAATCCTTCCCTACTCCTCCAAGATTCATCTCATACCTTTCCAAAACATCATACCCAGATCTATGATACCCTAAGTCCTAAACGGACGGATGTCTCCACTTCTCAAAACCCTAACCCTCAAATCCAAAGTTCCAAAGAACCCTCTACTTCAACAACAACTCCTATCATACCTGTTCCACCTCACAAAGAACTTCCCATCTCAAATCTTGACCAAACTCTCTCCCAGTTTGAGAGAGATGAGTTTCCAACTTCTCAAGGAACTATACATGTTCCACCCTCTTCTTCCTCCACCCCTTCAAAACTGAAATCTCCTCAAGATTCTCTACCCAAGATTCCAACTGGCCAAAGAACAAAAAAGAGAAAGCATAGACAGTTGGGTGACGGAGATGAAGACGAGGAAGAAGAAGAGGAACTTCAGCCCCTCCAAACTGAGCAACTTCATGCTCTATCCAAAGAGCTCATCAATGTTGAGGAAGATGACGATGAGATAGATGAGTACACAGAGCCTTCTCTTCAAATTGGCTACAAGGAATCATCATCTGGACGTCCCTCAACAAGAGGCTCCAAGAAACTAAAGGTAGAGGAGAAGAAAGAAAAGGAGAAGAAAGAAAAGAAGAAGAAAGGAACTGCTACATCAGGGGAAAGGAAATTGGTCGTTCCCTTGGTTGTCACCCCTGAGTTCCTACAAATACATGACTTCAAAGAGCTTCAAGAACTCATTCAGTTCCAAGGATGGGATAAGCTATGCTCGGAACCAGCAAAGGTAGACTCTGATCAAATCAAATTCTTCTATTCCAAGTTCAAGCTGACAATGGGAACCGAGCTTTGATCCAGTTGTAAGATGGCAACATGAAGATGATGATTTCACCTTCACCTCTGCTTTGATCAAGAAAGTACTCCAAGTTCCCGGAGAAGGATTTGACACACTTCCCCAACGACCATGGCAAGATTCTGATGGAAGGGAAGTCATCTTTAAGAGACTTCTAGGTCATATGCCTTCTCAAGGAAAGGAGGTCTTGACTCACGGCTTGACTCAACTAGGGAAGATGGCACACCAATACATCACCAGGGTAGTGATTCCAAGACAAGAGAAGAGAACATCTCTTAACTATACTGATGCCATTCTCTTGGATCTGTTCCTTCGAAAGCAAAAAATCAATCTGCCCCGGATCATGATTATGCACATGTGCAAATGTGTTGCAAAAGAGTCTCACGCGCTTCCCTATGCTGCCGTGGTAAAGGAAATCATGAAGAGGAACGATGTCTATCATCCTAAAGAAGAAGAAGAGCTTGGACAAGAAATGGAAATGTCCAACACTCAATGAATGAAGCACTCCCAGGAACCAGCTGAAGAAGTTCCTCAACCTATGTTCATAGAACAGGGAGATTGTAAGACTGTTCTCCAAGCTCTCAACTGCCTGTGTGGGGTCAATGAGAGAATTCTAGATGTTCTTCTAGACATCCAACAGAAGTTGCCTTCTTCCTCCTCCTCTAATCCATGAACAAGCCCCCTACAAAATTGTTCCCTAGCTGTCTTACCCTCCTTCAATGCTTTTATCTTGTTTATTCCTGTAAAATGCTAAACTTTGTTTCCTTGAATGCAATTTGCTTTTATTCTCTAGTTATGATTGTGCTTTACTTGCTTTTCCTTGCATGTTAATACTTGATTCTTTTCGATGATGTCAAAAGGGGGAAAGTGGAAAAATGCAGAGATGCGTTGTGTCTAAGAGAATACAGAATAATTAGCCATAAGCTGAGGGGAAACTATAAGCTTAAAAATATTGAAAATTGAACTGCTTGTCCATTTCAGGGGGAACTTAGTATCTACAAAAAAATCAACTGTGTATTTGGTGTTTAATCTCTCTTATCTTTCCTGCATCCCTGACTTGCATTATATAAAGGTTTGTCATCATCAAAAAGGGGGAAATTGTTGGATCAGTGTTAGGGAACTAACACTGGAACAATGGTTTTTCTATTTGAGAAATCGAAGTTTTGATAATGACAAACAAATATGGAACTGATTCCCTTGACAAGTGATTTCAGGAAAGATAACAGGTTCACAGGAAATTAAAGGGAAACGCTTCCATAATGATATCTGAGTACGTGGCAAATAAAGTAAAGGATAAAGAAGACTTTTTACTATTGTCTTGGACGGCAAGCCAAGTTCCGAAAGAATAGAAATGCAAAAAGGGTAAGCTGGTCTTTTTGAATAGTATCGTACTCCCCAAGACAAGAAGGGCAAAGGCGTCAGAAGCTAAAAGTGGAAACTCTATAAATAGTATGCGATGCCGCTAGGTCAAATAGCTCTCTAATGCAAAGTACCAGATCTGAAAAAGGAAAGTGAGAAAGTGAGAGCCCGAGCTAATCCAGAGAAGACGACGATCCAGAAGTTCAATAAGGAAGTCGAGTGACCAGGCGATGGAGACTACGTGAAGATCACCATCGGCCTGGAGAGTTGGTTCCTGTGCTAAAGGGAACTGCACAGGAACGAGTCAGGTTCACCATCTATATTCAATTGTGTTTAGATCTAGGAATCACTATGACTTAGTCGTTAGTATTGTTTGTGAGTGGGATTGCGAACAATAGAGAAGTTCGACTTTGTATTGTGTATCTTGAGATCTATCAATAGTAATATAGTGTGTGTTCAAAATCCTCCAAGGGAGGTAGAGGTTTACTCTTCAGCTAGTTGGTTGAAGAGGTTCCTCTATAAGAAATTGTGTCCTTGTCTCTGTTCCGTATTTTACTTTCTGTGTTGCTTTATTCCACTGCGTAAGGGAACTGTCACTGGAACAGTTCCCGACCTTTCTTAACTAACACAGATCTACGATCCTACAACAACCATTCGGTGGTAAAGTGGTTGTGTTTGGTGGAGATTTTAGACAAATCTTATCGGTGGTTCCTAAAGGCACAAGACAAGACATTATTTCAGCCACATTTAATTCTTCCTATTTATGGGTACATTGTAAAGTGCTTCGTTTGAAAAGAAACATGAGACTTCAATCTGTGTTTGTTGGATCGTAAGAGGTTAGCGAGAGCTTGGGAACTGGCGGTTAAGCTGTTCCCAAGGCAGTGGAAGAAAATAAGCACAGGTAAACAAACAGTAAAGAGCACAGTTTCCTTATAGAGGAACCCCACAACAACCAACTAGTTGTGTGGGTAAACCTCTACCTCCGCTTGGAGGATTTTGAATGACTTACTTGTATTATTGATTGTTCCTTAGTTACAAACAGCCAGATTCAAAGTTCTCTGTTCCTACGAGTTCTACCTAACTCTAGCAACACTAATGAATCTTCTCAACTGAGTTCCTAAGCAAACAACTTCAACTAAAATAAGTAAGCCAAACCATACACCTCAGTTCCCTTGCTCCTGGGAACTTAGCTTCACCGTCGTCGAGATCAGACACTCGCCGCCGGGGGACTTCTCTTCTCTTTCTTCTTTCTCTGTGAGTGTTGAGTGATTTCTAGGAGAAGTGCTCTCTTCGAGCCCTATTCACTTGGCTTTATACTTGTGATGCTTGGGCTTCAATCTTGACTTTCATTTGTGTCCGAAATGCCCCTTGTCTTGTATGCCAAGTAGTTGTCCTTCACATGTGACAATATTTGAATTTGAGTCAACTTTGAGAGTTGATCGGGCCGTTGGATCAAATGCCTCAGTCTGTTCCTCAAACTGAGCGTTTGTTTTGTCTTGAGGCAAGATCCCGCAAATCTCGCTGACTTGTCTTTGTCTGCACATGTGAGTTCCCATCTCATGGGAACTGTCTTCTTTAGAGTTCCTTTGAGAGGAACTCTTCATCATGTTAGTCAGTGTTCCTTGAGCGTTCATGAAGATTCTTTACTAGACCTGTGTTCCTTAGAAATACTTGAATAAAACACGTTAGTTCCCAGATGGCGTTTGTCATTATCAAAACTGGAGAGTGGTATCGTTGTTATGATGTTTAGAACCAGACGTCCCAACATCATCCCAACAATTTCCCCCTTTTTGATAATGACAAACCCATTACAAAAATAACAAAGTATTTCAAAATATGATATGCAGCAGAGTTCCTATGTGAGATGATGTGAGTTCCTAGAGATCCACGTCTTATGAAACAAGGTTTTCTTACTTAGCATTTTAAGCGATAGTTCCCCCTTGGCAATAGCATGTTCTGTGATAACTCAAAATAAGACTCATCTCGCACATTTTGTCCTTCCCCCTTTTGGCATCATCAAAAACAGATAAGTATGAAGAAGGAAAGAAGAGAACACACAATCATACTAGAAGCCATATATATTACTTAAGCAGTTAAATGTACAAGGGAACACATAACATTTTGTGGGAGGGAAAAGATGGATAAGGATAAAGAAAGGGAGATCATGGGCTCGGTGGGAGCAAGAGTTCACTCAATCGGGACAAAGCATGCAGAATTTTCTCTTGGGTTCCCGCCATCCTTTTAAGTGTGGTTGCTATGTGGACCAACACTTGATTCTTCCCATACTCAAGGCCTTCACCAGAGGGAAGCGTCTCTTGGTCTTCATCCTGCTCTGAGTGACACATCTTCTAGACCACAGAGAGGTCCAGTTCCCTTCCGATAGTTACTTCTTCCTTGTCGGCTTCGTAGAGCCCTTCCTTGAGCATCAGTTTCTTGATCAGACCGGCATAAGGCAAGGAATGGGAGGTCGAGGCCATGCACTTCTCCATGTGCCCAAGGATGATGCAAGGAAGGTTGATGGGCTTCTTGAGGAGGAAGTGATAGAGCAAAATGGCGTCTTGGATGTTGAGTTGGTGACGCTTCTCTTGCCTTGGGATCACCACCGTGATGATGAACTGATGGGCCAGCTTAGCTATGAGGGAGAGATTGTGAGTGGGTGTGCCGGTCCTGGGAACACGGCCCTCATAGATAACGTTGTAGATCACAGTGCTGTCGAATTCTCCCCATGCCTTGATGGGAACGACGCTGAGGCCCTTGAGAGGGACTTGGAGTTGGTGGCGAAGAGTTGAGGCAGTGAAGACAAAATCATCGCCCTGGAGGGAGAGAGTTCCCTTGGTGCCTTCTATGGCAAAGTTGTTGTAGAAGAGGCGCACTTGAGCTGGGTCGACGCTCACGGTAGCTTCACAGACGTGTTCCCACCCCTGGGCCTTAATGAGATCCCAGAGCTCCCCAAGGCCCTTCTCTTGGAGTTCTTCTTCGTTGAGAACGAGGGGAGGGATGAGTTTGCGGTCCTCCTTGATGGGAACCCTCTTAGAAGCAGTTGTTTTCCCCTTCTTTTTCTTGTTCCCCCTGGAGGCGGTAGCCCTTCGTTTTCGCTGGGGGGAGTCAGCCGCTTCGATCATCAGGGGAGGTTCCCTTTGTTCTTGGGCAACCTCCGACACCACCGTTTGGCGTCCTTGATCCTGAGCGGTTTCTTGCACATCGGTAGTGGCCTCACCATCCGAGATCCCTTCGTCTTCTGAGGACAGGCCCATGTCCTCGTTGTCACCCTCTTCTTGATGACTTGTGCTTGCCCTAGCACCGTCAGTTGGTGCTAGGTCCCTTTCTTCTGGGACCTTGGAAGCAGCGGTCCCTTCTGCAATTAAGGGCCGCGAGATCTCTGCTTGGAGCTCGGCCTCGAGCGCATCAAGGCGCGCATTTTCTTCGGCAGTTCCCATGACGATCGGAGGCTGCATTTTGTCTTTCTTGCGAGCAATTACTCCGATGGGTAGCTCATCCTCATCGGAGTCGAGGTTCATGAGTTGTTGGGTTTGGGAGGGAGAGGGGAGCTTTTCGGTGGAAGGAGATTTTGGTGGTGAGGGAGTTTTCGTGGGAGGAGATGGAGGTGGTGTGGGAACTTTGAGGGAGGAGGAGGATGGAGGAATCTTTTATGGTGAAGAGGATGGAGGGAGATTGGTTGTTCCTTCAAGCGTGGGAAGAGAGGAAGATGAGGTTGTCGAATCTCTAGGACCAGAGGTCTTAGAGATAGGTTTAGGGTTGGTGGTGGAGGGGGTAGAGGAGGGCTTACGAAAAAGTTGATCCAATTCGTCAGGAGGGACGATGACATAGGAGTCGGGTTTTGAGAGGTTGAGAACTTCGTCCATCGCGAGAAGGGATTTCTTTCGCGGTTCAGTGTAAAGGGAGGAAGGAGAAGACGAGATCTAAGAGTGTTTGCGTTTGTGGGATTTGGAAGAGGAGTGTTTGGATTTGGAAGAAGAGTGGTGGTGTTTGGATTTTGAGGGTTTGGATTTTTCGTGTTTGGATGGGGGTTCGGTGCCGAAACTGTCAACGATGACAGTTCCAGATGACGAGACGGAGGGAGGTTGAGCAGGAGGAGGTGGAGGAGGAAGAGATTGAGAGGATGTGGTGGTGGAAGAAGGCATTGTTAGAGTTTGCGTTGCCGGGGGTGGTGGAGGAAGAAAGGGACTAACATATTTGTAAAGCCCTTCGAAAAGGATTGCTCGGAGGGCAGGATCTTGTTCTTTATCAAGGTCACTCAACATGGTGACGAAGAGGGTTTTGGGATTGGCTTGGATCCACTCACGAACTTGTGCAAGAGTGTGAAATGGAGCCATGAGAGGAATTTGGGAAAGAGAGAGGTTTTGGAGGTTTGTTCGAAAGGGAAAGAGATAGGGTTTTGGAGAAGATGGGTTGCAGAGGAAGAATGAGGAAGAAGGGCCCAAAAATAGCAAAAAGGGGTTTTTATGTGAGAGAGAGGCGATGGTAGAAAGGGAAGATGGAGAAACCTCGATAACTGGTAGCCAATGAATGCGGAGGAGCGTTTCAACTTCCGTAGCACGCTTATGACACGCGTTGCTTTCTCCCAAGGGAGGTCACTTCGAGAATTTCAAACGCTTGGCTCATAATGCTTCGAATTCTGACACAATATCCCGTTTCCCAAGTGACACTTCGTCTTTCCAGAGATATCAGTGTTCCCTTGCTTGTGCACATCGGTTCCCATGATCTTTAAAAGGTCGATTTGAGTGAAGTGGTTAAGGAAACTCACACTCAATTTCTTTGGTTGGGTTGGGAACTTAAAAATGAACCAGACAATTACAACTCGATAAAGGGATAAGATGTTTGGCTCATGAGAAGCGTTTGTCTGGTCCTTAGCTTAAGGGTTGGTTTTATGATCAACCGTCATAGTGGCTTGTAATGAGGGTTAAAGGGAACTCTGGTTGATCATTTTGGGCCGAAAGAGATAGAGTTACAAAAGTACATTAAAAGCTTTAGACTAGTAAATATGGCAAAATGAAAGCAATTGTTCCTAGTGTTCCCTATCATGCAAATCAATATAAACTAGCCAAGCACTGAGGGAATAACAAACAGGGACTTGTTTAGTTTAGAGTTATCATCCCTAGGAGCATCCGGAGATGCTGATAGGGACGTCTGTCTAAAGCCTTAGTAAGAATGTCCGCAATTTGCTCTTCAGTCCTACATTGTTCCATAGAGATGTTCCCATGCTCTACATTGTCACGTAGGAAGTGGTTCCTAATGTCTATATGCTTAGTACGTGAATGATGCACACGATTTTTTGATATGTTAATGGCGCTTGTATTATCACATCTAATGGGAACAGGGCCAAAAGTCATACCGTAATCCTGTAGTTGGTACTTGAGCCATAGAACTTGGGAACAGCATGAGGCGGCAACCACGTACTCTGCTTCAGCTGTGAAGAGTGCCACGAAGTTTTGCTTCTTTGATCCCCATGAGACCAGACACGATCCTAGGAACTGGGCCATTCCTGAGGTGCTTTTGCGATCAACTAGGTGTCCTGCGAAGTCTGCATCTAAGTATGCAACCAGCTCAAGGGAGCAGTTCCTTGGATACCACGGGCACAAGTTATCGTTCTCTTTAAGATACCTGAAAATCCTCTTCACCTCTTTCAGGTGTGATTCTTTAGGGTTAGCTTGAAAACGTGCACAAAGACATATGGAGAACATGATATCAGGTCTACTAGCAGTCAAGTAGAGAAGGGACCCAATCATACCTCGATAATTTCTTTGGTCCACACTTATACCTGTTTCATCCGCATTAAGCCTTGAATTTGGTGAGATGGGAGTGTCGATGGGCCTGGAGTGTTCCATCCCATACTTCACGAGCATTTCTCTGATGTATTTTTGTTTGATGAATCCTTGTTCCCTCCTTAGTTTGAGATATTTGGAGTCCCAAGAAGAACGTGAGTTCCCCTATGAGGCTCATCTCAAACTCACTGCTCATGAGGTTCTTGAATTTTTCTACAAGAGTTTCATTAGTTGCTCCAAAAACAATGTCATCAACATATACTTGCACAATCAAAATATCCTTAGATTCTTTCTTTAGGAACAAGGTTTTGTCTATGGAACCTCGAAGGTATCCATGAGACAAAAGGAATTGAGCGAACTTGTCATACCATGCTCAGGGAGCTTGTTTGAGACCGTAGAGGGCCCTCTCCAAGAAGTAGACGTGGTCAGGTAGCTTTTCATCTTCGAATCCTGGGGGTTGAGCTACGTATACTTCTTCCTTGAGGTGCCCATTGAGAAAGGCCGTCTTCACATCCATTTGGTACAACTTGAATTCTTTGTGAGCTGCATAGGCTATGAGGAGACGGATTACCTCAATTCGTGCAACTGATGCGAAGGTCTCATCGTAGTCGATTCCCTCATCTTGCCTGTATCCTTGTGCCACCAGTCGTGCCTTGTTCCTTGCTACAGCCCCAGTATCATCAAGTTTGTTTCTAAAGACCCATCGTGTTCCTATGATATTTTTGTTCTTGGGCCTAGGAACCAGCTTCCAGACCTTGTTCCTCTCGAACTGGTGGAGTTCCTCTTGCATAGCTTGAATCCAGTCTGGGTCCTTAAGAGCTTCTTTGATGTTCTTTGGTTCCACCATCGAAACAAAGGCGTTGAAGGCACAGAAGTTGTTGAGGGAAGAGCGAGTCTGTACGCCTTTATCATAGGGGGTTATGATGTTGTCAATGGGGTGATCCTTCTTCTGGTGGTAGTTCCTGGTTCGAATGTGTGAGACATCAACCTGTTCCCTTGTCTCTTCGTCTGTGTCTTGTGCTTCTTCTTCTTCAGGGGAACAGTTGTGCTCAACTTCCTCGCTGAGACTCTCGTCAGGATTCTCTTCATGATTCCCTCGTTGTTCCCCCTGAATACTAGACTCCGGTACAACTTTATTTTGGGGAGCAAGAGAGTTTGATGCATCTTGTGGTTCTTCTGTTGAGGAGGGAACTTCAAAGGAGCTTTGATCTGTGGAATTTTGATCTCCTTCGTTGTTCCCTTGTTGTGGGATGTTGTTCCCACTCAGATAGTCTTCATCTCTTTTTCTTGGTTCATCATCATCGTCTTCCTCTTCTTGTCTGACAAGTTTGAACAAAGTTCCCTTTCCTTGGGCCTCTGTTCCCACCCTTACAGATTGTTCGTTGAAGATGACGTGAATGCTTTCTTCTATCTTCTTGGTCCTCTTGTTGTAGACCCTGTACGCCTTGCTTTGGGAGGAGTAGCCTAGGAAGATCCCTTCATCACTTCTAGGATCAAACTTCCCAAGATTATCTTTGCCATTGTTGTGGATGAAACATCTGCACCCAAAGGTCCTTAGGTGAGAGATGTTAGGCTTCCTTCCCTTGATTAGCTCATATGATGTTTTCTTGATCATGGGACGTATCATGGCTCGATTCAGAATGTAAGTAGTTGTGGAGATGGCTTCGGCCCAGAAACTTGGAGGAACTCCACTCTCTAGCATCATGGTCCTTGCCATGTCCTCCAAGGTTCTGTTTTTCCTTTCCACCACGCCATTTTGTTGAGGAGCGCGAGGAGCCGAGAAGTTGTGGGATATGCCATTGTTGTCACAATACCTTAGAAACTCTGAGTTTTTGAACTCAGTCCCATGGTCAGATCTGAGTGCTTTGAGCTTAATTCCCATGCTAACTTCCATCCTCTTGATTAGAGTCTCAAATTCTTTGAAGGTATCTGATTTTGATCTCAAGAAAAGAACCCATGTAAACCTTGAAAAATCATCAATTAAAACATACATGTACCTCTTTCCTCCGTAGCTTTCGGTGTCCATGGGACCACAGAGATCCATGTGGATGAGTTCCAAGGGCCTTGTTGTGCTAACCACCCTTTTCGGCTTGAAGGAATTCCTTGTTTGCTTGCCACGAACACATGCTTCACACATCTTTTCTCCCTCAATGTTGATTTGTGGAAGACCAATAACCAAGTCTTGAAGATAGAGTTTTAGAATTTGATTGACACCTGCATGGCCTAATCTCTTGTGCCAGAGTTCCGTTTCATCTTGGGAACTCGCTAGAGAAAGTTTCCTTGGTGGCTCAAATTCTGTATCCACCACATACACGTTGTTGGATCTTCTTCCTCTTAGAATGATCTTGTTGGTCTTCTTGTTGATGACCAGGCATTCTTGTGAATCAAATGTGACTACATTGTTCCCTTGGTCGCATATCTGGGACACACTTAAGAGATTATATCCCAGGTCCTTCACTAAGTTGACATTGTTGATTTTGATTGATTTGTTGAGCAGTACTTCTCCTGTTCCTATGATTTCTCCCTTGTTTTTGTTGCCAAAGGACACATGACCTCCTTCGGATTTTGTGTGGAGTGAGGTGAGGTTATCTTTGTTCCCAGTCATATGATTTGAGCATCCACTGTCAATGACCCATGTGATGTTCCCCCCTCACTGCCACCTACAAAGAGAGTTAGTTTTTGATGACCCAGGCAAGATGACTCTTGCCTGGTCCCTTACAAGGAAAGATATTTTCAAATAACACGTAATCAACAATGTTAATGTCACGGGGATCCCTAGAGTTATAGGCAAAGTTCCTATGATTGTTTCCACGGGTGGGAACTCTAGCAGGTTTGGACTTTTGAATTTGCCTTTTCCAGTACTCGTGGTTCCTCTGGGTTTGGGCTTTAGCTTTGGGACAACTTTCCTTGTAGTGCCCATGAGCACCACAGTTCCAGCAGGTCTTGTAGTATTCTCCTAGGTAGTACTTAGGATGAGGTTTTTGTATCTTGTTCCTATCCATAGTTTCCTTGTTATACACTCTAGACCCGTTCCCTTTGGCTATCTGGACATACAACTTATGTCCAGTGTTCCCAGTGTAATATTCTACTTCTCCATTCACCCCACTTTCCAGAACTCGTATCTTCTCTTCTAAGTGGGCATTCTTTCGTTTCTCGCACTGGAGTTCTAAGGCCCTACATTCATTAATCTCTTGTTCACTCAAGGGAGACTTTCCTTTCTTAGAACTTTCTGACTTATACCCTATCCCGTGTTTGGCTGGTACGAATTTGGTTTGGGAACAGGAAGCTTCAGGACTCTCAACCTTCTCACTCAGCTTTTGTAGAAAGGTATTCTTGTCACTCTCTAGAGTCTTAATCTCATCCTCAAGCTCTACGATGTGAGACACGAAAGACTGAAGCTTGTCGATTAGGGACACACAGTTGGAACAGGACTCAAGGCCGACTAATTCAGCATTAGTGTGTTCCGATTTTTCCAACTTCTTTTGCAGTTTTATGTTATCTTTGACAAGACTCGAAAGGATTTTAAGCAGTTCAGGTTTATCATAACTTGATAAGGAAGCAAGAACGGATTCAATAGTTACCTCACTGGATTGTTCCCTAGTGGTCTCTCCTAAGGCCATCGCGCACATGTCGGGTTGTGCCCATGATTCAGGTTCCTCGTCCTCGTCATCGCTCCAGGTAGCGATGTAGGCCTTCTTCCCTTGCCTTCGGTCATCAGTTCCCTGAGGGAACTCCTTAGCGAAGTGTCCTTTTTTTGTAACACTTGTAGCACGTGACGTCCGAGAGGTCCTTCTCAATGGGCCTTCTTTGGGAGCTCTGTCCTTTCTGTGAGTTCCCATTGTTCTTTTTGAACTTCCCTTTGTAGAAGGACCGAAGGGCCTTTGTTACCAGGACCAGTTCCTCATCCTTTTCTTCTTCAGATTCTTCATGTTGCTCTTGAACCGACTTGAGCATCTTTTCAAGCTTGAGAGCGATCCCTTGATGTGCCCTCTTTTGCTCCTTGTCATCTTGCTTTCTTTTCTCATGTCCAACCAGTTTTCCAAAAACTTGGTGGAGCATAAGGTTTCTGTTTTCAAGGTTTTCCTTGAACATCGTCCTTTCGTTTGCCCATTCACCAGTTAGTCCGTTGAACAACTGCTGGACCTTCATCTTATCAGAGATTTCCTCCTTCGTGATTCCTAGTCCCACGAGCTTGGTGCATAAGCCTTCGAAGCGCGATTGGTAGCTATCAGCAAATTCTCCCATTTCCATCTGGAAGTTGTAGAACTTCCTCCTGGCATTCATTTGGAGGTCCTCTCTAAGGTCAGAGTTCCCAATATGCATCTGTTAGATAGCTTCCCATACTTCCTTGGCTGTGTCCAGGTTAGCTACCCTATCACAGTCTTGAACCGTCATAGCATTTTTGAGGTATTGCTTAGCCTTGAAGTTGGCCTCCATGCATTTCCATTCATTTGGCCCCCATTTGGAGTAGTCATCCTTGATGATTGGATCTACTCCAAAGTTCCCTTTCTCTATGATGCACCAAGCTTGATAGTTCTGGCTTCGCATCCAATCCTTCATGTCGCGTTGCCAGTTCTCGAATCTCCCAGTGATAAGCCTCGAAGGCTTGCTGTTGTTGTGTCCAACTTGAGTGAGTTCGTGAGCCATTTTGAAACCTGCGATGCTAACACAAATCTAGAGCGACCTGCTCTGATACCAATTGTTGGATCGTAAGAGGTTAGCGAGAGCTTGGGAACTGGAGGTTAAGCTGTTCCCAAGGCAGCGGAAGAAAATAAGCACAGGTAAACAAATAGTAAAGAGCACAGTTTCCTTATAGAGGAACCTCACAACAACCAACTAGTTGTGTGGGTAAACCTCTACCTCCGCTTGGAGGATTTTGAATGACTTACTTGTATTATTGATTGTTCCTTAGTTACAAACAGCCAGATTCAAAGTTCTCTGTTCCTACGAGTTCTACCTAACTCTAGCAACACTAATGAATCTTCTCAACTGAATTCCTAAGCAAACAACTTCAACTAAAATAAGTAAGCCAAACCTTACACCTCAGTTCCCTTGCTCCTGGGAACTTAGCTTCAACGTCGTCGAGATCAGACACTCGCCGCCGGGGGACTTCTCTTCTCTTTCTTTTTTCTCTGTGAGTGTTGAGTGATTTCTAGGAGAAGTGCTCTCTTCTAGCACTATTCACTTGGCTTTATACTTGTGATGCTTGGGCTTCAATCTTGACTTTCATTTGTGTCCGAAATGCCCCTTTTCTTGTATGCCAAGTCGTTGTCCTTCACATGTGACAATATTTGAATTTGAGTCAACTTTGAGAGTTGATCGGGCCGTTGGATCAAATGCCTCAGTCTGTTCCTCAGACTGAGCGTTTGTTTTGTCTTGAGGCAAGATCCCGCAAATCTCGCTGACTTGTCTTTGTCTGCACATGTGAGTTCCCATCTCATGGGAACTGTCTTCTTCAGAGTTCCTTTGAGAGGAACTCTTCATCATGTTAGTCAGTGTTCCTTGAGCGTTCATGAAGATTCTTTACTGGACCTGTGTTCCTTAGAAATACTTGAATAAAACACGTTAGTTCCCAGATGGCGTTTGTCATTATCAAAACTGGAGAGTGGTATCGTTGTTACGATGTTTAGAACCAGAGGTCCCAACATCATCCCAACAGGGTTAGCAGATTCTAATTTAAATAGTCTGAGAGAATTTTCTGAATGGATTCTTAGTGTCGGAGATGGTACAATAGGAGGACCTAATGATGGAGAAGCAATAATAGAAATTCCAAATGATTTATTGATTACAGAGACAACGGATCCAATTGCATCAATAGTGGAATCTATCTACCCTTCAATTGTAGATAATATGAAATATTCTAAGTACTTTGAGGAAAGAACCATCCTTGCACCTGCACTTGAAGTTGTAGAGAAAATAAATGATTATATTATGTCCTTACTGCCTGGAGAAGAGAAGGTATATTTGAGCTCAAATAGTATTTGCCCAACAGATGGAAACAACCAAGATGATGACGATCTATACTCAGTTGAATATCTCAACACTATCAGACTCTCTGGAATTCCAAATCATTGCCTTAAACTTAAGGTAGGAGTGCATGTCATGTTACTTCGCAATATTGATCAATCTAATGGATTGTGCAACGACGCACGGTTAGTCATCACAAGGCTAATGACACACACCATTGATGCTAAGATCATTTCTGGAACAAACATTGGATTCAAGGTTATAATTCCACGTGTAATTCTTACGCCATCCGACATTACATTGCCTTTTAAATTACGACGAAGACAACTCCCTCTCATTGTTTGTTTTGCAATGACAATCGACAAAAGCCAAGGTCAGTCTCTTTCACGAGTTGGTTTATACCTTCCAAGGCCGGTATTTACCCATGGACAACTTTATGTTGCATTTTCAAGAGTCACAAGCAGAGATGGGTTGACAATTTTGATTTGTGATGAAAATAACAACACTTCAAATACAACTACTAATGTTGTGTATAAAGAAGTCTTCCATAATATCATATAGTAGTAGGCAAATATAAAATTTGGATTATATGCACAGTATTTAATCTTATACTTTTTGAACTTTCATGTGTGTTTATTAATTCAATAATTAATTTGTATTTATTTATATAACTTTAATTTTACCTTAAAACATCCTCCGTTAACTATAAATTTTTCTATGTCTCTATAATATACTTTCAAATGAATATTCCTGTTCAACTCCTCTTGCATATCATTCATTCAACATATCAATTACAATAAATATTTTAAATACTCAAAAAAATTATCAATACACAATTTCCCGATTAACCACTGTAAATATCTTGTAATATCAAACCGGGATTTAAATCTATGTGCCGAATCTTACAAAACTACAAACACATCCCGTACAGGGTACGTGCTATAAACTAGTTTTTTTTATAGCTAGCCCGCTTTTTTTTGTTTTTGACGGATTTTAGCATCTCATTGTCTTTTAGCTTATATATCCGTTTTCCCCTTGCGTTAGATTATATATCCGTTTTTCCCCTTGAGTTTTGCGTTTCGGGGACTGAAAGAACGGGAGACGTGTAGGGTTTTTTTACCACTACCTAAAAGCTTAAGCCATTGGGTTGGGTTTCACTCCCCTTTATATGTTATTGGATTTGCTTATGAATTCTCGATGTGGGATCTGCTTATTTTTATCATCCAACAATCGAAGAAGAAGAAGAAAACCTACCACAACATCAAAGAAAGAGGAAGCAGCAAAAAATAAAGAGAGAGTAACAATTCATGAGATGCTGAAGCTGATGTGAAAACCTACCGGAGAATTCTAACGTTGTTTTTCATCTATGTTGTTGAATAAATATTGTAAATAGTGAGTAGTTCAATCGGCATCGGAAAATTCGCAGCTATGGATGATCCACAAGAAAGAATATCTCGCAACAATTATTCATACGCGTCTCCTTGTCATGGTGGATTAGTTGATCCAATTTCTGAGTTGAAAAATTTGGAACACACAGGGAGTATCAATGAGTATTATAAAGCTTTCGATTCAATTCGAAAGTGCATTCATCTGCCAGAGGAGTTCTTCATCAGTTGGTTCATTGCAGGATTAAGGCCTGATATGAGAAATGAGTTACAAACATGTCGAATTACATCAGTGGGGCAAGCATATGCACTTGGCACGATCTATGAACTCGCTCATCCGAAGAGCGTTGTTGTTGCCGTTGAAATGAGTGAGCCTTCGCCATATTCTCCATCATTGCCGATTTCAGTTCAAGAACTTTCTTCGGTGTCGTTCGATCTGCCTCCTACTCCAGCAATTCAAAATGATGCTTCATTTTTTCCTATTACAGCAACATTGACAGAGAATTAGGCCAAAATTTTACCAACAAATGTTGAATTCCAAAATCCAAATATCGGAGGTAAGTCTTCAAATTGTCAGATTGTCGAAAATCTTGGAATTGAGGTAGTGGGTAGCAATCTAAATCTTGTTGACAAAAAGAATCGAGAAGAAAAGTTGAGGACTATTACGATCTTGACTGAAATTGGAGTTGATGATGATTATTCCTTAGAAAACAAGGAAATTAACAACTCTGTTTCTGATGTCTTTCAACTGTTCGATAAAATGTCTGAACCAAAAAAAGCATATTTTGGTGCATTCAATCTTCCAGTTAAGATGGCAAGTGAACCAGTAGGTTCTTTCTTCAAAACCCAAAGTGAATTGGTCATCTTTCCATGGGATCCTGGTGGACAATATGGGATTGAAAAGGATTTGCAATCATTGCCGTTGAGATACTTGGAGTGCCATGAGAGCACTAATGATTTGTTGGAAGAACTGCAAACTAAAGCCTCAATTTTTGATAATCCTTGCTGGTGTGATAAAATTCTCAAACGGATAGCGATAATTCAAGCTGAAAACAGGGTTGAAATTAATCAGGATATGGAAACTGAATTTTATGGATTTTTGATTCAGCTAGAGTCCTTTGCATTCAGAGTTTTTGATCCAGGAGGAGACTATGTGTTGTTCAAGTATAGGTGTGGGACTGAGGGTTGTTATCTACCAAAGTTTTCAATTCATTGGTGGGGATTTAATCCTGCAAAATGACTGCTGCATTTTTGTTGTTGGAAATCTCTGTCGGGCATTGCATTGGACCGATTATCACCTCCTGAAATTGTAAGATACTTACTTTGGAGATCACCTCATCACTTACCCTACCTTCCTGGAGAATCTAAAGTAGATGTGGTGGCCAGAAGTTTACAAGTCAGGGAAAATATAATAAAAATTCTCAAGTTCTACAGAAATTTCAAGCTTGGTAGATAACCTTGTGGTCAAGGTTTTCTAAAGAGGGGAGATTTGTTATAGTAAATCAGCCATTGTAATAGAATTTGATCTAAAGACACACATGTAGCCACGTGTCATAATCCTGTAATCATTTCAATTCTGATTGAGAGCATAGGCTTTATATTGCTATGAGCTAAGCACGGTAATATTCATTCAGAAATACAATCAATTCCTATTCCTTCTCAATCTCTCTTTACTCAAGTTCTTATCATTGTTCTTCAACTTCACTTTGTTGATCGTGATTCTCCAAAACCGATCGATCATCGAGTGACTTGCTGTGTTGTTGTTCCCGTGTGAGCATTAACTTAGGATTATCCAGTGTTCTCAAATTAATACAGATTTACTGTATTATTGTTGATGGAGTTTGTAGTCTTTTGTGTTTGCATGAGAAATTCAATTGCCTGTTAATTGAATTTGAGTGTTGTCTAGTGTTGTGATTTCATGGCTTTTTTTTAATGTGGGCTCCATGCCTTCCTTAATCCTCTCTCCACCGCTCTCTTATTTCTCTCTCTTCCTTCCTTCTTCTTTCTTCGTCGCGCGTATTAGATTTTGGGAGACGGTCTTTCTTCTTCGCCACCTCCCTTTACAATTATGGTGAATTTTACTAGTAAACGCTGAGTTTGACTCTTTTCGACGCCCTGGCATGGAGTTCAGAACTCGCGATTACGACGCCGAAGCCAAAGCCCTCTCTCTCCCTCGAATTCCCACCTTTCCTCGATCGAGCTCTTTCTTATCTTCTCCTATTATCTATGCCTGAAGTTTCTTCTAGCGATTCGATATTTTGTTATGCGGATCATGTTGTCGGTTATGAAGGATCTGCTTATGTCAATTTTGTATAAGCTTGCTGCTCTCTATGAACCAGTGAACTTCTATAGACTACAAAAATTGCATGAGTATATGACACACACTGGGAATTCAGTTCCCGTCTTAAAATAATCCTTGAGATTCACTGCGATTTTTTTTGGTCAAGGATTATTGTTAGAAATTAATGGGCGGAGTTAGCAACTCCAATTGAATTAAGCCATCTTCTGGTTTGATTATTATCATCTTTGATTTCCGGAGTAGTCTGATCTTCACCGTGTTAGTTCATTGTCCAGCAAACTCACTGAAATCTATAACTATATATTAAAGTTGTCCCTTTTCAAGCCACTAGAACGATCTTGGCCCCACCCCATATTTAAAAAACTTTATTTTCCATTCTTATTATTTCTTTTTTTTATTTTTTTTATTTCTATCTTATTCCAATAATCTTTATGACCCGTACACTAAAAAAATATTGTTCCAATAATATTTTCTCAAAATCGGATATCTATCTACTATCTATCTTTTATAGATATTTTTCTTATTTTTTTAGTAAAAATCTATCAAAATCTTATAAGATAGGAAAATTATAATATTTGATATAATCTTTATGACTCGTACACTCAAAAAATATTGTTCCTCGGTCAAGGTAATTTAAAAAAAAATATAATATTGTTTCTCAAAATCGGATATCTATCTATCTATCTATTATAGATATTTTTCTTAATTTTTTTTAGTAAAAATCTATCAAATTCTTATAAGATAGAAAAATTATAAGAAAAATAATTTTTAGTAAAATCTATCTATAACTATATATTAAAGTTATACTTTTTCGAGCCACCACGTTAATTTTGGCCCCACCTTACATTTAAAAATTAATTTTTATTTATATTAATTTAGCCTTTTCATTTAAATTCTTTTCTATTTATTTATGTGAAAAATTATTCATAAATTCGAAATTTAATTAAAAATAACGACATTATAAATAGGATATTTATAACTATATATTTAAGGAATTCTTCAAAGTTGAAATATTTGAAGAAAAAGTCTCAAATATTAGACTCGATTATGTTATAGACATTATAAATAGGATATTTATAAATAAAAATATAATATAAACTTTAAAATAAGTAATCTTATTACGTGTAGAATTTTATAATTTTTTTAATCAATATAAATGGTTAAATTTAATTTTGAGATTGAAGATATATTATTAAGATAAAATAATTACATTTCTCTTTTTTCTTGATGATATTTCATAGATATGTAATTAAAAAAAGAAGATAAAATATGAATAAAAAATATATATATTCAAATATGGAAGAAATAAGAATTTAAAAAATAATAGTTAACTTAATAAATAAGATATATTAAAATATGAAAGATAAAGAAATTACTTATATTAAAGTTTATATTATATTTTTTATTTATTTATTAATATCATAATTATAATGTTTATAAAATATCGAATCGTAGTCGACGTACATGGTACGACGAGTACAACTAGTTATGTTTATAATAGTTTTCGTGTCATGTTTAGGTTGGGAATTTAGATCAGGGAAAGAATGATATATATGATCCCCTAGGACTCTAGGAGCTGGACATGATGATCTAACTGTTCCTGTCGAGGATTTAACATATATTCAAGTGCCTTCTGTATTTGAGACATCAAGCTCTGCTACTGCTGAACTTTTGGAAAAGGAGTCGAATACTTTCAAGAAGTTTCTGCTACAGAAATTTCCTCCAACAAAAACTGTTTCTGTGTCCTCGGTATGTTGATCTTTTAGACATGAAGCTTGCTATTTTTCATATTTATTTTGCTTTGCACCACAACTTAATATATGTAAATTTATTTGCTATACATCCCAGATTTCTGCAGTAGTAGTAAAGAGTGCCAAAGGTATCATCAAACTTCATCACTTTCTGCCTATATGTGTATTATTGTATTGCTACCACCACAGTCAACCTTGTTGCCTTTTTTTTTCTTCGCAAAGTCGGAAATTGGAACAAGGATTATAGATTTGCATTCTTATAATCTAGTACCCTGGTTAATCTTTTGGCAAATATGTGGAACTGGGGTTAAACACGTACTTTTTTAACAAATATTATATTGTTGCAGTGCATGAAAAATCCTCAACTATACCTCTAAATGAGCTTGATGATCAGTAGAAGTTAGATGACCTAGAAGGCATCATGTCCATCTCCCAGCAAGATTATGTTGCAAAGTTAAGTGAGCTTAAAAGTCAAATTATCCATGCTTGGGATACTGAAAATCGTGTAACATGCATCTTGGAAGTTTGAAGCTATCAATCAAGGTATGTTTGAAACTCTAGCGGTTTATTGCATCGTATTCATGATGAACATCTTGAGTCCTGACTTATACATTTGCCTTTACCTATATAATGAGATTTAAAAAACACTTTTTTCTTCTTTCTGTAATTTCTTCCAAAATGATTGCCTTTCTTGTGTTTATTCGAGTATGTGGATATTGTTTCCATGTAATTCTAGACAACTGATTTGTTATTTTTCTGCAACACTTGGAAGAGTTCGTTTAGGAAAAAAATTCTTATACTGCAAAACCATTATGATTATGGGTTCGGTTTCACATGGATGATATGAAACAAATCCTTCATGTTTCAGGTAGCTAGATTTTTGATGGACACTGGTGTATTACAGTTTTATCCTACATTATTTTCTCGTGCCACTGAGATCCTAGATATGCTATACTGTTCCTTATATGCTTCTTTAGTATTATATTTTCATCCAGTGCATCAAATAAAGCAGTCTGTTTTGGTGACGTATTATCTTAAACATTTATTTGGTTGCAGAGAATTTTCAAGCAAGTGATATATCTTCTGAGGCCAAAGAAACCTGTTATAACTGGTTTTGCAAAATTGGATCTATAGGAGAACTACTGCCACACATGTGAGCTCCTGCCTTGCTCTCCTCTGCATTTCCCCCTCTTTAAACCTAAATGATCACAAATTGTTCTCTTACACAAATTTTGAACATTTTATTTTCCTTTTACGTGTTTCTGTTGGGCTTTCAGCTACTTGGAGCTTGCCCTATTTCCTTGCTGGCGATTCCAGCTAGACCAACCTGATAAGGTTCTCCACCGCTTGGTAATGATGACATCCATTGGTATCTGCCTACTGTCACATGTATATCACTTATTGTGGGAAAAAAATGCAAACTCATGATAGAGGTCTGAACTTTGAATCTTCTTAGTTGCCTTTTATTGCTTTCTCAATACCCACATAGTGCTATCGCATCAGACAAAAAAAAAAAAACCACAATGTTATTGCATTCCATTTTTGTGCTTGTTTTGGGGACTACCTTATGAAAAACCAAAATAGGGTTCCATATCGAATAACCTAGTCTTTTTACTATATTTAAAAAATTAAATTTGAACAGCCCTCACTGGGCATCAAGTGGTTCCGCCACTGACTATTATGCACATGTATTTGTGCTGTTGGATCGTAACCGGTTAGCTAGAGCTTGGGAACTGGCTGTTAAGCTGTTCCCAAGGCAGCGGAAGAAATTATCGCAAGTATTAGAAAGACAGAATGAACACAGTTCCTTATAGAGGAACCCCACTACAACCAACTAGTTGTATGGGTAAACCTCTACCTCCGCTTGGAGGATTTTGAATGACTTACTTATATTATTGATTTGTTCCTTAGTTACAAACAGCCAGATTCAAACTTCTCTGTTCCTACGAGTTCTACCTAACTCTAGCAACACTAATGAATCTTCTCAACTGAGTTCCTAAGCGAACAACAATCACTAAATAAGTAACTCAAACCTTACCCCGAATCGCAGTTCCCTTGCTCTTGTGAACTCGGCTTCACCGTCGTCGAGATCAGACACTCGCCGCCGGGGACTTCTCTTCTTCTTTTCTCTTTCTCTGTTGTGGGTATTTGTAAGTTCTGGGAGAAGTGCTCAATCCGAGCACTATTCATTTGGCTTCATACTCGAGTGAACTTAGGCTTCAATCGCATCTTTCATTTATGTCCGAAATGCCCTTTGCTTGATGCCCAAGTTGTACTTTCTTCACATGTGACTTCAATTTGAACTGGGTCAACTTCTTGAGATGATCGGACCGTTGGATCAATCGTGACAGTCTGCTCCTCAGACTGTGCCTTCATCCTGTCCAAGACAGGATCCCGTGATATGCGCTGATCGGTCCTTGTCCTCACATGTGAGTTCCCATATCGTAAGAACTGTCCTCTTCTGAGTTCCTTTGAGAGAAACTCTTCATCGTGTAAGTCTGTGTTCTCTGGTCATTCCTGGGAGTTCTCATTTCATGGGAACTTTCTTCTTCAGAGTTCCCTTGATGGGAACTCTTCATTGTGTGCTCCTTTGATCTTTGGTCATTCGTGGAAGTTCTTTGCTCAACCTGTGTTCCTTAGAAATACTTGATCGAAGCACATTAGTTCCCTTATAGCGTTTGTCATTATCAAAACTCGGAGAACTGTATCGTTGTTCCAATGTTTAGAACCAGAGGTCCTAACATCGTTCCAACAATTTCCCCCTTTTTGATGATGACAAACCTATCACAAAAATCAGCAAGTATTTCAAAGCATGATATGCAAATGAGTTCCTACGCGTATTCCTAGGGAGCCACTTCTTGTGAATCACTGAGTTCGTACTTAGCTTTTTATGCAATTGTTCCCCCTTAGCTATAGCGTATTTTGTGATATCTTTTCAACTTAACTCATCTCGCATTTTTTGTCTTTCCCCCTTTTGACATCATCGAAAACAAGTAAACGCATAGATAAGGAAGGAAAAGAACACGCAATCATACTAAAAACCATTCATTACTTAAGCAATAAAAATGTACATAGGAACACAAGAGACTATTTATGGGAATATTGAGGCTAGGAAAAAGAAGGAAAAGATCATGGGCTTGGTGGGAACAAGGCATCACAAAGTCGTGTCAAGACTGTTACAAGCTTTTCCTGGCCTTTAGCAATTTGTTCTTGGTCCCTTGCCATCTTTTCTTGTTCCCTAGCTATCTTGTCGAGAGTGTTGGCAATGTGCACCAACACTTGAGTGTTCCCATCCTGAGTGCCTTCACCAGATGGCAGCCTTTCTTGTTCCTCCACTGGCTCAGAGTGCCGCATTTTGTGGACCACAGAGATGTCCAGTTCCCTACCTATGGTGACCTCTTCCTTGGATGTGTCGCAGAGGCCCTCTCTTAGCAAGAGTTTCTTGATGAGGCCAGCATAAGGGAGGGAGTGGGATTTGGAAGCCATACACTTCTCCATGTGCCCCAAGATTATGCGAGGAAGATTTATGGGCTTTTTGAGGAGGAAGTGGTAGAGGATAATGGCATCAGGGATGTTGATGACAAGGCGCTTCTCCTGGCGAGGGATCACCATGTTGATGATGAATTGATGAGCCAACTTGGCTATGAGGGATAGGTGATGAGTAGAGGTGCCAGTGGTGGGAACACGGCCCTCGTAGATCGTGTTGTAAATCTCCTCACTGTTGAAGTCGCCCCAGCTCTTGGTGGGCAGTTCCTGGAGGCCCTAGACAGGGACCTGTAGTTGAAGGCGGATTGTAGATGTGGTGAAGATGAAGTCATCGCCTTCGAGGGAGAGAGTTCCCTTGGTGTCGTTGTCTTGAACCACAAAGTTGTTGTAGAATCGGCGTACCTGAGAGGGATCGACACTCACGGCCTCACTACACATGTGTTCCCATCCTTGGGCCTTGGTCAGGTCCCATAGTTGCCCTAGCCCTTCATTAGTGAGCTGTCTTTCAGAGAGGATGAGTGGGGGAAGGAGCTTGAGATTCTCATAGATATGGACTTTCTTGGGCACAGTTCCTTTCCCTTTCTTCTTGGAGTTCCCCCTAGAGACCGTAGTCTTTCCTTTGTGTTGAGGGGGGTCAGCCACTTCGATCAGCAGTGGGCGGGTCCTTTCCTCTGGGACCTGTGCCGACAGCACTATTTGTTGTTCAGTAGCAGGGATGCTGGCAAGCTCTTTGTAAGTGGGGGCCTCTTCTTCCTCTTCAGCGTCATCACTGGAGGTCCCTTCATCATTGGAGGAGGTCAGCCCTGTTTCCTCCTCGTCGTCTTCTTGGCGACGACTGCTTGTCTCAGCATCGTCAGTTGGTGCTGGGTTCCCTTCTTCTTGGGCTTTGCCCCCTTGATTTTCGGAAGGCCCTTTGAGTGCGCCTTCGAATTCTTCCTCGAGGGCCTTTAGTTGGGCTTCCTCTTCAGCAGTTCCCATCACGATGGGTGCATTGGCCTTCTGGCGAGCAAGGACTCCGATGGGGAGATTATCCTCGTCGGAGTCGAGGTCTATGGTTTTCTGGGCCGAAGAAGGTGGGGAAGGGATTTTTAGTGTGGTGGGAGAAGAGGGAGGTAGAGGAGAAGTTTGTGGAGTTGGGACCTTGGGAGTGGAAGGAGGAGGAGTAGGAGTGCGAGCCTTGGGACTTGAGGTCCCAGAGGCAGATTTTGAAGTGATGGGGGATGTGGGAATGGGTGAGGTGGGTGGGGGAACTCTGGGGGAGGAAGAGGATGGAGGAGGATTAGTAGTTCCCTCAACCATGGGAATAGGGGAGGAAGAGATTATCGTGGAGTCCCTAGGACCTGAGGTCTTAGAGATTGATTGGGGACGAGGGAGAAAGAGCTTCTCGACCTCGGATGGGTGAACGACGGCATAGGCATCGGGTTTGGACAGATTAAGGACCTCCTCCATGTTGAGGAGGGATTTTTTCTTTGGAATGGGAAAAGATGGGGATGAAGAAGTGGAGATTTGTGAGTGTTTGCGTTTGGAGGATTTGTGTTTGGATTTTGAGGGGTCTTTGGAAGAGTGTTTGTGTTTGGATTGTTTGGGTTTTTCGTATTTGGAAGGGGGTTCGGATCCGAAAGTGTCGACGATGCGAATTTCGGAGGAAGAGGGAGGTGGAAGAGTGGAGGTCGGCGGTGCTGGAGGTTGCGCCGCCGAGGGAGGAGGAAGAAAGGGACTTACATAATTGTAAAGTCCCTCGATGAGAACATCGCGAAGAGCTTCATTTTGCTCCTTCTCGACGTCCGCCATCATGGTGAGGAAAAGGGCTTTAGGGTTGTTTTGAATCCATGCCTTCATCTCGGCATAAGAATGGGCTGGAACAATTTGAGAAAGGTTTGGGAAAGAGAGAGTTTTTGGAATGTTTCTCGAAAGAGGGAGGAGGCAAAGTTGCAGAGGAGGAGAATGACAGGGAAGGATGAGGAGGGAGGAACCCAAAAGTAGTAAAGTAGGGTTTTATGTGAGAGAGAGACGAGGGTAGAAAGGGAAGTTGGTATTCTCGATAACCGTTGGCCAATGAAATCGGAGGGGCGTTTCAACTTCCTTAACACGCCTCTGACACGCGTCGTTTTCTTTCCTGGGAAGTCCTTTTGATTTTTGAATACTTGGCCCAAAACGCTTCAGAGTCTGACACAATTTCCCGTTTCCCTAGTGAAGTGTCATCTTTTTAGATCCAGTGTTCCCTTGCTTTTGCCTATCAGTTCCCATGATCTTTGGAAAGGTCATATTCAGTGGAGAGGTTAAGGGAACTCACACTCAATTTTCTTTGTGAGGATGAGGAACTCAAAAGAGAACCAGACAATTGCAACTCGATTTTGGGATAAAGAGTTTGGCTCATGAGAAACGTTTGTCTGGTCCTTAGCTGAGGGTAGGTTTTATGATCAACCGTCATAGTGGCGTGTAAAGAGGGTTAGAGGGAACTCTGGTTGATCATTTTGGGACAAAAGAAATAGTGTTCCTTTATACAAATCAAGCTCTAGACTAGTAATATGGCAAAATGAAAGCAATGAGCCCTACAGTTCCCTAGCATGCATTTCCAGTTAGACTAATCAAGCATTGAGGGAGAGACAAACAAGGACTTGTTTAGTTTAGAGTTATCATCCCCAGAAGCATTCGAAAACGCTGGTAGGGATGTCTGTCTAAAGCTTTGATGAGAATGTCCGCAATTTGCTCTTCCGTTCTACAGTGTTGCATGGAAATGTTCCCAGTTTCAACATTGTCACGTAGAAAATGATGCCTAATGTCTATGTGCTTAGTCCTAGAATGATGCACAGGATTTTTGGAAATGTTAATGGCACTAGTATTATCACAGAGTATAGGAACTGGGCCAAATGACATACCGTAATCCTGAAGTTGGGACTTGAGCCATAGTACTTGGGAACAGCATGATGCGGCAGCCACGTATTCTGCTTCAGCTGTGGAGAGTGCCACTGAATTTGCTTCTTGGATCCCCATGAGACTAGGCATGACCCAAGGAACTGGGCCATTCCTGATGTGCTCTTTCGATCAACTAGGTGCCCAGCAAAATCTGCATTTGTATAAGCAATGAGCTCAAGGGAACTGTTCCTTGGATACCAGAGGCACAAGTTGTCGTTCCCTTTGAGGTACCTGAAAATCCTCTTTACCTCTTTTAGGTGTGATTCTTTGGGGTTAGCTTGAAAACGTGCACATAAGCACACTGAGAACATGATGTCAGGCCTACTAGCAGTTAAGTATAGGAGAGAGCCAATCATACCTCTGAAGTTCCTTTGATCGACACTTACCCCTGTTTCATCGGCATTTAGCCTGGAGTTTGGTGAGATGGGAGTGTCGATGGGTCTTGAGTGGTCCATCCCATACTTGACTAGCATTTCTCTGATGTATTTTTGTTGATGAATCCTTGTTCCCTCTTTTGTCTGAGATATTTGGAGTCCTAGGAAGAACGTGAGTTCCCCTATGAGACTCATCTCAAACTCACTGCTCATGAGGTCCTTAAACTTCTCTACAAGAATTTCGTTAGTTGCTCCAAAAACAATGTCATCAACATAAACTTGAACAATCAAGATATTCTTAGACTCTTTCTTAAGGAAAAGAGTTTTGTCTATGGAACCTCGAAGGTATCCATGAGACAGAAGGAACTGAGCAAACCTGTCATACCATGCTCGAGAAGCTTGTTTGAGTCCGTAGAGGGCCCTCTCCAGGAAGTAGACGTGGTTGGGTAGCTTCTCATCTTCGAATCCTGGGGGTTAAGCTACGTATACTTCTTCTTTGAGATGCCCATTTAGAAATGCCGTCTTCACATCCATCTGGTATAGCTTGAATCCTTTGTGGGCTGCATAGGCTATGAGAATGCGGATGGCCTCGATCCTTGCAACTGGTGCGAAGGTCTCGTCATAGTCGATTCCTTCTTCTTGTCTATAGCCTTGAGCAACCAGACGAGCCTTGTTCCTAGCTACGGCCCCAGTATCATCTAGCTTGTTCCGAAAGATCCATCGAGTTCCTATGATGTTCTTGTTTTTGGGCCTAGGAACTAGCTTCCACACTTTGTTCCTCTCAAATTGGTGTAGTTCTTCTTGCATAGCTTGGATCCAGTCTGGGTCCTTTAGAGCTTCTTTGATGCTTTTTGGTTCCACCATTGAAACAAAGGCATTAAAAGCACAAAAATTATTGAGAGAAGAGTGAGTTAGAACACCTTTTTCATACGGAGTGATGATGTTGTCGATGGGATGATCTCTCTTTTGGTGGTAGTTTCTTGTTAGAATGTGTGAGACGTCAACCTGTTCCCTTGACTCTTCTCCATCTGTGTCTTGAGTCTCCTCTTCCTCAGGAGAACAGTTATGTTCAGCTTCTTCGCTGGGACTTTCGTCAGGATTCTCTTCGGAGTTCCCTCGTTGTTCCCCTTGAACACTAGATTCTGGTGCATTTTCATTTTGGGGAACAAGAGAGTTGGAGGCATCTTGTGGTTCTTCTGTTGAGGAGGGAACTTCAAAGGAGCTTTGATCTGTGGAGTTTTGATCTCCTTCATTGTTCCCTGATTGTGGGGCATTGTTCCCACTTGGATAGTCTTCATCTCTCTTTCTTGGTTCATCCTCGTCGTCGTCTTCTTCTTGTCTGACAAGCTTGAACAGAGTTCCCTTTCCTTGAACCTCTGTTCCCATCTTTACAGATTTCTCGTCGAAGATGACGTGGATGCTTTCCTCTATCTTCTTGGTCCTCTTGTTGTAGACCCTGTATGCCTTGCTATGGGAAGAGTATCCCAGGAATATCCCTTCATCGCTTCTAGGCTCAAATTTGCCAAGGTTGTCCTTCCCATTGTTGTGAACGAAGCATTTGCATCCAAAGGTCCTCAGATGAGAGATGTTGGGCTTCCTTCCTTTGATCAGCTCGTAGGATGTCTTTTTGATCATGGGCCTAGTCATGGCTCGATTTAAGATGTAAGTAGCTGTGGAGATTGCTTCAGCCCAGAAACTTGGAGGAACTCCACTTTCTAGCATCATGGTCCTTGCCATGTCTTCCAAGGTTTTGTTTTTCCTTTCCACCACACTATTCTGTTGAGGAGTCCGAGGAGTTGAGAAATTGTGAGATACACCATTGTTGTCACAATATCTTAGGAACTCTGAGTTCTTGAATTCAGTTCCGTGGTCAGATCTAAGTGACTTGAGCTTGATTCCCATGCTCACTTCCATCCTCTTGATTAATCTCTCGAACTCTTTGAAGGTATCTGATTTTGATCTCAAGAAAAGTACCCATGTAAATCTCGAAAAGTCATCAATTAAGACATACATGTACCTTTTTCCTCCGTAGCTTTCCATGTCCATGGGACCACAGAGATCCATGTGAATCAGTTCCAATGGTCTTGTAGTGCTAACCACCTTTTTGGGTTTGAACGAGCTCCTGGTTTGCTTCCCACGAACACATGCTTCGCACATCTTGACTCCTTCAAGGTTGATTCGTGGGAGACCAATGACTAGATCCTGTAGATAAAGCTTCAAGATTTGATTGATACCTGCATGGCCCAGTCTCTTGTGCCAGAGTTCCGTTTCGTCAAGGGAACTTGCCAAGCACAGTTTCCTTGGTGGGTCAAAGTCTGTATCCACCACATATATGTTGTTGGACCTTCTTCCTTTCAGGATGATTTTGTTAGTCTTCTTGTTGATCACTAGACATTCCTTTGAGTCAAAGGTGACGATGTTGTTCCCTTGATCACATATTTGAGAGACGCTCAAGAGATTGAATCCCAGATCTTTCACCAAGTTAACGTTGCTGATTTTGATTGATTTGTTGAGTAGCACTTCCCCTGTTCCTATGATCTCTCCTTTATTTTTGTTGCCAAAGGACACGTGACCTCCTTCGGCCTTTGGGTGGAATGAGGTGAGGTTGTCTTTGTTTCCAGTCATGTGGTTGGAACATCCACTGTCAATGACCCATGTGTTGTTCCCCCTCATTGCCACCTACAAGAAAAGTTAGTTTTTGAGGACCCAGGCAAGATGACTCTTGCCTGGTTCCTTGCAAGGGAAGACAGTCTCAAATAGCACATAATCAGCAATGTTAATGTCACGAGAGTACTTGTTATAGGCAGAGTTCCTATGGTTGTTTCTTTTAATGGGAACTCTAGCAGGCTTGTTGGTTTGTTGATTCTTCTTGTTCCAGTACTCGTGGTTTCTCTGGGCTTGGGCCTTAGCTTTGGGACAGCTTTCCTTGTAGTGCCCATGAGCACCACAGTTCCAGCAGGTCTTATAGTATTCTCCTAGGTAGTACTTAGGATGAGGTCTCTGTATCCTGTTCCTATCCATAGTTTCCTTGTTGTACACTCTAGACATGTTTCCCTTAGCTATTTGAACATACAACTTGTGCCCATTGTTCCCAGTGTAATAATCTACTTCTCCATTTACCCCACTCTCCAGAACACGGATTTTCTCTTCCAAGTGTGCATTTTTCTGTTTCTCACACTGAAGCTCTAGGGCCCTACACTCGTTCATCTCTTTTTCACTCAAAGGGGACTTCCCTTTTCTAGGGCTCTCTGACTCATACCCTATTCCGTGTCTGGCAGGGACAAACTTGGTTTGGGAACTAGAGGCTTCAGAGTTCCCTTTTGCTTTACTCAGATTTTGTAGAAGGGTGTTTTCATCACTTTCTAGGGTTTTAAGCTCATTCTCAAGTTCTACGATGTGAGACACATAAGACTGAAGTTTTTCTAGAAGGGACACACAGTTGGGACATGGCTCTAGACCAACTAGTTCAGCATTTGTGTGTTCCGACTTTTCCAACTTCTTTTGCAATTTAATATTATCTTTGACAAGGCTTGAGAGAATTTTAAGCAACTCAGGTTTTTCATAATTATTCAAGGAAGCAAGAACGGATTCAGTAGTTACCTCACTGGGTTGTTCCCCAGTGGTGTCTCCTATGGCCATTGCACACATGTCGGGAGATGCCCAGGCTTCAGGATCTTCGTCCTCGTCATCGTCCCAAGTGGCGATGTAGGCCTTCTTTCCTTGCTTTCGATCGTCAGTTCCCAGTGGGCACTCCTTTGCGAAGTGTCCCTTTTTGTAGCACTTGTAGCATGTGACGTCCGAGAAGTCCTTTTCAGCTGGTCTTCTTTGGGAACCTTGTCCTTTCTGTGAGTTCCCATTCCCCTTTTTGAACTTCCCTTTGTAGAAGGATCGAAGGGCCCTTGTTACAAGTACCAATTCCTCATCCTCTTCTTCTTCAGATTCTTCATGTTGCTCTTGAACTGACTTGAGCATTTTTTCAATTTTGAGGGCAATTCCTTGGTGTGCCCTTGTTTGCTCCTTGTCATCTTTCTCTTCTCATATCCCACCAGTTTTCCAAAAACCTGGTGGAGCATAAGAGCTCTGTTTTCGGGATTCTCTTTGAACATCGTTCTTTCATTTGTCCATTCTCCAGTCAACCCATTGAAGAGTTGTTGAACCTTCATTTTATCAGTGACTTCCTCTTTAGTGATCCCAAGGCCAGCCATCTTGGTGCAAAGTCCCTCGAAACGGGATTGGTAGCTATCAACGGATTCTCCTATCTCCATTTGGAAGGTGAAGAACTCCCTCCTTGCGTTCATCTGAAGATCTTCTCGGAGGTCTGAGTTCCCAATGTGCATTTGTTGAATGGCTTCCCACACTTCCTTTGCCGTGTCTAGGTTTGCCACTCTGTCGCAGTCTTGCACCGACATGGCATTCTTGAGGTACTAGATGGCTTTGAAGTTGGCCTCCATGCACTTTTACTCATTGGGTCCCCATTTTGAAAGGTCATTCTCAATCGCTAGATCAATTTTGAAGTTCCCTTTTTCTATGACGCACCAAGCTTGGTAGTCCTGGCTGCGCATCCAATTTTTCATGTCGCGTTGCCATACTTCGAATCTACCAGTGATGAGCCTTGGTGGCTTGCTGTTGTTGTGGCCGACTTGGGTGAGTTCGTGAGCCATTTTGAAACCTGCGATGCTAACACAAATCTAGAGCGACCAAGCTCTGATACCAATTGTTGGATCGTAACCGGTTAGCTAGAGCTTGGGAACTGGCTGTTAAGTTGTTCCCAAGGCAGCGGAAGAAATTATCGCAAGTATTAGAAAGACAGAATGAACACAGTTCCTTATAGAGGAACCCCACTACAACCAACTAGTTGTATGGGTAAACCTCTACCTCCGCTTGGAGGATTTTGAATGACTTACTTATATTATTGATTTGTTCCTTAGTTACAAACAGCCAGATTCAAACTTCTCTGTTCCTACGAGTTCTACCTAACTCTAGCAACACTAATGAATCTTCTCAACTGAGTTCCTAAGCGAACAACAATCACTAAATAAGTAACTCAAACCTTACCCCGAATCGCAGTTCCCTTGCTCTTGTGAACTCGGCTTCACCGTCGTCGAGATCAGACACTCGCCGCCGGGGACTTCTCTTCTTCTTTTCTCTTTCTCTGTTGTGGGTATTTGTAAGTTCTGGGAGAAGTGCTCAATCCGAGCACTATTCATTTGGCTTTATACTCGAGTGAACTTAGGCTTCAATCGCATCTTTCATTTATGTCCGAAATGCCCTTTGCTTGATGCCCAAGTCGTACTTTCTTCACATGTGACTTCAATTTGAACTGGGTCAACTTCTTGAGATGATCGGACCGTTGGATCAATCGTGACAGTCTGCTCCTCAGACTGTGCCTTCATCCTGTCCAAGACAGGATCCCGTGATATGCGCTGATCGGTCCTTGTCCTCACATGTGAGTTCCCATATCATAAGAACTGTCCTCTTCTGAGTTCCTTTGAGAGAAACTCTTCATCGTGTAAGTCTGTGTTCTTTGGTCATTCCTGGGAGTTCTCATTTCATGGGAACTTTCTTCTTCAGAGTTCCCTTGATGGGAACTCTTCATTGTGTGCTCCTTTGATCTTTGGTCATTCGTGGAAGTTCTTTGCTCAACCTGTTTTCCTTAGAAATACTTGATCGAAGCACATTAGTTCCCTTATAGCGTTTGTCATTATCAAAACTCGGAGAACTGTATCGTTGTTCCAATGTTTAGAACCAGAGGTCCTAACATCGTTCCAACAATTTCCCCCTTTTTGATGATGACAAACCTATCACAAAAATCAGCAAGTATTTCAAAGCATGATATGCAAATGAGTTCCTACGCGTATTCCTAGGGAGCCACTTCTTGTGAATCACTAAGTTCGTACTTAGCTTTTTATGCAATTGTTCCCCCTTAGCTATAGCGTATTCTGTGATATCTTTTCAACTTAACTCATCTCGCATTTTTTGTCTTTCCCCCTTTTGACATCATCGAAAACAAGTAAACGCATAGATAAGGAAGGAAAAGAACACGCAATCATACTAAAAACCATTCATTACTTAAGCAATAAAAATGTACATAGGAACACAAGAGACTATTTGTGGGAATATTGAGGCTAGGAAAAAGAAGGAAAAGATCATGGGCTTGGTGGGAACAGGGCATCACAAAGCCGTGTCAAGACTGTTACAAGCTTTTCCTGGCCTTTAGCAATTTGTTCTTGGTCCCTTGCCATCTTTTCTTGTTCCCTAGCTATCTTGTCGAGAGTGTTGGCAATGTGCACCAACACTTGAGTGTTCCCATCCTGAGTGCCTTCACCAGATGGCAGCCTTTCTTGTTCCTCCACTGGCTCAGAGTGCCGCATTTTGTGGACCACAGAGATGTCCAGTTCCCTACCTATGGTGACCTCTTCCTTGGATGTGTCGTAGAGGCCCTCTCTTAGCAAGAGTTTCTTGATGAGGCCAGCATAAGGGAGGGAGTGGGATTTGGAAGCCATACACTTCTCCATGTGCCCCAAGATTATGCGAGGAAGATTTATAGGCTTTTTGAGGAGGAAGTGGTAGAGGATAATGGCATTAGGGATGTTGATGACAAGGCGCTTCTCCTGGCGAGGGATCACCATGTTGATGATGAATTGATGAGCCAACTTGGCTATGAGGGATAGGTGATGAGTAGAGGTGCCAGTGGTGGGAACACGGCCCTCGTAGATCGTGTTGTAAATCTCCTCACTGTTGAAGTCACCCCAGCTCTTGGTGGGCAGTTCCTGGAGGCCCTGGACAGGGACCTGTAGTTGAAGGCGGATTGTAGATGTGGTGAAGATGAAGTCATCGCCTTCGAGGGAGAGAGTTCCCTTGGTGCCGTTGTCTTGAACCACAAAGTTGTTGTAGAATCGGCGTACCTGAGAGGGATCGACACTCACGGCCTCACTACTCATGTGTTCCCATCCTTGGGCCTTGATCAGGTCCCATAGTTGCCCTAGCCCTTCATTAGTGAGCTGTCTTTCAGAGAGGATGAGTGGGGGAAGGAGCTTGCGATTCTCAAAGATCAGACACTCGCCGCCGGGGACTTCTCTTCTTCTTTTCTCTTTCTCTGTTGTGGGTATTTGTAAGTTCTGGGAGAAGTGCTCAATCCGAGCACTATTCATTTGGCTTTATACTCGAGTGAACTTGGGCTTCAATCGCATCTTTCATTTGTGTCCGAAATGCCCTTTGCTTGATGCCCAAGTTGTACTTTCTTCACATGTGACTTCAATTTGAACTGGGTCAACTTCTTGAGATGATCGGACCGTTGGATCAATCGTGACAGTCTGCTCCTCAGACTGTGCCTTCATCCTGTCCAAGACAGGATCCCGTGATATGCGTTGATCGGTCCTTGTCCTCACATGTGAGTTTCCATATCGTGGGAACTGTCCTCTTCTGAGTTCCTTTGAGAGAAACTCTTCATCGTGTAAGCCTGTGTTCTCTTGTCATTCCTGGGAGTTCTCATTTCATGGGAACTTTCTTCTTCAGAGTTCCCTTGATGGGAACTCTTCATTGTATGCTCCTTTGATCTTTGGTCATTCGTGGAAGTTCTTTGCTCAACCTGTGTTCCTTAGAAATACTTGATCGAAGCACATTAGTTCCCTTATAGCGTTTGTCATTATCAAAACTCGGAGAACTGTATCGTTGTTCCAATGTTTAGAACCAGAGGTCCTAACATCGTTCCAACAATTTCCCCCTTTTTGATGATGACAAACCTATCACAAAAATCAGCAAGTATTTCAAAGCATGATATGCAAATGAGTTCCTACGCGTATTCCTAGGGAGCCACTTCTTGTGAATCACTGAGTTCGTACTTAGCTTTTTATGCAATTGTTCCCCCTTAGCTATAGCGTATTCTGTGATATCTTTTCAACTTAACTCATCTCGCATTTTTTGTCTTTCCCCCTTTTCACATCATCGAAAACAAGTAAACGCATAGATAAGGAAGGAAAAGAACACGCAATCATACTAAAAACCATTCATTACTTAAGCAATAAAAATGTACATAGGAACACAAGAGACTATTTGTGGGAATATTGAGGCTAGGAAAAAGAAGGAAAAGATCATGGGCTTGGTGGGAACAGGGCATCACAAAACCGTGTCAAGACTGTTACAAGCTTTTCCTGGCCTTTAGCAATTTGTTCTTGGTCCCTTGCCATCTTTTCTTGTTCCCTAGCTATCTTGTCGAGAGTGTTGGCAATGTGCACCAACACTTGAGTGTTCCCATCCTGAGTGCCTTCACCAGATGGAAGCCTTTCTTGTTCCTCCACTGGCTCAAAGTGCCGCATTTTGTGGACCACAGAGATGTCCAGTTCCCTACCTATGGTGACCTCTTCCTTGGATGTGTCGTAGAGGCCCTCTCTTAGCAAGAGTTTCTTGATGAGGCCAGCATAAGGGAGGGAGTGGGATTTGGAAGCCATACACTTCTCCATGTGCCCCAAGATTATGCGAGGAAGATTTATGGGCTTTTTAAGGAGGAAGTGGTAGAGGATAATGGCATCAGGGATGTTGATGACAAGGCGCTTCTCCTGGCGAGGGATCACCATGTTGATGATGAATTGATGAGCCAACTTGGCTATGAGGGATAGGTGATGAGTAGAGGTGCCAGTGGTGGGAACACGGCCCTCGTAGATCGTGTTGTAAATCTCCTCACTGTTGAAGTCGCCCCAGCTCTTGGTGGGCAGTTCCTGGAGGCCCTGGACAGGGACCTGTAGTTGAAGGCGGATTGTAGATGTGGTGAAGATGAAGTCATCGCCTTCGAGGGAGAGAGTTCCCTTGGTGCCGTTGTCTTGAACCACAAAGTTGTTGTAGAATCGGCGTACCTGAGAGGGATCGACACTCACGGCCTCACTATACATGTGTTCCCAACCTTGGGCCTTGATCAGGTCCCATAGTTGCCCTAGCCCTTCATTAGTGAGCTGTCTTTCAGAGAGGATGAGTGGGGGAAGGAGCTTGCGATTCTCAGAGATCAGACACTCGCCGCTGGGGACTTCTCTTCTTCTTTTCTCTTTCTCTGTTGTGGGTATTTGTAAGTTCTGGGAGAAGTGCTCAATCCGAGCACTATTCATTTGGCTTTATACTCGAGTGAACTTGGGCTTCAATCGCATCTTTCATTTGTGTCCGAAATGCCCTTTGCTTGATGCCCAAGTTGTACTTTCTTCACATGTGACTTCAATTTGAACTGGGTCAACTTCTTGAGATGATCGGACCGTTGATCAATCGTGACAGTCTGCTCCTCAGACTGTGCCTTCATCCTGTCCAAGACAGGATCCCGTGATATGCGTTGATCGGTCCTTGTCCTCACATGTGAGTTCCCATATCGTGGGAACTGTCCTCTTCTGAGTTCCTTTGAGAGAAACTCTTCATCGTGTAAGCCTGTGTTCTCTTGTCATTCCTGGGAGTTCTCATTTCATGGGAACTTTCTTCTTCAGAGTTCCCTTGATGGGAACTCTTCATTGTGTGCTCCTTTGATCTTTGGTCATTCGTGGAAGTTCTTTGCTCAGCCTGTGTTTCTTAGAAATACTTGATCGAAGCACATTAGTTCCCTTATAGCGTTTGTCATTATCAAAACTCGGAGAACTGTATCGTTGTTCCGATGTTTAGAACCAGAGGTCCTAACATCGTTCCAATCTGTGCCCAGGCTATGGCCGTTGTTTTATGCCTTTGGCTAGCACCTCTCTTAGACTTGAGGATGAATATTTGTTCTCGAGAAGTTTTAAAACATTAAAACTACCATTAATTCATCATCCTCTTTCTGCCTGCAAAAGAGTAATTTTATGAAGCACGAGAATTTGCATTGTATGTGTCTTCAATCTCTATGAAGCTCAAGATACTTGTGAGGTTAACGGCGATTCTTGTCATTCTTCTTAGCTTGTTAGGATTTACCTGTTTAATTTGGACTTTTTTCCTTGTATAATGATATGATTAGTGCTACTTCAAATACATGAAAGAAGACGCACCGTGTGGTTTTACTACTATAGCATTGATCATTGTGAAATCGAATGCGAAGATGGTCTCGTAGGGAACGAAACCTTGAATTTGAGGGTGATTTGAAGATAGGGATTAGAAGGATTTGATGCCTAAAGGTCTGAGGAAGAGAAATTCGATTTACATCCTTGTTCCCTTGATACTCTCTTTCGAGACTTATAATTCTCTCTCTCTTTACATCCTTGTTCCCTTGATGCAGCCTCTTAAGACCATCCCATATCTCTTTTGTCATCTTGTATCCAATGATCTTTTTGAGATCATAATTAGTAAGGGTATGGTGGAGAACCTTCTTAGCTCTTGCATTTTTCTCCAATTTCTTGATGTCTACATCGTCATAGTCAAATGTGGTCTTTTAAGCTTTGCCATCCCTGGTAAGAAAAGTTTCTAGACCAATTTCAATGACATTCCACAATTGACCATCTAGTGAGCAAATATGAGTTTTCATTTACTCGCCGACTTTGAGGATGGGAGGTTTCCAAATAGAGTCTTTGATATCAGTGTTGGTTGAAGATATTTTCCTGTACGAAAAGTACTAAGCAAAATCTAAAGCCTAGGCTCTAATACCAATTGTAGGATCGTTAGTACTATACGAGTCATCGACTCCTACGAAGTTTTCAGTAAATATGCAGTGGAATATTCAAATAGGAAAGAATGTTACCAAGACTTAAGGTCGTGAATATTAATGAAATCCATGAAACCCAAAAAAACACCCATTTTTATCATTTCTCTCTCCTCCACATCATCCTACACTCTCTCAATTTCATTCCATAAAACCCAGTTAAATATCAATTAAACGGCCGAATACATACATAGACCCCCGAACTTGTAACATTTGTTCGCTCAGACCCCCCTACTAAAAAAATGTTCTATTAGACACTTTAACAAATTTGTTCTATTAAACACTTTTTCCCTAATCCTCCTTTGAGTGAAAATGACGCGCGCTGACTCTAGGGATGACAATGGGGCGGGTTCGGGACGGGGAATACCCTTCCCGTACCCATACCCATTTAGATATATGCTCCCCATACCCGTCCCATTACCCATCGGGTACTAAAATTTATCTCGTACCCATCCCCGTCGGGTATTCCCCATCCCCGCTTGATTTACCCATTTATAATCCCCGTTTGGGATTCCCCATCTCCGCTTGATTTCCCCATTTATAATCCCCGTCGGGGATTCCCCATCTCCGCTTGATTTCCCCATTTATAATCTCTAGCGGGGACTCCCTATTCCCGTTTGATTTTGACCTTGTATAATCCCCACAAGTTACTCATTTTATTTTTCATTTACTTTCATGTACACTTTCCTCAAAAATTCTATTGATACATCATTTACAAAATTCACCAATTAAACTTATATAATTAACAAGAGCTTCAAAAACGAACAAAACAATAATTTTGTAAATCCAATGATCATACTATTCATACGTATCAAGTACATCATATAAGGATAGAATGATCAATTATTAAAAACAATAATTTAGTTCCCCACCACGGGGTCCCCCGGTGGGAATTCCCCAACGAATCCCCCGATGGGATTCCCCACGGGGTTCCCGAATGGGTCCCCCGATGGGACCCTGGCGGGGATTCCCCATGGGGTTCCCCAATGGGGTCGGGTTCGGGTCGGGTGGTGGGGCGGGGACACCTATCCCCGTCCCCATGCCCATACCCTAGCGGGTAATTACATTTCCCCCCATCCCCACCCCCATCCCCACTAAAAATCCCCATACACGTACCCGTAACGGGGAATCCCCGCCCCATTGCCATCCCTAGCTGACTGGCTCCAAAAACTTGCCATCTAAGCTCCATGTAAACGTCAAGTAGATTCCACATAGATAATTATATTTGTTTTTAATTTTAATAAATAAACTAAAATATTAAAAGAAAAAGCACCGCATTCGCCTTGACGAGCGACCGCTGGACGAGCGACTCTTAAGCTAATCCGATAATTAAGCTTAAGATATGCTTGATGTTTACATTTTCAACCATAAAATATTAAATTCAATGTCTTTGATAAAAAAAATTAAATTAAAAGAAAAAACAAACGCAAACCATCGTCAGACGAGCGACCGCCGAGGAGCCGTAGACAATGTTGTCAGGATCGGGATTCTTGGATCGGATCGTAAGGAGGTAGTAGGATCGGATCGTAGAATCGGATCATTAGGATCGTAATATCCCACCGAATTAATAAAATAATGAAAGAACTAATATTAATATGTTATATATCACTCAAATATGAAAGTTAATCATTAAAAACATATACTTTATTCATAAAATACCCCAATGGCAGCAAATCCATATATAAGACGAAATATTTTTTTAGTACTCCGATACGTTTCTTTTAAGAAAAGATAGAAAGAATGCAATTTTTATGTTTTTGAAATTTTATGTATATTTTAAGTAAATAATGAGTCATTTATGAATAATTTAATGTATTAAGTTAATGAGTTAATAGCCAAAGTGGGTAAAAATATCCAAAATGATGATTTGTAACTTAATTTGTGTGATTTAGTAGGATTTTACGATCTCACTTACGATCCTACGATTCTGTACGATCCTGTACGATCCTACCACGATCCTACTTGATACTACTCATTACGCACGATCCGAGTCGTTTTGTGAAATCCGGATCGTAGGATCGTACGTTCTGGATCGCGATATTGATAACATTGGCCGTAGTGGCTACCTTCTCCAATTCTCTGCACGCTGCACCATCGCCGTCGCGGACCATGGCCCTAGATCCCACCTTCGAGCACCACGACCGCAAGCCAGTCCCGGATCTAGATCCCTACCCACGCCCACCGTTAGGTCACGCATCCAAGCGCCACCTTTACTAGCCAATCGCCGGATCTCGCCTTCGCCCTTCGCAAATATCTGAACAACTCACGCCGAGCGGAACCGTCAACGTTTTTCTCGTCTTCTTCGTCCTCGACATCCTGCCCGAGAACTAGATCCGGGGTATTCACGGATCTGGGGTTCTTGTCTTCTTCGTCCTCGCGCCCTTCGCACATATTTTTTCGGATCTGAACAAATGCACCGATCTACTTGCCCAAGAAATGTGGATTTTTCAGTAATTTGATAAAATGATAAAAGATAATATGATAATTTTATTTAATTTTTTTCAGAAAAATTCATGGTATTCAATTTTTAACATTCTACTTGCCTAAGAGAGAGTGAGGAGCACGCAAGGGACCAGATCAACAAAAAGGACTCAATGGAACAAAATTAGTAAGTCGGGGTATTTTTTAGTGGTTTTTTAGTACATGGGTCTAAGTGAACAAAAGTTACAAGTTAGGGGTCATTGTATGTATTCGGCCTCAATGAAACCCACTTTTCTATTTTTTCCACTTCCAACTACCATTTATTTCTCTATACACAATTACAACTATAAAATTCATTTATTAATTTTAAATATTTCTTTATCTAATTAAACAAATTACAATTTGGCTAATTTCATTATATTTTTCAGTTTTAGGTATGTAAAATATGTTTTAAATTTCAAAAAAAAATATTTTTTGTAAGTTAAAACCATGAGTTATTTAAAAAAGTGGTTAATATGTTTTTGTTTACCCATAATCAACCCAAAAAATCAATTTAATTTTAAAGTTAATCAAATATATACAAATTTGGTATCTATGGGTAGATAAAAAAATTCATAAATTATAGTATAATTTATTTTTATTAATATTAATTTAAAATTGAGCAAAATAGTTAAATACTAACTTATGTTTAATCAAACGAAATAATCAAAAGTAAATGCCATGTGGCATGCTCCAATTGGCCACACTTTTCTAACAAGTGACAATGAAACTCCTCCCGAAACCCATTCCCCCAATTTCACGTATTTATCTTTTATGTATTTATTGAAATTGCAGTGAAATTCCGGTGAAGCCAAGTTCGGTTTCGCCGATATAGATACTCTTAAGAAGATAATGATGTATAGTTGAAACTCCTTGTTAACCCAAGACCAGAAAAAAAACTCTTTGTAAATCAACTAGTTTACTTAGAGAAAAATCACTCCCTTCCGAGCTCTTCACATAGTCGGATTTTAAAAGTACTTTGACTCGCTCTATCCATCATTTGAGTTGTTACAAAGCTCTCCACTGTGCAAGTATTAAATCTCACAACCTTGAACCACGTTGTACCGTTGTCTCACACAACTCTCATTCTCAAGCTAAACCTAAGCAATCTCAAGAACACGACTCGAACGAATCTCATGAATGAGTCTTCTTCAACACTTTTCTTTCTCTCACGAATACAAAATTATGCTCAAGACGTGCTTCTAACCTAAAACTCCCGAGTATTTAAGGTATAAGACTTGATTTCTTGTGATATCATTTCCTATGCGATTAAGGAAATGACATCTCACGTAATCTTACAAAATCCTTCCTAATATAACACTTAAGCACAACTTCTTTACAAGAACTTGCGGTTTCCTTCCTAAAATAAGATTTACGGTTTCCTTCCTAAAATAGTTTTACATTAGTTGTCCTTATCAACAACTTCTTTACAAGAACTTGATATCGTCGATCTCTCCATTAAACTTCTGATGTCATTGACCTTCTGGTCATCAATACGTGTAAAGTTCCATCGTTTTGTAATTTTAGATTCTAAATTGCTTAAGCTCTATTTAAAACTAAATGTGCATAATGAGATGAGCTATATCCCTTCAAAACTAAGCTGGAGCTAGATAACACCTGGGCATCAGATAAAGCCGTTCTCGATCATGTCGATCTTCAATTGATTAATGTATTAATTAATTTCAATCGATCTGCATGCAGATCTCAATCGAAGAGGGTTGTCGACAACTAGGAATACAAATTACATAAACTATTATTTGACTTTCAATTTTTTTTGGTATTATTCGATCTTTTTAGATGCCCATGCAGAGTAATCCGATTTGCACTTAATTAATGCACATGGGTCCAGTCTTAAAAGAGTACTGCACAATCAAAGCTTACCCCTATATATTTATACTGCACATCTTTTTATTAAAGCGGCGTACACCACATCCCGGAAACTACCAAGCAAAAGAAACCCCAATGTCAAGATCATACGGCATCCTCTTCCTCCTCCTCCTTTCCACCGCCCTCGCCCCGGCCAACGCCTGCCAGAGATGCTCACGGGCCCGGGCCTTTCTCGAGTACTCATGTCGCCCGACCCGCTACCCACAACTCTGTTCCGAAACCCTAATGGGCTACATCAACCACCAAAAACTCCCTCAATACTACAGTCCACAAGAGCTGGCCCATCTGGCCCTCACCGCTAGCCTAAACCGGGCCCAGCGGGCCCGATCCTACATGTCTCAGATGGTGGTGAAGCTCGACTGGGTCAACGGCGGCCGCGAGCAGCAAGCCTTCAAGGAGTGCCTTGACCAGATCAGCCACAGCATCAGGCAGATCAGCGGCTCCATACAAGAGCTACGTAGGATCGGCGGCGACGCGGGCGGGGATGACTTCATGTGGCACATGGAGAACGTGATGACGTGGACTAGCGCCGCTCTCACGGATCAGAACTCGTGCTTCGACGCGTTCCCCAGGGGGCGGAGGGGGCGGGCCATACAGACTACCGTCAGGGCGCGTGTCGGTGACATGGCCAGGGTCACGAGCAATGCGCTAGCGCTTGTCAACCACTTCGCCATGATGAGGCGTCCGCTCGTGCACAGAGGAGGATCTATCAAGAGGCCTTCATGATGATATACATTATATATTTGTGTTGGGGCTAGCCTAGCTAGTTTGAATCAAACCGGTAATCTTAGTTTAAATCATGATGTATACACAAATAATTAATGTGCCGCAAGAAACGACAGATTGAATGTTCAAATGTATGTAAACCCATGAAATTAAGGTTTTGTTACTATACTCCTATGTACGTGTTCTATACGTGATCGATCTATGATCGTTGAATATTTTTATATTTTCAAGTATTTTCTTTGTTCATTAAGGTTTTCCCGTATCATATCGGGTTCCACCTGGGTTTCATTGTTCAATTTCTACTCATTGATTTACTTTTAGTTGACACCCTATATATACTAACTTATGTGTGTAATGGGTTCGGATTAAGTTCAAATGGGAGCTCTTATGCAAAATGTGTAAGAATAGGAACCGTTGATTGGAAAGGAATCAAGGGTGCAAATTATTTCACTAAAATGGAAAAGTAGCATATATGAGTTTTTGGCGATTTATTCATGTATTTTTTGAAAAAACAAACACAATGAAAATGCGCAAGATGTGTTTCAAAACTGTTTTTTGTGCATAAAAATGGTTGTAAATATGTCCATAAGAAATAGTCGTATATGCATGAAAACTAGCAACATAGCCATAGTATGTTCATAAAAAAATGCCTCGCGCGAGTGTTTTCTGAATTATTCGTGTATTTTTTGGAAAAAAACGAACATAAAAGACGTTGTGAGTTGTGAATCAAAACTGGATTTTTGTGCATCAAAATTGATTTTTGTCAACCAAACTTGGTTGTAAGTATGTGCATAAATTGGCTAAATGTGCATAAAAAAGTCCATAAATATGTGTTGGTGCAACAAAATATGTCGTGTGTGCATAAAAATTGTCCTATGTCCATTAAAATGAGTCGCATGCATTAAAACAACTTAAAATTGCATCTTGTTTGCATGTGCACGTCCCCCAGAAATGGATTTTTCGAAAAAAAATATGTGATAATTCGGGAAAAATACACTAGTGCCATTTTTCACCCGTCTTTAATGAAAGTCTTATCTAGGATTTCAAATTTTCGGAAACAAACAAGATAGAAGTACCCATTCGTACTTGACTCTTTTCCTATGTGTAATGCTACTTGTGAAAAATTCTTTTAATAATTTTATCTACTTTATCATAGGATTAGATTAAAAATTAGTTTGTATATATCATTTACACAAGATTATAAAGAAAGATTTTACAATGTTGTCCAATATAAATTTTATATAATAACTTTCACATAAAAAGAAGCTACCCAAAAATATAATAAAGTAATATGAAAATAATATTCTTGACTTATTTACTAAGCTATCACCTTATTAGAAATCTACTATATATATATAAAAGCAATAAGATTTGGAGCCTCCACATTGAGCCACATCATCTTTTGCCACATGTCGTTCCGACAATACGCCACCTCAACTTTTGCCACATGTCACCTTTTCCTTAAGCCATATCATGATATTTTAACACATCATATGCCATGTCATACAATAATTAATTATTGATTAAGCCATGTCATATGAATTTGTCCATGTCATATACAAATTACATCCACAATTTTAACAAATTACGTATAATTACAAATAATTTTCATATATTAATCAATACAAATTTGCATATTACTTCTCTTCATCCTCTTTCTAATATCGTTCTTTCATTATATTCAAACTCGCTCTAACACCTTCGCCTCATCCTCTTCCAACATAGCCATTGCCCCGTTCTCTACCGCTTCCGCCACGATTTTTCATAATATTGATGTTGTTAAGAATATGTTCCTAACTCGGAGAAGTCATGGACGAAAAATTCGACAACCAAAGGTAATTGTAGGATCCACACCCCCAACTCCATTGATGTTGTAATAGTTCTTCATCTGATTACTCATTGGTGATATACTTGCTTGAACCGAAATAAGATGATGATCATAATCAAAGTTGCTCTTCACTGTAAATCAACTTCAATTAATATTGAAGATCTAGATCACTAATCCTCCTCTCTATATTTCTCTTAATATGCTCTAGAAACACCATAAACAATTCCACTTCTTCATAAGTGTGACATCCAAAATAGTTTTCGATCGTCATCTTCCCATCAGTAAGTATTCTAAATTGGCGCCGATCGTTGGAGTGGAGGAGGCGCCTCAACCTCCGTCACCGCCATAAAACCAGTTCATAGATACAATTTTTTATGATAGATAAAAGGTTGTAGGGATAGGTTTATTAATTAAGCAATATAGGATTATTTTATTTTAGGTAAAAATATAGAATTTAAATGGAAAGAAAAAATATTGAAAAGATTGTATATAACAATTATTGCTTGCTAAACTACAAAATCGTAAATATCATTTTTCTTAGAATCATTTATTTAAAATATAGAAAAGATTGTAGAGTTAGGTAATATATTAATTACGTTAGGTTTATCTTATTTTGGGTAAAATATAGAATTTAAATGGAAGAAAAATATTGAAAAATTATATATATAAAAACTATATACTGGCTAAAACTACAAATTTGAAAGATAAAGATTTGTGAAAAAAAAAGAAAGCGGAAAATCGTTAATAAAGATGGTAACAAATATATATTGTTACAGATTATTATATTTTTTATTAACAAATCTGTATTGTTACATTATGGATCGGGATACTATGAAAACAAATCCAATGGAATGTTAAATTATTTTTGCAAAGAGATACTCTACAATTCTACATCGGTAATTTTTGAAAATTTATACAAAAAAATTACGGTGCTTTTTTTATGATAAATAGAATATATAACCTCAGTTGTATACTTTTTATTTAAAATATAGAAAATATTTTAGGGCTAGGTTTATCAATTAATATAGAATTTAAATGCAAAGAAAAAGTATTGAAAAGATTATATCTATTACTTTACTAATAACGAGCCACCACGTTCGCCACAACACTCCTTTGTTAAAATAATATTTTAAATAGTTTATTATGCAAAAAAGTTATCTCAAAATAAAAATAAAGATAAACAATATTTGTAAAAATTTATCCCAAATAAACATAAAAATAAAATAATATTAGTAGATTTGACCAATATAGATAAAAAAGATATTATATTTATTATATTAGTAAAAGATAAATTTAAAAAAAATAAGAAAAAATAAGTACACGTGATCACATATATAATTTTGAAATAAAAATAGTCTATAAATCATAATATCTTTGAAATATAGATTATGTGTAATTTTAAATAATTAATATTTTCAAATAAAGATAGATATTTTTGTCACCATGTTGCATCACTTCACCTTATATTAAAATAGTTATTTAAAATAGAGATATTAAAAAATATCAAACAGATTTTTTTTATTTGTGATAACTTGAACAATATAGATAGAAAAATATTACAAATTGACGACTACAATCTTATCTTATTATATGTAAAGTAAATGTAGATAGGGAAATATTCTTCTATCTTATCGTTTATGCTAAGTAATAATGAAATATTTGTTTTTTAACTTTTTTACTTATCTTCTTTCCAAAGATAACACAATCAAATACATTAGGTTTTACTTCATTTTTATGTAATTTTTTATTCTTATAAGATAAGATCATAAGACCATAGAAGTATTATTTTTAATTATTTTTTTCGTAGATTTTAATTTTTTTATTTGTCTTATTTCTTAACATAAGAATATAAAATTTATTAATTTAATTTATCATTTTTTCTAATAAAACTATTTAATTGAAAAAATTATAATGTAATAATTTTTTTAATAGAAAAGGTTAAACAATTAAATTTATCCTAAAATAGTAACATCTCTCGAATAGTAATTTTATATTCGATAAAAAAAATTACGAATTTGTATAGATGAGGATGTAACCAATTTCTCAAATTTAATTTTTCAACGTTTTTTTAACTTACTAATTCACTAATGTACATTTTTCGGAACTTTTAAATTTTTTATTTATCTTCTTTCTTAACATAAGAAATTAAGAATACAAAATTTATTAATTCAATTTATCATTTTTAATAGAGCTATTTAATTATGAAAATTACATTATAAAGCCTTTTTAATAGAAAATGTTGAATAATTAGATTTACCATTAACTTTTAAAATTTCTCAAATAGAATCTTTATATTCGAAAAAAGAAATTTGAGTAATTTTTTTTTTATAGATGATGAGGTATTTAACTTTTTTAATATACTAAATCCAATGATTTATCTTCATTTTTAATACAAATATATAAAATTTATTTATTTATAACTATATATTAAAGATGAACATTTTCAAGCCACTAGAATAATTTTTCTCACACCTCATATTTAAAAAAAATTATTCATATTATTACAAAATTTCCTATTAAATTCTTTTTATCTTTTTAAATCTATCATTAACACCAAATCATCATAACATATTTAAAATAAAAAATAACGATATCTTTTTTAAAAAAAAAAATTATAAAAATGTTAAAAAATAAAGTTACATTTTTAAAATATTAAAAAATAAGGATAAATATCTTTCATCTCTTAACATGATATTTTTTTACTAATTTCTTTATAGATATATGCTGATTTTATTTTACAATAAAAATTAATGATAATTTCTTTATTAATATATGTTTATTTTTTACAATAAAAATAAAAACAATATAATAATTAATATTTAGTAATATTTAGTATTTTAGAAATATTAAAATATTAAATACTCTACAACTTTACGTACATGGAAAGTAATAAAAATATAGATAATATAATATTTAATAGTTTGTAGGCCACGAGAATAATTTTGGCACCACCGTAAATTATATTCTATCTATTTTCATAAATAAATTATCTTTTTATTTCATAATAAATTATATCTTATTTATTATTTTATGTTGATTTCAAAATAAAATAATATTTGAACTTGATACGGACAACAAATTACTTACATTAAATTTTATATTATATTTTTCTTTATGAATACCATTTTTATAATATGTCTAAAATATATTAAGTCATAGTCGTGCATGGCACGACGGGTACAACTAGTACAAGTAAAAGATATTAAATGATTCATGAATCCTTCAATTAAGAAGATCTTAATCCAATTTGAACGTTAGAGGTGAATTTGAGGGACAATGTTCTTTTTTCTCTCTCTCTTTCATAATTTGGCCGATTTCAAGCAATTAAGGAATTGCTTAAGTCAATAATCCAAATATCTACGTTGTCTTCAGCTTTGTTTCACTTTCTTTCTAAAAGTCATTTCTATCCAAAAACCACTTTTAATAGTCTTAAAATCCGTATAACTATCTCTATTTTTTACATTTTTCGATACAGTAAAAATTACTTTTTACCCAAAAATCACTTTATATCCCCAAGTGAAACAAACCCTTATCACCAAACTAATTGTTAGCAATTTTTTTTCACTTACATGTGGCACCATCTATGGAACCAATTAAAAGGGTGGGGTTAGAGGGCGCTCGCTATAGGCGGCTGAGAAAATTATTGAGGAATATAGTTCACCCATAAAGCTGAGTTGGAAGAGGAGGTTGATACGAAGAATCACCGATCACCCAAACTAAAACATAGTAATTGGTACTTTTTATGAAGACCGGACATTGAAAAATTGTTATACCGTACTCGATCTCAACTCTCAAGAGCTGAAACGAGATTGAAACTCGGGCTATTTGTATAAACTTTGACATATATCTTGATCATGGAATGACCACTCTATTGGAAAAAAAAAGGTTCCCCAAAACAGTAAACTATGCAATATCAATTAGTTTCTACACATATGCTTAAGTAATTATTACTTAGTTTCCATGATGAACAAAGATCACATGATCGAAGAAGGCACAAGCATTTGCAACAGCTAGCGCACCTCTGCATCTTCAAAGGCGATCATCATGGAATGCACTCCATCTCTTTGTCCGAATCATTTACCAACGCTATGTTTTTGTATCGCATCGCGCAAATAACATATAGCCCCAAGTTGGCTGCTGTGATGGTGGCCGAGAGGAAAAAGAACCTGTCTAAGTGGCCATCATTCAAATTCGGCGGGACCCACCCTGGTTTCCCGCCTGTGGACGTGAGTTTCATAACCACCGTCAGTATTATGCTGCAAATGTAGCTTCCCATGGCAGAGGACGACATCGAAAGGCCTAACCCGATACTCTTTAGCCCGTCTGGTGTTTGTGATGAGAAGAACTCCCATTGCGCAACGTACACAAACGCCTCCGATACCCCTACCAGGACGTATTGTGGTGTCTGCCAGAAGATGCTCAGAGTACTTGTCTCTTTCCCGGGCACAGCAAACCTATTGAAAAAGGTTCAATCTAATATATGTTAGGAATACTACGAGAAATTTAATGGATTGCTCCTTTTATTGTCAATTGGTTTTAGGATAAAACTCTACTGGACTTATCTGTAGGGTCATGCTTGTGCTTGTAACATTAGATCTAGATAGCATAAGATTTTTCTATGTTATCGATCACTCACCTGCGTCTTTGTTGCTCAACGAAGGCAGCAATGACCATAGCAACGATTGCAATGGAGAGTCCTATCCCGATCCTCTTAAGCTCACCAGGAGGCTTGGGCTCTTTCTTGGTGAGCTTGACTAAGAGGGGGAGTAGGAGCTTGTCATAGAAGATGATGAAGAGAGAGGTGCTTATGATGTCAAAGGCGGTCATGCTGGCAGGTGGGAAATGAAAGGTTCCGAAGATCCTGGTGTCCATGGCCGCCCCTTGCTCCACGAATAGCGATAGCATTTGGATGAACACTACCGAAGATAAGATGGTGCAGAGCCATATAGGCAGGAGTCTCAACACACACTTCACCTCTTCCACTTGGGTCACGGTGCATAGATGCCACGGGTTTCTAGAGCCCTCCTTCTGATCATCGTCCATGGACGCCGGGACAGCTTCCATGTCGGAGGAAGATACTACGGCTGCTCGATCCAAAAATCTACGCACCCAAACATCAACAATACATTGAAATTGAAATCCTGATACGTTACAATATGCCTTAAAATTTATTATTAGTATTTTATTAATGTAATCTTTTTAAATATAGTTTTATAAACTCTTTCATAGGTTTTTTTACGTTTCTTTCACACGTCGCCTATATTGGAAGAACTTAGGTTGACTTGTGAAGCAAATCAAGTCAATAAGAAATATCCTAGCTACACAATACAAGTTGGAAGAAGAATATATAAAATTAACTTACTTGAATCCATTAGTATGGAGCATCCTTCGGGTGCCGTTTGTAGTCCTACCATCCTGACGAGAGAACTCATAGAGGCCTTGGCCATCGGAGGGAACGTCAAGCTTAAGCTTCCGAAAGGAGGCGACAATGACTTGTGCAAACCTGGAGACAGGGTTTCCACTAGGCTTGATGTGCCTGTACCTCAACGTCCCGGATAGCAACAGAACAAGGGCAGCCACGCCACACACCGTGGACGTCCAAAACCCGACAACCCAGTACCCCATGTTCTCCAGGTAAACCAGCACTGTCTCCGCGATCAAGGATCCCAGGTTGAGGGCCACGTAGAAGTAACTGAAGAAGGAGGTCTTCATCTGCTTCTCTTCGGGGTCGTCCTCGTCGAACTGGTCTGACCCGAATGTCGCTAGTGCGGGCTCAGGAGCCCCGTTGCCAAGGGCTATGAGGTAGATTGATAGGTAGAAGATGGCCGTCTCGGTTCTCGAATGAGGTTCGCATTTCTCGTTGATTGTGCCGCAGCCATGGGGTCTGAGGAGGGCGAGCTGGGTCACCAGAGAGCAGGACACCAAGCCCTGTGCAATCCCAATTAATTAAGTTAGGATCACAACAAAATTGAAACTGAATTAAGCTAGTACGTGTAGAAATAGCAACGCACAATGGTGAGGATAACTTGGAAAATGACACAAGTGAGGTATCTGCCCAAGTAAGTGTCGGTGAGTAAGGCGCCCATAAGAGAGAAGAGGTAGACGGTGCCCATCCAAGTGCTGAAGCTGTTGGCTGCCTCGGCGTTTGTTTGCCTTAGCACTGACTTTGAGAAGAGCACCATGTTCACCTCCACCCCTCCAAATGCTAGCGTTGCCAGCCCTTGATTCACTATAATTTCAAACCAAAACCAAAATTAAATGTTTAATAGTATCAAATTTAAGAGTCCAAATATATATGTGCACCATTCATAATTTACTGGCCCAAGCCCATTTCAATTATAAATTTTGAGTGGCAGTAAAGTGGCCCATCACCCTCACAATCTCTTCCTCGAATGAATTCATGATTATGAGTAGCAATAAAGTGGCCCAAGCTCATTTCTAACCTATATATCTCAAGTAGACCTCTCAAAATATGACGTGTCTTGAAAACCTAACCCAATTCGACCCGTACGTAAATAGTGCGTTTTGACATAAATATTATAGTTCAAAGGATTTTTATAATATGTGTTCATGGACACACAATAAAAATTCTAAAATCTTGGAGAAACTAATATGGATAAACTAATATTGGAAGGGTCTCTCCTAAAATGGAGTCATGAAGTATCCGGTCCGGATGTAGAGCGGTGTCCGACCGATCGAATCGGGTGAGCCAAAAGGCAAGACCAAAAAAAAAAAAAAAAAAATTCTAATCTAGGTAAATCTGGATATTATTTGTTAATTTTGATTTTTTTAAAAGAGTTTATTAATTCCAATTTAGGGAGTATTTTTAAAATAATTTCCTAAATTAAAATTTTTATTGTGTTTCCATGGGTACACATTAGCCGAACCATAATTCAAAATCCAAAATAATCTGAACTCGTAGTCCCGTAAATTTTTTGGCCAAGTTGGACAAGTCAACCTTTGGTCATGTGGTAAAAAGAAGACAAGCGGCTTTGAGATAAACATCCTTTAGGCCTTATTCCACTTTTACTCCAAAAACGCTTTTACTTTTAAAATTATATTTTAAAGTTCGAGAAAATTATATTTAACCACCCTTTATTTTACATTTATTGCAATTAACCACCCTTTATATTTTTTTCTACACTTAACCACCCCTTATTTGTAAATAAAAGAAGTTAGGAATAAATTGAGCTTGCAATGTCATTATCATTGAGTTTCAGCCTACATCTCAACCTTTTGAGTCTCGAGTCGTCGTCCATCATCAGCTTAAACATGATCGACTCCAAGGGACGCTCAAAGTCGTCAGAATCAGATCAAAAACCATGGTCTTTGCATCGGCGAAGTCGTGGTTCTTCTTCACCATTGGATGGAGGGAGGAAATTATTATGGAGGAAATTAGGTCAGAGTTTGAGAGAACGAGCAATGCAAAAATCAGCATATTGGAACTTGAAAATGTCAATTATGATTATTTCTTTTATTTATTTATTGGAAATAAAATTAAAAAAGAAAGGAAAAACGTAAATTACTTTACTTAACGGAGAAAATGACGTTTTCGTTAAAATGGGTGGTTAGATGCACATAATTACAAATAAGGGGTGGTTAAGTATAGAAAAAAAATATAAAGGATGATTAATTGCAACAAGTATAAAATAAAGGATGGTTAAATATAATTTTCCCTTCAAGTTCTTGAAATACATGCAATTTTTCTATTTTTGACGTTTTTCAAGACACCCCAAAACACATTTTTACCAAAAACACATTTCCCTCCAAAGTGAACAAGCTCTACAATGTACAATAAACTATCAATTGATATATTCTCGTATGTGTATATTGCAATTTGAGTAGGAATATAAAATTTACAGATTTATTATATAGAGATTTTAATTTTAAACCTTCTTGTATTTGTTTTGTCATTTATTTGGTTTATAGCATAAGACTTTCGATATATCCTTAATATACTCCAATAGATTGTTATTTAGTTTTGTATGATAATTAACTAGAATTTGTTGAATTTCCGTGATATTTGCAAGACGATTTTTACTAAAGATTATATAATAATATGATATTAATGTAAAAATTAAAATACTTGTATATAATATCATAATAAAATTATGTAATTTATAAAAATAAACTTTAAGATTGAGTCCCATATTTTAATTGAATATATTTAAAGTCTCAAAATTTCTTAAAATGATAATATGTGAACATGTTTTGTAGTAGTATGAACATATGCATAAAATATATTCGAATTCAAATCCATTCAGGACTTCGGGTCCTCATCCATAAGAATGTCATAGACTGATGTAAGACCACTCTAATTTTTTCCTACTCAAAAAAAAAAATGCATAAAATATGTGAACATAATCTAAAATATCTAACGCCATCATTTTGACAAAAACGAGCAATTTTGTTTTCAAAAAAATTAAAATTATCATTTTACTTTTTTTTTTTTATAATCTTAATCTTTCATTCCTCAAATCTAAGTATTCTCATTTATTTATAGTTTTCGGGATAAGCAATGTGAATCAACCTCAACGTAGTATAGTTAAGGAGCCTTGTAGTTTGTAGGAGAAAATCATGTACTGTATTTTATAGTTTTTAGGATAAGTCCTATAAAAAGAAGAAATCATGATTGCATTAAACTAATTTCTACTTTTGAGTGTGCAAGAAAATCATGATTGCATTATAAAATGCAAAGATATGGTGATCCACAAGACGGAATTAATCATGGTTGTCAGTTGTTAATTGAAATCTAGTTGATATTGAATTTTTCATCGTCCTTTTGGCTACTACATATTTTCTTGAAATTCATGATTAATTTCACATGAAACCCACTAGAGAGAATGAACTGTACTTTTCACCACGTGGAAATTCATTCTAAATTAAGATAGACTTATTAGGAAGAAATTTGTTTTCACTAGCTATAATAGACGACTTAAGGGAATAGGGACCCTATTTTTTTGTGGGAATTTGCCGTCATTGGGAATTTTAAACGGGAATGTGCATGAGGATGGGAACCAATTCCTTAAACAGAGACGAGGATAGGGGAGATAAACGTCCTCGTTTCCTGTCCCGTCCTGACCGTGTTGGGATATAAGAGATTCATAATTTTTCTATCGATCTCATTCTTTTATGTCGACATTGTTGGGTTTAAAATTACAAGAGAAGATAGAATGCTAAATAAGGGATAGAGAATTCCCGATGGTACAAGGTACGCAACCCAAAGGGAGTGGAGACAGGGGAGTTTTTTTTATCATCGTATGAGAATGGGAATGGGAACGGAAAGAGGGAGTAAAATGCTAAATGGGGATGGAATAGGGAGGGTACGTATTCTCCCACTTTGAAGTTTGAACCCGCCCCATTGAGTCATCTCTTCTTCCTGATTTATTATGAGACCTATACACAGTTCCAAAAGAGGCCCATTGGCCAGGCTTCCCGTCTGAGTGGTTTCCCATAGTGGTGGGTTCGGTTCCAAGGAACCGGGGAACCGAACCGGAAAAAAACCGGCGGTTCCGGAACAGGACCGGAACCGCCGGTTCCACCCCTTAAAAAAAAGAAAATATACCGTGAAAATTGTGAACTGCGATCGCGGCTCCAAAACCGCGATCGCGGTTTGCAATTTTAATTATTTTTTTTATTTTTTTAAGGTTCGGAACCGAACCGGAAGCGCCTCGGAACCGGAAAAACCCGGAACCCGGAACCGAACCGAGGAACCGGGGGGTTCCCGGTTCCGGTCCCGGTTCCAGGGTTCCGAGGAACTGGTCGGTTCCGGAACCGAACCCACCTCTAGTTTCCCGCGCTATGTGGAAGTTGTCCGGTCAGGGACTCAACTCGTTCTTTGCGGTCACAGATGGGCGATGGCTCCAGGCTCCAGCTTGTTGCTTTATGCAATTCGATCAGGTTGGGTCCCAGGGCCCCGACCCTCTTTTACTCATCCATATGTGTCTAGCTTATTGCCTTTTTTAGTCATTTCTCAAGGCTTATCATACCTACTCTATCAACCTAGTTCCCATGTCTTAGTCAATCTGCCCTACACATCTTAACTAATTACAGCCTTTGATCTGTGAATTTGATAGTCGTTTTATGCATAACCCTGGCTAACATCGTACATACCTATGCATTAAATATCATTTTTTTTTATTCGACCAAAAAAAAAATCATTTTTTTAATCTCCTTTTCAATTAAGTTGCACATTCAAGACCTACAAGACCTACACGCTTCATTAATTTAAATGGAGATTGATACTATTGGATTTTATTTCATTGTGTATTATCTTTTTTTTTAACAAAATATGTGTCTTTTGTCATTCAAAGTCAAATGGAAAAAAAAGTTATTGTTTGGAAATTAAACCTTATTTTTGTGAAACAAATCCTTAGTCTATCTAGGTGAAAGAAAAGATATGGTCACCCCAAACGGAAAAAAAGAAACAGGAGAAAAAGCACTATTGCTACCCTATTGAACAGCAGACGTAATCATAAATATTGATTAAATAATTAGGCACAACTTAAAATACTAAAAACATAATAATTGGGCAAGATGACAAAAATGGTTACCAAGGATTAGCAGTCCAGACTTCCATCCACCAGTTTTCCATTTGATTGCAGGTCTCCCATGCCTGTCCACTGATCCATCTTTTGTGTACATTCCAACATCCCAACATTCTTGCTCTTTATTATTATTCCTTCTACTTTCCTCCTATACCCCCAATCAAAATTAATTATCAATCACTCAAAAGTTATAATAAACTTAATTATATACATCATTACTATATACTCCCTCCGTTTCACAATAGTTGTTCATAAAGACTATTTTTCTTGTTTCACAATAGTTGTTCATACATAAATTTTTTCCACTTATACCCCTAATAATTACACCACTTTAATTATATACACTTTTTCCAAAGCAACTTTTAGGAGTAGTAGTAACATTTAATAAGGGTAATTTTGGGAGAATTTTTTTTCCTTAATATGTGTGCAAATTTGTCTATGAACAACTATTTTGAAACGGAGGGAGTACTAAAATAGAAGTTAAAATAATATATAAAACGGTCTCACATTAAACCACATTATCCATCTTTTTTAAATCGATCTAATTAGTTAAAATTTAATTAATTATATTTATATATTAAACAACGCAAACAATTAATATATTAATTTTATTTTTAATAGGATAATTTTTTTAGATAAAATACATAGTTTTTTTAGAAATATCTTTTCATATATTAATTTAATTAAAATTTAAAAATATAAATAAATAATACAAAAAAGTCTATAAAACTTTGTACAAGGCACCAGAATTAAGACTATTGTTATAGGATATCTAGAGGATGAACTTGGAAGCAATGTTTAAATATCGCCTTATAATTATACATTATAACATATATAACCAAAGATTGCCACCAAAAAAACAAATATAGCGAAAGATAAAATTAAGGCCTTGTTTCACTTGTGGGTATATAAAGGGTTTTTTGGGTGAAAATTGATTTTTAGTGTCTTGAAAAATGTAAAAAGTAAAGAGATTTGCACGTATTTCAAAATTATTAAAAGTAGTTTTTGAGTAGAAAGGTCTTTTGTGGGAAAAATAAAACAAGGCCTAAGATAAAGTTCATTAATCTATAAGTTAACTTTCGACCAAAAAAAAAAAAAAATCTGTAAGTTAACTTTCTTAAGAAAGTCCATATAAGAATTGTGTCTCCTCTGAGCGTGACCATCTGTAGATGTATCATAATTTAGTGTGATTGACTTACTGCTGTGCGTATTTAAGTAAGAACAACACATAACTTTTTGTTTAAAAAAAACAAAATCAATATCATACTCACATATAGTTCAAGACTTGAAGGTAAAAGGGTCAACTTGTATGAATTGTTGTTTATGACCATGTAAACATGCATGTACTTAAAAGTAGTGTTTGATTGTAGATTTGTAGTATGAAATAACTTAGTAAGGTAATATTAAGTATACTTAGTATCATGGATCTAGCAAATCACTAATGGAATTAGCCAGGGGAGGCATAAAGATGATGAATGCCTTTTCATCGGATCGATCATCACTTTCTTTGTGTTTAGGTTCATTTTACTTGATTGTTTATCAAAAAATCACTCCTGTATTGTTGTTTTGGCTCCTATTTGAAAAAGAGCATCCTTCCCAAAATGTATGTATATCTTAATAGAATGGAAATACAAACAAACAAAGAAATTACAGATTTCTTAGCTTATGAAATACTCCAATATGGTGAGTAAACACATTCAATGCCTTACTGTTTCTGTAGATACATAAATGGTTCAATCACTTCAAATGGTCACTTATTTATTGTAATTAACTTCTGTAGTCACAATTAATGAAAACCAATGAATCGGAATTACTTATATTGAAGCCCAAAAACGCTCATTCAAGAAAAAAAGAGAATATATATATTGAGGTGGTTGGGTGGTGGCGGTGGCAACACCGTCACATCGCCACGTATCCGATCCTCGACACCCATCGGAGCAGAAATACTTTCGTATACAAAATGGATTATAATAAGAAAAACAAAAGTTCAAAATATTTATCCTAAAATTGCATGCATATATTATATATAATTTTAATTTTAAAAAAATGGGTACATGAAGAAGATAGACGGGGATGGTACCTGGGTTTTGGTTGGGACTGCGGAAGAAGAATCTCCTGATTCTTGTCTCGTCTCCATTCTTATGGATCGATCGATCAACAGATCGATGAGATATATAAGTAAGCTCTATATATACAGTGTTTTCGCAGGAATCCGAGCTGTCCGGCCGTTTGTTTATGTTAGGATAGAAAAATAAAAGGGAGGGAGAAAGAGAGTGAGTTATGAGTTATGAGTGGATGTTTATTTTTTGCAGCCAAGGCAGTACTTGTAAAGTTTTGCATGCCAGACCAAAAAGCCCAGCAGAGAAAAAGTAGCTACTGGATTTAGCCGTATTTTAATCAACCACACTCAGTACATTATAAACTTATTCTATTGACTATATAATGCAATTTTATTTTTATTTTTATTAATTTTTATTGTTATGGTACTTAATACAAACTATAATTGTTCACATTTAGTATACTAATGATTTATATTAAGAGTGCATTTGGTTATAATATATGGAAACGTATATTGAATGGACACGAATCTAATTCATTTCAATGTCATGATATATTGATGAAAAAATTATCTTACTTTGTCTAGCCTTATTGTATGTAGGAAAAATGAGTTTACCCCTCCTTAATCATTCATCTTGGGGTGATCTTTTGTCGATGGATGCTCATACTATACTCATAGTCTCTGAAAGATGAAAACTAACTATATGTAGCATCTACATTGAGAATTCAAGTATTGTACACGTACGTCGTTAGCCCGATCCTATGTATGTAGGAATTGCCTGTAATAATGAACTTGCAATATATATGGATATGTTTATCATAAAGAGATTTGTTGTTCCTGACCTTGTTTCACCTTAATTGTTATTTGAACAAGTAAAAGTTATGTCTTGGTCCAAGTGGGCCGGGGATATCATTTCTCTTTTGCATCTCCATGGAGTTTTGAAAAATCCAAACATCTCAGAGATAGATAGAGAGTTAGGAATTTTACAAATAAATCGTACTCCTTTGTATACGTCAAGAGTCCATTGATGATCGATAACGGGCTGGGAAAAGCTTGAACCATTTGTACAAATAAGGATCCCCTTCATACGTAACATCGATCTCGAGAGCCAATCCCCTTTCGGCTCAAGGAAACCTTTACACACCTTCATTATCTTTTGGGAGGCCTACGCCCCATAGAAAATTAGAAACTATATATCAAAATTTCTAGCCAACCTTCCTACATGAGAGCTTTTTTTAACATCAAACGTATTAGTACTAGATAGAAACAAGTAGCCCCAACAATTGTTTTGTCCTCAATGCCCCCTAATTTCCAAGATTTAATCACTTCAACAATCTTTGATTCTTATATCGGTATTCAAGGTACGGACGAGATGGATATTTGATTTCCCAACCATTCCTTTGTCCGAATCCAAATAAGGAAGCAGGTAAGTGATTTAACAAAGTTTTCATCTTGTTGATTTCTAGGTGTAGTGTTTTTTCCCTATGTTACATATTATGACTAGTAGAGTGAGATTGACCTATAATACATAACTGATAAGTGTAATCATTTACTCAATACTGAAATGGATAATGGAAGTATACGAGGCTGCATTAACCGAGCATACACGACAAAATGAATTTTTATATTACTAAACTTCACCTTTAACATGGATAGATTTATTTTAATAATCTATCAAAATTATAATTTCCTTTCTATCTTGGATTTTTGTCTTTCTCGTACAAAAGACTTTGGAAAAAAAAAATCAAACCACACCAACTCTGTAATAAGTAAATACCTTCATTTTGCCTGAAACTGTTGGAATTCTCCGTAATAAAATATTGAGTAGAACTCAAAAGGTCTTATTAATAAAATTATTTATACGTGATCTAGGCATACATACAAATCCATTCTAAAAAATTTCGGTCCTACAAAGAAAGGAACTATACCATACAAAATTGCATAAAAAAGATTAAAAAATTCAATATAATTTAAAGGTTTATATCAAATAAAATGTAAAAAACGCACACTATTTATATATTGCCACATGTATCGTGTCTATGATATACTAGGGGAGGACCGTGTGCGCCACGCACGCGGGTGTAATATTGGTTGGTATGTAGACTCAATTAGCTTAAATTTTTTTAGCGGAAGAATTAGAGCTAAACACAACAAAGTGAAAATGAAACCGAAAAATCAACAACAGAAAATGCTTGATTTGGATCGAAATTGAACACTTGATCAAATAGATTCATGTTGTTCAAGACTTGAAGTGGCTTATTCAACATCAATGAAAAATGCTTGATTTGGATCACTTATTCATGCCTCTTTTGAATCCACTAGAATTTGACCATTGTTTACCATATCGACAACTTCAATCTACAAATCAAACGCATCAACTCTGTAAACATATTAAGAGCATTAGGAGATACATAACAAGTCTCATAAAAACAAGTTTATAACAATTTCTACAATATCTTGTTTAGAGGGGAAAAAATCAAACATTTCAACTGTGGTAATCCTTTTCTCATCTATTTTTCCATTAATTGAAAACCCACCATGTAACATCTATTTGCTGCAAAATTACGTGTTAATCCATCTTAAAGTTTCTAGAAACGATCCAAATCACTTCAAATTCTAGTCTCTTAACTTACCAAATAAATTTGTTAGTCACTTCATTAATAGAGCATTTTTAGATTATGCACGCAATGCAACATAAATTCCTGGAATAACATTTATTCTTAGTTTGGTTAGAAATTTTCAAGTCCAAAATCTGATTTTGATGATTAAAGCAGCTACAGTTGACACGAACAATCAAAGATAACTTAAAATGTATACTAATTATCCACTACTATCATTGTTTCCAAGCAATTAGTCATCACAAACCAGAATAATACCCTAAATATCCTGGAGTACCTCGTTCCAAGCATTTTCGCATTCAAATTGTTCCGAAATCCTCAAAACTACATGCCATATATAAACATTCCACCATATTTGAACCAACTATTCAATTGAGAAACACAATACCTTCTACTCCACCAACATATGGCCATCATAGATTCCGACCACAATCCGATCCCTAGATACCTCCATTTTGGCCTGAATCCAAGACATTCCATCATTCATTTCAGATCAAAATTCAAATTGACAGAAATAGAAACCACGAATTAAGAAAATAAACTTTTCAAAGATAAATCAACTCAAAAAAGTCAAAATTTTCTCAAGTTCAACAATCTAGTATCTATTGTATCCCTAAAAGCAAGAAACAAAAGCATGCAGAAAAAAACCTTTCAGTACACTACAACTACTAAATCACTTGTCCACACAAAATAACCACCTGAGGCAAACACACCAATTAAATGAACAAAATAGAACGAGCAATAAACATTATGTGCTTTCAAAGTTTAACTTGTTTTTTTCTTTATCTAATGTGGGGGTATTTGACTTTAAGCCATGTGTTGAGTACGAGGACAACCCTGCATCTTGGTCATTTGGGCACTAAATTCCATCTGCAATTGCATACTCGAGTCAATAACATTTATCGGATTTTCTTTTATCCCTTCAAAAAGAAGCCTATTTCGTGCTCTCTAAATGCCACTAACCACACTTGCCCATACCAGCCCACTACAGAATCGACCCCTTCCCCTAATGATCCAACATCAGGACATAGCTTCCAAATCAGTTGCGGCAATATACAGTCACGCAAGGCATGTAAGGATGTTTCCACTAGACCACATATCGGGCAAAGCGGATCCAGGGCCACTTTTCTTTTGAATAGATTATTCTTGCAAGGGAGAATTTGACGACAAGCACGCCACAAGAAGAATTTGACTCGCGGAATGGTTTTAATCGTCCAAATCTTTTTCCAAACAACCCCATCACGATTATCAACAGAAGAAGCATCATTCATACTTGACATTTTTTGTTCAAAAATCAGGGGATACGCCGATCGAACAGTAAAATCCCCATGGGATGAATAGTGCCAAATAAGCTAATTAGTCAGGTGTGAATCAACTAAGTGTTGGGCTAAAATTAGATCCACATCACAAGGGGCACACAACTCACGAACTCGTTCTTCATCCCACCTTCTCGCATTCCAGTCAATGAGATCCACCAACCTTAGATCTGAATTAGCTCCATAAAAATTACCAGCAACCCGAAAAGAGTCTAGTCTAGGCAACGATCTGTCACTCCAAAAGTTTATGTTACTCCCATAAAAATTACCAGCAACCCGTAACATTCTCTAGCACCTTTCATGCCGCCATTATGCTTCGCCAAGTGTAACTTGGATTGTAACCCACCGAAGCATTTGAGAAACACGAGTTCGGAAAGTACTTTGCTTTGAGAATTTTACCAGTGAGGGAGTCTGGATTTTGAATAAGGCGCCATCCTTGCTTTTCCAAAAAAAAAAAACAGATTAAAAGCTTCCAAATCCCAAAAGCCTAAACCACCCCTTCCTTTCGCGTGGCACATCCAGGACCAACATATCTAATGAATTTTCCGTGAAGCACTTGTATCACCCCATAGGAAATTGCACATGAGTTGTTCTAATTCCCGACATAATTCAGTAGGAAATTTAAAACAAGACATATGGCATATAAGGGGATCAGTTGTACCACGGACTTGATTAACACTTCTTTTCATGCTCTTGATAGAGTGTGCATTCCAACCCTTCAATTTCTTCCACCTTCTCTATTTAATTTGCCCAAAGATCAACTTTTTTGACCGCCCGAGCATTGTTGGTAGCCCCAAATATCTTTCATGTTTTCAACCTCACATACATCTAGAATTCCTTGGATCTCCATGCGTCTTTGGTCACTCACATTCTTGCTAAAAGAAAGTTTAGATTTTGCGAAATTCACCTGTTGTTCTGATTCAGCTTCATAATCAAGGAGAATAGATGCAATTTACGTAGCTTGTTGACAAGTAACCTCCGCAAAAATCATAATATCATCGGCGAAGAAAAGATGAGAAACCATTGGCGCATTCCGTGCAATATGAACTCCTTTGAGACGACCTTCCCCTTCACTCTTACAAATTAAAGTAGACAGCTCTTCGGCACATAGAAGAAACAAGTAAGGTGACAATGGATCACCTTGGCGGAGTCCTCGAGATGGGTTGAAAATATCGCAAGGTCGGCCATCCATGAGAACAGCAAAGGAAACCGTGGAAACACATGTCATAATGAGCCGGATCCATTGTTCACAAAAGCCTTGGTGCCACATTACTTGTTCTAAAAAATTCCATTCAACTCTATCATACGCCTTTGCCATATCTAACTTCAAAGCCATGTACCCCTTTGATGAGGTATTTTATGTGGTCGTTAATACCTATCAAAGAAACCTTAGCTTTACCAACTCAGTAGAGCGACAAGTAAGGGTCGATCCCACAAGGACTCGTATATTCGTGCTATTACTTGAGTGCCAAGTAACCAAATAAGGGTGGGGTTTATGATTGAAAATCTAATCTAATATGCAAACTAAGAACTAACTATCAATGCAAATATGGTTGTGTTAAACAAATATGAGAAAAGCGTGTTCAACTAGTTAAATCCATCATAGATATGCTTATTGATCATCGATTCCCTTGAATAATCTATTGTGGATTATACTCCTACTAAGGATTATGACCCAAACTTCAAATCTAGTTGAAAGAACTAACAGTCTAAACAACCCTAATCATATAACAACCTAGAACAACGTCTAGATTCAATTAAACGACAGCTTTACGAGTCAAGTTATCAATAGAAACAAACACTTAGAGCAAACAGACATCTAAGTTATTTGTGGATTTATTCCCTTCTACAACTGTATAGCCCGAACGTGTCTAAACAATTATAGATGCTACTTTATCTAATCAACCCCGAACGGGCATTAATCAGATTAGTTGTAAATTAACCTAGAAATTCTATTAGGTGATCAAGCTAACAAAGCCCTAGAATAATTCTGATTCAATTAGAGCACGGGGAATAAAACCTATTCAAGTTGATGAGAATCAATCAAACCTCACAATATTATGCAATCTATGATTTCAATAACTAGTCAAATACAATGGATTTAGCAATGCATAATTAAATTAAAATCAAACTTACAAGAGTTTCAAAGTTGCTCTCTTGAGAGAAAAACCTAGCCTCCAAAAGTCTGATAAAAAGTTATGAAAGAAAATAAACTAACAAAAGCTTAAAAATGTCTCCCAAAATAATCCATCAAAACCCTACAATTAAGCTTCAAATTCGGACAAGATATAATCTAAGCCCAAAAGGTCGGCCCAATTCTTCGGCCCATGACGTCCGCGTGAAACTCCAAAAAGCGCGGGTTACACCCTGAAATGCGCGGCCGCGCAATTGACAAGTCGCACACTTTCTCTCAGTCAAAATTGCTCGGGTTAGGTCCAAAATTGCGCGGTCACGCATTTAGCATGCAACCCGCGCTTTTACCCTCGGTTCAGCATTTAGGTGACACTTCAGAGGCTGTTTTGACCTACTTAGAGTTGGAATTTAGACTCGGAGTAAAAACATGAATTGTAGTTATTTGAATTAGCTTTCCATTGATACCAAATTCAGCTTCATCTGACCACTATAGCTCCCAAAACAATACTTGCAAGATAGAGGTGTCGAAACAAGAACTCCAATGCATAGCCCGGATTTAAGCATTCTTTTCACAGAAACTCTTGGGCCTTGGATCTTTTTATCTTCACTCGTATCACTCTAAGCTTCCTCAAACTCCACCATAGTCATCTAAGATCTATCCCATCCATGCTTGTTTACCTAAAGATCCGCAAAACCGAACAAAACAAGCGCAACTACCCGAAAACACTAGATCCTAGAAACTAACTAAAACTAAGTAAAACTTATGCAAAACCAATACAAAACATGCATCTAAACTACACCTATATGCAATCTATCAAATTTATAATTTATAATTTATAATTGTTAAGTGGTATTTGTGTTCCCTTCTTCCCCGTTCTTTTGTTTTTCATGTGATGGGAAATTTCAAAAGCTAAAAGAACGTTGTTAGTGATTAGCCAACCCGAGACAAATGCACTTTGAGATGAAGATACCGCCTTGTCGAGCACACCTTTCAGTCTATTCTCTATCACCTTTGATATCACCGTGTACAAAACATTACATAAACTGATAGGACGAAGGTCCTTCATTCGATAAGGGTTAGTGACTTTTGAGATTAGTGAAATAAGCATATGATTCAAATTATCCGGGAAAGGCGAACCATGAAGAATATCAAGACAAAAAGAGATAACTTCCGGCCCGACAATATGCCAATGCTTTTGAAAGAAAATCGTTGACATACCATCGGGGCCTGGAGCTTTGGTAGGGTGCATAGAAAAAAAGGGTTGAAGTTACCTCTTCACCAGAGAACGGACGAGAGAGCTCAGAGTAATCCAAATCTGTCAAAAGTGGCGAGATTCCTTGAGGAGCCAAAGTTAATTGTGTGCTTAGATCAGACTTAAAGAGCTCCATAAAATAGTTAAAAGCCACCTTTTTTTTGTTGTACTCCGCCACTCCATTCCTTCATTGTCCACCAATTTTGAGACCTTATTCCTCATACGCCTCCCATTAGCTTTTTGATGGAAGTATGCTGAATTTTTGTCTCCCCAAGAGAGATCATTCGCCTTAGATCGTTGCAACCAAAACAATTCTTCCTTCACCATTAAATCTCATTCTTCTAAAGCCCACGTACGATTTACCCAAGATCCATGCATTCCCCTTTTCTGTAAGACCCAAAGTTCCTCTCTAACCCCTTTAAGCTTAAGCAATTAGATATCGCCAAAGTCCTTATTCCATTCCCCTAGCTCATCCACACATGTTGAGAGCTTTCCCATCACTCCCCCCTTCGGTATTCTAAGAGCCACGATTTCTCCATGCATTTTCGACCACAAGTTGGCAACCCTCATGTTGAAGCCACATAGCCTCAAAGCGAAATGGTTTTCGACCTCTATAGACCTTCTCACCTTCATATTCCACCTTAAAACACTCCATCAAAATAGGTAGGTGATCCGATCCCTCCCGCTCAAGATGTCTAATGTTGCCTCCCAGGAAGAGCTCAACGCAATTATCAATTGCAACTCCCAAATCCAGCCGTTCTTGGATGAATTCATCACCCGCCCTTCCGTTGTCCCATGTAAACTTTGTTGGTGATTTGTGTCAAGTCATCAACTCCCTATTAGAGCATGTTGAGGTTTTCGAGTCATATTGGGAATGTCATTGGGTATATTGACATATATGACTTTCCATGGTTTAATTGTTATCATAAGATCCAATAGATTAGTCGCACACCACCACCGAGACTAGGAACCTCGTGTACACCGTTGCATGGCAAGGGCGCGCCTAGTGTAAGGCGACGCTCGGTGCAACGGCACTGTGCAAGCGCAGGGCTCGACTTGGACCTCGGTTTTGAGGTTCAAGGCTCGGCATTGGGTGTGGCGCGCCTAGGAGCGAACTTGAGTTTCAACTCATGGGTGCTAGGGCGCGCCTAGGGTGGTTCGATGGCGCGGTGTGGCTAGGGACGCGGTTGCGAGGCTGCAGTGGAGCTCTCGGCGCGCCTAGGGCACTTGTCCAAGGCGTCGAGCACTTGTTGTGAGGCTAAGGTATGGTTTTTAGCTTTATAATTGAGTCTTATAACTTTGTGCATATTCTAATGTGAATTAGGAAGCTTCTCTAAGCTTGGTAGATGCTTCAAGCAAGAACCAAAGCTTCAGTTTAGCTTGACACATAGTTAAATATGCTAGAAAGAAGTTTGTAAGCTTCATACTAGCTTAGAGTGAACTCTAGGAGCTTAGACAAGCTCAAGACTCATTATACATGCTTTATAAGAAGCTCGTGTAGCTAGGAACTAGCTCATGGAAGCTTAATGTAGCTCACACTAGCTCAAGTTAGCTCAACTAGCTAGAAATCCAACTCAACCTAGCTCACACTAGCTCAAGCCAGCTCAACTCACTATAAGCTAGCTCATGGAGCTAGGGGGTAGTGACACTCCTAGGTGACCTAGCTTGGCACCTAGCTATGCTAGCTAGGTGGTGGGGCTGGTGGGCCGGCCCAAGGGGCGCGCCTTATGGGCTGGTGGGCCGCACATGCACACGCATGGCATGGGCTGTTGGCTTTGCCATTTGGGCCGTGTACATGGCTTATTGGATTGTATTTTGGACTTCTTGTTGGGCCTCTCATTTGCTGAAATGGAGAAGCATTTGGAGTCCATGGGGGGATGAATATAGACGCCCCTTTTATGGTGACAAGGAGAGAGGAAGGAAGTTGTAACTAACTCCCTAAAATCACTCTCGGCCACACAAACTTCAACCGATTGTAACCACCACCCATGGCCGGTTTTGGGCAAGTTTCTCATGCCTATAAATAGGGCAAATGTCGACAATTTGGACATGATTCACATGAGAAAAAATCAGACTTGATCCCAAAGAAATCGGTAGAAAGAAACGCACAAGAATCTAGGGTTTCTTGTCGGATTTGAGTGTAAACACAAGAGTGTTCTCAAGTGGTCGTGTGGTGGCATGGATCGAAGTTCTTCTTCAAGAAAGGAACCTCAAGATGCATGGAGTGGGCAGTACGTTCAAGTCAAGGACGAACCCCAAGCATCCATGGAAGACGACTTCATTGAAGTGAAGATCGAAGAGGAATCGATGGACTCGAATAAGGTACGCTTGTTCTCAATGGTTGTGTCTTGCCAACACTTCCATTGGTTTGTTTAATTACGTTTTATCCCACAGCAGTATTTCACAACTCTTGGCATGGAATAGGGGCAATATACGTTGAAGGAAAGATCGGTCTAACCTTTCGACTTGTAATCTTATCCAAGTCGACTTACAAAAGTAATAAAGGGGTCGATGGTGATTGCCTTCGTGGCCTACACCCACGAGACTATCCTTCGATGGATCTACTCGTCATGCCTTGATTATCCAATGGATCTACAAGGATCGACTTCCCTTCAACAAGACAAAGCAAACATATTAAAATGATTGCATGCAAACTCTATTAGTAGACAACTACGAAAACCAACAAACTTTGATCTTGAAAAAGGCATTTCGTGTAGTCCATAGTAATCCAAAGCAGCCTAAAATCCAGCATGAAGGAGAAATCAATCGGGCACCACCTTCTTTATCCTCCCCATGAAGGACTTGATTAAAATCACCTATACAAAGCCACACACTCTCATCCTACGCTAGTTTCTTAAGGAGGCGCCAAGACTGATGTTTATCCTCTTTTCTAAGCCAACCATAAAAGCCCGTCAAACGCCAAATTCCACCCTCTTTTTTGAATTCAACCTTGACATCAATGTGGTGTCTTGTATAGAAATGTATTGTCACGCTCACATCTTAATCCCAAAGCAAGCAAAGACCTCCCGAACTACCAACAACATTCACCGTGAAGCAACCTTGAAAGCCAATTTTATGTCGAACCTCCTCCATTTTGACTCCATCACACCTAGTTTCCATTACGAACACAATTTTCGGGGCATCTCGTCTCACTAAACTAGTGAGCCTTGCAACTACCCGGGCCTTCCCCAATCCCCGACAGTTGTAACTTAAAGTATTCATAATGCCCAACAAGGGTGACGCCTCGTCTCCCCCGTAGATTCCTTGGACTTTGATTTTTTTACCCATTATCTCCTCTTCATCAATTTCCACCAGCTCCACTTCACCTTCTAATTTTCTTTTCTCAGCTCTATGTTCAACAAATTTTTTGTTTGTTGTTGGCATCCTAGCTCTCTTTTTCCATGTATGATTTTTCTTTTGAGTAGTGTTGTTCTCATGCCAACCATTCTCATTACCCAAACTCCGAAGCTTTTCCTTCCCCATTGTGGATTGGGCCATGAGTTTGACTTTTAGTCCCCTCCTCCAACACTTTTGTAACAGAATTCTCATTTGTCGACTTGTTTTGTCCTGACTTGGTCGGCATGTTATCATTTAGGGTTTCCCCTTTGTTCTTTTCTTTTGCAACAACCGCACCTCTGACATCAGTTATGGTCAAGCTCTTCTGCAAATTAATCTCATCCATATCTTTATTCTGTGTACCAGATTCTAGCTCAGAATGAACCTCATCGGAATCATGACTTTCTTCTTTGTTTTCTGCAAGCAGATCATGTAGTGATCGTCTGGCTCTTTTTATGAGTCTCTCCTAGTTTGGCCCCCTGTACAATCAAATGCTCATTTTCCTTATCAACTGTAGTTTGGCATTCAATTTTCATCAACAGTCCACGACGAAGCGGATTTTGACATCAACATAGACTCGGACTCGGATGAATTTTGAGCAAACTATCAAATCTTCATCAGTGATCTCCTCATTGCCCCCAAAGCTTCTTCCAATGGCTTTCGCCATCTCAATCGTCATGGCAGTTAGTGGCAAATCATACATTCTAATCTAGAAGGATGCCTTATCTATAGGGTTGTCAAAACTTGACCCGACCCGAGAAACCCGCCCGACTCCGAACCCGACTCGACCAAAGAAAAAATAAAAAGTTTTATACACGAGACATGTTTGACCCGAACTAATTTGACCCGAATCCGAAAAAACCATAACCCGAGATTAACCCAAAACCGATTATACCCTAATGGACTAGCCTGATGCTACCCGACCCAAAGTCATCCGAAAATTCGAAGTTACCCGACCTGAAACCATCCGAAAATCCGAAGTTACTCAACCCGAAACCATCCGAAAATTACATTATGCTTTAAAATATTAATAATAGTGAATATTTATTATAATTATGTTTTTAATTTAAATTTTACATTAAATATTTAGACCCTAGAGTGGTTAAACTACAAAAAAATCATCATTCGATATATGGTGTGAATGAAAATCCAGCTTACTCGAAATCAGATTAACCCGCGATTCGGCCAAAGTTGAAATCCGATTCACCCGAAATCCGAAAAACACGAAACCCGACTCACCCGAAATCCGACTAAATCCGAAATCTAACTAAACCCCAAACTGGATTTATCCGTAATCAAGTTGGATCGAAAACCGAATGTCCCGACCGAAATTGACGTGAAACCCGACTTTGCCCGATTAATTGAGCACCCGACCCGAAATGATTCAACCCAATTTGATCTGATTTTCAAAATATCCGAATTTGACCTGAATCCGAACTTACCCGAAACTGAATAGACCCGACCCAAATCCGACCCGCCCGATTGAAACCCCTACCTATCTACCACAATCTTTGATGGTGGTTCAAAGCCTGGTTCCTTCAACACTAGTAGAGATTTATCAAAAGACCATGGTCCTTCTTTAAGAACCTTTTCTTTGTCTCCAACCGAGGCAAAGCGAAACATGAACAAGTTGTTTCGTAATTCTCTAAACACGAACCTGTTTTTGAGTCACCATGCTCCTTTCATCGTCGAGTGCAAATCATACGCGTGGAAAGGACATCCTGTTAGCAATTTCTAGACCAACACCAATCCCATATGAACTGTTTTCTCATATGACGACCCTTCTATCTCAATACATTCATCATCATCCATTAGACGAAGGTTTTTTTGCTGATTCAGTTCTTCCATCTCCCTTCCTCTCTTCAAACCTGATCCAAGCACACAATCGAACTTTGGTGAACCCCGCAAAAGGACGACAGGATCTCCCTTCCTCCCACAGTCGATTACCGAAGAGAAGCCAAAGCAATTAGAGAACTGTCAAGAGAAGCGGTTATCATGATCGCCCAAGATGCCCTAGAGAGATTTTTCGATGGATCAGTGTAATTAGGTCGTACATTAAAACTATCATAAATTATCTTCTCCATTTAATTCTCATAACCAAGTACTAGCGTTGGATCAATACTAGTACAACATTTATTCTATCTAGACTTAGCCAGCAATGCAACAAATATTTCATATGTCTCCCCGTGAGAATTCTATTGGTAATAGTGGGGAACAAAACCCTTGGATACAAGATGATACCTCGCGTCATCTACATGAATAAGGTTCCTATTCTTGCACTTTTAAGAAGGACAACATAATTCTTGCAAGTTAAATCTCAGCATTGACTTTATAAACTCAACAAATTGCTCAATGTGAGCAACAAACTGGTCATTCCACAATCTATCGATAATACGCAAATACATCCACTCGTGCAATTTTTTTACCTTTAAAACAATATGTGCAATGTATTTCATTTCAAAGTAGTAAATAACGATCGTGTGGTCGTTAATTAGTGACCACGTGGTCGCTAAGTCAGATTTAGCGACCATGTGGTCGCGAATTACTAACAAGCCAAGGGTCGTGCAATGGTGTGCACGATAGTGCGCCCACCCTCAGGTAACCAGGGTTGTGTGCCATAGTATTTAGCGACCATTTGGTCTCTATTTAACGTCCATATGGTCGCTAAATTTCAAATATAATGCACCCCTAACACTTGTAATTTATTCTCTAACTGACTTTTTTTTAGTAATTAGCGACCATATGAATGCTAAATAACGCCTACATGGTCGCTAAATGTCAAATTAAGATACTAAATAAATTTTGAATAATACGATGACAAATTATTTTCAACATATATAACATATTTTTCTAAAATTATTTACAATAACATATACGATAGCAATAATAGTTCTTCCTTGATCGCTAAAATTCGCGACTGCGTGGTCGCTAAATATTGGCGCCAAAATTTTCCATTAGCGACCATTGCTCATGTGGTCACTAATTTAGCGACCTCGTTGTCGTTAAGGTTTTCTGGGTTGAATTTGGCGACAATATTCTTTTTTTGGTAGAATGGCAACAATATTCTATGGTCACTAAATTATGGACACTAAATTGTCAGAATGGTGTAGTCTATCACGCAATAAATCATTTATCTAAAATAACTCAAATAAAAAATTGTTTAGTTATAATTTATAAAATAGTAAAATATTATTTTAACTTAAAAAATACAAAACTAATGGTCATCTAAAGGAAAATTGAAATTAAGAGTACAACAAGTTAGACTATTTCAAGAGTTTGGGATACCAACTGAAATAGCTTTTCTCGAGACACCATCCAAAAATCCAAAATTTCTCAGGACACCATCCAAAATTCCAAAATCTCTAGGTATCAAAACGGAATTTTCAGTAAAACAAAACAAAATGACAAAAATTTAAGGTCATTTCTATTTGGCACCCACTCTAAAAACCTATTTGGCTCCCACCCTACCCCCTATTACATATAAATAAAATCTAATTACAATTTACACCCCATACCACTCTCATTTTTTCACTCTCTTCTCATCCTCCTCTCTTTCACTCTCTCATTCTATACAACACTCAAGGGGATTGAAGGGCTTCAAAGCAAGTTTTTTGTGCATATTACTCCACAAAATCCACTCCTACAGCAATCATGGTAAGTTATTTCTACAAATTTACCCATTTCAAGTCAATTCAAGTTCTAGATCTAAGTTTTTATAAAAATTTAGGTTTAACTTTAAAATTGATCTAAGGAAGCTTTATACTAAAGATTTGGACCTATTTTGATAGATTAAAACCGATTTAGGCATAGATTTAGAGATCGGAGGTTGGAATTTGGGTAAAAAACAGCCCGACTCGCGTAGGCCTGTCACGGCCGTCGCGAGGTTGAAAACGACTCGTAGCCATTACGACCACGAGTCGATTGGCCGTCACGACCAAGACTCAAATGGCCTTCACGACCACGAGTCCATCGGCCGTGACGGCCGAGACTCAAATGGCCGTCATGGCCTCTGTGCACAAGGCCGTCACGACCTCTGTGAACAACGTCGTCACGACCATGCTTTGCAAGGCCGTGACGGCCGTGCTTGTTGCAGTTCAAAGCTGTACTGCTGTAACACCCTGTCTGGCAAATACCTAAGGTCACAAGGTTGTAGGCCTCACAATGGGTCTACCAGAACAACTGACAACAATTGACTATATTGGACCTTGCAACAAAATCACTGCGAGTAAATTCAACGAAATCATCCAATCTAGAAGTTCAAAATTTTATGTCATAAAATTCATGCATGCAAAAGCCAGAAATTTGACAGTCATGACAAAAGGACTCTGTTGCTAGTCTAAACATAGGACAACTCAACATACTCTAAAAGGTTCACTGTCAAAGCATAATGACTCAAGTCTAACAAACCAAAAGGCTAAACGCTAACATCACTCTCCTAGAACACGTCACGTCAAGACCGAGCTCCACCATCTAGAATGCAATCTCCTGGCACATTTCCCAAGCCGGAATCCTTACCTAAAACGCCACAAGTTGATCACATTAGTCTACGCTCCCGGTATGGGCCAAACAAGTAAATCAAACATGTAACAAAACATTTTTAGTAAAATAATCTTGCATACCTACATACACTTAAAGGTACACACACAATTACAATCACAATAGAAGTATAATAGTAGCCAAACAAATATAGTCAAATGTGAAATCATCCCAAGCAATGTCAATAAGAATTTTAGCAACAAGTAGGAGTATATTACCAAAGCACACATAACCATCACATACATTCTCTTAGGTCATCACTCAAGCATTTTAGACATTTCAAACAAAATCCATCAAATACAATAGCAATCCAACGTTATCCTCCATATATGGCACCCTTTGGCCTCTCATCGATGGCACACGGTCAGGGCGCGTCCTATACACGTGCCCATTTCCCCCATTCACCCTTCTTTATCCGGTTAAACCTCTACTAGAGCGTTTGCCAAAACATTTTATTTTATTTTTAGAAGGAGGTCCCTTCCAGCCGCATAACCATGCCCGGGGGCCACTTCATCTCCAACTTATCCCGTGATCCATGATCATGCCGGTGGAACCCAGTGCACGCATAACAAAAACATTTAAAAGCGATTTCCATAATTTAAAATATATATAAGCACGTAATATGGAATCATTCCAAAATAAGGGCTACACATTTAATCTACTTATTCAACACATAACGAGGAGTAAACAAAGTAAGTCGGCAAGCGACTTAACTCGAAGGGGAGACACAAATACGTAGCGGGAGAAAGGAAGCTCGAACAAGTCACACACACGAACGTTATCGAATCCTAACAATTCAATAACCGAAACTATAACATTCGAAGAGAAACAAAACATAACTTAACGCCCCAAAAGCTAAAGCTCTTTCTAAGCGATGCTCAAAGACATTATCGATTTTGGTTAACAATTTACCAATTTCGAAGCAACTCAACCTTAGCACCCGTTCGATTTTAACCTAAGCTAATAGTTACTAGCACACTTCAAAAGTGACATTTTCTAATATGGGTCTACTTAAACAATATAATAGAATTTACACTAGTCAAGTTACAAAGTTTGCTTTACTTGACCAGTTAAACAAAAGAATAGCTTCGTGATCAAAAGGTTAACTAATTATTTTTAATAACAACATAAGAACACCATTTAAGCAACATCCCACAAATTAACAACATTAATACTCTTAATAACCAAAATCAAAAGCTCTGGACTTCACTTGTGGACCAAAAGTCAGTCAACGCCATTCAATTGTTCTATTCATTATAAGAGAACACCATTCATGATCAAATTCCTTAACCAGAAGTTCAACCCCTCAAAACCAGTACACCACAATACGAATTCTGGTTGTAAGAACATCATCTCCCTAAGAGAACCCAAATTGATCGAGCAACATCTACCCACTTTATTGTAAAGATTCAACATCGACCTTAACTAAACAACCTCGATCGCGTCTTTTACTAAGCAGCAACAACAACGATATGTAAATGGATTCGAATGGAAACATGATTAGACAAGAACACAACCTCCTGTTTCTACTGCTTGAAGGAAGGTAATGTAGGTAGACTTCGCAGAGGTGGTGGTCGTTGAAGGCGACGACGAACAACGACGGTAATGGTGGCGTCGACGAAGAGGCGACGTCGCACACACCACCCTTCCTAGAGATGCGTCCTGCAGTTCGAGGCTTCGAAGCTTGAGACTCGCGGGAGGTCGAGCAAGGCGGTGGCGTTCCCAAAAGACGGCGAGCACGCTGCGACCACCAGGAGATCACGGCTGCAACTGCAATTGGCTTCTTCGAGTCACCGATGGAAGGCGGTCACCGGTGGTTAGGGTGTTCGAGCAGAGATTGAGAAAGGGAGGCAAAATCGAGGTGAACGAAGGAGTGTGAGATGAACGAGAGAGGAAACGAGAGGGATCAGTGAGGGCGGCCGCTCCCGAAAGAATTTAAGGAAGGAGATGTATAGTAGCTCTTTAGGAAGCAATTAGGGATAGAAGGACAAGACAATGGGCTTGGACCCTTGTATAAACATTTGGCCCAAACTGAAATGGAAAGGGAAAATGAGATCGCAAGGAAACAGATTGGCCCGGAATTTTAAAAACCCGAAATGGAATGTAAACTCTACAAGGCTCGAAGATTATAACATCATCCAATAAAAGCCCGAGTATTACAACTGCCATGCCTCCGACTGTAAATTCCACCTGAATAATTTCAATCATATTTTTTTCGTATGTCAGACATCGAGGTGCTTAGAGACGGGTTTAGAGACCCGGTCTGCTCATTATCGACGTTGTGAGGCGCGTATCGAGCAGATGACACCGATTCCCGTGGCCCCGGTGGTTCCGGAGGTCCTTGTGGCCCCCGAGGTTCAGCCCTTTCTGGTGTTACCCTACCACTTACACGAGGGCAGCGCCGGACCTTGTTCGACTCCTCACAGCACGAGACGGGGAGTAGCTCACATTCTGTTGAGGATCAGACAACCGTCCATGCTCATACTGCACCGACACCACATTCTCGGCAAGGACGAGGGGCTGGTAGGTGAGGCGCAGACCCTGTTCATGCTCCAACGGGAGGGTCTAGATAGAGGAGACAGACCCGACCCGGTCAGCGTCGTCGGATCGAGCCGTTGCTCACCCATTCTGCACCGGGAGGCCCGGAGATCCTAGAGTTACTGTTGGGCTTCAAGGAGCATGTGGCCCACCATATATACGCTAGCAATGTAAGTAAATTACTTAAAATGTTTGATAATTATGTTTGATATTTATGTTTGAATTTGAAATTAAAATATCTTTTATACTTTAATGTATTACAGGAGCGTCCTCGAGGTCCTCTGAAGTATCAGTTCCGACGCACACAGTTGACAAACTGGCCACAGATGGGATCTGGCGACTGGATTGATATTATATGGGCCAGCGGGCTTTCCCATCAGCAGAGTATTATGCATCAACAAGTTCATACTGGCCTTAAAGATGCATTTATTGAGTGATGGCATCTAGAGACCAGTTCTTTCCATATGCCATGGGGCGAGATGACGATCACACTTCATGATGCTGCGCTCATCCTCGGCCTTTCGATCGATGGGGATGCAGTTCTGCCAGATGATGTTGAAGGCTCTCAGAGATCCCGATTTGCAGAGTTCTTCCAAATGGATGATGATTGGATGAGCCGCCCAAATTTTGATAAGGGCGGTGTTTCACATGCACATCTGAAGAAGTATTGCATGGACCCGGACAATGACCTTAATTCTGAGACTGTCGCTTCTGGTTTTCTACTGTACTTGATAGCGTCGACTATCTGTCCTGACAAGTCTCAGCATCGGATCCCTATCACATACTTGGACATGGTACAAGATCACGAGGATGTACAGAGTATGTCTTGGGCTTCTGCTGCACTAGCTCATCTGTATAGGAGCCTTGGTGAGTGCTCGAGGTTTGGGGCTCGAGGATCTTCTATGTGTTACACAGTATTACAGGTAATTGATCGAACCTATTTTTTTCTGTTTTTTTATTTTGGCTAATATTATCAGCCACACTTGACCAGTCCGATGTTTTTTTGTCTAGTCTTGGATCTTCATGTACTTTCCATTACTTCGTCCCCCCGGGATGACATTACCATTACAGGAGGGAGCAACACGGGCTCAGATCTGGGGAGATGGTGGTACAGTGCAGGTTGGGTGCAACTACAGAGCAGAGCTTGACGTTATGACGACGACAGATGTGAGTATACTCTTTACAAGTTGTATTTAGGGTTATTTTTTTTCCAAAAGGACTTCATTTATCATGCGAAATTGAATCAGGTGGCTTGGATGACCTATGGGGATTTGGATTTTATCGATGCATATGCTTCGTCTTGTTTTCATGGGCTGCTATCATTTCTGGCTATATCAGAGCCATACATGCCAGATCAATGTGTCAGGCTGTTTGGGCGTGTACAGAGGATACCTGAAGATGTTATTATGTCGAAGACTGCCGTTCGAGTAGGAGACTTGACAATGTACAAGGTAGAGTTTGACACAACCACTTGGGTTTGGAAATCTAGGGACTTGCACCGTATCAGCTTAGGCACGATGGGATCTCCTGTGACTGATGATCCTTCCAAGTGTGCTGAGGACTACTTGGCTTGGTTCCTACCTCGTACACATGCACGTGTTAGTCGGCCCGCCACGACTACTGAGGAGGTATAACGTTGGGATTGTTTGCCTTTGTTACATAATTGATGTTTTTTGCTAATAATTATTTTGTTATATATGCAGCGCATGCAGGAGGCGTTGGGTTATCTTGCACCATAGGCGACATATGCAGGGGTGCACCCACCCGGGGTACAGGAGGCTATCAGGAGATCTATTGAGATCATAGGAGGAGCAGTTCCTGGATATGGCGATGGTGATGACCATTCGAATGATGCCTAGGGATTTACATTTTGCTTATGTAGTTCGGATTAGTTATGTTTTGATTATGTAGTTCGGATTATTTATGTTTTCATTTGTAGTTTGGATTATTTATGTTTTGATTTGTAGTTCTGACTATGTAGGATTATGATTATGCTCGCATATGGATTTATATTATGATAAGGCTCGGATATGGATTCAAACTAATATTACATATTCAGATTGTATTTGTTGAGTCGTTGGAGCAATAGAAACTTCAAACTTCAAACTAAGTAGAACCTAGGTCCACTAAAATGGGATGATCATCCTTGGGAGCAAATATGTATTTGTTGAGTCGTTGGAGCAACAGCCGAAGAATGCTAAATGCGTCTGTGTCACAATTATGTCTCCACATTGGAACTACCGGTGGCAGTGGAAAATCATCAAGGAAGAACACCTGCAAACAAAGAATTAACACATTAAATGTTATACATAATCGAAAAAAGCCCGAAAGAGTTGAAAAAGTCAATAACTTACCGACTCAAAATGTGCACAAACGGTCTCGAAGAAAATGAAGATGATTCCATTCTCCAAGGTCCCATTCCAATTGGGGGGGGGGTTAAGGGAAGATAAGTTTGGTGTTGTCACCCCACAACAACAAGTGCGCAATTGTATGTTGTAGCAACCAAATGCCCCATGTCTGGAAGGCTAAACCACCTCTCCCGGGGGGGCCCACAACAACAAGTGCGCAAGATAAGTTTGGTGTTCCGAGCATCCCACTTTGCCTCTATTCTAGCCAACTCTCTATTGTAGCGCTCCACACTTGTTACCCTAAACAATGCTCGGTAATCATTTGTGAAGGATGTTGAAATTGTGGCATTCTTGGTGATGCTCTTTGCTCTTCCTTCGATGTTCTTTAGAATGTGAAACCTACAGAGGAGGTGTTTCGAACTTGGAAATAAGTCATCCAATGCATTTATCAAAGCCTTCTCTCTGTCTGTCACCATACAAGTGGGCGTCCTCTTCACACTTTCACAAAGCTTTAGAAGTTGTTGTGCAGCCCAAGTGTAATCTACCTCACGCTTATGGCTAAGAATGCACCTGCCACAGTATAGTTCTTCCATGTGGACGTGAAGCCGACAATTTCCAAAAAAGGCCTGTTGTACCTGTATGAAATGCACTTGTTAGCCCTTAGACTTACAAAGTAAATGCACTTGTCGAATTTTCACATTACTTACTTGTTTGTGTTGTATGTGGAGTCCAACAGTAAAACATAGGGAAATGCTTGGAGGAGAGATATCGAATCAGGGCTGGCAAAGAATAGATTCATAATCCGTTTCGTCTTCTCATCTTCCAAGTGTCTCACAAAGTACCTATTCTCCCTAGCTTTATGGAAGAATTCTTGGACCGTTGTTCTACCTTCCATCAGTTCAGCTCGTACACTATACCGTTCATTGTATACTTGCCTCTTGCTGGTGTAGTTCAACGGGAATTCATTCAATTGACATGCAACTTAGTTTGTTGTACAATTGCTACGTGTCATCATCTTTAGCACATCTTTCTTCTCTGGTGTAAGCCTTCCGGCTAGTGGGTGGCCATACAAATTGGAACCAATCTTATGGTTGTGAATAGCATAAACAACAACAATCTTCCATGCTCCTCTAGACTTCTCTTGGCACTTTAATCTAAAATGGCATCCACATTTCTTGTTTTGGCACCTCTTGCGAGCTGACTTAATTTCACTTTTCGATGGGGTGTGCTTGCCCTCTCTCTCATAAAGTAGCCATGTCTTTCCAAGATGAGTCATATCTGACTTTCTATCCCAACCTATTATTATGCACATGTTATTTTCGATACCGACTTGTTTAACTTAAGAAATGGCCTCCTCTCGAGATTCAAATGTTGTATCAGTGGTAAACAAATGCGAATAATCTTCTGACACCTCCTCTACAGCCTCATCTGTGTGATTTGCAAACTGCGGATGACTACTCAAAGGTGGAAAACCAAACATGGCCGGTGTAGACTGTACGTGCTCAGTCGGCGTTGCTGCATGAGGTGGAAAACCGAACATGGCCGGTATAGACTGTACGTGCTCAGTCGGCGCTGCTGCATGAGGTGGAAAACCGAACATGGCCGGTGTAGACTGTACGTGCTCAGTCGGCGCTGCTGCATGAGGTGGAAAACCGAACATGGCCGGTGTAGACTGTACGTGCTCAGTCGGCGCTGCTGCATGAGGTGGAAAACCGAACATGATCGGTGTAGACTGTACTTGCCACGGTTGTACTGGTATAAACCCCGAGAATTCGAACATGGCCGGTGTAGACTGCATGTAGTCCGATGTATGAAAAAATTGCCCCGACGGCAAAGAAGCATGAGATGGGAATCCGAAAACCGGTGTACTCTGGACATAATTCGGAAATCCAAACGCAGTTCATGTGACCGGCACATTTTGATACGTACTCTCATCGTTTATTTGAAGATCATTTAGTTCAATGACCTCATTTTCCTCCTGTAATATTGGGAAACAAGCTATAAGAACGGGCCGTTAAGGCTAAACGAGACGCGACCGTTATGGCCAAGAGGCTTTTGGTCGTCACGGCCAAGGCACATACAGCCGTTACGGATGGGAGTGCCATGGCCGTGACGGCCAGGAGCCTCTTGGCCATAACGGTCGCGTCTCGTTTTCTTTACCAAGTTGAATCGAAAAGGCACAATTGTTGTCGTGGAAATCCAAACTAAAACGAGGGCCTACTGGATACAACATTAAAATCACAAAACTAAAACGAGGGTATAACAACTTTGATATGAAGTAATTACCTCGTTGTGCTCTATTCGAAGCGAGTTCTCCGTCAAATTATATTTATGCATGTAATCTTCATTGGACATGGTTTTTGATTGTTTTTGGAGAGAAGAAGAGCATAGAAGAGAGGAGAGTGTTGGAGTGTTTGAGACTCGGTTTTAATGTGCAAAGAGTTAAAAAGAGCGGACAATAAATGTTGTTAGGTAGGGCGTTGACATTAAATACATTTTTTTGAATTTATTGTACATATGGTCAGTACGTCTAATTACATTATAGCCGTAACAACCATAAGAGTCCTGGCGGTAACGGCCAGGACGGCTGTGGCCGTAACGGCCATATGCTACGAGTAGGGGGCGCCACGTAGGCCTGTCATCCTACTCGTAGACCGGGCGCCAAATAAACTGTTCGAAATTTAAGGACTAAATAAAACAATACTGCAAAATTGAGGGACTCGTGCTAATTTTGCCTAACCAGTAACCAGGGACGCTACTTTCAGTCCTTCACCAATCTCCGCGCCAAAAGTTGAGAGAGAAACCCGAAAATGGAGCTCATGAGAGTGGCGATCTCAGCATCTCAGAGGGGGAAATTGATATCGACGGGCTACACCTCTGTCTCTTCTCTCTTGTCCGTCTCTCCCTCTCAGCTTTCTCGAGGTATCATTCCGTAAAGGTCTCGTCCAATTTCTCCTATTTCTTATGTTAATTAAGTTTTTCTTCCGTCTTCTTCTCTACTGTATTCTCGGACTACTCCATGGCTCCAACTTCTTACTTTCTTTTTTCCTTCTTCCTGTGAAGATGTAAAATTTTTTGATCAGTGATGTCGGCCAATGACTCCTTGTATATATTGTAGGGCTAACATAGTACTGTGAATTTCTAATTTCAATTATCGTGCTAAAAAACTCGTATTTTTGGGAACCCTAGAAATTGGAGATGTCGGTGCGCCTATGTGAATGGAGATAACACACGATTGACATTGTAATCGATTGTAGTCTTTTTTCTCTTCTGAAGTCCGTTAATAAAACCTATCTCGTTCAGATTTGAGCATTTCTGAAATCGAAGCAAATGAAATACTGAAGGCTGCATCTCATGGCAGCAGAGTGGATCAAGCTGATAAACATGCTGTGATCAATGGTAGGTCTAATTTCAATCCTTTTGAGTGTTTGTTAAACTGTTTTGTTAAATTGCCTTTAAAAATTATAATGCTTTTAGATTAATAATCCCTTAAAAATGGTTTGTTGTAACTCGAAATCCTAGCATCTAAATAACTTATTGTTCTCCTACTCTGAACCCAGACTTCACAACTAGTATACTAGATACATTTGTGTGTATCAAGAATTTTATTTCTTTATTCTTGAATTGTATTAAGGATATCATTTGCACTCTGACATAGGTGCTCAGAGTGCATGGGACATGTTACATGAGGAGGATTTCTCCACTCGCATTACTACCTCTTGCTCTGATCTGGACAATATCCTCGGAGGAGGTATAAGTTGCAAAGAAGTTACTGAGATAGGTTAGTCATTTCTTTCATTTTCCTCCAGAGGTACATAATGCACTAATCAATGCAGCCTCTTCTTCATTACTACATTTAAACTGTGTTTGTGGAAAATAACTTCCATTTACTTTGTAGGTGGAGTGCCAGGGATTGGTAAAACACAACTCGGGTATAGAGCTATGAGACAATTTATAGTTTTCATTTCCTTTTTTTTGTTATACCTGCCTTATTTATTCAAAATTTGATATATTTTAGGATTCAACTTGCGGTCAATGTTCAAATACCACTTGATTATGGTGGGGTTGAAGGAAAAGCAATTTACATTGGTGAGTGTGTGTCACCTAGAATATCATGATTCTGAACATAAGTTTCAGACTAAGACTTGGGTGTGCGTGATGTGCAGACACAGAAGGGAGCTTCATGGTGGAGCGTGCTCTTCAGATTGCTGAAGGATGTGTAGAGGATACGTTGACTAGCAGTTATGTCAAATCAAGAGATGGCCAAGCTAACCACATTGTGCTTGATCCCAAGCAATTCCTGGCTAACATATACTACTTCCGCGTCTGCAGTTATACTGAGCAAATCGGTCTAGTAAACCATCTGGAAAAGTTCATCTCTGAGCACAAAGATGTAGGTGCTATTATTAATAGTACACCTGTCTGTGAGACATGTCATTCCTGTGGTATTTGTATATCTGCTTAGTCCTTGCATCACCCGACCTCAATTTAAGCTGTCAATGCTTCTTCTAAGTACCTGAACCCTGCATCAGAAATAGCTAACATGTCATAAGCTAATAGAGTTACACTCTTAAACACCTCACTTAAATTTTTGATTAAATGTTTACGTCAAATCTCAACCCTCTGCGAAAAATAATTCATTTTCTGCAATTCTTAATTTCTACAGGTTAAGATTGTGGTTATTGATAGCATCACTTTTCACTTCCGTCAAGATTTTGAAGACTTGGCACTTAGGACCCGTGTGCTTGGCAGTATGGCTCTGAAGCTGATGAAACTGGCACAGAAATTTAATCTTGCAGTAAGATAATGCTTCCCTATTCATATTGATTTCTTGTCTCTTACATCAGTTTTACAGTTCTTGATTGCATAGATTTCTCTTCCTCTTCTTGGGGGCTCCTAAGGAATCAAAACTAGACTCTCATTGATCGTATGTGACTTATTTTTAAATGCATCAGTTAGGGAGTAGGAAGAAGATTTTCAGAGGGGGTAATTTGCTGTTTTCAGCTTTAGTAGTGCTGAATAAAGAAAAGGAATATTTCGAAGGTGTTGGAAGAAGATTCTGATTTTGTGTCGGAGTGGTTTTAGGTCAATTATATCTGGATGTATCTATTGGGAATCACTTCTTATAAGTGAGTCTGAATGGCTTTTTAACCTTGGATATGAGTGTAGAATAGAAAGAGGAAGAGAATATTTTCAACACTGCATTAGATACATCACTATGTGTACCATATTGCCAATTGGCAGTTTGGCATAGTTAATAATGTCCAAAAATTACAATAACAGCGAATTAACAAATTGAGTATATATGTTCTAGAATCCTGGTGATGTGAATCGCTTTTGGAAATATTAGTGCATTGTGCTCCATTATATTTTGGATATGAGTTGGTTACAAAATTTAGACAGTCGCTTTCCTGTTTCATTTCAAATGTCGTTTTATCTAATCTTTTGTCATTCGTGGTTTGTGCTTAACAATCTTTTTCTTTGCCAATAGGTCATTCTATTGAATCAAGTGACGACCAAGTATGTGAATGGTTCTTATCAGTTAACTCTAGCACTAGGTAAACACCTTTGCCAAAAAAAATAGAACAGCTTTTGTTAGTTGTTACCTCCTCTTGGCTAGTTAACTTTTACTTTTCACTAATATGTCATCAATCAGTTGCTTAAATCTGTGGAGTTGTTTTCATTCTTCTGCTGATCAGGTGATAGTTGGTCGCATGCTAGCACTAACAGACTGATCTTGTACTGGAACGACAATGAGCGTTGTGTGTACATTGACAAGTCACCCTCTCTTCCATCAGCATCGGCATCCTACTCTGTCACAGCCAAAGGAATCCGAAATGCTACTTCAATATCTAAAAGAATCAAACTCAACTAAGCTGCTGTCTTGCTTTGCCTTTTCTATGCATGCAAAAAGTTATGTTGCAATGCGTATCAATGCAAGTATAAATTGGCTAGAATCCACTGTGGACTCGGTCAGTACATTTATAAAGGACTAGTAAATCAGATTTAGTAGCTTTCTAATGTCAAATCTTTTTCAAGAGCTCTTTTTCGGGAGTCTTGTCGATTTCTTTCTAGAGGGTTTGCTAAGATTGAGAAAAATAAAATTTATAGATACAAAAATAATTATTTCATAGATTAAATTACAAAAAGTCAGTCCTAATGGCATTCTTGCCCCTAATACAAACGGTTCAAGTCAGTGATAAGTGGTGGATCCAGGATCAATTTGATGGGGGGATTTTGAACAACCCAAAGGCTTTTATTCGTTTTGTAAGTACTTAAATGACTTTTTTCGATTTTGTTTCGTCATGAAAGATATATACCAGTATAATAATTTAGGCTTTTGATAAAATCTAATTAATAACATTAGCCTTTTTTATGGAATTTTTTTAAATATTTAAATTATTTTTAACCATTTTTTCATTGTAATCGATTGATTTTTTATGTTGTTTCTTAAAAAAAAATCAATTTTTAGCCTTTGTTTTTTATCCAAAATCGATTGATTAAAAAACAATTACATGAGTCGTTTGGTATATCATCAATCCATTAATTTTGTTAGCCTTCACTAATCCCTTTCAAAGTGCAATTAAAAAAATTTAAAAAAAACTAAGTCGCTGGAAATTCCATCACCATATCCCAACAAAAACTACATCCCACTCATTATTTTTTTTATAAGAAAAGAATTCCTTTTTGTCTCGGTTTTTTGACTTGTTTGAAAAAAATATGGGCCCCAGTTAAAAAAATTGTCGAACTCTATCAATACTTTCAGTGAAACGACGTCGTTCCAATCTTCTTATTCCTTCGATTCCGCCTACCGTCTGTAACATTGAAACGACGAAATCTCGCAGCGCCTGTCCTCTTCTTCTTCCATTGACCTCTTCCGACTTGATTTTCGCTGCCTGCCCCTCAGTCCCGGACTCCTGCCCCTCAAGACGCTGCTCTTCCGCCCTGCTCCCCTTTACTCCCTGGTAAAAATCCCGGCGAACGGGGGGGGACGGGGGGGGGGGGGGCGGCCCTAAATCTGCCACTGTTAGTGATAATTTTTTTAGTCCGAATAAGAATTGTTGTACATAACATGGCACACTAACCCCTTTTGCACCACTCTAGGCTCTCCTACATTTTCGATGTGGAATTCACAAACGATCGAAATTGTTGCAATGTTTAATTGTTTTCAATGAATCACCTACATCTCTTAATATTTTAATGTTGTTGAAAAGTGTTAAATTATCATTTAGTTATGAGTCAAAAACCTAAAACCACCCATTCAATAGGCCATATTTAATCACTCGATTTATACATATTTATTTTGAACCACCCACTAAAGCGTTTTCGATTCCTCAATACCACCTAATGTCAAGGTTGTCGTTAAAAACGTGAAAAAACCACTTGTATACTATCGATTTTAAATGACCTTATAGAGATTATGTTTTGTATGCAAAGTGGCTCAATCTTATTGATGAATAAAGGAGAGTATTTGTACAAGTACTTGCATGGCACATAAGAAACCCTAATACAAATATTCTCCAAAATATAAAACATATAGAATAATAAAATATGGAAAGATATAATATGCTAAGAGATATGCTAAGATATATCAATATCATCCCCCCCGCGCAAGCTGGACATCCGATCAGAGAGGCCAAGCTTGGAAATCAATGACATGAACTGAGGCCTGCCAAGCGACTTAGTCAGGATATCAGCGAGTTGATCTTTTGTGGAAATATGAGACACACGAAGGGAGCGTGCCTGAACCTGCTCACGAACAAAATGATAGGCTAAAGCAATGTGTTTCATGTGTGAGTGAAAGACAAGATTGGAGCTAAGAAAAGTGGCCCCAATGTTGTCGCAATAAAGTACCGGCTGAGACGGCAAATGAACTCCCATTTCAGCCAACACAAAAGTAACCCAGAGAAGCTCAGAACAGGCATCAACAAGAGCTTTATACTCAGATTCAGTAGAGGATCGAGACACCGATTTCTGCTTGCGGGAGCTCCATGAAATTGGAGTACTACCAAAGTAAATAAGATAACCAGTAGTAGAGATATAATCATCTTTGTCACCTGCCCAATCAACATTCGAGAAACAATGTAACTGTAACGCAGACTCAGCAGAGATGCGCACACCAAGAGATGACGTACCACTTAGATACCGAAGGAGGCGTTTTAACGCTTCCCAATGAGTTGTAGTTGGAGCTTGCATAAACTGAGACAATTTGTTAACTGCAAAGGCAACATCAGGACGTGTAAGACCCAAATATTGTAAGCAGTCAACAAGCATCCGATAATCCGAAGGAGACGACAGTGGTGTCCCAAAAAACCGTGAGAAAGAGAGACATTAGTATCCAGCGGCGTGGAGGCAGGTTTGGCGAGCTCCATGCCAGCTTTCAGCAAGAGATCCTGAACATACTTTCGTTGAGATAAAAAGAGGCCAGAAGAGGAACGAGTGACCTCAACGCCTAGAAAGTAAGAGAGTTTGCCAAGATCCTTAAGAGAAAATTTCTTAGCCAACACATCAAGGAGTCGATTGACAAATGCAATATCATTGCCAGTAACAAGAATATCATCAACGTAAACCAGAAAATAAACTAAGTGACCATGATGAGAAAATATAAACAGAGAGGCGTCGGCAAGTGATGCACAAAACCCAAGATGAAGAAGATAGGCTTTCAATTCATTGTACCACGCCCGAGGGGCTTGTTTGAGACCATAAATAGCCTTATGAAGCTTGCATACATGAGTAGGAGAAGCATTATCAATGAATCCGGGAGGTTGGGACATAAAAACATCTTCATGAAGCGTACCTTGTAAGAATGCATTATTGACATCAAGCTGACACAGAGTCCAACCACGAGAGACAACAACGGTGAGAATGAGTCGAACCGTGACAGGTTTGACAACTGGACTGAATGTCTCACTGTAGTCCCAACCGGGGCGCTGATGGAAACCTTTAGCAACAAGACGAGCTTTGTACTTGTCAATAGAGCCGTCCGGTTTGTATTTGATACGGAACACCCATTTACACCCAACCAAATTGTGATTTGGAGAGGGAGAAACAAGTGACCAAGTTTTGTTAGCCCGAAGAGCATCAAACTCCGCTTGCATGCAGCCCTCCACAAGGGATCTTTGAGAGCCTGGGTTATAGTTTTGGGTTCAGTTGGGTTTGAAACTTGAGCATTAAGGTTTAGTTTGTGAATGGGTTTAAAGATATTATTTTTGGAGAGGGTCACAATCCCACGATCAGGATTAGGGTTTGGGAGATCGGTTTGAGGATTAGGGTTTGGGGAATCGAGCGGAGTGGAAGGGTTTTGAGACTCGGGTTTGGTATTAGGGTTTAGGGCAAGTGGTGACGCGGGATTAGGGTTTGGGGAATTAGGGTTTGGAGCGGGAGAGTGGGCAGACGCGCGCGAACTAGGGTTTGGGTTGGCAGCGAAACGCGGCGCGTCTGGGGAAGGGTTAGGCGTTGCGGCATGAGAGAAGGCGCCACAATTAGGGTTAGGGTTAGGGTTCGCGGAAGGGGGCGTCGCGCGTGACGACTCGGGATTAGGGCGTGAGGCTGCGAGATTGGAGAAGGTGGGCCCAAGGGTATTGGTGAGTTGTTATTTGGGGAAATAAGATTTGGAGGATTCGGTAAAAGATTACGGGAAGTTTGTGGATGGGAATTAGAAGATTGTGTGTTGGAATATGAGGAAATAGAATCTTGCTCACCAAAATTAGAATTGGAGAGAGATTGAGCACTGGGGTTAGGGGGTGCCATGGGTGGCGGCTGAGGAGACAAGGGCACGAAAAAATCGGCCCATTCATCACCGATAGGCGTGTCGGTAGGGTATGTATGAGGAGGCAATTTGGAGTACGGAAATTCAATCTCAACAAACTGCACATGTCGAGAAGTATAGATGCATCGGGTAACCGGATCAAGGCATTGATACGCACTCTGGGACAAGGAATAACCAATGAAAACACACGGAATGGACCGAGGTTCAAGTTTATGGGACACAGATGGCCTAAGCCATGGAAAACACAAACAACCGAAACATTTGAGTTTATTGTAATTTGGAACCGAACCTGTGAGTTTTTGAAATGGAGACAAAAGATTGAGAGTAGGTGTAGGAAGTCGGTTAATAAGATAAACCGCAGTAAGCAAGGCATGAGGCCAGTGATCTAGCGAAATGCCGGAAAAAGTAAGCAAAGAAAGACCAATTTCGACAATATGGTGATGGTGTCTCTCAGACAGGCCATTGTGTTCAGGAGTGTGGGGAGGAGAAGTGAGGTGAGTAATGCCGACCTCACCGAGAAAGGGACGGAGGGCGAGAACGCCATTGTTGGAGTAAAGAGCTTTGATTTTATGTTTGAAAAAGTTCTCTACAAGAGACCGAAAAGTAATGAACACTGACTTTGTTTTTAGATTTGCGTTTTAATGGATAAAGCCAGATGTACTTGGTGAAATGATCAACAAAGATAACATAATACTTGAACCCATCATACGATAGAACCGGAGAGGTCCAGACATCAGAATAGATGAATTCAAGAGGATGTGTAGAGCAAATAGTTGAAGAAGCAAAGGGAAGTTTGTGACTTTTATTAATATGACAAGAAGTACAATCAGATTGCAAAAACAAAGAACTATCTAAATTGAACTTTTTATGAATAAACTGAAAAATAGCAAAGGACGGAAGCCCTAGTTTATGATGCCAAGAAGCGGTAGGAAGCTGATGACGTGCAGAAAAGGAGACCGGAGGGGACGTAGGCCAGACATAGACACCATCAATGCAAGGACCACTAAGAATGGTAGAACCCGTTTGGATATCCTTCACAAGAAAACAATTGTGTAAGAAAACCATAGCATAACGAGTTTCAACAGTGAATTTAGAGACAGAAAGGAGATTTTTAAAGATGGATGGAACACACAAAGCATTGGAAAGTTGAAATTGTTTGGAAGGAGAAGGAAGAATAAGAGAACCAGAGTGCGTTATTTTCAAACCTTGACCATTACCAATGTAAACTTCGTCAGGACCTGTGTAGGGTTGATGGAGGGCTAAGTTGGCAAGATCATTAGTGAGGTGGTTGTTGGCACCAGTATCAACTAGCCAGTGGGAAGGGTTCGAAGAGGTAGAGGCAGTATTGGCTTGAGGGGATGGTTGAAAGGTGGGAAAACGGTTGGAAGGTGGGAATTGAACTTGAGGGTATTGTTGACGGAATTTAGAGCATTGAGAGATCACATGACCAACTTCTTTACAGAATTGGTATTGGCCAAGGAAGGGCTTAGATAGTAGGGGTGGATTGGTGTTCAAATTGGCATGGTTGGGGAGTACTTTGGCGGGTTGGGGTTGGGGCGAGAAGGGAGAAAAACTGGAGGTTGATTAGGGTTAGACGGGTAGGGAGTATTAGGGTTGGCGGTCCAGTTTTGTGGTGGTGGGGGAGGCGGTGTCGAAGGCTGCCAGGGTAAGGGAGGAGCGGTGCCCATGGACCGGTTTTTGGACTGTTTTTGCGCATTAAGTGCGGTCACCGGGGCGTTGTCCGTGGACTGAGCTTTGAGTTCGAGTTCTTTCAGGATAAGTTTCTCATGGAGCTCCTCGAAAGAGATACACATATCCCTTGTTAACTGCATCAATCACGGATTGGTATGAAGAATCGAATCCCTTCAAGATGAAGTCAATAAAATCCTCCTGTGAAAGCGGAGCTTCCAGCGAAGTTAAGAGATCTGAAGCCGACTTCATGGCCTGCATATAATCGGCTATGGAAGACAAGCCCTTTTTGATGGAGCGGAGCTTGTCTTTGACTTGCTTTTTGTGACCCCGGGAAGCCGTGCCATAAGTCCGTTTGAGAGTGTCCCAAACAGCTTGGCACGTTTTTGCCTGCGTGACCAACATGGACACCGGCGTGGACAGGGTGCCGAGAAGGGATCCATAGAGGAGACGGTCTTGGCGTTTCCAGGTTAAATAGGCGGGATTTGTGATGGTGGCATTTTCTTGGGCAGCAATCTTCTCTTCAGGAATAGGATGGGATCCATCCAAAAACTTAAAGAGATCATAGCCTTCCAGGGTTGCTTGAATTTGTGTTTTCCAGGAGAGATAATTCGAGGAGGTAAGTTGTATGATGTTGGTGAAGTGAACAATAGTAAAAGGTTTGGTATGCTCATGGGGATTGGCAAGCGAAGTGGCAAAATCATGGGCCATGGTTGAATGAAGGGCTCGCGATGGTCGTGTGAGAGAGGAGGGAACCGAGGATCGTTTAGGCGGATGATACCATATAGAGATTATGTTTTGTATGCAAAGTGGCTCAATCTTATTGATGAATAAAGGAGAGTATTTATACAAGTACTTGCATGACACATAAGAAACCCTAATACAAATATTGTCCAAAATATAAAAGATACAGAATAATAAAATATGGAAAGGTATAATATGCTAAGATATATCAATAGACCTTACCGATTGACTAATAATAGTCGGTTGTCTAGTGAATTTCTTTTAAATGGATTCCACTGTCATGGAGATCATTTGCTCAGAGTAGGACGTTGGTGCTCGATTACTCAGACCGATTTTCCTTATTGGTTTTAATTCTGCATAAATTCGATTCCTTAGGCAAGTTAGTCGATTTCTTCATAAATTCGATTCCTCAGGCAGGTTAGTCCATAAACATTAAACAACATGATTGATTTAATTGATTTCCCCATTTGTATGTATGAACCATAATTTCCCCCAATTATATTGTTGATTATTGTCTTGTTTGTTGTTTGTATAGGATGTTCGACTCATATTGCTCAAGCTATCAGAGCGGTGACCCAAGGAAGTATGAGTTCCCACCTACATCTTCCAAACTCAGTGAACTAGAGCAAGGCTTGGACAATAAGTTCGATCTCCTCATGGAAGTGATCAACCCTTGGTCAAATGTTGATACATTTTACAATATCATCCAAACACTGCGTTAGAAAAAGAGGGAGCTTGAGCGCCAGATTTGGAATTTGAATGCCATGGTGAGGAATTGGGATTACATAAAAAAGGCTTTATGTACAAGGGTTGGGGTTCTTGGATCTGAATTGGAAGAAGCAAACAAGAGTTTGGAAGAAGCAAACAAGAGGTTGGAAGAAGTAAACAAGAGCTTGTTTAGGTACATTGTCTAGGTTTGTGGGTAGGGTATCTCTATGGAATGTTAATTAGACTAGTGGAGAAAACAAGATTATGTTTTGTAGAATGATGGTGCATACTGAAATTGATGTTACATTTAGGGTGATTTGAGAAAACAAGCTTGTCTTTTCTTGCTATCTTTGTTGAATTACAAGAATGTGGTTTACAAAAGAGACTACCATTCTAAACAAAAAAGGCTACCAAAGTAGGCCTTAATTGTCATTACAAGCACGAACAAGTTTACCAAAAGCGACTATATTGCCTTGACTATCATAAAGCAACCATCTAACCAAAACAAGTCTTCACCATCCAACTTGGTAGCATCATTTAAGTTTGGAGAACCATGAAATAAGTCTGAAGCTAACAATCTAAAGAAGTTTGGAGAACAAGTTTGGAATTTGATTACATCAACTAAGCAAGTCTTAAGCTATGGAGAACCATGAAATAAGCTAAGAACCATGATTATTGGCATGCTTCCTAGGTGAACGCCTAAGCATAGATGCAAAAACTTCCTTGGTCACAATCATCTTGTGCTTGGGCACTAGAATAGTTTCATTTTGAGGGGTGCTCTGACTGCCTACAACTAGTGATTCTTAACTTCTTCCTATCATTTCAAAAGACTGCACAACTTGTGATCCTTGGGTGACTTGAGAAGAAACTGCCTTTGGAGCAAATGAAGACACAACATTGTTTGGGTTCCAATACCATAACCCAAATCAATATTTTGGTTCTAATAGAAAACGACAACATCAATACACATATTAGTATCCAAAATTTTATAACAAAAAAGCCATAGCATACCAAAACAACAAAGCCAAAGAACTAGTAACATCATTTAGTGGATATCTTTCAAGTTTACCAAAACAAAAAAGCCACAACATACCATATGAAAATTGCTTCTAAAGGTGAAATTTGGCATTTATTGTTGTGTACAACTATCAACAACACCAGGAAAAGACCCCTAGGAATATGTATCAAAACTCATATTAGCACCCTAAATTTATGAATAATCATTCCAAAAGTATGAATATCACAAAAAATTTACGTTTCTTGTGTACTTCCTTTTCTGAGTACCAAAATAGGCAGTATTTGGATTACTTAGCCTACCACCAATGTTCGGAACCTTTGGTGGGCCAGGTCCTTTTGGTGGGTTTTTGCACTTGTTCTTGTAATGACCAAACTGCCCACAATGAGAGCACCTTGATTTGCCTACAACTCTTCACCTCATCTTGGCCTTTTGTCCAACAAACTCTTCTCATAGCTCTCTCATTTTAGTCTTTCTTGGTCTTCCAAGTTGTAAAATATACTTTGGACGTTTCGATGTGAGGGGAGGGGGTTGTTGATTAGTCTTCTCCCATTAGAGTTCTCTGGGCATTGGGTTTTTCATTACACCATATGCCCTCAAGTAAGCCTCCTTGTGGTAGAACGGATGCGCATACTCTATTAATTGGCGCCTATCTTTTTGAAGACAAGAGTTTGCATGAAAACATAGTATCCCAATGAGATCCCATTTATAGCATCCATAGCTTTTGGCACTAAAGTCAACAACATAAGTCCTCCCTCTGTGATCAACCTCAAATCTTTCTTCTCCACCCCAAAAAGGTGTACAAGTCCTCAAAGATTCTTGTTTTACAAACTCTATTCTCTTAAGAAAATTTGGAATGAATTATCCCGCATACTTTCTCTTACCTTCACGCTTCTCTAAAAACTTCTTCACGGCTTTTCTCTTAATCCACTCAAATATAGAAAATACTAGCAACTCTCTTCCAATCAATATTCATGAATTAAAACTTTCACAAATATTGTTGAGCAACATATCTGACTTATTGTAACTCTTGAAGGTATGTCTACACCAACAACCAGGACTTTCTTCCATCAAGTATTTGTAAGTATCTGGATTATCTAAACAAACATGAAAATATGTAGAATTGCCCTCATTCCATTTCCTAATGGTAGTTGCATAATCCTACACTTTACCACATTGAAGGACCTTAGCATCACCTTGTGTCATCAACATAGCTCTAAAGACTAAACCTACCCTTCCATGCTTGAATATATGTGATAGTAATACTATGATCTCTTTACACAACATTTATGAAAGCTCTTAATTTCCATTGTGGCTCATCTTTGTAATTCTCTAGGTACTTTTGAGCTAGCCATTTTGAAGTCAACTTTGTATTCACATGCTGCCATCTACACTCGTGCTTTCCTACAAAACTCTTTAATTGAAAAGTTCCATCGGATCCCATTTTCCTAGCGGTAGCCTTAAACCCACACAGTACTTTCTTACAAACACATATTTTTTTTTGGAAACGGTAAATTTCCATAAGTAAAGGATAATTACAAAAGCTCGCATCAAGCATTGCTTCTCAAAATACAATTCAGCCAAAACAAGGCACCAGACCTGCACAACCTAGGAAGGAATACTTAGCAATTCATGAGACAGTAATGACCACCAAAAATTACAAGGTCACAACCCCTTCAATCCAGTGATTCAATAAACCCTTTTCATCATTAACCTTTGCTCGGATTCTCTGCCTAACGATGCCAATGATGCGTTGGACACACATAAACACATTCAGGTTGATGTTGTGGAAGCAAGCTAAATTCCTTTGGTGCCAGATTTCGTAGACTGTGGTGATGAAGGACACAAATCTGAGATGGTAGATGGATGATTTCTTCCGATTGCTAGAGGCAAACCAAGCAATCCATCTCTCTAAACCACGCAGCCTAATCTGAACGCCAGTTCACCCCATGATGATGGAAATAACAGTCTTTGAGAAAGCACAGTCGAACCAAGTGTGCGTCGTTGTTTCAACACCGGACTTGTAAAGAGGGCACGTGTTTGTATCAACAATCCTCATGTTGTGCAGTCGATACAAGTTTGGCGTGCGGTCTTTAAGAGCAATCCAGGCCACAAAGGCGCATCTCGGGATAATCGGGCTTTTCCATAGGATAGACCCCCACTGCTTAACTTCTCCTCTGTGCCTCCAATGCTCATAGATAAGCCGACTGATATTACCTGAGCTCTCGGTCTGCCACATGCGCTCTCATTCAATTGTGCCAATTCTGGTTTTGATGGTGGTAAGCTCATCTCTGATTTTTATCAACGCCTTCCATGTCCAATATCCTTGTCTCTAGGAGCCGAGTCCCACAAGTTGTCGTTGGTGATTTGGTTTGCCTTGACCTAGAGCACCCAAATGTTGTTAGCGTCAAAATCAATGTCAAAGAGGTGCTTGGCAGCTTGTGCTTTATTCCAGGCTAAAATCTCTTTGATTCCAAGGGCACCTTCCTCTCTAGGCATGGCAACTTCTTTCCAAGCAACCAGTTTTCTATTGTCGTCAGTTATCCCACTCCAAAGAAAATTCCTCATTAGATTCTGTATCTTCTTGATGACTTCTTTTGGCAAGATAAAAAATTTTGACCAGAAATTACATATCCCGCTCATGACAGAGTTGATCAGAATACATCGACCAGCATATGAGAGCATTCTCGAAGTCCAGCTTTGAATTCTTGCAGTAATCTTATCAATCAGAGAATCATACTCACGTGATTTGAGCTTGCGAGAGTGAAGTGGAATCCCGAGATATGTAATAGGAAGTTGACCTGTGTCGAGGCCGAAAATATGCTTGACTTCATCTATATTGTTCTGATTCATACCAGCGCAAAACAATTGAGATTTCTGCTGATTACAGTGAAGGCCAGAATTCATAGAAAATTCATGAATGGTGTTGGCTAGGCGGCGCACAGAGGAAGCATTCCCCTTCGAGAAGAGGAATAGATCATCAGCGAACGCTGGGATGAAAGCGGAAGGCGGTATTATCACTCATTTTTGCAACAGCCTATTAAGATATTCGGTAGCCAAGGCGAAAAGATATGGGGAAAGGGGGTCGCCTTGACTGATCCCCCTTTCACCTTTGAAGAAACCAACAAGAGCTCCGTTTATGTTGATGGAAAAGGCAACTGTAGAAATACAAGAGTGAATAAGACTCACAAAATGTTGCGGGAAGTTGAAGGCGTTTAAAATGTCGATAGTAAAGCTCCATTCAACCGTGTCGTATGCTTTGCGGAGGTCTAGCTTTATGGCACATCTCTGGGAGACATTAATGCGGCCATAATGCTTAAGAATTTCTTGACATACCAGCGCATTCTGCCACACCCCTCGTTCAGGCATATAAGCACCTTGTCGACAGTCAATGATGCGGTGAAGGACCTTTCTAAGTCTGCTGGTGATGATCTTCGAGATAGCCTTGTAGATAGTAGAGCAGCAGGATATGGGACGATTCAGCAACGCACTTTGGAGTGGAGTTCTTTGGAATGAGATGAATCACTGTGGCATTAATCTGCTTGAGTAACTTCCCACTTGCAAAAGACTGCCGGATGGCCTTTGAGATTTCTTGACCTACAATGCCCCAAGAGCTTTTGAAGAACGCGCTACCATAACCATCAGGCCCGGGGCTCTTTGAGTCAGGGATTGAGAAGAAGGCATGTTTGATTTCATCAAAGGAAACCGGGGAGCAGAGGAAGGCAGATTCACTTTCATTTACACATGGTCTAAGAAGGCAAACCTCGGGGTTAATGGTCTGTACATGACTAGCTCTCTGGCCAAGGAGATCTTTGCAGTACTCAACAATGTGTTGTTCGATGCCTTGATTGTCGTCAATTCTTTCCCCGTTGAAAGTAACCATGGAGAAGATAGAGTTGGTGTTCCTGCGTTGTTTGATTACAGCATGAAAGAATCTAGAATTTTCATCACCAGATTTAATCCAGTTAACCTTAGAGCGCTGCAATAAATCTTTAAGAACAATCTGATTTTTTGTTTCAACATCAGCAATGAGTTGCTTTTCTTCAGTCAGGAGGTTAAGATTGAAGGGTTGAGAGCTGATTTGTTCTTGGACAGCTTTGAGCCGTCCTTGAAGATTGCATAACTGGCTTTCGATGTCAGTAAAGTTCTCCCTGTTGAGGTTACAAAACCGACCCTTCAAAGCCTTTAGCTTTCTGGTGACAGAGAACATGAGGTTGCCCCTATAGGACTTATTCCACTCCACCGAGACAAGGGACATGAAGCAAGGGTCGCTCGCCCACACGTTTCTGAATTTGAATGAAGGAAGCTTTTGTGCTGAATTCTTAAACCTGATGATGACAGGGCAGTGGTCAGAGGAGCGTTTGCAGTCAAAAAGGGCTGAGGAGTCCGGGAAAGCTGCCGTCTAAGAAGGGTTGTGCATGGCTCGATCAAGCTTGCGATAACTACGGTCCCCGTTCATGTGATTATTGCTCCAAGTGAAAAAGAAGCCCTCGGCCTTCATGTCATACAGATCTGAAGCTCTGACTCCTCTTTTGAAGCTGTTGCAAACTCGTCCAGCAGTGCCTTTCTCATGTAAGTGTTCTTCCGGTCTAAGAATAACATTAAAATCCCTGAGGACCAACGATGGCAGGCTGCACTGGTTATGGATGTCCATTAGATCTTCCCAAAGTTTCATTCTAAAGTTGTCTTCATTGTGAGCATAGACAAAGGATATGAGAAAAGGGGTGGCATGGACAACAATCGTAACCTTACAGAGGATGAGCTGTTCTGTAACCTTGAGAGGCTGAATCTTAGTGTAGGTGTGATGCGTTTCGCCTCGCTACAAGGACTGACTTCTCGTATTCTGAATCCCGTCACGATCTCGAATGAACGATGGAGCGGAAGCAAGCGAGAATTGGCACGCAGGGGCGCGCGGGTCGAGGTTAATAGTACGTCGTTAGGGTTCTAACGGCGTCTCGAGATGGAATTGATTCCGACAAGCGAAACCTCAGAATGATTGTAGGGAAATTGGAAGAGGGATAGAAGGGGTTGACGCCTGATGCCTAGGGAAGAGAAACTCGATTCAACAAAGGCAAATTCAATTCAATTCAAGCGTAAACTGAAAATATGAGAGTCTGACAACTTTAATAGAAACCTAGATCTAAACCTAGAAACCCTAGGGAGAATGGGCCCAAGCATGCAAGCCCAACCCATCTCGCTAATGAAAATAAATAGCGGAAATATAAATAATACCAAATTAAGTAATTGTTTCTAATAAAAACCCGACATAAAAATAAAGATAGAAACCCGAAGACTCGAAGCCTCGGAAACCTTGCGCATGACTCGGCAATACCGCCTAGTGAAGCGCGATCCAGCACGGGGGAGCGTGGGCGCGCTCCCAGGCGCCAGCCAGCGCTCGCAGGTGCTGAGTTTCTACGGGTGCGGCGCGGTCTAGGGGACGGGGAGCGCGGTCGCTCTCCGGGGCACTCTCCCCGCGCCCGTAGTGTCGTCCGTTCTGGTGGCGCACGCGGGTTCTTCGGCGGGGATCGTCACGCCAAGGGGAACGCCATGGCTTGGGTAAACTCAGGTTCGCCTTGATCGATCTAGGTCTAGGACTGGATCGCATCATCCTCCCTCCCTTAGAATCGAAGCGTCCTCGCTTCGAGCTCGGTGGGTCCGTGGAGAGGCAGAGATCAGCAGGCAGCACAAAAATATCACCAGGCTCGGTGTCGTCTATCGAAATGTTTATAGTAGGTAAAACAAACTCTAGTTCCGAAGATGGCACTAGTTCAAGTACGAGCGTGTCGTCGACAAACGATGGTTCAGCTGCGGCGGAAAACAAAGGCACCAAGCAAGTCGACGGAAACGACAAAGTCGACTCATCCCAGACGGGCTCGCTATCCAAGATAGGCTCGCTATCCCAAATGGGCTCACTATCCCAATCGGGCTCACGATCCCAAACGGGCTCGTTGTTCCAAACGGGCATGGCTTGGACATCCCCGGTTGTAGGAGGAGGTCGTTGTTTTAGTGCCAAGTGGCCAACCAAGGCCGGGTCTTGTGGCGAGCTTGAGGTGTTGACGCCTGGTGGAGTCATCGGAACCGATGTCGGTTGCGGAGCAAGGGATGCAAGTTGGGCGTCAAAACGAGCTATATCAGCCATGTGTTGCCTTAAAAGAGCAATTTCTTGTCTTACAGACAATGACTCCGTCAAAGCAGTTGAGTTGAGTGCACTATCCCAATCGGTACGACAACTCATGACTACCAACTTACACAAAAATCGGCCAACTAACAGCAATTCCTAGGCCGAAAATAAAAATATATCAAACACTTCTTTTTTTTTAATCAACAATCGGCGCTCTTCTTCTTCTTTTTTTGATTAGCCGAATTCTCTATCTTTTTTTTTTAATCTAAGCAACACTCTTTTTTTTAAACAAAAAGAAAGATATGCGTAGTGATATCTTGGAAGATACTCAAATGTAACCAAATTGGCACACTGAGATTCGTGCTATCACAAGCAATCAGTATTTCCCAAATCTAATCTAATATCTTATATACATATAAGATTGGGTTTGTCACCATTTATTACTCTCATTAACTATACTCACAATAATACCTATATAATTATTATTGGCAATAACAAATCAAGAAAAATTGTGTAGCATAGTGGTTAGAGTGTTTTTTCAAGAACTAATACATCATGGGTTCAAAACTCAACTCTTAGATGCACTATTTTAGATCATTTTTTCATGGGTATACAATCAATTAAACTAATAAGAAGAAATATTTTATTAACTTTCTCACACTTGTATTTTATCTAATTATCACCATAAAAAAATTGACAATTAAAGCCCATCATTATTGACAAATAAAATTGATAAATAAAATTGATAAGAATTAAAATAAAAATAAACGTTTTTATCAATTTTCCTATGCTTATATTTTATCTAAGTATCAACATATAAATTTTCGGCAATTAAAGGTCATCATCACTATTGAGAAATTAAATTTGTTAGAGTTAAAATAAGAAGAAATATTTTATTAATTTTCCTACACTTATATAAGAAGAAATATTTTATTAATTTTCCCACACTTATATTTTATCTAACTATCATCATAATATTTGGCAATTAAAGCCCATCATTATTGACATATAAAATTGATAAGAAATAAAATAAGAAGATTTTTTTTATTAATTTTCCTATGCTTATTATTTATCTAAGTATCAACATATACATTTTTGGCAATCAAAGGCCATCACTATTGAGAAATATTTTTTGGGGTATATTTGGTTTCATTTCATATCAAATTAAAGATATTTCTTTAGGTAATGGTGATTGTATATAAAAGCCATAAACCAAAAAGTTAAGCTTTAATCTATATGATATTATTTTATAGATATTTTTCAAATAAACATTTGTAACCATATTTTTTAAAATCCTATTTGCAATGTAAATCCATTGTATTATATGAGATAGTATGCTTAAAATGAACAAAAAATTACAGTAAACATAAACATGTATGATTATATAAAAAATATATAATTACACTTTTGAATAGAATAAAAAAATGTGTGATAAAAATTAATATTTTTCTTGATGGTTGAAATTTTGAAATAATTTGTTATGTACATAATCAATTGTTATGGATCATTATTTTTATGAAATCTTTATCCCTCTGCATGATTGAAACTTTAAAATTTGAAGCGTGTACAAACAACTAGCAAAGAAAAATCCTTTAATTACTTTTGTTGGCCCTCAAACCTTCTTTATCCAGTGATAATTAAAAACAAATCTAGAAGGATCCTTAGAAGCACAAAGAAAAAACTTTGAGGAGTAACACAATTGAAAGTATACAAGACGCAAACAACCCAAAGCTCAAATTAGATACTACTTCTTTTAGACCTTCCAACCTCTCTTTTCATATTATTCCTAAATGTTACCAATGACCATAATTGGTTTGATTTGTTGCTTATATAAGGATCAAATCACTTTATCGCATATATTGTGCAAGTTTCCGCTGAAACATGTTTTAAGCATCGCACTTAATCGGTCATGTAAGTCATTCACTATTTTTAGTAATTTATAAATGATTTTAGCCTCTAAAATATGATTTATCCTCCAAATATGAAGTGATTTTAAATAGTCCCATGTACTTTGCAAATTATATTCAATATTAATTTTAAATATTTTTAATTAGGTATCTAAATCTAAACCATAAATAATGTTTCTTATTTAATTTTTAAGATCGAATCAATTGTTCAATACTTGAAAAAATTATAATCAAAGAAGAAAGAAGCAATGTTTTCAATAATTAAGTGGAAAAAAATTAAGTTGAAGATTTTGTGAACCAAAAGATCTAAGTTGCGAATATTTTAATTAGGTAACTAATAATTATAACAATTCAAACTTAAGGAGACTATAAAAAACATTATACTGTACATTTTGAGACTGGTCAAATTTGGATAAATATATTTGTGAAAGAGGTAGAATTATTATTTAGGTTTATTTAATTTAGTGTATACTTTTTCTCATCAATAACTAAATATACATATATTGAGAAATGATAAACATAAAAAAGTCATGTTAATCTATTGATGGAAAAAAACAAAATATATAGTGTTGGTTAAAGGATTATACTACTCTATTTATTCAAATAAAAAATAAAAAAAAATATTTTGAAAGTATTGAAGTAAAAAACCTAAATGACCTAAACTATTTAGTCTCAAACTTTTTATATAGTTATGATTGTTAATTACAATTACATAGATTATAGTATTTGAAAAGACTTAATTATAAGTGAGATAAATTAGTTACATGAGCGGTTTTAAAAAAATTACATTAATATATTGTTCAAGAAAAAAGAAATATACTTCGTATGTTTAATATTGGATCCATGTAATCATTTTGTACGTTAACTTTTAACTAAAAAAGAATGCGAAATGACCAAATAAGCAAGAAAAATGACATAACTAAAAAATGTAAAAAATTCTCAATACAATTTTACGAAAAACTTGCTCGTGCATAATATTAATATTGGATCCATATAATCATTTTGTATGTCAACATTTAACTAAAAAATAATGAAAGATGACCAAATAAGCAAGAAAAATGACATAACTAAAAAATGTAAAAAAAATATCAATACAGTTTTACGAAAAACTTGCCTCGTGCGTATGTACGGGCATCACCACTAGTATTATATAAAAGTTGATATCTATGTATGGAAGTAGATCAGCACGTAGAACAAGCACTCAAATCAAATCTCCATGTGATCGATTGGCACAAAAGTGTAAAGAAGTTCGGATATTTTTTTTTGGATAGATAACCGAACTCACGAGGGTGATGGACGGAAATTGGGGGTGAAGGTGCAAAGATCGAATTAGGAGACTTACAAGACGATGGTTCTGATACCAGTTGATGCGTTTCGCCTCGCTACAAGGACCGACGTCTCGTATTCTGAATCCCGTCACGATCTCGAACGAACGATGGAGCGGAAGCAAGCGAGAATTGGCACGCAGGGGCACGCGGGTCGAGGTTAATAATACGTCGTTAGGGTTCTAACGGCGTCTCGAGATGGAATTGATTCCGACAAGAGAAACCTCAGAATGATTGTAGGGCGATTGGAAGAGGGATAGAAGGGGTTGACGCCTGATGCCTAGGGAAGAGAAACTCGATTCAACAAAGGCAAATTCAATTCAATTCAAGCGTAAACTAAAAATATGAGAGTCTGACAACTTTAAAATAGAAAGCTAGATCTAAACCTAGAAACCCTAGGGAGAATGGGCCCAAGCATGCAAGCCCAACCCATCTCGCTAATTAAAATAAATAGAGGAAATATAAATAATACCAAATTAAGTAATTGTTTCTAATAAAAACCCGACATAAAAATAAAGATAGAAACCCGAAGACTCGAAGCCTCGGAAACCTTGCGCATGACTCGGCAATACCGCCTAGCGAAGCACGGTCCAACACGGGGGAGCGCGGGCGCGCTCCCAGGCGCCAGCCAGCTCTCGCAGGTGCTGAGTTTCTACGGGTGCGGCGCGGTCTAGGGGACGGGGAGCGCGGTCGCGCTCCGGGGCACTCTCCCCGCGCCCGTAGTGTCGCCCGTTCTGGTAGCTCGCGCGGGTTCTTCGGCGGGGATCGTCACGCCAAGGGGGACGCCACGGCTTGGGTAAACTCAGGTTCGCCTTGATCGATCTAGGTCTAGGACCGGATCGCATCAAGGTGGAGTCCCAAAAAACCCACACACGACAGTTGATGGCAAGATCTCCACTGTGTATGAATGACCAATTCTTCAAGAAAGACCTTGCAATCGACTGAAGTTTTTCACTTCTGATGCGAGTTTCTAACAAGCCAATAATTCTAATATCTAACTCTTTAATGAGGTCCATAGTGGGAGCGTCTTGAAACTAGAAGCGTCTAGAGCAAGACCAGGGGTCCATTTCCTCAAGAGGATGGGCTTAAGTCCCCCAAACATCCATGGCCCTCCAGCAAGGATTTCATTGGCGTCATTCTCGGAGCTGAAACGGAAGATAAAGCAGCCTTCTCTGTTCATGGAGATCTTAGGATATGAGACATGACACCATCTAGAGCTAACAAACCTCTACATGGCCTGGAATGGGACGCGGGGCCCCGAAATGAAGCCCACGAGGGCAGTGTTCCAGAAATTGTAAGTGTCAACAATTTCTTCGGCGGTGATGTCGACCAGGTTTTCGTCTATGCCCTTAACCTTGTGCAGCTGCAACCCATTTGACAAAGTTCGATTACCTGCAACAACGTCGCGAAAGGATTTGACAGGAGCTTGGCTTTTCTTCAACACACGAGGGATTCCAATGTCCGGCAGAGCAGAGTCGTCCTCTTCCCCCACCTCCTTCACCGCGGGAGCCATTGAAGAAAACTCGTCGGACTTTTTCAAGTGACAACGGCTCTTTTTCAGTAGCCTTCCTCCTGGCCTCGTCCTTGTTGGGTTCCGGGATAGCCGAGGATTCCAGAGCTGGACTGGTTTCAGCAGTGGGGAGCCGAGAGTCATGACCAGCAGCATCGGGTCCCACGGCTTTGGAGGAGCCATGTTTCATGCTACACTTACACTTAAACTTACATTATGCTAAAACCTTTGTCTTATCATTGTGCAAATAGTAGTAATCACCCTCATTCTCTATGGAATATTGCCCAAGAGCCCTTTAAAAATCTCATTAGAACCAAATAACACGCTGATCTTGAAATCAATATTTTTACTAAAGTCTACCAGGGTTTAAATTCAGGATACCTTGCATGACTAGGGCCATTTGAGTCACTCAAACTCCTCAAACCATTAGAATCATCAACAACTTCCTCATCATACAGACAAATATCATCATCAGTTGGCTCCAACCCTAAACCTCTACCCCCAAAATCACAAACATCACCATCAACATGTGTCTCAAACAAGTCCTCATATTCATCTTCACTCTTTGTGAAGTCATCTATATTAAGCTTTGATGAATTTTCGGACCCTAATACAACCTCGTCTTCAGCTTCACTTTTTGAACTATCTTCAAGATCTAGGTTGGTAGGAGTGTTTAGGGTTTTGGGTAGGGTTGAGCATCGGTTCAAAACCGAACCGAACTGAAAACCAAAAACCGAAATTCCATTTAAGGTGAACCGAAAACCAAACCGAATTGGTTCGATTCGGTTTTCGTCGGTTTTAGATAAATAGAAGGTTATTCTGTGGAAAATTTGAACTGAACCGAAATTTAACCGAAACTAAACCGAAATCCAAATTTGGAAATTTCCTAAATCGAACCGAATAATATCGATTTTGGTTCATTTCGATTCGGTCGGTTCAGCTTAAAATTTCAGTTTGAACCGACTCATGCTCAGTCCTAGTTTTGGGTGTGCTCTTCCTTGAGACTTTGGGAGATATATGTTGGTATGATATTTTCAATGGGTGTACTAATAGGCTCGGGTGTACTTGGGCCTTTCTTTCTCAAATCATATGGACTAGGCTCATCATCTTGCATAAGATATAAATGGACTACCTTATCATTTCCAACTGCATTAACCATATCTATGCCATCAATGTCTCCACCTATGTATCTTAGCCCCAATTTTATAGGGTAATTCTAGGTTGTGGATACCACATCTCGTTCAATCTCATCATACCTAATTTTTTTTACCAACGCTTCGAGTACAACCTTTGAAACCATATATGGATCAACGTCCTTATACAAATAGACCTCCCTTCTTTTGTAGCAAAAATCACCTAACTTGAAGATATAAAAATTGCCCTCATACATGAACCTAAATGTTAACATCACTGCCTACAATCTGAAATGAAAAAACTCAAGATAGAACACCTTTCATGAATGACAAAACACCAAGTTAATTTATGCAACTGAATAAACAAATCTTTTTTGGTCCTACAATCTTTCATTTACATTGAATGACAAAACACCGACTGACATACTCAACATACTCTTTCATTTTCATTGAATGCGACTCTACATTCTTTTTTGCTGGATATCTGGTCCTAAAATCTAATTGCCCTGATATTGAATAAATAAATACATGTCCGTGCTTAATTGTCTCATCAATATAAAACCAAGTCACGAATTCAAACAACAAGCCCCCATAGTTTACAAAGTAAGAAAAACGGAGCACAAAAAACCACTTACCATTGTCGCAATTTCTCACAATTTCATCCAAAAACTATTTGTCATTCGAACCGAAGTCCAACACCAGTTCCTCGTTTGACTGATCCCCTTCGAACCCTTCTTCGAAATCATTTTTGGAACCCTAGATTTCTCTCCCCTTGAACACGAAACTCGCTGAATCGAACATGAAACTCACTCAATCGAACAACATTTGAATTACTCAATCGAAACTCACTCAATCGAACCCTAGCACTCGAGTCTCGAAAGAGGGAAGAGCAAAAGATCTTGGTGGTTCCGTATAAGGATACAACTGAACTCATGTTGCCCCACATCGGGTGGCCTAGTGGTAAGAGGCATGGGGGGATGTTGGGAGGTCCCAGGTTCGATCCTTGCCTCCGCCCATAAACTTGGGTGAAAAAACCAAGTCTCACCATTATTCCTACCACTAGGTCGAGCCGGTCGGTGTAAGCCGGTTTATCTGGTTCGTGCGCTTTGTCGGCTAGTTCATGGACCCGGGGTTTACCACCAAAGGTGGGTCCCTTGTTAAAAAAACTGAACTCATGTTTGCACATTATTAATAAACATTTTTTACTTTTTTATTCATCGCAAAAAAAAATTCCATTTAATCAAATATGTAATCCATGTTCAGTTAAATCTATAATCAATTTTTGTACATTGAGTAAAAAGAAATGAGTATTCAAAATGGGATCACTAGGTATCTCAGTTGGGACGTAATCACGTAAAGCGACATTGGCCAATCTAACTCAACGAGCCATAAGGCATGGCCAAAAAAATACAATTGTGATCATCTCAGCAACCTTTCACTAAATTCTGGTCGAAGAACAAAATTCAAACTCACAGTACTAATGTATATATATACATATATTCCTTGTGATTGAATTAAAAATAAATTTGTATGAGGTAAATTTATATATGGGAATAGAAAAAAAAAGCAAAGGGAAATAAAAGAGTTTCGTGCCTTTAGTTACATGCATTTGGCTTAACCCTCATGCCTCAGAGAACATCTTCAGTTTCTGCCAAAAAAAAACAAAACAAATTATATATACACAGCACTATTAGCCATTACACACGACACGAATAGAAAATCGGACTCATCAAGCATGTGAGTCGTGAGTTTCATATGACTTGTGCACAACTAACTCTGCCATTAGTTTGTTGTGCTTTCATGGAACTAGTACGGTTAAAATGATTTGGCATATATGAATTTACCGTGATATATTGTGGAGGATCATCTACACTAGTTGTACCCAGAACAACTTCCCTTCTGAGCTTTGTTGTGAGCTTGTGGCAGACTCGTATCTGTCAGCGAAAAATCCCAAAGTATGGCACATCCTCTTGAGAGTTGAGACTAATCATAACAACAACAACAACAACAACAACAACAACAACAACAACAACAACAACAACAACAATTAAAAAAAAAACAGAGATTTTTACCTCTGATCGTGTGGTGCCGCCAATCATGAATATGAAAATGCGTCGTCCCATCTTCCTTAGATCATTTGTTGCATTATTCAAGACCGAGTCACTAAGAAAGGCCATGAGTTTACACTAGTTAGGTTTCTAAGTCACCAAGACAGAGGAAGGAGAAGAGCAAGGTTACCTTCCACATCCATCGTCGGAATGTTGAGCGCGGCCCCAGTTAGCAGTCCTCCTGGATCTCCTTGAATGGGGATTGTTTGTTGTGGCGGCTCCTGGTGCAGGATTGCTGGATGCCGACCGTGTGTGTTCCTTGCTCGGCGCGCTTGCTTCATTAATGCATTGAAATTCATCCTTTGGCAAACTTCCTTTGTCCATATTTTCAATAAGTTCCTGAAGGGGAAAAAAAACTTAATTGATATCACACCGTCATTGTATGTATGGGGCCACGATTAGGATTGTACAAAATTAACTTCGGTTAATGGGTAGGGATAATTGATGCTTTTAATGTGATCCCTATATACAATATCCATATCTAGCATTTCCTTTTTTATTTGTAGTTTTTTAACTTTTAAATAGATAAAACTAATAAAACTTTGTGACATTATACAAATGCTACTACTTATCCGACTTTGTTTTGCTGGGCCCTAGCTCTTATTTTGCCCAAGGACCTACTTACTAGACATTATGATCGGCCTTGGACAAAAGGTAAGTCAATTTCTTGTGATTTTGGTTTTTTAATGTAATAATAGCACCATTTAAATCCGTGATTCTTCTCATCATGGCCACTGACATGTGGTTTACATAATAATTTTCCATATGAAGAATCTCAGGACAAAGACATTAGACCAACCCACAAGAGTTTTGACATGTTAAGAATCTCAGGGTGGAAAGATGAAATGTTGGATGAAAATCATACCTCTAACATCGGATAAAATCTTGACAATGCCCATGCTTCTTCCTCTCCAGTCTCTCGATCTTTTCTAGCAGCAACTTTCCTCTAGAGATACATGATTGTTAATAATTGTTTAAGATCATGAAAAGGCAAGGTACCAAGCAGAATGTTAAGACATCAAGTATTAATTTCTTTACTTTCTGCCCGTCAAACTTTAGAGAGAATCCCCCACTTGATTTCTTCTTATTGTCTGGTGAGCGAGCAAGCAACATCATGTTTTTTATAGCCTTCATATCTTCTGCTGATAGTTTTGCTAACTGGGAAAAACAAAAGCAAAAATTGGAATTTAAATGCTATCCACAGAAGAAGTGTGTTAATGCAGAGAGTCCAAATAGAGAAAACACAATAGACATTTTCATCCCTCCTTTTTTTTTTACTTTTTAAATTTATAATTAGTTTTGGAGGGATAATGGGAAAAATGCATGTCAAAAGCATTGGTCAAGGAAAAATCATACGGAGTAATATATTGAAGAGCAATAAGAAGACAAGTATTTGATTATATTTCCAAGACAGCCAGCACAAACATATATACTCAAGACACGCTGTTGCCAATCATCAACCATGTTTTGGAGAAATGTCTACTTGTCCTGTGGTCACTCTTTGTTTTTCAGTAAGCAGAGGTGGCCTACTGTGTACTGGAACCTACTAAATACGTTTGTAGAGTTTAACCATTACCTGCATAAGCTTTGAAGCTTTGTCAACGTCAAACTTGTCGGGATGCACACACGCATAGATCATCAATAGTCGCAACTTATTTTCAGTAGATGCATCCTGTCTTTGAAAGATGTCTGTTACTTGTATGGATAACATATTGCTTAACATAGCAATTCTAGTGTCAGATCAACTACACTACATGAGCCTGGAATATAACCTGATTAGTTCTAAAATAGGTAATAACATCTTTTGTAGCCGCATCTCCAAAAACAAGATCTTGCTCTAATTGCCCCAAGTCACGAAGGCCCAGTTCTCCAATAAGTTTGTTGATTTTTCCAGCAATCTGAGATACAGAATGAGTGAGATACTACAATCTTAATTAACATTCAGACCAATACTGAAATCACATATCATGATAATGATGATATTTCTTTTAGTTGTGATTGCATAAAATTCAAAAGAATGAGAGCACATTTGCATGTATCAAGAAAGAAATAGAATATGAATTTAGACGGAAGACCAACCTCTACGTGGGCAGAGATCTTTTCCATTTGTTCAGTATACTGTGGCAAAGCTTGAACCATTTTCTGCAAGTCCCGTGTAGAAAGTTCACCTCCATCTCTACATGAATTATGTGTGAATTAAAATTCATGTAGCTACTTCTTCATCAAAGACATTACGGCTCATTTGATATTCAGGTTTCAGGTGTCAGTATGCATATCAAGTTATAGCTACGGGTATATGGGAATATGGGTGATATCAACATATCACTTTGATACAACTTTTTTGTTTGGATATATCAATTGATATCGACATCGGGATATACCAAGCTTCAGGTTTCGGGTTGGCTCATACCCATACCCATACATGATATCCTAACTTCAATATCAAACAAGCCCTTAGATAAGTAATGTATATTATCTAGCACAATGTAGGCCCAACTATGAAAGTTGTGAAACAGACAAATTTAGAGGATATAATCGTGCACCTTGCTGCTTGACTGAGCTGTGCAGCTTTATTTTTTGATTGAAAGGTGGTAAACTTGTCACTTAGACGTTCACTAGCCTGAAAAAGAAAAAGAATTTGGTAACATATGCAATTTCTTGATCTAAACCATAGTACCTAATTTGAACTTCAAATAAAGATGGCTATTCTAAAACATACTTCTGCTATGTGTAGGCTTCGTATCTCCAGCCAGACAGGATCAGTATCATCCAGAACCACGTCCTTGTTCTCTGGAGGACCACCAGTTTTACTGGGAACCTAATCCAAGTAAAGTATGCTTTTTTATTGTTCATATTTAGTTTCCGCAGAAGCATATGATGCATATCAATAGGCAGCTCAAGGGAAGCTGAATAGCTGGAGAACAAACCTCAATAGTACATTTGCTACCCTCCATGTCAAGCAAGTCATGGCACATTGCATCATAAGTCCATTCATGTATCACTGGAGCAATCTAAACATGACAAGTTGTACATTTTGGTGTGATCAGATTGTCATAGGAAGTAAATGTAATGACATACATATATTACATATATTGACCTGGTCAATTGATCGGTCAATGATAAGCAGATCACATGTTTCAGTTTGAGGATAATTGTGAATAGTGGACTTGTACTTTTCGAGACAATTCCAAATTGCTGATGCAAGCTTAGTAGGAACCAGCTCACGTGATGACCTTGTATCAGATTCCTTAGCAGCTTGATACCGCACATAAGGAAGTTCCTGTCAAAAACAGCAAGCACTAGTGTCATTTATATTTTAAGAATACCAGGAAAAATAATCTTAGTAATTTAATGACTAAGCAGGGGCCTCTTTATTGGAATAAGGTAAATACGATGTTGTTTAATTTCACAATATTTAAGGATATCATGATCCACTTATCATGTCTATGTAATTTAGAGTACTTCCCAGGGTACTTTTTGACTTAACCTCCCATGTTTCTGTTAACTCTTAAAGCAGCTTAATGATCTCCAACAGTAACGTACTGGGAAGGAAATCATGTAAAGGACTGGCACAAAAACACAATGGATATAAAAGTTTGTGAAGCAAGTCAATGTTCTAGGCAGATAGACTTTGGGCAAATACATTGAGTTAATGACCTGACATGCTCAACGGCATCTAGAGTTCAGATTAGCCTAGTTGGACTAGAATAATCAGCTTCATATAAATACCTTCAATGAAGCAAACACTGTAGCAATACGCATGGCCATAGTGCTTAAACAAGCATCAAATTTCCGAGAATCCTTTGCAGTCGCACCATAGAGTTCTTCTATTGCCGTATCATGATCAGTGACGTAAACCTATGTAAGAAAAACTTAATTAATTAACAAGAATAGTTGGTAATTTATTAACAACTTTGCAAAAACAATTGCTAGTTTAAGAGTATAAGATGTAAATGGTTAAACATGCACCTGAGATAAGTGATAAGTCAAGAAAAAGCATAACCCACAGTCTTCAAAACAACCAATTTATGACTCTTTTTTAGTTTAGACTTTTCACCAGCATCATCCTTGATAACAATCTTATTGAAAATTGAGGTAACTAGTAAATTATCCCTAATATTCTTAATGCCATATTTCTACAATGCTCAGCAAGTAAATATAACAATAAGTTGCTAGATGATAAATACTGGAGTTCAAAACGTTTAGGTCAAAAAACAAGATATGCTTACAAGCTCTATAGAAACCAGAAAGAGTGATTTCCTCAAGGGGATCCAGAACTAATAAGTCGTGCAAAATGTATGAATACTGAATAATGCAGAAATTGAATTTTTTTCCCAACGTGAGTTATTTCCATGTTTTGGAATATCGAATTAAATCCATTGAGGTAATTTACAAATATAAAGATAAAAATACACAAATGAACAAGTGTCATTGGGAATATGGGGTGCTTCTAATCAATTCCACATGGTTAGAACAAACCCTCAAAGGTTGAGGAAAAAGGAGCCACATAGAAGTCTTAGCTAGTTTTTCAAACATGCAGAAAAAGTTATATAAACAATGGCGTGAAACTAGAAAGCTAATTACTAAATCTTATATGTAACTGTACTAGCATATTTGGCAGAAGCCAGAAGGTACTATGTAGTATTAAGACTTGATTGAGTACTGAAAACCAAGTGCTAAAACTGATATACCTGACTTTCAATAGGGAAGTATTCCATATTCATCTGCAAATGCAAGAAAGAAAGTTGTGAAATAATTATCTGTATTTAAAATAGAGAGTCTTGAGCATTCAATTTTGGGATAGGAAAGTTGTAAACCTCTCTGAGAGCCCCAATACGGGGTACCACACTACAATCACTCTTAATGTGGTTAATTAGATCCTTTGGAACAGGTCCACTGAAAAATATAAATGCTCTGAAACAGCAACCGACGAGTAAAAATAAGTCATAATGTAAATAGGTCCGACAAGGTAGTTTACAAGGCCTGATAAGTAAGTCATGTATACTACAGTATTCACATACTTTCTGTACAGAGGCTCTCTTCCAGACATGTCAGACAGGAACATGACCATACTGCGTGGAAACAGAAAAACAAATAGAAATTTTATAAAAGTAACACAAATAGAAAATATTAATATAACACTATCAAATAGAAAATAAGAAATGTAAACTAATGTTGTAGCTTATAGTGTATAAACTCAAGATTGAGATTTGAGACTAAGAAAGCTCATGGTGTCATTATAGTGACATGTAAACAAGATAATATGCAATTATTAAAATCTGATGAGTGCTACAATGAAGAAAATAGTTTCATCATGAGTGTCTTCCATTTTAATGGAGGAGTTTTTCCCTCCATTTAAATTTAAGATGCAAGTTGAGATTGTACAATGGAATCTCAGTTTTTGAAGAAAATTGCGGAGTACAGAAAAGATGCTCGTACATTTTAGAGGTCAAGTTGAGCAAATAAGAATATCTAGAATGAACAATATCTAGCATAAAATAGAGAACATTGACTAAATTCTGACAAACAAATTCCAACTGGTGTTCTGGAGTTGAATGCTATACTTCTCTTTTGTGGGCTGCATATAATAAATAGCATCCATGGAGGGCATTGGTTCCCTTCTCTTGAAAAGTTCTTCCACCACTGCAGTTCATGTAGTAATTCTAGTAAGTTCAATTATGGCATTCGAATCTTGAAAACGTGCTTTCTTATGTTGCAAACGAAGATCTAACTGGAGCATTATGATTTAAGTATTAAATTAAATGATTCCTAACTGTTCACATGCAACCTGTGAGGTGTAGCTGCAAGAAGTGACATGATAACTAAAACTGAGATGCACATTTATGGGGCACAAACTATCACATTAACTTCTAGATTTCCACTTCTGCAAACTTCATATAGCTATCACATAAGATATAAACTTTCCATTCAGTGGTACATCTAAATGATAAAGGTCTGATAAACAATTGTCTGTATAAAAGCAACTAGCTAAATCGATATTAATGTAAGGCGTGTAAAATGATTGAATTAAGCTATAAGCTGCAATGTGAGTGATCTTATGCGATGCAGAAATATATTCTATGGATGACAACTATCTCCAAATGCAATCATCCGGATATTAAAGGGAGGACTGCCGGACTGGAAGGCTAGTGAGATATCAACAACTTCACAGAAAAGAGACTTTCTCTGCACATTGCCCGACCTATTTTTCTTGACAGCCATTGGGCACTTTTTAGTAGTGGTTTTAGCCCGGGCAACAACAACAAAAAATAGACTAGGCGTCAAAAAGAAAACCCCCTTTTTCTGACATGAAGGAGACACAATTGACAAAGCTCAAATAAAGGGAATAAAGGTAAAGGGATAGCTCACTTTCTAGTTGCAAACTTACATGATACACCCTGATCTGTGATATCTGACATCTTGCAAGAGCTAGACATGACTCTGACCGTGACTTTGTCCATGATGAGTACCTAAGAAAGACATAGTGATCAACCCAGCAGAGGTCCATCACATCTATGAGCAACTTCATTGGCTAGAAAAATAGGATACCTTCCATGATTTTGAACTAGGTGTATTTGTTGATTGAAGCATTTCTGACAGCAACCCTGAAAATGATACAGAAATTTAAATGAACACACTTCTTAGAACTAAAATTCATTCAGAAAAGAGTTCCAAAGTCTGAGCGTTGTGAATAAAACACAATTTAAAACTCGTAATGTGTATCACTTCACGCAGCAAGAAGTGATAGACAATGCATTCTGGCCAAAAAATAACGAAAACGAAACTTTGAGCCAACCCAAATATCACTGTAAGCAAATATATGCAATTGCAAGAATGCTACTTAAACATCTAGCGATTTGACATAAATGATAAAACATGGAACCCAATTTCATTTGATTTTTTCAAATATATCAAATAAAACAAAGTGTTTTCTGGTGAGATAAGCGTCATGAAATCCAACACAAAACTCGAAAATAGGATCAAATTTCTCTGAGCAATTGATCAAATTTCACAGAAGAAGCATAAACCAGAACCTGAATGCCGATTCAACAATTGATCAATTTCACAGCGGAAAACTTACTGTCGCGACTGGTTTGAATGAAGTTCTTGTACTCTGCACGGCCACCATGATTCGAGCCGCCTTCTGCATCGGAAGCGGACATGTTGTTATCGAAAGCTGTGAACAGAGCAAAACCTAGCTATGTCGCGCAATTTGCAGAGACAAAAGCTTAATTGAAGAAGACAAAGAGACACAGAAAGATTTGGAGGGGAAGAGGAAGGGGAAGGGAGGGAGAGAATCAAGGAGGCGCCAAGAAATCTTCCCATTTTTTGAGTGGTCGTGTTGTCTCGCTTCCGTGGACGTGTTTCACTGTTTCATATGAAAAGGCCACAAATTTCTTCATGCACTAAAATATATTTTCCATTTTAAGGGTTTTTACACAAAACCACTCCTAATCAAGGGTATTTTTACAAAACAGCCCCATAACTTAAAAAGTTAAAATAAAGCACTCTCTTAAGCAAAAAGTAAAAAATAAAATTCAAACATGGTTAACTTATTTATTTATTTATTTTGATTAAGTAAAAATTAGGAGGTCCTCCTTGTGAGAAACGTTCTAAAACATCTTTTCAGATAAGAACCTGAAGTTCTATGTGATTCTAAATACGTAAAGTTGGTAGCAAGTGGCCCAATTTTGCAATTATGGGCCACTCATTTAAACCCCTAATCACATGTGAGATATTCACAACTTCAAACCTTTTTAGTGATATCATAATGCCTCTTATCATCATTTCAATTTCACATAGACATGAACCAATTCCTTTTATGGCATTTATGATCGTAATATTGTCACCTTCAATTTTGATTTTTTGTAACCCCATTTTTTTTCTGGATTCCATTTTGAAATGCTAGTGTTTCTGCTTGTAGTATCGAGATATATCCATACTTGGTTGCCTCCAAACCTACAGCCTGTGCATTATTATCTCTGATCACAAACCCAATAGAGGCATTGTCATCCATGCACTTTGATCCATCAAAATTAATGTTATGAAAATCTTGAGGAGGTCTTCACCAATTTTTTATTTTGTTCCCCTTCTGGTTATAAGTCTTTCCTTTTCACTTGCTTCTTCTAACTCTTCATTTCATTGTTTGGTTTTGTCCCATGTTGTAATTTGGTGTCGAATATATTGTGCTAAGTCTGGTATAAATTTGTTGGGTGCTTGCTGAAACACTAATTTGTTTCTTTGGTGCTAAATGCACCACCATATAGTAGCCAATTTTGTCAAATCTCTTATTCTCATCTGCTGTTTTGTTTTAGGTCATATCTTTGCAAAGTTTGCTTTGTTATTGGATTAATTTTCCTTGTTATCTCATGAATGTGAGGGCAGTTAACGAAAAGATGTCAGTATCTTCATATGTTCAACCACACATAATGCAACCCGAAGGCGTAGATACATGTTTCTCTCGTAATCTAGCTTTATTTTTATTATTAGTTCAATAGTTGAGGTCATTGAAAACCAACCGTTTTTACTTGGGGTCAAGACTCAAGTATAATTTATCCCTTTGAAATTTTCTAGTATTGGCGTTGTTACTATTTTCTCTACTATGCCAAGAGGTAGCACCCGTCGTAGTTCTTGTTCGCCATTCTTTTCCATTATCTATGAATTCGCTCCATTAGTTGATTCATTTATCATCATAATATCGAGTGCATGATCTCACAATGGTGTTCGCATAGCCCATTTGTGCCCAAATTTGATCATATTAGTGTCGTGTGTCTTTCTTGCGACAACCCATTTGCTTTCCATTTACTTAGTTGTGTCTTAGCTTTTCTTATGGTGATCCCTTTGAAAGTTTCCTTGTTGACTCGTCCGCTTTTAATGGGGGCATTCGGTGTATAGTTACAAGTTCGTCATTGTTGTGATGTTAAGGGCTTGTTGTATCCTTTGTTTGTGTTGATTTGATACGATAATCCTTAGGATCTCGTACCAAAGTACTTTAAAACGTAAACAATAGAACCAGTGAAGGGAAGAAGGGTCGATGGCTAGGGGAAGAAGGAGACGAGACAGACTAGAGAGAATTAGGGTTAACTAAGACATTCTTCTTGTTGATTTTTTTTTGGGGGGGGGGGGGGTCACGGGTTTCTGGGGCTCGAACCTGCTTTGCAGGGAGTGGTGCTGTCTAGTCCCATGCCTCCCCGCACCCCGCCCTGGGCCACGAGGAGGGGGTAAATTGCGCGGCACAACAATGGTGGTGCGCCTCAACACAAAGGCCTGAGCTATCTTGCCCACAAGTGAAATAATTCACGTGTATTCTTCAATAATTTGTTAACCTTTTGACCTGAAATTTTACAGTATTCTTCAATAATTTGTTTTGTCATTGAACATGTATATTAGGTTGCTTTTGTGAAAATTATGATAACATCAACAAATGCTAGAAATGGAATTTTTGTTCCCGCCCTGGCTATAGCAAAACCAATCGAATTTCTAGATGTATCACTAATCTACTGTAATTTTCTTACAAGTATTTCTGCTCCCATTACAAATAAGAACGGTGATAATGGATCGCCTTGTCGTAGGCCTTATTTAGGCAAGAACGATTATGTGGGACCATTGTTTTCTAGTATAGAAAATGAGATTATTTGTACACATTCAATTATCCAATCTATCACACGTTGGCAAAATCTAAATTTTCGCATTATTTCAAAAATAAATTCCCAATCGAGGCGATCATATACTTTTTCCATATCTAACTTTATCGCAACCCAACCATCTTTTCCTTTCTTACCTCTTAACGAATGACAATTTTCATGGGCTATGAGCACATTGTCTTGTATTGCTCGTTTCATAACAAACGTCCCTTGTAGTGGGTAGATTAGTTTGCTCATTCTTCCTTTTAACCGATCCGTTAATATTTTAGCAATGACTTCATATACGATTGAGCATAGGCTTATTGGTCTGTAGTGATTTGTCGAGCTCGGATTTTTTTTTTGGTGCTAATGTAATGAATGTGTGATTAATTTGTTTGAGCATTTTTCTTGAGTGAAAGAAACTTTTGACAACCATAATTATTATTGGACCCACAATATCCCGATATTTTTTTATAAAAACCTGAAGACATACCATCTTTTCTTGGTGATTTGTATGTTCCTATTCTTATTACCAACGTCTAGAACCAGTTCGAACATTGGGACCCACCAGTTCTCAACGTCTAGAACCATTGATTGCGATGGTTCCGAACCGGTTCAGGGTACAAATATGAGTTGTTGGGATCTTCATAAAATTATCAAGCTTTAGCTTTGCCTCAATCATGGCTAGTTGCTTTGCAAGGAAATGGAAGTTACTCTGGAGCTCCAAATAAGCACTCTTAAAATTTTCCATGCTCCCCTTAACCTGCTTCTTTGCCCTGTTTTTACCTCTTCCTTAGGCTGCTATAGTTCTTAAAAATAAGCAATTTTTGTAAACAACTCTAGGATCTCCAAAGCTAGGATCTCCATTCTCCAAAGAACGCAAAAAAGAGTGCTCAAAATCCCCTCTCTATACTATATTAACAAGTGCTCTATCTAATTTGCAAACAACTCTAGATGTCCCTGTTAGAAGATGGAAGTTTGAGTTTTGATGGTTCCAGAGTCAGTGACCCTGTGTTTGCAAGTCGAGGCGGCGACTTGGCAAAGTCAGTGACATAACCAGCTGGCGAAGCGATCTATTTACGGAAGGAACGCACAGATCTTGTGCGTTTAATTGAAGACAGCTGCGTGTTCTATTTTAGGAGAAGAACATCAAAAGAGTACTAAAATCAAGATAAAGATAATTGTGATTCTCTTAGAATATTTGAGTATGCTTACATTTGTATAATTGGAAAGATTTGTAAAAGATTAAGTGTGTATTGTTTTCCTAATCGAATGGAAAATAATATACATGAAATCTCTTTTACCTTAGTTTAAATACTCGTGTGTTTAGGCTAATCAGTAAGACTTGAGAGCTTAATTTTCATATCGTGTGTAAGAAAGAAAGAGTGTGCTTGTGCGTGGGATTCGTACAAGTGGTGAGTCAAGAGATCTTAGGCATAGCGTGAGATTGAGAGTGTGAGTGCAAAGGTAGAGTGTGGTTCAAGGGTGTGAGATTCATTCTTGTACACGGGAGAGCTTTGTAATCACTCAAGAAATCAATAGAGCGAGTCTAAGGACTCTTGAAATCCGACCAAGTGATAAACTTGGAAGGGAGTGGTTTTTCTCTAAGTAAACTAGTTGGTTTACGAAGAGTTTCCACAATACATCGCTTGTCATTGACTGTTGGTAACGTTTATTTTACTGTGTGTTTATTTCGCTGCTTTATTACTCAAAGTCGACGACTTCGTAGGAGTCGCCGACTCGTCCTAGTACTAACGATCCTACAACCCCAATTATTGATCAAACCGAGTTAACCTATCCCCTGAAAAGGTAAGATCATTTAAATGACATCGGTCAAGAACACTAGCTAGCTTAATCGGCTTGATCTCATCTGAGTGAAAACTTTTCAGTGAAATCAAGCAAGCAATTTATATCACCCACAACTAGCCATGACTCATCAATATTCCCCACAAGATTATTGAAAGCATAAACAAAAGTTAAGAATTCGGAATGACTCCTATACAGTGCTACATTGAAAGCATAAACAAAAGTTAACAACTAGCCATGACTCCTATATAGTGCTACATTGAAAGCATAAACAAAAGTTACCAAAAAGCTCAAGGGACAATTTTTAGCACCAACCTTGCAGTGGATGGATTGACCTTTAATTCTCCAACACATCAACATTCAATATCAAAGGATTACAAGCAATCCATAATTGGCCTTTCTCAAGCACACTTACATCCATACAGAACTCCCAATTTCTACCTCGAGTCTCCAAAATACCCATCAAATTTCCATGTACAAATTTCAGTGTAATTATTTTCACACGTTTTAATTATTTCATCTTTAATTATGAGGCATTTATTGGTGAAATAGGGACAACTTTACATGTATGATGATGATGAATGAGAAGGATACTATTGATATTGAAGAGCATTTATAGGCCAGTTGGTAGAGAACTGAGAGATCTGAAGATGGCAATCAAATTTCCCATAATTTACATGGATTTTCTTGTTCAACATTATTGTTTTTGTACTTACATAAGAAACTTTTCCGAATCACTTGTTTTTAAACAGGCAAACTGCTGTAACCCGACTCTAAGCAATGATTTGCATGAATGGAGGTGTTAGTTGGAGCCGAACTCTTCATTCCATCGTTCAAGTTCTTCCCACTTGCTTTTCTGTAGACTGGGTCTGATAACGCCCATGGCTTGCCGAAAATCATCATATCTAAGTGGCCTCACCTGTTTTTTATGACACATAGCCACATCAGTGATTGCATATCAGAAGCTTGTGCAGTAAGGGAGCTGGACATTGAAGAACGACCCAGTTTTTTGGTAAATTGGCAGCCTGGCAGGCCAAACACCACACATCAAAGATAAGAATGATTTGAAGAACATCAACCTACCTGATTTGCTTTGATAGTAAGTATGTTGGAACCAAGCTCCCGAATTGGCATCATTGCTGCTTCCTCGCATAGTGCTTTCAAGTCACTCCCAGAGTATCCTGAATATTTTAAAGGAGATTTAAAGGGGAAAAGAAGAAGAAGAAGAAGAAGAAGAAGAAGAAGAAGAAGAAGAAGAAAGGTAAATAGAGATAATTGTCACATCAGTTTAAGCACTATTAGCAGAGGTTCAAACATTTAACCATACCATCTGTCTCTCTGGCAAGTTTTTCTAAATCTCCACCTGTCAGAAGGACAAATTGTAGATCAGTTAGCTAACTAGACAACATATTAAGGATGCATATCAATCTACCATTCACTGTTCTAAAAATCCCCGCCTAGGAGCTGGAAGGTGCTAGCCCGCCTAGGCTTCCAGCCCGTCTAGGCACCTGTTTAGGCCGCCTAGGCGCTAGGCGGTCCCTATCCCATTTAAATGTTTAATTCTTCAGCACATTTACAGAATTTGTTTTCATCTGCTTTTCGGTGCAAAAGACCAATATGTAATAATCCACACCCATATATGACATAGGAAGAGACCAATAACCTGATCATTCTAGAATTTTGATAACGATCAATATGTATATAACAAAAATGTCTTACCGGGTAAAGAAAATGCTTGGCCTTTAAGATTTTGCTGAAGAATTAGCCTCCTCACATTTTTATCAGGCAAGGGAATGTATATTCTCTTCACCTGGTAAATAGTTATTAAGTGCAACTATCAATAATGTAGGTATAGACAAATGCAGCCATTGCCTCATCACGTAAATATTGTTATCATAGTTCAATGTTCATAAAAAGTAACATTACAAATATATATTCACGCTGGTAATTACATCGAATTTATAATTGAAGAATAACAAATTACAAGGTATAATAAACAAAATACTAACCAATCGCCTCAGGACCGCATCATCCAGTTCTTGCGGCTTATTAGTCGCACCTGTGTGAAGAAAGCACAGACAAACTCATGTAAACGTAAATTCAAGCATTATTATTATTATTATGGTTTACTGATTCGCTTTTGGCTTAAAGGTTCATAGATCACTGAAACTGCCATCATTATTCATTTAGAGTAGCAACAAAAGAGACTGAAAGCTAATCAATTGTATACCAATCATTTATTAGGAGATGAAACAGTCTGATGTACAGTGTCTGCAGAAGAAAGCTTACCAATTACGACAACTAAATCATCTGGATTGGATGTGACACCATCAAACTGTACAAGAAACTCTGACTTCAACCTTCTACTTGCATCATGTTCATTGGCCAACCTTGTTGACATAATGCTATCAATCTATTCATAACAGCCAGAGATGAGTTAGAATGAGAATAGGAGAGAAAGGAGAAACACGGATTAAAGAAGAAGCTTTTTTGCAAATGTATAATCACTAGCATCACAGTATAAAGGGCAAATAACAATTACGCTTCTTTTGACAAAATTAGTTTCCCTATTACCTAGGCATGTATTCAAATCACACATTCCTGGTAATAAACTAATAATAGCAGTTCAAAAGCATTGAAAAAATATAAGTCTTGCTCAGCATGCCCCAACAACAGCACGTTGACTAGCCAAAACAAATAGCATGCATGAACATATTAAGGAAATACTTACGAGAGTCTTGTGACTTTATTTTACATATTTAGCTTTTCAATCTGTCCTATGAGACAGAAAAAGATAGTTTTATAGATAATTAAGTGCAACAAACTATTTGTCCAGTTGGCAGGGCATGGTCCAGAGGGACCAACAGAGAATACAAAGCATTTTACAAAAACACCTGAAGTTCTACGTCAGCATAGCATTCACAAAAGGAAATAGAATATGGCCCTTCTCATTTTAATAAAAGCAAATTTAACGAGTCATGTGAATTTCTATAGCAAAAACAACTGGTTGATAACAAGGAATGCTGATTAATCGGGAGCTTGGAGCATACTTCATCCATAAAGATCACAGATGGCTGCCTTGATATTGCCACCATGAAGAGTGTTCGAACAAGCTTTTCACCCTCACCAACCTACAAGAATATTAGGAAACAGCAAGAGTTAAGAAGACAAATATGACTCAAGAGTTAAAGTTAAGGGCCTCATCATGCAAGCAGAGATATAGACATGGAAAGAAACTGACCCACTTGGAAGTCAGGGAAGAAGCAGACACATTGAAAAATGTTGCATCACATTCAGAAGCAACTGCTTTAGCAAGCAAGGTTTTCCCATTACCTGGAGGACCAAATAGAAGCAGACCTGGAAACAAAACGAAATGATATTGTTTGAATAGATGCAGAATTAGCTCCTTAAAACAAGAATATGAGCTTCAAGATCATGTACCTCTGGGAGGCCTCCTGAGACCAGTAAATAAATCTCTTCTTTTGGTTGGCAGGATTACCATTTCAAATAAAGTTTGCTTAGCTTTATCAAGACCAGCTGCAGACATAGAAAGGTTCAAAATTAATGGGAGAGCAGGATTGTATAGGAACACGAAATTTGCAAAAAATAACTCACCTATGTCATCCCATTTTACAGAAGGGCTTCTGTCTACAATCACAGTGTTTATCATTTCAACCAATTTGGTATCATGACCGCCATTATCTTGATTAGATTTTGAAGCTCCAGTTGTACCTCTATGGGCGTTAGTTCCTGAACTGTTGCCACCGAAAGAAGGTTTTCTCAGCACAACATTCTTTGAACTGTTAGATGGCGTGTGCGAGCCCCGGGCAACTTGAGGAGGTGGTTTTGTGATCTGATTACAACAAATTTGTACAAATTCAAATTTTGATTTTTACTAAAATGAAATAGCTCGGGGAAGCAGAGACGTGTTATTGAACCATTCTGTCTATAAAATTCATTACCTTCAGTAAACAAAACCAACATATTAAATCCAAAACCTTTTACAGTTCTCAAAATAATAAAAGTGACACATTCCTATCCAGTTATTAGAAAGATCAAACCAAACTGGAAATGGCGTAATAGGTATGAAGATTCCAAAATTCAGCACTATCAGGAGAAAAAAAGCTAATATTATTTTCCAGCATTTTCAGATTGAAACATACAATAATACAAAGGCAATGCTACAAAACCTTTTAGGAATCCATCCTCCTGAAAACAGAGAAGAAAGTGGAGAGAGTAACATAAACCCTGTACTATAGATCAACAAGAACAAGATGTGCTCTGTTTTCACACCTTCACGTGGGCACCTCCAAAACTACCAAGCTTCTCTGTATTTTCAATTACCCGACCAACCTCGAGAAATTGTCACTCCACAGTATGAAGGTCAAACTTTTCCCCAAGAGGAGTCAGAACCAGATACTAATGTACCATTCTCTAAGAGCAAGTGATAGCACAAAGAAGCCCATGAAGGTTTATGTAATGAAGAGGTTCAAGCAAGGTAAGATGGCTGATATGGGAGCAAAAGAGCCTGATTCTGCTACACAGTGTTACACAGGAGTTAAGATTAAATAAGGAGCCATGTGCAAGGTGACAGACTGGAACTATCACTTAGCCTTGCTTATAAATAATTGTGCCCTTTATATATTTATCCAGAAAATTTACTAGTCAATTATAAGTAGGATACCACAGGTATCGTTCTCCTTTGCGTTTTGAGGGAATCCTCTCATATACCATAGGTCATTTACTTGGTGTTGTGCAAAATTTTCCCTCTACACACTTGTAAGATTTAGCATGATAAACAACCACAGAAAAACTAGTGTAGTATTCTATCAAATGAAGGAAGCATCGAACATTTTAATATTAAGAAAAGTCTGTCACATATAATAACAGTGACAGGCCATCATTTTAAATCAAGAGCCTGTTTGATTCCAAACTAAGGAAATGGAAACAGAACGGAAATAGAAACCATAATTTGAATGAGAGATTATCGAGTTCTGTAAGTGCCAAATTTGTGTCTAAAGGAGTAAGAGGGAATGATTTCCTCAGTTTGAAACCCATGCATAGGATGCGAAACGAGTAGGGTGAATAAAACAAAACTTTATACGGAAAAGAAGATAAGTTGAGACTGAAATTATGATTAATGAGGCTTCAAAGTTGGATGGATTCATTTCCTTTCCATTTCAATTCCGTAGTTTGGTATCAAACGGACCCTAACAACTTAACACGAAACAGCTATCCATGAAATAAAACCTGCATAATTGTGCAAGTACAAGTATTCTCAAAATTATGAATGCACTTACACTCTAGTCAAACCAGTCCATACCTTGTCCGGGATTGTACCACCTAAGAAGCAATGAAAAATATAACCTATCAATAAACTATCATCATTCACATAGAACTAAACACTTATATTTAACAAAGATGAATCCATCGAACATGAAAATTTTAAGAGATTTTTAACCTCTTCGTTGGCTTAGGGTTTGTAGTCTCTCGGCCACTTGACCCTGCCACTTTGTTATCTTTTGGTGATAAGACTTCACCTTCTGCTGCTCACTACAGAAGAAACCGAACAAACAAAAAAGACAAGAGAGATCAGCTGTAGATCTGGCTCAACAAAAAGCCATGAAATCAAATGAAAAGATACCACAGCACCACACCAGTGTTCACCAATTTCTCTTTGGTTGGTTGCCAACATCAAATTATAGAAAATCAGCCCCTTAAATTAGGCAGTTTTCACAAAACTAACTGTTATAAATTGCAAAACTCCACCAGTTATATGTTAGCCCTAAAATCCAGACCATATTGGTAAAATTCGTACATTCTTGCCTATCATGATCCTTAAAATGCTTAGCTTTTTGCAAATTTGTCCATAGGAGATTCCATCAACATATACTATTTCTCAGATGATTTTTTCTTATTTCTCCTACTATAGACGTATGAGCTAGTACGAATGATCAAATATTTCGAACCCAAATCTTCAACACTCTTTGAATCTTCAAAGAAGGAGCAGCTTAATGATCAGCAGTTAACTATGCAAATTGAAACTCAAAATTCCAAAATTTTCGAAGTCGAACGATGATAACCGAAACGACTGCTTATATCGAGAAGATATAAAATGTCTTATCGATTACAATTACAATCAAAACGACCAAAACTGAACTGAAATTCTTCAACTTCCAAACACAATATTTAATAAAGTAATCGGATCGTCACCTAGGAGTGGTATACGAGGGTGCTCGAGTAGAAGCTCCTTCTCCTAAAATACGCTGGGCATTCCGGTAGTGTAAAATGGCATCATCAATTAATCCCCACTCCTCCGATTTAACAGCCTTGGCGATCTCTTCTTTTGCCAGATCGAAGTAGCCTTTCAGCTTATACGCAACTCGCTCGTTCACAGCTGAAGAGCCCGTAGGACTGCCCTCCATCGTCGATGAATTAGGGTTCTGCGTACTGCTTGATTCATGCGAAGAATCGGTTTCAGCAAAGATAGAGCCCAACGAAGCGAACAATCCTTGAAGAAAACTCATCTCCGTAGAAGCATTTCGATGAGCGAAGGATAATAAGACAATCGAAAGAAGAAAAAAAAATTGCTTCGAATCAGGGGATGATTTGAGCGCCCTTACGCCATCTCCTTCATAACGTAGTGTGTGTGTTTGGGGTGGTGTTGTAGCCTAGAATTGTCCAAAGGGCTTTTGACCCGACCCAATGACTCGAACCACCCCAAAAATTTTGAACCAATTTGAGTTCAATCATAAATCAATTTGTTAGATCCGATCAATTAATCACTATATCATGGCAAAATTGCATTATATAGTCTAATAGAATCGTTGCGATTTTCAGCCTAATCTTTTAAAATTGTAGATACTAGTCTAGCCTTTTTAAGTATTTATCAAGTCTAACCCTTTACTTTCATATGTCAAGATATTTGATGAGTTTGGCAAATATGAAAGCTGATGTGTCATATAATTTAACTGTTTGTATTTAAATTAGTTTTACCCGTCGTACCATGTACGACTACGATTCGACATTTCATAGACATTATAAATAGGATATTAATAAATAAATAAATAAAAATATAATATAAACTTCAATATGAGTAATGTATTGCTCGTAGAATGTATAATTTTTTAATCAAATATTTTATTACTATATATCTATAAATAAATTCGTCAAAAGATATATGTTAAAAGATTTATATTTATTTTAAAATATTTTAAATATTTTATCTTTAATTTTAAATACCTGTATAAGGAAGCTTTCAAAAGATATTATTATACTAAATAGATATTTGTTTGATGTTAGAGATAAATTTAAATAGTTAAAAAAATTAATAGAAAGAACTTATAATAAAAGAAATAAAAATTAATTTTTTAAATATGAGGTGGGGCCAGAATCGTTCTGGTGGCTCGAAAAAGTACAACTTTAATATATAGTTATAGATATTTGTATAAGGAAGTTTTCAAAAGATATTGTTATACTAAATAGATAGTTGTTTGATGTTAAAGATAGATTTAAATAGTTAAAGGAGACTTTAGTAGGAAAAATTTAAAGTATTAGGAATAAAAATTAATTTTGTTAATATGAGGTGGGGCCAGAATCGTTCTGGTGGCTCGAAAAGGTATAGCTTTAATATATAGTTATAGATTAATTAAAAAAAAATAGAATATGAAAATAAACTTTTTTATCTGAATAAAAACCTCCATCTAACCCTCACATTAGCGTATCAAATTTGATTCAAAATGTGGCCTTGCAAAAACTTCAATTGAGATTAATTACTTGATTTTACCCATGCTTTTCGTTTGGCAACACTTTCATGGTGTTGTGGCCAAAAAACAGAAAGCCATGGTTATGGTTGAACTCAAATCTCAAGAATAAGAGGAATCAAGTAATTAATCTACACTCCGAGAATAAAACCACTTCATCCAAAACAGAATCCGATCAGGAGGTGTCAAACTCGATCCATCACAAGATGAGGACATAAAGCTTGTAACGCTCCATGTTTCTAAAAATTGCACGAAACTGATAACCACCCAAGACCAAATCCTAGCCCGTGACTTGTACTAGGAAGCCTTGGCAAACTCAAAAGACTAACATTAGAGAAGGCGGAAGAATTGTTGTTGAAAAGTGTCGAGAGGAAGTCGTTTGGGGAGTCCTTCGTAGTGTTAGGCCATGTGTATTTGTCAACGATACGAGGAGGTGAAGAAGAACGATGGAAGAAGAAGAAAAGAAGGTAGAAGACACGCATAGAAGATCGAAGACAAGAAAGAAACACGTAAGAGATATGCTATATTGGCGACCTAGTACAAATGGATGGTTCTATACGACTTCAATTATAGAAACAATTTCTACTAAACAAATTCAAATAGATTTGGGAACTTGATGCACCACCTAAAATAAAGATGTTCTTATGGAAAGTATGCATCAATAGACTACCTACAAAAGAACGACTAGCGTTGAAATATGTAGACGTTACACTCGAATGTTCCCTATGTAACCATTTGATGAATGGTTTTCTTTAAATATGTTCTTGTTAATTGTAGTTTTTTTGTAAAGATTGCAAGCAAGTTTTACATTGCTAGGCACTATTGGAAGATGTTTTTTTAGCATGTTTTTTTAGAAGATGGTGGTAATGGTGTTTTTATAAGTGTTTGGGTGGGAGGTTGTCCAACTGGAGGTGACTAGTGAGTGAGGTTTTTCTGTAGTGATTGTTGTCATGTGATTTTGATGCAGTCAGATATATTGTGCATCATTGATATAATTGTATTTGAAAAATATCTCTGTATTTACTCTATTGCTTAATATCGTGCTAAATTCTGAAACGCAAATAATTTTGATAGGAGGGAGTAATGATTTTAATTTTACAAAAAGCCACTAGAATCTTTCCTTTCAGATTATGCACTTTTATGTATATGGTATACTATATTGGTGGAAAGAAATGAGGTCATTTTTAGAATGATTAATCCAAACGTTGATGAATGCTGCAGGAGAATTATTGAAACTTGCAAGCTAAGGATTATAATGAAGCTGAAGTTAACACGTAGAAGAGGGCAAGCAATGAGACAAAGGCTTCAGATTTGATGAGTTGCGCCCGTCTGAGTTTACTCAATCTGAACCTTATGGAGTTTTGGTGTTCCTATAGGTTTTGGGTGAGTATTATACTAGCTTGGTTGTACTTGTGTACTTGTTCTTTGTTGATGGTTGAGTTGGTGTCTCTTATGTCTATGCACCCTTCCTAGTAGATGACAAGTGGTCTTGAACCCATTATGAATCAACTCTAGGTTGATCCTTCGTTTTGAGTCTTGTTGTCCTACCAAACTTGTGCCTTTGGCTAGGACCTAGTAGGTAATTGGTAGCATAGGTTCTTAATCTTTTGGTCAAAGCTGGGTTGAGTTGTATTTTTGGTACCATTACCTTTGTTTTTTTTTTTTGATAATGAAAGAAGTTAGGGCGACCGCTAACAGGCTAACGACTTTCCTAGAGCATCCTGAAGGATGAGGTTCCGAAGAACCGGATCAATTGTAAGGGGGACGGAAGAGACGCGACGAAATGAGACATCAATGTAGTCCGCCACTGAGTTGCACTCCCGAGTGACATGGGCAATACTCCAACACCGGAAGCGGGCAAGCAGACAGTGAATGTCAGCACTTAACAACTCGATCTCCCAAGGGCCAGTCACCGAGTACGGCCTTGACTAGCTAAAGATTGTCGCCTTCGATTTGGAGGTAGGAAATACCACGTCGGGTGGCCTCTAAGATTCTTTGTCGCAAGGCCACCATTACCCTTGGTTTGGTGATGGGTGTTTTGTTATCTTTAGAGCATGTGCTATGAAGGGGATTGGTAATCCCCTCTTCCTTTTTTACCCATTTTTTATTCAAAATGAGGATACTCTTGGATGTGGGTTGGAAGAGAGGATCCTCTCTTGAGAGAGGAATGGGGTGAAATCCTCTATGGGTAGAGGAATGTGCACATTGACTTTTGTGCATTCCTCTCCATATTCACCCAATCAAAATTTGACATGTGTCTCTTATAATCAACTACATTCAAATATTTTCATTACATTTAGCATTAACAAATTACAAATAAAAATATTTTAAAAAACAAAAAAAAATAAATAATAATTCTTGCATTTTTTTGTCTATAAATTGAACCTAATATTGCATATCTTTTTCATCTATCAACACAATCATTTATTTTCATTACAATTAAGCATTAATAAATTACAAACAATAATATTAAAAATATGAAGAGAGGATCGGAAATCCCCTTCATAGCACATGCTCTTAACTCTTTCTAATACATTTTTACTACTTTCAGAAAACAAATATTTAGTCTTTTGCACTGAACCAGATGCTAATAACACTACAATAATCTCATCATATATTAGCCATAATATAGAAGTAAGTAGGGACAGGTTGGGGGGGGGGGGGGGGGGGGACCTATCTGTAAATTGTTAAAAAAAAATGCACTGTAGAATAACAATACTATTACTAGTGTAGAGTTTTACGGTGACATACGTTTAATAATTCTTCGTTCCAGGAGCGTGGACCTATACAGCTAGCTATACCACTACTTACTACTCACTACAGAGTAGAGATACAGTAGCTAATCGCTATAGCTAGTCCCCCAATTGACCATTCTTCAACACAAAAACCTTTTTCAACACTCGTATTAACATATTCCATTTTTAGTCAATATATTCCTTCTAATCTTCTACGTTACTCCGTATTTTTGAAAACTAAAATTGAAAGCTCACGGATAACCGGTAAGTTGAGCCTGGGTAGAGGACTCCGGAGTCCGGACTTGGGGTGGTAATTAATTATCACCGCTGTTGTGTTTATTATTGTTGAGGGGGGCATTTACTGATTTACCACATAAAGCTGTGAACCCCATTCCTAACTGGCACTCTGTTGAACGCCATGTTCTTCATTCCTCTTCTTCTGCCTAGCTGCTAATCTGCTATTGCTCTGCGCTCCACACCTTACACTACTGCTTCAAACAGTGACGGAGTCTCCTGGGTTTCTGGGTTTTCAAAGCCCTTCTCGTTCTTCTCTCTTACTCATCGGTTTTGTCGTTCTTCCCGTTCTTCGACGTTTCAATACTACCCAGGTTCGAGTTTTTTCAAGACTTTGTCCTTTACCGCATTCTTATTTCGGACTATTTTTTTTCTGGGTCCTCGGTTTAATCAGTATTTTAATCGCTCCATTTTTAATATTCTGGTGAGGATTGGATTCTCTGTTTTTTGCTCTTTCTTCTCCCCGTTTTCACTCCCCAGATTGTCTCTTTCTATCCGTAGTTTCCCCCCTCCCTCTTTGCTTGGATGCATGTTTTGGGGGTTTTGAACAAGGGAGATGGAGATGGGTTTTGGTTTATAATCATGTGGTCATTTCTTCTTCTTGTTCTCTGCATTCCCTTTTCCAGTTGCCAGTGAAAGAAAGCCTTTATCTGCTCTACAGGTACATGTTTGATGTTTCTAGTATAGTGGCCTTCTTTTAATGGTCTCCGTAGTGATTTCTCTCATCTGCTTTTCTTTGTGTTTTTCTGGGGTATGCTGCATTCTTGAGAAGAGAAAACTGAAATATAATGTGCATCTATATCTATGCTTCTTTTTTGTTCTCTTTTTTGCTTTTCAACATTTCAAATTTGACTATTTTTTGTTTCATTTGTTCCTTTTCCTTGGTTACCCTAGATTGTATAGTTTGGCATTTTGATTGACTCCTTTATGGTTGATTCTTTATTTTTGTTTAAAAGTGGGATGTGTTCATCACTCTTATAAAAGTTCATTTTGTGGGCCTTGATGCACATTTGTTCAAAATGCTTGAGCTTGACATAAGTTACAGTCTCCTACAATGTAGTCAATCATTTCCTTTTCGCTTTTCCTACTATTTTGGATGCAGGTAAATGTAATGAAATTGGCCGGGATTGCATTCCTGGATTGAATTTTGTGGATTCTTGGAGGCTCCGCATCTCGGGTTTTTTTATTTTATTTTATTATTTTTATTGACGGGTACGATGGACGGCCGTAGGCATTCAGTGGATATACCAATCTCTAAAGCACTAGTGGCTCTTAAAAGGGTGAGGTCATTGAGGGACCCTTCAACTAATTCCATGCCCAAATTTCCTGCTCTTGTTGATAATTTGAACTGGGAAACAAACTCCTGCAATGGAATTTCTCTGAGATTCGGAGGTGGATGTGATAGAGGCGTTGGTGTTGGTGATGCTTTAGTTGTATCTAAGCCTTTCAGCACTTGTGGTGAGGATGAAGAAATGGAGGAGAAAGATGACAGACCACCACACAATGCTTCTGTCAAGCGCAAGTCCAAGAACAAATTACACCCTGAAAGATTTAACAGTGAACAGGAGGAGGACAATGGATTGGAGTTAGCGTGTCTTGAGCCATTGAACAATCATCATTGGGAAGGCGGGGATTCTAATCACGAACCGGATGAAAAATCACCAGCATTAGGAGAGAATTACAAATGTGGCCTGAGAAATTATAAAAGATCACCTGGGTTAATGGGTGATATTGGAAGCCGAGCTGGCAGCCCGTGCGTTTGTCCTAGTGATTCCATGTTAGATGGCTCCATTCGTAGCACGTCTTCATTTGTGAACGAAGAAGAGAATGATGTTGACAAACTCAGTTATCTTGGGTGTGGAATAAGCTGTTGCTGGTCCGGAACTCCAAGATTAAGAGGCCTCAGCCTTCTCTCTGATGAAGATAACTACCCTTTGCTGTCAGGGGAAGTGGGCGATACTACTACTGATGTCTCTGGACAAAGCAGAAGCTGGAAACACACCACGAATGAGCTCGTTCTGTATTCAGAGACTCCCAGGAGTTTAAGCCAGAAATTCAAGCCAAAGTCATTCAGTGAATTGGTTGGGCAGAGTGTAGTGGCAAGGTCTCTCTTGGGTGCCATTTCAAAAGGGAGGATAACGTCTTTATACCTATTCCATGGTGCTCGCGGCACAGGCAAGACTTGTGCTGCTAGAATCTTTGCTGCTGCCTTAAATTGTCTCTCCCTTGAGCAGCACAGGCCGTGTGGGCTTTGCCAAGAGTGCCTTTTGTACTTTGCTGGAAGGAGTAGAGATGCAAAGGAAGTAGATTCTGTGAGAATCAACCGTACAAACAGGGTCAGATCCCTTATTAAGAGTGCTACCATTCCTCCTGTGTCCTCGAGGTTTAAGGTTTTCATTGTTGACGAGTGTCAATTGCTTCGGAGTGAAACGTGGGCCACCCTTTTGAATAGTTTGGACGGCTTGTCAAGACATGCTGTCTTTATTATGGTGACTCCTGACATAGACAAGGTGCCAAAGAGTGCAGTTGCTAGGTCACAACGGTACCATTTTCAGAAGATAAAAGATGTAGATATTTCAAGCAAACTGAGGAAAGTATGCATTGAGGAAGGCTTAGAGTTTGAACAACTTGCATTGGATTTTATTGCTGCTAAATCCAATGGATCTCTTCGGGATGCGGAAATGATGCTTGACCAGCTCAGCTTACTTAGCAAACAGATCACTATGACCTTGGCGTCTGATCTTGTGAGTTTGTTGTCTATGCATGTAGTTACTGTCGCTTTCTTGTGCTTTTGAACCAAATTTAACCACTTTCTATTATTTTTTTGTTACCTCTTGTAGATTGGTACCGTTTCTGATGACGAGTTGCTTAATTTGCTGGACCTTGCTTTATCGGCTGATACTTCAAATACAGTCAGAAAGGCAAGGGAGCTGATGCGATCGAGGATCGACCCTATGCAACTAATTTCTCAGTTAGCCAATATCATTATGGATATCCTTGCTGGGAACCTTCAGGAAGAAAGCTCTGAAGTCAAAAGGAGCTTCCTGCAAAAACACTCTTGTGAGTACATGTGGATCAGTAAATTTTCTGTAATGCAATTTACAGATCTTTAGTTTTTAAATGAATAGTAGCTTTTGCATGTTGGACAAGATATGCCGTGTATCAATGGATTTAGTTTCACTTTGTCCTGATCCAAGTGTAATATGTCAGCTGCAATGTAACTATACAACCTGTCTTTTTCTTTTACCATTTTGATTCTGGAAGTATATTTCCCATCCAAGTAGCTAAAGATGACCTATTTTGTCAGCTGAATCCGACTTGCAAAAGCTTCGACATGCCTTGAAGATACTATCTGAAAGTGAGAAACAATTAAGGGCATCCAAGAATCAAACAACATGGCTCACAGTGGCTTTATTGCAGCTTAACTCCATCGACTCATCCCTCTCAGATCCATGTGAATCAAGAATGTCCCTCAAAGCAACAAATTCTAGAGGTGAGCAATGAATATATAGCATAAGACTATGACTGAGTTGTTTATATGTGTCACTGTCTAATTTGATCACATAAGGTGATGAAGACAACATATTTTCTGCAATCAACCATTTTTACTTCAATTGCAGATGGTGATTGTTGCAGTACATCATCCAATGGAGAGAAGTCAAAGCATATAATAACCTGCGACTGTGATTGTGATCAGTTGCACCAATCAGCATCGGAAAAACTTCAGGGAACTTTGGAGGTGATATGGATGAAAGCCACTGAAGTATGTGAATCAAACTCACTTAAGAGCTTTCTGCGCAAAAGAGGGAGACTTACTTCAATTCATGTCAAGAAAGGTGACCATTTCCCTCTTCTGGATTCTTCTCTTGGTATCATCATAACTTAATTAGGGTAAAAAGCACAAAGATTATAGGAAACCTTAACCAAAGTATCTGGAATCTCAACGTATTCTCATGAAATTAGTGATACGAACTCCATATGCTATGTAGAGTGTGTTTCGATTACACAGGACAATGCATTATCAAGTATTATAACTTAATGCAATATAATGTATTAGAATGCAAGATAATGGATTATGCTGGGTAATCCGAACGCACAAGAAATCTTACAAAAGCAATAGAAACACGATTGGCCTATTCACATGAAGGGTCCGTTTGGTTGCGTACTATGGAAATGTAAACATAAAGGAAGTGAACATAATCTACTTTAGCATCCCGATACATTTATACAAATTTTTATTTTGGTTTGCGACACCTCAATTTAAACACAAACATGGGCTTGCAGCTCTCTATTCATTTCTCCGACATAGGGGTGGGTTTCAAAATGGTGAAATCATTTCCTTCCACCCTTCTCTAGGCACGAAATTTTTAGAGCTGCAAGCCAAGATAGAAATTTTCATTAATGTATACTAAAGTCGAGTAGATTTGTTTTGTTTCAATTTCTGTTTCCATAGTTCGTAACCAAACAGGCCCTGGTCTATTCAAGTAAAAATGTTCAAATTTCTTTTCATTCTTGATTTTGATGGTTCTCTATTATCTGTAGTAGACCTGGCAATAGCTCAACTGGAATTTGGTCATCCTGATTACGTATCCAAGGCCGAAAAATCCTGGAAACTGATAGCAAGCACACTCCAATCTGTTCTTGGGAGGAACGTAGAGCTTAGGATCATCAACTCTTCTCCCATTTCAAGCCGTGCCAAGACGAGAAGGCCCTCATTCAGTTTCTTCAACTGTTCACGTAGATTGTATGGCAAGTCCCATACTATGACTGTAAGTGGAGGCGATCAATCTGAGGAGAAGATTACCACAATAAGGAACAGTGACGGGAACGCACTGAGCACGGGAAATTGTACTCCCAACAGGTGCTCTCTTGATGCCAAGATTTCGAGTGTTCAGGAGCCCGAGCACAGAACAAGTCGTCTCTCTAATGTCAGTAGGTGCAATGGGGAGTTGATTGGTTCAGATCAATCTGAGATGGTTTGTGTGAAGATCGAACCACAAGATAATAATTTGTCATCCCCGATCCATGGGGAAGCGTCGTTTGACGCTTACATATGCAGTGAATACCCTTTTATTATGTGCAATGGCTCCAATAATGACATTAGTGATTCCAAGCATGAGGAAAGGTAAAACATAGTCTCTGGTTATAAGCTTGCATATTATATACCTTTTTTGGACAGCGAAATTTGAGGGGAGAGAATGATTTTGCTTCATATTATCTAGAAAATGAAGTCAGAACACCATCCATGTAATGCATGTATTCTGATTGCATTGCTGTTTGCAGATCAGGGGTTAACTCCAAGGTGCATTGTTGGAGAACTCCTCAACTTCCAGTTAAGAAGGTAAATGACCTGTTACATAACACATGAAGTAACCATGTTAAAATTTCTGAATACAAGACTTGCTCCAAATTTTTGATACCGTATTAATTTCTAGGCATATGCTAAGATGAGGCTGCGTTTGTAGGGATGGCAACTAAAAAATCATCGTCAAAAATCACATCTAGTAGAGCGGGTTCTACCTTGCGCTGCTGCCAAGTAAAAGCCAATGTATACTGGAATTCAGATCTCTTGAAAAGACACTGCTTATTTAGACAGGCAAGAGTTAGGGACAACCCTATTTAATTAGTTTATTCACATACCATTTTTGTATATAGTTTATCATATTCGCTAGCAAACTCTTTAGTGTACCCTTTTTAATCCCTTACTTCTAGACTATTCATGTAGCTGAATTACTTGATCCAGAGCATTCTTGTGGCGTTTATTTATGTCACCTTAGGATGGTGGCTTCTATGACTCGTTATATTTGCTAAATTGAACTGACAATTGTGTGGTTCTATCCCACCAATTTCATCATGGTATCCGATCGACCTTTTATATAAAAATAAATAAAAATCCTTTTTCTCCCTTTGGCTTTAGCCTCCTTAACCTTGGCTCCAACCAACACAAATTTGGCTTCGAGCCAACTCTATCTAGTGCCCACCATGGGTTCTGTCAACCCAAATTTGACGTCAGTCCAACAAAACATGGCTTTGATTAACCCTAACTCGGCTCTGTCCAACCCAAGCAAATTAGAACTCGGCTCCATCTGTCTCAAGCCGACTCAAGCAAATTCGAGATAGGTTTTGACCGTCCCAAGCAAATTCTGAGATCGGCCCGGTCGACTCCAACAAATTTAAGATCGACTCCCCCTAATATATGTTGAGCCCAAAACTTTCAGTTAGGTTACACCGGATGGTCGCCGTCTACCGGATCCTGACTGCTCACCGAATGCCCTGCAGCACCAACGAGATCCCTTGATTTTCGGGATTTCTTGTAACCTCTTTGACCAGATCGTGTTCAGCATTTCAAAGGCCTATTTTCCACGGGTTGTTACTCATTAACCTCCCAACGTGGAAGACCCATTCAAAGCCTACTTTTTAGGGGGAGGTTACTCATTATCTTCCACTTACTTTAGCTATATAAAAGGGTTATTTCAGCCATGTAAAAGGGACACGACTCACTCTCATTCACATATTGTAGTCCTCTCTCAATCTCATGTGTAATCAGCCCTCGTATCTCATATTACTCAAAAGTCTCTTAGCATCCGAACGGCTTTCTGCGGGATCCGGGATCCTGGACGTCAGACGTCGACCAGTTTGTAATCTCAATTTTACCATTAATTAAAGGAGATAAGCAATTCTTCTTTATTTGTATTGTGTTTACATCTAGTTTGATTCATATATTCCTTGCTTTTGTTCTTATTTACATTCGTTTATCTCACGACCAACGACGATCATATATCTTTGGCTATCTATCCCCTCAACCTCCTCTCTAAGGACATAAGAGTGAAATTGTTCATTTTTTGTCCAAAACAATATACACGATGGCTTCGCCCAACCCAAGAGCACTTTGGGTGACTAGCACCACTTCATTCTAATGAAAAATAAATCTTCTCTCTTTAACCGCGGGAGAGCGACTAAACATTAGTAATAAATGAATGTAGGCCAAAGAAAATTTGATGTGATTACTAGGTTGTGGATGGATCCACTGCCTTAGAAACAAAACACACGAATACTGGTACAAATCCGTACAAACGGTTGTCCCCAAGGATTAAACACGCAACTTTCCTCAAATTCGTGCACTTGGGTAAGAGGAATTGGGAACGGAAGATACAGAACAATTTCAAGAGAGGTATGGGATTGTTTTGTGTTTTAGAAAACAGAGAGGAGGAGAGTTGTAGGGTGATTTGAGAAGAAGCAAACTCGTGAAAATAAATAGAATTGAATTATTCACTTCTATTTCTTGACTTGGACTGAAATAGAACATTTAAATAAAACATTTAATAATTAATTGCTTGTAGGGAGACGACTAAGATAGGCCAACCAAAAATGAAAGCTATACTTGGCTTGGACTGAATTCTAAACAAGCCACGATTGCTTCTCACCTTTCTTCCTCAAAGACTCATAGAGGGCTCCTGTATCTAGCTTGCCATTCGGGAGGGTGAAAATCACCCTCCCATTCATGCTACCTCCTCAAGTATCGGTGGGAGGCAATGGCAGGCTAGAGGCCGATTGTAGACTGGTTGGTGGTAGCCGGTAGGGGGTAAGTGTAACACCCTTATTTTACAACATTGGGTATTACCGCCAGTGACCTCGGATTTTACCGTCCAAAGTCACCCAAGGCTTTTAGAATGATATTGAACACTTAAAATGCGGAATTTGACATAATTTATACAATAAGAAGGATGCTCTCGAAATAGACTTTGTTCTTTAATTGAAGATGAAATTGACTAAAAGCGGAATTTTATTTATTGATGAGAACTTTCGTTCATTACATTGAGAGTCGTTTTACAAATGTAGCAACGGAAAGTAAAGCCCATTTAGAAAGGGTTTAAAAGACGTAATTAAAAATGCAAGTATGTTTTCCCAAGACAACTCATGTGATGATGATTTGCTTGGTTTTAAAAAGGGAAGAACCGGTGCACTATCTTCGGAATGCCTCGCTCTTATTAGAATTCCTTCCTTCCTTCAACGTCGTCTTGCCTTGACCTTCGATTCTCGCCTAACGCTTCTCGAGCCTTCTAGACTTCGTCTTCAAAACTTCGGTGTACATGCATTTGTCGCGAAGGGCGAGAAATACCAGGCAAAAATGCGGAAGTGGGGAATTAGTCTAAGGAGACTAAGCAAGTGAGAATGGAACTTCTCAAGGGTATTTCGGTAATCTTTAATATTCGAGGGAGATATTATCGGATGTGTTTTGAGGTATAGATCTTTATGTAGGGCTTAACAGAACGAAGAAGAGCGTATCTCGAGCGGAGATAGCTCGTTAATCGAGAGAAGAGCTACGAGATTGTAGACTTCGTTAGAGTAGAAAGTATGTTGGGAACGTTATTATTCATACAAGTTTTGAAAATCTCTCGCACCCTTGCGAACCGAGAGCCGGATCGATCATTTGAGATAGGTCCAGTTTTGATGTCTTTTAAATGTGCATTGGCACTTATCTTATATCGTGACGAAAAGATATTGATTACGTTAATGATTTTTAAAGAGGGTGGGGGCTTGCATGGCCCGAACCACCTAAGGGAAAACTCGGTTTCCGACACTTAGCTAGAGTGCCACTCATCTCTCCTTGCAATCGGAGCAGACATGGATCATGATCCTGAAAGTCGTACTTTAAGCGCACAAGCATACGACTTAGTAAGTTATATAGATGCGTCGGGTTAATCCAGCGCCCCTCACTAGTTCGTTCGAACCATTCTCTTAACGAGACCGTAAACAATCAAGGCCACAACCAAACTAGCATAATAGTCCAATCAAATATTAAATAGCGGAATAACGATAACAATGGGGTCATTATATCTAACAATCGATAATCCTAGGTTCGTTTATTATTAGCAAACAAGTTGTTTCCAACATCGAGAATTTCACGAAACGAATTATTAAGGCTACAAAGAAGAAATTCCACTTGCCTTAGCTTTTACGATTTTGAGCGAACGAAAGGATGGAAACCGTTGTCTTTAGTCGGGACGGAGACTCGACCTATCGACATGAGATGTACGACGAACTTTAATAAGAATTTCTTTATTCTTCTAAAGCTTTAAATTATCTCTTATATTCCTTTTATAAGAGGATTAATACTAAATTATTATTATAATAATAATAATTTAGGTGAAATTGATAAAATAATAATATTCTTTATTATTACTTCCTTGTTTGTAATATCCCAAGTATTCTTTATAAAAAAATTTATTTTATTTTAAGTATTATATACTTTCGAAACTCAAGACATAACATTATTTAAATTATTAAATATTCATTTAACTTAAGGTTAAAATTAATTTAGAACCTTTTTATTTGCTGAAGGTCATAAAATATCTTCTTAATATTAGTAAGTAATTCTTTTATTATTCAAGGCATGCAAGTTGATTAAAGTTCATTAAAATATACTTTCCATATTTATTTTTCAAATTGATTATAAAAAAAATCATTCTCGTGATATAGAAAGTTCATAATGGCCTTATTATACTATATCTTTAGTCTTCCTTCCATATATCTTTTTATTCCATATTTTAATCATATAATATATTTTATGACTAACATATCTTATCAACATATTTGTAAGTTCATAATATGCTCTTTAAAATGATATGCAACCCCTTTTTATATTATAAAAAGTCTTAAGATAATATATTTCCAACAATTTGTTCTAGATCTTTTATTTATATAGTAAGCTTCAAATAATGTACACATAATATTTATATTACTCTTTCCAAGTATATAAAACTAATATTTTAATCCCATGATTTTATTTGACAATTTTTCCATGTCTTTCATATTCTACTTCTTTATATAAAAGCACATGCAAATTATTTATTTAATTCATTTAATCTCATACTTGTTCTTATTAAAATACTTTATTCATAATATCTTACTACTATTATTCCAAAGCATATAATAGGATTTAAGACATGCAAATCTATTTTCCTTTTTCATAGAGCTTAGTTTTATTAAATCACATTATCTTACTATTCTTTTTATTTTAGAATAAAAATATACCCACGTTAATCTTATTTTTAAAATAATAAATTTCATTCTTAAAAATCATTATTATAATCCTTACAATTTATTAGGATTTATTTTATTAATATACAAAAATTATTTTCCTCTAGAATCATGCATGCATGTTTATTTTTATTAACATCTATGTACAAGCATTATATTTTTATAAATCTGATTTTTAATATTTCAGAAATTAGTATGTGTAAAAACTAATTTTAATAAGTGTTTTGGGCTTAATTTCCAGCCCAAACTTAATTAGAGATTACCCAAAATTAGGCCCAACCTCAACATCCATCTCCTTCCTTCTCCTTCTTTGTACGCACAAACCAGATGGCTCAGGAACAGAACGACGACGCTCAGCAGCCAGCGGTGGAGGGCAACAGTGGCGGTGCTCCGGCGGTCTCTAGGGCGGCGCGCTCGCGGGGCGTGGTCCAGCAGGGTGGTCCGACGAGCCATGTGGCCAAAACTAGGGTTTTGTGAATTTTTAGGGAGAAATCAGATTTTTAATGGGTAAAAATTCAGATTTTTGACAAAATAAAAATCTGGAAAATTGGCTTGAATTATGAACGAATTTTTGATGTAGAAGGAGAGGAAATTGCTTGTGTGAAATGGCAATGAAGTTTCAGCCTTTAAATAGGCAAATTTGTGAGCTCCCTTGATCCTCATCAATGGAGATTGACCAATGGTGAGAGAGGAGATTGATGACAATAGGTTGATTTTGTGTTAGTTTGTTGATGACAATGGGTGATGCAATGTCTTGGATGGTCTTAGAAGCAATTGAGAAGAGTGGAAATGTAATAACTGTTGTTTTTTAAGGATATTTTTGAATTTTTCTCGGATATCCTTTTAACCTCTTTGTTCGTTTTAACGCTTAATCCAATATTTTTGTTGGAATTTAAATCCTAGAAATTTTTTGGTGATATCCTAAAATCATAAAAAATGATTTTATGGATCGGTGTGAATTCTAGGATTTTTCAGCAAAAAAAGAATATTTATTGGATAAGCCGTCTTTTTAATTATGTACTGTAAAGGCTTTAAAATGCGAAACGGAAGACTTAAAAATTGAAGGTAGCAAGATAAAATCACTGAAAATTGGTTTTATTGGTCTACATAATTTACGGGACGTTTTGTATTTAGTAAGTTTTTCCATCCGAGGTACATAATTTTACCGCTTTAACGCGAGTCCCGTTCTGAGACGGGTTTTGATTTTTAAAAGCCGCTTTCTCTGCCTGCCTTAATAAGGAAGGAGTGAGAGAGATAGACACAAAAAAGGGGGGGCTCGAAATTGTTGGGAGTGCGAGAAGAATCAGGACGAGACGAACTAGGGAGAAAGAATTCATTTTTCAGCGCCGGCTACCTCTTCTCCTCCGCCTTCTCTGCCCGTCCACCACCCTCACCTCTGCCTCATCTTCTTCCTCTCTATGAGTGCTTGGGTGTTGCTGCAAGAGGAACCAGAGCCAGCGAGAATCATGGCGGAACGACAAGTCGGGAGAAAGAATTCATACCGCCGGCGTATCTTTGCATCGATGTATGTGACGTCGCCGGTGACCACCAGTCCCTCCGACCACCACCCACTGCGAGGGCTGCCTTCGGGCAATACTCAACCACCCCCGAGCTCAGGGATCGAGCCACTATCGAGCCAAACGAGCCATGGGCTCAAGTGAAGATAATTACGATCGAAATTAATTAGTGGGTTGGTTACAGAGCCACCGTAAGGGCCTTTTGGTTCCGCTTTGCTAATTAAATTTATGGTTTTTATAATCTTGACGTTGATACGGTCTCACAGGTTCAAACCGCTCGAGAAACGGACGTCAGGATCTTCAGTTATAGCGAATACAAGTTTTGACACCGATTGGTAGGTAAAGGACTTCGGATAATTACTCGGGATTCGTTGTTAATCCGTTTGATCCGATATTTGGTCACCTTTAAGAACCGTTACTAATGAACAATTTTCATTTAGAAAATTGTTTCAAAATTGAAGCGGATAATTAGTTATAATTTCGCCAAGATGGCTCCTTAAAGCATGATAACTAAGGGTTATTTATGAATCGATATTCGGAAATCAAATTGTTTATCGATTAGGAAGTTGTAGGAGTTGGATATACAACTAAGAAGTATTTCCGTGAGCTCGTTGTTGAGAAATCCTTTTTTTATAATTGACAGAAGGATGATAAAGATTACTGTTGAATTGCTTAGGACGTTGAGCACGCCTTCTAAGGCAAGTGGACGGTTCTCTCTTGCATTATTGATATTATTAAACGAGGAATTGAATCCCATTTAATATTTGTGTTGGGAACAACTTGTGTGCTCAATAAAATATTATAGGTTGTTATATTTGTTAGAAATAATGACCATGTTGTTTATTCAGTTTTGTGCTAGAACTAGATTTAGGTCCGTTATGTGTGACCTTGTATGTTGTCTCTCACTGAGATGTTGTTGTTGATTAAGGTAGTTTCAGGGAGGGAAATGTGGTTCCATATCCTCTCTTTAAAAAGATTACATTAGGAGGGGCCTAATCCTAATGGTGGGTCATGACTCTTCCCCTGCTCTTCGTGTGAGAGGGGTGATGCGCACTCTAGCTAAGTGCAATTGGTACGGTGCAGTGTTGACGACAGGGTAATAGGCCTCTCTGATCTCTACATCACCATATGCAAATGAAAGATCAAGGATAGCTTAAGTCTTGTGATCTTGGTACAGTGTAGATGACCATGGATGAAATACTCCGATGATCTCTACAATACCAAAATATTTCGGCAGTAGTTCGAGCCGATTATGAATCACCAACCTGTTTGTGAAAAGTTTTGAAAGTAATATAAGATAAGTGCGTTAGGCACATTAATATACCTGAATGGTTCGTCCAGTCGGAAAGGCATTCTCGATCCCGGTTATGAATGATTCTTAATCAAACTTTGATTAAGTCAATCTGATTAGTCGACGGAGGCTTTTCAAAATGTGATGTGATTAATATGAGTTCCCAACAATTGTTCATGTTTCGTAAAGGAACCACAAGTTGTGGTGTCCTATCTCTTATCATGCATGCCTCATTTTTATCCTCTATGGGACTGCTAACTGTTGGATCATCGACCGGTTGTTATTTGGATTACGATGCCAATATGTTTAGTCACTTCCATAGGAACCAGTCAATTTCTCCACTTGCGTAGTCTTTCATTAGACTAACCCGACCACTTTATTCAATTGCATGGTCGGCTGATGCCCACCGTTCTATACGACACATCAGGTATTTCTTGAAAGTTGATTTGAGAAGTGGATCAAGAAGTTGAAGAAAAGTTTCCAGAAGTTGTGTTTGAGCGAAGTTTATGGTTGGGCCGCTACAAAGCTAGTGTTGTTATAAGACTATTTGTATTTATTCCGATGTAACGTTTTCTTAAACTTTGTAAAGTTTGAGTTATCAAGTATGAAAGATTAAGTTCTTCTACGACATTTTGTGGTCTTTTATTTGCATACTTTTGTTTTAAATGAATCCAGCTTTTGGATTTTTTTTTAGTTTATTCAGTCAGTTTAAAGCCTTGGGTAGCTTCGGTTTAGTCTTAATCGAGGTTACTGGCGGTAATACCTCCAGGGTAGGAAGGGGGTGTTATAGGAAAGAAAAATTGAGCATGCATTGGATTGTCGTCAAATCAGTCAGGCACAAATATGACTCTTTGAAGAAGAAGAAGATTTAGAAGGGTTTATACTTAAAAGAGTTGTGTTTTGAGTAGATAAGTTACACTGGTCTAGCGGTTTTAGGAGTGTGTGTTTGTGATGAGAGGAGCGAGAGGTCTCGGGTTCGAGTCCCGACTCTAGACTCCTTTTTATTTGTTTTGCCTTGAATTATTTTTAGCCTTGTAACACTCCAATATTAATAAAATTCCGGAATTTATATCACTCCACTTTATTTGATTACTTTTACACTTTAATAATCCTTTATCATATTTTTGTAATTTATTGTGAAAATTATAAAAATAATTAAACTCTCTTTGTAAGAGAAACTATTTAAATAATTACCCGACTTGCTTAATATATTTAATTAAAATCTTAATTTTCATTGTAGTAAACTTTTATAATCTTTTATAACGTAATAAGAGATTATAAAGATTATTAAATTCTCTACTTTAGAGGAAAAAAAATTATTGGGATAATTACCCATTTTATTTTATTTAGAATTTAGCGGATATTACAATAGTACCCCCTTAAAAATTAGTTTCGTCTCCGAAACTAGGAAAGACTTAGGGAGGTACAACGTTAATACGGAAAGTTACTAACACTCACAACTGTGAGGAAACAACAAAGGGTCTAGTACCCCCTTAAAGAACATTTCGTTCTTTAGTTAAGATGATTGTACAAGTAGAAGAATCACTATTGTACCTATTTCTTAAGGAATCGTTACGTTAGTATTCCTTAGAAAGATTCCCACATTGAACTTATGTGGTTTAATGAAACAAGGGATAGGAATGAAAATCCAATTGGTCTTGCTAGCGAAGTAGGTGATAGAGCATATAGGGATAGGCTTTAGGGCATGTTTTTATTATTGTTTTATGCATTTTTAGCTAGGATTTCGTTCTAAGTTTTAGTTTAGGTTTTATTTTCGTTTAGTTCGGAATCTACGCGTCTTTGTGCATAATTGTAGGTCGGAAGGTGGAAGACGGTGGATGCAAGCTTAGGACGAGACCTCGGGATGCATAGGAAGTGTTGAAGTGAAGATCCGAGGCGGGATTATAAGAAAAGAATGAAGGGACCAAACCGCGTAGCCAAGTCAAGACCGCGCCGAGAAGGGCGAACTTACTGCGGCCAGAGCGCGGTCAAAACGGGCAGAGCGCGACCGCGCTCTTGGGAGGCACAAACCGCGCTCTGGCGCGACGACGCGGCAATGATTTGAGCTCCGTAATATCTTGTGGGTCGACTCTAGGATTGCTTTTGGATATTTTTAGACTTAATATAAATACTTTCTCTAGGTTTTATTGGGATTTTTATGCTATCTATTGCTGGTGTTCTAAGTTTTTGAGTTTGGAGACTTGTGGAGACAAAACCCTAGTTTTGCAATTGAAGATCAATTTGACTCTTGTACGTTTTATTTTTCTTCAATGACAATATCTAGCTAATTTTCTCATGTCCAACTAGTTAGTTGAAGTTGTATGCATGATTGTTTGTGAGATTTGAATTATTTTAGTTTGCCTTGACTAGATTGAATCTCTCCGTGCTTAATTGATTAAATTCGCTTAGGATTATTATAGATTGGCCACCTATTCTACTTCTAGGTTGAATTACAACTAGAATAACTAAATAGACGGTGGAATTTGATTATTCATGGATGAATCCTTTGATTAAACTTATAGACGGTGGAATAAGGTTAATCAAAGGCGGAGAATTTAGTCACAAGACTTCATGAATAGACGGTGGAATTCATGATTATTGTTTCTATTGAATGCTTTGAACTTAATTGCATGATCAACTTGACATAGAAGGTTTTCTAGGTTAATTGGTTAAAAGGTTGTTAAAGACGGTGTATATTAACAACCACTTTAAGCTTGAATTCATAAATTCACAATAGATTAGTCAAGGGAAATTGAAATAATGATAATCAAGGATCAAAACTCATGTATGCAATGGATACGAAACTGGTTGGGACGCTTCTCTCCATATTTGAATCTTACATCGTATTCACTTGCTTTGTTTAGTTAGTTTTAATAATTTAGATTTTAGTTTACAATCAAAAAATCCCCCTTTTTACTTTAGTAGCATTACTTAAATACGGATATTCCGAGTCTATGTGGGTTCGACCCTTACTTCCACTTTGCTAAGGTTAGGAAGTTAGGAATTTTCTTTGATAGTGCTTTTATAGCGACGTAAAAGTGCTCGTCAGTAGGCGGGGGGTCAAGCGATTTTATCCATTAGCTTGAGTCATACCTACCGAAGTTCTAGGTTGACCTTCCCAACATAAAAGTGGGACTGCTTATAGAATAAGCATCCTAATTGGAATGAGCACTTAAGTGCTTCTAGGAAGCGAGTACGAAAATGACTAATCTGTTCTATACTTATAGGATAGAGTCATTGCGAAAGAATTCTTTTAAGATGGATATATGATAACTGACGAGATGGAATCGAAGTTTGAATGTGAAAACCATACATTGGAAGAAGGATCTCGAATTACGGTTTCTAAGGAAGTTACTATTGGGATAGGTGGTGGTTATCTCACAAGAGGGAGTAACCATCTTTACGATGTCGTATTCGAATATGTTATACTATCAAGAAGTGGTTCGAGCGTCCTTCTATATTATATGTTTTAATTCTTATAAGAAGTAGTTGTTCTTAAACAATGTTGAATCCGAAGGAATAAGTGGTTTCATTCCACCAATGTGATCAGCATCGGGAAACTATTTCCAACATAATCCCTTAATATGCCTTCACAGGAACAAGACCTGAAATTCTACCTCAACCATGTAATCAAGATGGGAGATAGAAGTTCATCCTTATTCGCCACTATGAATCATATACAAAAGTAAATGTTTTAATTATTTAAACCTATTATATTAACTTTCCCAGTTTGACAATGCAAGACAATTGAAATTATTTCTCGCAGAGGTAGGAGTAATTCGCATAAGAAAAGATGGACTGACTTACGTAACCTATTAATCGAAACTAAGCGTTTGAAACAGTGCTTTCGTGAAGAAGGTACCAACGAACATCTTCAAGACGACTATGATAGCATAGTAGAGTTCAAAGTATAACACTTTGCGAAAGAAGATAGTTGATAATAATATTGGAATTATTCAACTATGCTTTGATTATAACCTACGGTATATGTCACAAGCACCCTTGTTTGGACATATTTAGATTACACGAGGAAGGATAAGCTACTCTATTCGCTCATTGCGTCTATCGTTGAACTTCTCCATGGCTTGGGGATTGAACTTATCCACTTATGACCGGATACCTTTGGGCTTAAGGGGAAACTTCATGTCGTGCGTAATGCAATAATTGGTTAAACTGCGTGGCCTTCTTCTTGACATACTTAGTCTTTTAACCTTTAGGGTCTAAGAGATCATCAACTATCTAATCTCTCATAAAATAAGAGAGGAATGATTCATAATTTAGTCTTAAACTTTTTCCCAACTCAGCATGACATGTTTTGCTTGATTATAATTCTCTTACTATTGGCTAACTCCTTTCCGATTTGTAGAGCGACAATATGCACCCTTTTTCTTCGGTGCAAGGAATACTTCTTTAATCTTTCCACTTAGGAGAACTAGTAGTAGTTGTGGTCAACTTTTTGTTCCTTCATTGACATCATCTTCTTTGACGTGAATGTCTTTAGTGTCCTTGCACAGCTAGTCCATTTACTTGAGGTGGAATATGGCGTCATATGCAATTCTATTTGCAGTTTGGTCAGTTCCAATTATGCTTGCTTCTTCCGGTGGAATAGAAGAGATTGCTTCTGGCATCACTTATATTGTTGGACTTCTTAATGCAATTTCTGTCACATCATCCAACAATATCAGCGTACTATGGTCCATTACCCGATGATTTCCTTGTTCTTTCTTTGGAAGATTTTGAACCATCATTCGTGCCCGAACTTGAATGCTATTCAGGGGAATTCTATTGTTGGTTCCTTGCGGTTTGGTCATTGGAGTTAAGAATCGACAAATTTTTCCTAAACAGTTGTTATTCATTAATGGCTAGAGTAGGTACTTGGGTTATTGAAGCAAAATTTAATGCTTTGTTGTACTACCTTCACAAGGTTGGTTCCAAAGTATACGCTCATTTAGGGAAGGGAAGATGGTTATAGTAAAGTGTAACGAACTAGGCAACCTAATTATGGAATCGACGGTTGGAAATAACATCGAAGATGGCCTAGGTAACTACTTCAAATGCGACGAATCGGGACATGTGTCCACAAACTATCTTAGAAATGAAGCAACCTTATGGCCTATTAGGCCTACTGGGGCAACTTAGAGAACTTACAATCCCTGTCCAAAAATCTTGGTCCTAACAACTTCCTTTCTAACTTTATCTTATCATCGGGTCGACTTATTAAAATGGTGGAGAAGAATGTTCATGATGTGGCTTTCTCATTCATGATAGTCTTATTATGGTTGGTTTGTTCGGCTGACAACCATTAGATATCGTATCAAGATTCCATATGTTGACTGAGAAAGTCACTACTACTTGTAGGTAATTCAGATTATTATATTCTTCATTTGTCGGAATTCTCGACCACTCATTTATCGTTAGACCATTGTTTGTCCCCTCACATACCTCTCGATAATCTGTTTCAGATCGGAATAGATGGAGACGGTTAGATCCATAGTTGACTAAGCCTTCCTTGGTGTCTTCCTTGGAAATTTTTATCTTCCCATGAGTCACTGCCTCAGTAAGTTTGGCTCTATGGAACATAAGAATTACCTTTAGTTGGCATAATTTCTTCTAATTCCAATATAATGCGCATGAACTTGTTTTCCGTTACAACCATTTTATGTAAATGGCTAACGATCGAGGTTCATATAGAATATCCGTAATTCTATATTTGAAGGAGGATATAGTTAAAAGAAGTTTTGCAATTTAAACATAAAATTTTTATTTTAAACATATTTATATTCTTAAAGAATTAAGATGGTTTTAGAGCATATATTAAAAGTTCATTTTGTAATTGACTTTAAATTTAAAGAGAAACTTTTAAAGTTAAAAATTTCTTTCCTAACCAATATATCATAATTCTAAACTATGGAAGGAGAGTTTAAAGATTTTTAATTGTACAATTTATATATCGGGTTTCGAGGAGATAAATTCCTCGTACTATCGTTAAAGAAAATCCTTTAAATTTTAATCCTTTGATTATAGGGAAAAAATTGGTGAACTTATTTTTAAAATAAAGTTTATAGATAAGAAGTTGGTATGTTAACACTTTACTAGAACTTGGTTTTTAAAACTCTAGAATAAGACTTTGTAAATAAAACGATTCCGGCTCTAGGAACTTATCGCCTTAGGATTTCTACTTATAAGTTGCTCTTATATGAGTTTAGGCTTTAAACTTTCAGCGGAAATATCTAACTTAGCAATTTCCTTAAAAGTACATGTTACTTGAGTTTTGGAGTATTTATTCAGATATTTCAAGTTGAAATTTCCTTTCAGGAAAAGAATTTGAATCCTAGGTTTAATCTTTTTAGGGAAAAGTTTTAACAAAAATTGGTCGGTTTGAAAACAAAACTTTCGGTTTAAAACTTTTGATTTCGAAAACTTTTAATTTTGAAAATGTTCGATTTTGAAAATAAAACGTTATTGGCTGACGAACCCGCTTTGGGTTTGGACCATTGATGGTAGATGGGTTTCTTATTTGATCAAATGCTTGGAGATGGGATGACACTCCTTGAGTCCAATTAGCCCATTCATACATTTGATAGACCATTGGAGTTTGTCTGGATTGGTCATGAAGTGAATTATCAACTCCTTTCTCGAGGTATTCTTCTTCGGGTTTCTCCTCCTCGAGATTCACCTTTGGTGCATTTTCATACATTTCTTCTCGTAGTACTAGCTCGGGTTATCCTCGGGGTTTCCATATGGAAAAAGCGGCCATTGAGAAAAGCCTCATCAAGCTCTCAAACGGCTTTTATAGCTTCGTCCCTGATTCGGGTTGGACTTCTAGTGAGTACCGTTTTTGTAGAGGAGAGATAGACGTTTATATAGAATATCCTTTGATTCTATGCGACGAAGATATTGGAAGGAAGTTTTAAGGCATTCTCGGATATAAAGTTTAGACATAAAATATTAAACTTAAGACTTTTTCATTTTCTTGGTCCTATTTAGAAAGGTCTCGAATTTCTTTGAACATAAGAAATTCTAGAAATAAATTCTTAAGATGAAAGTTTTAAGTTTAAAGGAAAATTCTTAACTAAGATGTTTAAGTTAGAAAGTTGACACAATTAAGTTTCCTATAGGATATAAAAAGGAACTTTCCATAAGTAGAAGTTTCGGATTACGGAAGTAAAACTTAGGTTTTAAAAGTTCTCGGGTTTTGAAAGTTTTCGGTTTTGAAAATAAGACGTTCGGCTCTGATACCATAATTGTAACACCCCTATTTTAGAACATTGGGTATTACCGCCAGTGACCTCGGATTTTACCGTCCAAAGTCACCCAAGGCTTTTAGAATGATATTGAACACTTAAAATGCGGAATTTGACATAATTTATACAATAAGAAGGATGCTCTCGAAATAGACTTTGTTCTTTAATTGAAGATGAAATTGACTAAAAGCGGAATTTTATTTATTGATGAAGACTTTCGTTCATTACATTGAGAGTCATTTTACAAATGTAGCAGTGGAAAGTAAAGCCCATTTAGAAAGGGTTTAAAAGACGTAATTAAAAATACAAGTATGTTTTCCCAAGACAACTCATGTGATGATGATTTGCTTGGTTTTAAAAAGGGAAGAACCGGTGCACTATCTTCAGAATGCCTCGCTCTTATTAGAATTCCTTCCTTCCTTCAACGTCGTCTTGCCTTGACCTTCGATTCTCGCCTAACGCTTCTCGAACCTTCTAGACATTATTTAAATTATTAAATATTCATTTAACTTAAAGCTAAAATTAATTTAGAACTTTTTTATTTGCTTAAGGTCATAAAATATCTTCTTAATATTAGTAAGTAATTCTTTTATTTTTCAAGGCATGCAAGTTGATTAAAGTTCATTAAAATATACTTTCCATATTTATTTTTCAAATTGATTATAAAAAAAATCATTCTCGCGATATAGAAAGTCCATAATGGCTTTATTATACTATATCATTAGTCTTCCTTCCATATATCTTTTTATTCCATATTTTAATCATATAATATATTTTATGACTAACATATCTTATCAACATAATTGTAAGTTCATAATATGCTCTTTAAAATGATATGCAACCCCTTTTTATATTATAAAAAGTCTTAAGATAATATTTTTCCAACAATTTGTTCTAGATCTTTTATTTATATAGTAAGCTTCAAATAATGTACACATAATATTTATGATTGGGGATCAAATGAGAACATATCTTATCCTAAGAAATGAGAACAAATGTGGAGCGTTGGATTTTAGGAATCAATGGTGTAGATGGGCGTTTTATTAATGGGTTTTTTTAACCAGAAGGGTAAAATCGTCATTTGCCCTCAAAAGAGAACCCTCCTTCTCCCTTTTTCTTACGATCGGGATCTCACTGAAAGGTTGGAAGCTAGATCGTCGGCGCTCCATAGAGTCGGGGGAACCAAATTCTCTTGGAAAGTCAGAGTTAATCTCACCGACTGATCTTCGCACGAGCACTTCTTCGTCGGTGATTGGCTATGTTTGTACTCTTTCGATCGAACTCCTCAATTTCTCGATTTTGTGTCAAGTTTACAATTTCAATGTTCTGATTCAAAAGATAAATAAACACTGAACTCTTATTTAGGTTTACAATTGGGATTTTGTGCTAGATTTCGGATTCGACATGCGGAATTACATCGTTTTGGAGGTGAATTGGACGAGATACAATGACTGTGTGGATGCAGGGTTCATCAGGAACGTCACTAGGGGAGGATGTGACGTCTTCAACTTGAAGGATCCGAGGCCCTATTTTTCATCTCCGACCATGGTTTCTGCTTGCAAGGCGTCATGGTCGCCGTCAATGTCCGATTTGGAGCACTAGATATTCCCTCGGCTTGTTCTAAGCTCAGTTGATGTTCCTTCGTTTGGTAGTGGGTGCACTTGATGTTCCTTCGTTGGGTATTGGGTGGTTGTAAAGCCTCAGTCTGCCTTAATATGATAAAAGTGGACTGAGCTTGATTGAGTGTGTTGGTTAGGTTCAGCTTGATTAAGTGGATCAAGCTTGATATTATCATAAAAGAACCAAACTTATATTATAACCAATCAATCATGCTAGCTTTGGAGGTTTATCAGTAAGTGTTAATTAGTATCAACTCTGGGTCTTTATGTGTGGCACATATTTAGGCTATAAGTCGAAAAAGTGTGAAATTCTTTGAGTTTTGGGTGGTTTGATTTACAAGTCTACTGAGTTATGAGCTCTCTGATTCCAAATTTGGGTCATTTTTTGTGTTTCAAGTTATTTTAGGTTGGTTATTTTCTTCTTTTTTTTAATATTTGGGTTACAGCAAAAAGTGCTCAACTCTAACCCTCTAAGGTCTTGAATCAGGTGGGTCAAGCTCCAAGCATGATCACTCTTGTGGGATATATATTTATATTTTCATGTTTAGAAAAAATTTCTATATCACTTGTTATCATGCTATGTGTTAGTTCTGGAATTGTTTGGCTATGTAAAATTCAGACTTGGATAATTAGAGGCGGTATATAAAATGTGTGTGTGAAGGTTAACATCAGTCCTCAACTGATGAGGGTGATTTTTTTATGCAGATAAGTGCTTGGAAATTTAATAATTTTTTCAAGAACAATTTTGTTTGGAAGCAAATGATCTGTTTGAGCTATTGAAGAAAATTCTCCTGACTTCCAAATGTTGGATGAATACTTCAATAACTATGATGCAGAAAATGATATTGTTCAATATCTGGACTTTGATTCATCTGACATGCTGGATCTCGATAACATTCTATATGATCAAGCATTACTCACTGATCATGTAGCAATTTGTGCTGGAACTTCTCAATTCTCATAGGTAGGAGCACTTGATGTTTGATTTGGATTTTGTCAACTTCTACTAATGTACGATTGCATTCAAGGATGGATTTTAGTGCTGGTATTGATGAAATAATGAAATGAGATCTATAGAGAAGTACTGAACCGTTATATTTCTTATCTCTTGCAAGGAAGCAAGAGGATAAGTTGGTTAAACTTGTGAACCAACAAGACACCTATTATGAACCTAAGCATTCAAAATCATGAACCAATAAAACAACTATTATGAACCTAAAGTCATGACGCTTATAATGAATTGTATTATACAAAGTTATGAACCGACGAGACACATATTATGAACCTAAGTATTCAAAATCATGAACCAATAAAATAACAATTATGAACCTAAAGTCATGACGCTTATAATGAACTGTATTATACAACGTTATGAACCAACGAGACAACTATTATGAACCTAAGTTTACAAAACCATGAACCAAAAGAGCGGTTGATATTTTAAATTATATGTTATGAACCACTAAACCATGATTTGTATAGATTAGACAATTTTATTGTGTTATTTAATTGATTATCTTGTCATTCCACTAATTTTGTTTGTGATTTGACCATTGTTAGAATCCAAGTCGAGTTTGATTATATGGATTTCATACATATGAACCGTCACTTATATTTACATGAACCGTTACTTGTATTTTCATGAACCGCAAATTAAGATCCAATTTTAGTTTTCTTTTTTGGGTTTTTTTACTTTGAGTTATATGAATTTGTGCATATTTTTGTGTTTTAATATATGTTTTCATTTATTTGAAGCTTCAACATTTTGTCAAATGATGCAAGAAAGCAAAACCTTCTTCCTCTTACTTATTTAGGTCTTTTTGGTTGAATTTATGAGTGCACACCAAGTGTTTGATAAATTGCTAGTTCAATAGAAGCTATTATAGAATAAACTTTGTTGATTTTACTCAAACATATGAATTTTATGTATGTTTTGCATTACAATTTTATTTTATTTTATTGAAAATAAAGGATAATGGTAAATGGTCATCTAATAGTATGACTTAAAAGATATGCGTATAAAAACATGAACCGAAATTACACCTAATATGACTTAAAAGACATGAACTGTAAGATGAACTATTATGAAGCCGAACTTAAAAAATCATGAATCGAAAGAAGAGTTATAATGAACCAAAATATATAAAGTGTTTAAAGAATTAGCCTAATGTGAGATTTGAACTCACATCTATGTACACATGCACATTACTCTACCATTTGAGCTAATAGGCTTTTAAAGTGATAAATGAACTTGACCAAATAACAAGATGCAAGTCTAATAATACCTTATTATTCAATAGCATGAACCATATTATAAAATAGCATGAACCTTATTAAGCAATAGCATGAACCTAGGCCATTAAATAATACAATAGCATGAACCTTTCCAAACAAACACCCTAAAAATCAGAAAGTGGATAATATCATCGAAAACTAGATGTTTAAAATGGAGAAAACATTCATCATGGTAGAATAACCAAATCCAAATCTCTCTAAAAAAACAAATCCAAATCGATTTTACATTTTCGTTTGCTTACTTGTCAACCATGTGGAATCAAGAGTACATAACAAGAGAAAACCAATGCACTGGGAGATAAACAGTTCATTCAATTAAAATACAGTTCAATCCAGTTTAAAATTTGCAAAACCAAATTCAAGACCTAATCATGAAAAAAAAAACTAATCATGATCACATCACTAGATTCAAGTAGTGGAGGTCATGGAGCCATGCCTAATTTCAGTCAACCGGTACACTGAATTGCTCTAAACCAAATTTCAGTAAGAATTAACAAATGAGGAGCAAACAAATGATGAAAGAACAAGATTTGCCCTAATTAAAGGATCAAAATGCCTCTCTACCACCAGCAATTCAGGATGTTTTTAACCAGACGAAGAAGACGAGCCATTTGCAGCAAGCAAATGAACACGGTGAAAATGGGCCCCGCCATCAGCAGCAGCGACTGCAATTGTTCCATTAGTTCCGCCATTGTTGTTGTTGTTGGTGGTGGTGGTGGTGGTCTGTCTCCTGCCATCCCCAAGCGTGTTCTTGTTGTTGTGCAACCAGACTTTGAGAACTTCCTTCCCAACTCCGATCTCGGTGCAGAATTCCTCCACCACCGCCTTATCCATCTTTTGCATCTTCCACCCCAACCTGTCCGCGAAATCGTACATCTTATCCTTCTGATTCTCTGACGAGGTGGAGAAGATACGCCGTCCGTCACTCCATCCTGATTCTCTGTACGTTCTTTCCTAGGGTTGCTTGAAAGGGATAAGTGTTTAGGGAGAAGGAAGGGTATTTTTGGAACATTCTTTTTTTTTCTAAATTACATTCCGTGTCCTTTATTGATGGATTAGCTTTTTTTTGGTTTAATCTCATCCGTACATGCTCTTGATCCAACACTCTAAATTTGATCTTAGTTCTCACCCTAAGAAATGTTCTCATCAGAACCCTCCTCTAATATTTATATTACTCTTTCCAATTATATAAAACTAATATTTTAATCCCATGATTTTATTTGACAATTTTTCCATGTCTTTCATATTCTACTTGTTTATATAAAAGCACATGCAAATTATTTATTTAATTCATTTAATCCCATACTTGTTCTTATTAAAATACTTTATTCATAATATCTTACTACTATTATTCCAAAACATATAATAGGATTTAAGACATGCAAATCTATTTTCCTTTTTCATAGAGCTAAGTTTTATTAAATCACATTATCTTACTATTCTTTTTATTTTAGAACAAAAATATACCCACGTTAATCTTATTTTTAAAAATAATAAATTTCATTCTTAAAAATCATTATTATAATCATTACAATTTATTAGGATTTATTTTATTAATATAAAAAAATTATTTTCCTCTAGAATCATGCATGCATGTTTATTTTTATTAACAGCTATGTACAAGCATTATATTTTTATAAATCTGATTTTTAATATTTCAGAAATTAGTATGTATAAAAACTAATTTAATAAGTGTTTTGGGCTTAATTTCCAGCCCAAACTTAATTAGAGATTACCCAAAATTAGGCCCAACCTCAACATCCATCTCCTTCCTTCTCCTTCTCTGTACGCACAAACCAGATGGCTCAGGAACAGAACGACGACGCTCAGCAGCCATCGGTGGAGGGCGACAGTGGCGGTGCTCCGGCGGTCTCCAAGGCGGTGTGCTCGTTGGGCATGGTCCGGCAGGGTGGTCCGGCGAGCCATGTGGCCAAAACTAGGGTTTTGTGAATTTTTAGGGAGAAATCAGATTTTTAATGGGTAAAAATTCAGATTTTTGACAAAATCAAAATCTGGAAATTTGCTTGAATTATGAACGAATTTTTTATGTAGAAAAAGAGGAAATTGCTTGTGTGAAATTGCAATGAAGTTTCAGCCTTTAAATAAGCAAATTTGTGAGCTCCCTTGATCCTCATCAATGGAGATTGACCAATGGTGAGAGAGGAGATTGATGGCAATAGGTTGATTTTGTGTTGGTTTGTTGATGACAATGGGTGATGCAATGTCTTGGATGGTCTTAGAAGCAATTGAAAAGAGTGGAAAGAAAAATTGAGCATGCACTGGACTGTCGTCAAATCAGTCAGGCACAAATTTGACTCTTTGAAGAAGAAGAAGATTTAGAAGGGTTTATACTTAAAAGAGTTGTGTTTTGAGTAGATTAGTTACACTGGTCCAGCGGTTTGAGGAGTGTGTGTTTGTGATGAGTGGAGCGAGAGGTCTCGGGTTCGAGTCCCGGCTCTAAACTCCTTTTTATTTGTTTTGCCTTGAATTATTCTTAGCCTTGTAACATTCCAATATTAATAAAATTTCGGAATTTATATCACTCCACTTTATTTGATTACTTTTACACTTTAATAATCCTTTATCATATTTTTTTAATTTATTGTGAAAATTATAAAAATATTAAACTATCTTTTTAAGAGAATCTATTTAAATAATTACCCGACTTGCTTAATACATTTAATTGAAATCTTAATTTTCATTGTAGTAAACTTTTATAATCTTTTATAATGTAATAAGAGATTATAAAGATTATTAAATTCTCTACTTTAGAGAAAAAAAATTATTGGGATAATTACCCATTTTATTTTATTTAGAATTTAGCGGATATTACAGTAAGGCGGTCGATGTCGCAGATCTAGAGAAGTAAAGAGAACATTTGTTCAAATAATGAGGAAGATAATTTCTAAAATTCTCAATACTGATGTATCCTTTAAGCATTTTCGTATATATATATAGGTTTAGTATCTAGAGAAACCACTATTTATAGAGAAACTAGAGCCGAAAGGATTGCCATTAGATCTGTTGTTTTTAACGGACGAGATTAAATAAAAAAAGGTGCACAAAATCAAATATACATGTGATACACTGGATTAAATCTACATCTCGTTTTTTATGAAATTTGATATGCTAATTTCTCTCTCCATATCTCAAATATTCTAAAACCCAATTTTCATTTCAATCTTCTCCCAGATCTCACATTTTCAATCTCTTCTTCGTGTTCGGTGGTTCAGATGTAGATGCCCCACCGACCACATCGACGCCGGATGCGCCACCGCCACCAGCGACGCCAGATGCGAGATCTCTTCGGCCAGTCCTACAGTACAACGAGGGACTATAAATTAATGAGGAACCTTCCGTTTAAAAAAAGTTTATGAGATCCTGTAAGTTTTATAGTTTAATTTTATTAGGATCAGTTGTTTGGAAGAGTGCATTTATAGTTCCAATCGGTTTAAGCAATTGTTAATATGTTCTTTTGATTTACACGGATTAGGTTTTGAGTTCTCGTTGTGTAAATGGATTATTGTGATGGGATAGATTAGCCAACAAAATGGATTAATTAGTAAGTTTTTGGGGGGTTTAATTGATTTTTTTAGTTGGGTTTAGATTAGAGAATATAACTGTATATTCAAATTGACGGGTGTTTTTAATGCATTGATTTGATATTCATAATATGCAAATGTAAATTTGTAGGTTGTGGATTGTGTGAAAGCTTCATATTGTGTGGATGATTCAATTTTTACTTAATGTAACTCAACTTGCTTAAACATCAATGCGGAGTGTTATTGGAAAAATACCGCTTGATAGAAATTGTCGAAATAAATCATTGAAATTCAAATATATTATACACATGTTCGAGGTTGTGGACTTAATATTCAGATATTTTTTACACATGTTCGAGAATTATTCATATATATATTGTGTACACAGGTTCGAGATTTTCTGTACACATGTTCTTAATTGTAAAGTTAATATTCATATATATTGTGTACATGTTCGAGATTTTGTATTTAATATTCATATATATAATGTATACAAATTCGAGTTTGTTTGTACACATGTTCAAAACTCTGAAGTTAATATTCAGACATATTGTGTATGTTCGCCATTGTTATTGTTTGATGAGTTATCCTGAACTGTCAAGTTAATATTCAGATATTTTGTATACATGTTCAATATTATGTACTTAATATTCACATATATTACATACATATTCGAGTTCTTTATACACATGTTCAAAATTGTGAAGTGAATATTCAGATATATTATGTATATGTTCGAGATTTTGTACTTAATCTTCATATATATTGTATAAAGATTCGAGTTCATTTGTACACGTGTTCAAAATTGTGACATTAATGTTCAAATATATTGTGTACATATTCCAGATTTTGTACTTAATATTCATATATATTGTATATATATTCGAGATTTTGTACTTAATGTTCATATATAGTGTAAAACATGTTCGAGATTATATACTTAATATTCGATTCCATACGTTTGTTGTTCAAGATTTACACTCAAATATTCATATATAATTACAATTATATATATCACTCCTACAATGGCATATTCGAAAATGTGTTATTAATATTCATTTACACATATTGGTTTGTTTGATATTTAAACTAACATATTCAAATATAAACACATTACGACTACAAAGTAGGTTGTATATTCAAACCACAACAAATTCGAATAATTTTTAAACAATATTCAAACTATATTGAAACATATTCAACCACATACAAGATAATTATGCCAACAATAATTATTCAAATTTTGAATTTGAATTTTACGCAATATAGAAAATGGAACACATGTTCAAAACTGTGAAGTTAATATTCAAATATATTATGCACATGTTCAAGGTTTTGTACTACAACGGTATATTCGAGAACTTAATATTCGTTTACACATGTTGGTAGGTTCAATATCTAAACTAACATATTCAGATATAATCACACGACTACTACAACAACACATCCAAAATCAGCAATTTTTAAGGAAATTAGAATTGCTACAATTATTTTATCCGTTTAATTTTTTTCCATATCTCTACCATTACGCCAACTTCCATAAATATTTTTTTTTTATTTTTTAACAAAATCAGAATCCCTACAATTTAGGAGCTTCCATATTTATAATTGCTAGATGCATATTTAAGTGTATTTTGCCCATAATTGTTAAGATATACCATCATTATTAGCCATCGATTAAATCAAATCCAACGACTCTGATAACGACTTTCGTTTCACAATTTGCGTTTCTCTGGAGCCCTCCCCTATATATATATATACGAAAGTGGGAAAGAATAGGAGCTCTTGGATCATAAATTTTTAACGGATCAGATTAAATAAAAAAAGGGTGCATTATTGTGTTATAGATGCATTGTACCATATTTTCTCCATTTAGAGAAATTTTAGGGATTGAATATCACAAATTAAATCTCTTTCTCTCTCTCTTATATTATGTAATCATAACAGGCCAAATATAGTTTCTTTTCACAAAACATGAACGAATGAAACTAGAGATTTCCGCCATTGAAGACGATGTTTAGCAACTAGAGAATTTTATGTCTCCTCCACAACGAGATTCAATACAATCTCAATCGTTTCTCGACCCACTTTCAAGCCTCTCGATTTTTAGTCTTGCAAAGCTCTAGTAAGCTCTAGTAAGCCTCTCGATTTAGTAACATTGCAATCATCTTCATTTTATGATGATATTCATCTATAAAATGTAATTGTATGATGATATTCATCTTCATTTTAATATATATATTCAATAAAAACAGATGTATTCATTTTAAAAATTATAATGAGATTGTACAACTATTAATTTTTAATCCTATTCACCGTAACACAAGTATATATTCATTGTTTATCACGATGATATTCACGGTAACACAAGTATATATTCATTATTTATAACGATGATATTCACTCGACAGACTGCAATGATGCATATTCATTGTTCATCACGTTGGTATTCGATCATCTGACAAGTTACGAGAGTAGTGATGAAAAATCACGTCAATATCAATTAATTTTAAAATAGAATCTAAACAATATTAAAAATACGGAGTATCATTTGTTTTTATTTTAAAAATAGGAGAGAGAATTAATATTCACAAAAGATTTTAGATTTTCTACGTGATTTGATTGATTTGATTGATTGATATTAATTCTTTCCTTTTTTTTAAATAAGTTGTTTGCTACTTTTAAGGAATATGGGTTTATTTTGGCAAATGAAATCTACTATAGTAATATTCAACCCATTTCAATTAAAATGGAACATCAAATATGACCATTAATTCATTCTAATCCAACTCACTTTATTCACCCTCACTTTTTACTATAAAATCCTTTCTACCGGAACCTCTCCCTATATATATATATATATATAGAGAGAGAGAGAGAGAGAGAGAGAGAGAGGTTCTATAGAGAACACTTAAATATGAGAGAACAAGAGAACACATATAGGCCATTGGATGGGATTCGATTGGATGGCGTAGATTAAATCTTGAATTTGGCCAAATTTCAAACAATAAATCATGTCCTTAATTATAGGAACAATAAAAGAATTTTCGGATTTATTGAAAAATCATAAAAGGAAGGTGGGTTATGGGGGTGGTTATATACATGATTACATTACTTTCCATTGAATTTGACCCAATTTTTGGATTTTTTAAAAATCTCGAATTTGATCCAATTGATTACATTAATTTCCATTTTTATTTCAAAAAATTATAAAATTCCGTAATTATAAGAATTTAACAATTAAATTTAAATCCGATGCTAAATCTAACAAAATTGTATACAAGAAAACAAACGGGTATATACATGATTCTTAATTGTTATATACAATTGCTCATGACCTGATTCATAATTGTATACGAAACCAGTTGCTCATATACAAGATTTTAATTGTTATATACATGATATTATAATGATCATACAATCCTCTTTTATTGATTCTATTCAAATTTTGAATGTATACATAAGCACGTAAAAGTATATACAAGAACATGATTCTTATATTCATGATACTAGTGTATTGGTATTTTCACGGGAAATTATGAATTGCATTCATGACTTTAAATGTGTATACATAAGTAAAAAGGGAGTCTAACTAATATTAAAAATAATAATAACCGATGAAACCTCCACCCTCGATTAACTACGGCCTACCGGAGAATTTAATATGGTATTAAAGCGCATGCTTGGTCCTAGGGTCGTTTCTTGGTAGGCTAGCCGGCCTTAAGGGTCGTTTCTTGGTAGGCTAGCCGAGCTTAAGGTGGATTCAAATTAGGGTAAAGTGTTCATTCGATTTAGGGCTAGTCACCCTTAAAAGCTTGTCAAGTGCTAGCTAAATTATCCTAGTTACACTTGAGGAGATGTGTAGAGAGGTTGCGATTGGGAGTTCCAACCCATATCGAGAAACAACAAAGAAAAATAAGGTAAAATCCCTCCCCTTTAGCTTTAATTTTTGGATAGAAGGGTTTGCTATAGTTCTTTTTAAAAAGCATCGATTAAGGGTTTGCTATAGTTCTTTTTAAAAATCATATTTTTGATATAAAGCATACTTTTTTGTCTTGAAGTACGTGTTGCTTTTAAGTACTCACTTCGTCCCATAAAGCTTGTCAAATATTCCTCTTTGGGCGTCCCAAAAAGTTTGTCCATCTTTTTAACTTTCTTTTTATATCAATACTTTTATTACAATCATACCCTTCTTCAACCTCATCTTTTACCCATCCCCTCCAATTTTTTCATCTCCATTATCTTCCTTTAATTTTTATCTCCATTAAAATCCATAATCTCTTCAGAACTCTTTCGATCTCTCTCTAGTACTCTTCACTCCAAAACCCTAAATCATTATAGTCCCCAAATCTTGAGTTATCTAATTTGTTTGTTGTCTTTTGGACATCTAAGAGAGATATCTACATTGAGATGAATTCTGATAGCATGAATCATGGTGTTGATGGTCCCCTGGCATCTTGTGATTCTAGTTCCCATGATTTCTCTAATTATCCAACGTGTGAGAGGGGTGATTTATGCGACGAAAACCATTCCTATAGTCCCCAGATCTCTAAAGAGTCTGTTGAGGGCATCTTTCAACATGTAGATCTCGAATCCCATGAGGAGGATCATCCTCCAAAGTCTCTTGAAATTGATTTTGAGTTGGTTGTTGATGATGGTTCCGAGTCCCTTGAGGGATGTGTAGCCTCCGATTCCGAGTCGGATGAGTAGCTAGGTCTTCTTTCCCTGCATGTTGTTCAATTCTTGAATGGATTTTATTGTTGCCTTTAAATTTGTGTACTTGGTGCAAATTGTTGGACATGTGTGTGACTGATGTTGCTTGTTGTGTAGCTTGCACATTTGTAGTCCCCTTTCACTGCATGTTATTCAACCCTTTAAATCTGATGTTGCTTGTTTTTAGCTTGCTAATTCCCCTTTCACACCATGTTATTCAACCCTTTCAATTTTGTTGATGATGTTAATTTCTGTATGTGTGGGATTAATTGAGGCCTTTGTTGATGTTCAATAGTGTATATATCCATGTATGGATGTAGTTTTTGTGATGTTATGTTAAATTGTGACTGAGGCCTTTGTAGTTTCTACATGAATGTTCAATTGTGTACATCTTTCAACATGTATGAATGATGTTATGTGAATGAATTTAGTTTTTGTGATGCAATTATAGACGCATGAGATGCAATTATGGAATGATTTTTTTTTGCTTTTAATCAATGATGATGTGAATTGAGATGCAATTTCTATAGTCCATTGGCATTGACATGCAATAGAAAATAAGTTTTACATAAGTTGAATGTGGCCTATGTATGTCAAGGCTTAGTGGATGGGATTGTGTCTATGATGGATATCGGGACATCTGAGATTTTTTCTTTCTTTTAATCAACGATGAAGTAAAATGAAATATGAGATGCAAATTCTATACACCCACTAACCTTCACATACAGTAGGAAACCAGTCATTTGTTTGGCTGAATGAGGCCTTTCGTATGTTAAGGTTTAGTGGAAGGAGTTGTGACTATGATAGATATGAGGACATTTGAGATTTGCTTCTTTTTCATTTCTCTGTACATTTCAGTATATGACATCAAATTGAAATCATCTTGTTCATCAACGTCCCAAAAGTGAATACATTTTAGATATTCATTTACGCAAAAGTTAGTTATTTACCCAAAAGTTGACACATTTCACATAATGTCCCTAAATATAATGTCTGTCTTCTATTGCATCTTCTTAACTATCTTGCTCCTCATTGGTTGGTTCAGTTCCCTAAGTTTGTTGATCTTCATGTTGAGTTGCTTGTTCTGCTTGTGGTCCTTGTGCAATTATATGAACAATGTTCCATGCTTGAATAACAACCCACATTGGTGCTTGTATTTCCCTTGGTTAATCGCCTTGAGCTACTAATTTTTCTTGTTCTCATGTGGCAAGTCATAATCATTGCTTCCTTTCACTTTTATTACTTCATTCATTACATATTGCAATGACATTCAAACATTACCTAGATTTTTGAGGTCTAGCTCATAGAAAGCTTCATGTACAACATCCAACATGGCATCAATATTCTTAGGCATTTTTTGTGCATCAAAGATTGAATGCTTCTAAAAAAAACCTAGATCTAATATATTCAAATCGGAACTATTGGGTGGTTGTTGAGTTAAAATGAAAGTGAAACCATTTTGTTGATATACCTGCTGCCATTTTGCCTCATCTTGAGATATGTGCCTTTGCATTATCTTGTTGTATAAATATGAATTTGTGAGCTCCTCCTTCATGTGGCCACTTTGCCTATATAGCTAGAATAATCTGGTTTATAAGCATGTTCCTTGTCACTTTTTGGTTGATTGACTCAATGAGTTTTGTAACAATAGCCCCCTTGTCTATGTTTTTTTATTTCCTCTTTGTTGCTTCTTGATAAGTGAATGAAAATATACTTATTTTGCCATCAAAAGTACATTGTCCCACTGAATAAAATCTTGGCCTTGCTACAACAGATGTGACACTACACCATTTTGTAGATTTACCAACCATATTTTAGCAACCACATAATATGGTCGCTAATTCGCGACCATGTGGTCGCTAATGCAAAAAATTAAAAAAAAACATTTTGCATCCACGTGGTTGCCAATTTAGCGACCACTTAACACATGGTCGCTAAATACTCACGAGAAATTTTTGGCGCCACGATTTAGCGACCACGTGGTCGCTAAATCTTGGTGCCAAACTCTAAAATATTCTACCGTGCAGTTGGCGACCACGTGGTCACTAAGTGCTTCTTCGCGATAAAATTGCCGCCAATTTAGTGTTCATGTGGTCGCCATAAAATTCCTATATATAAACCGCACGTCCTCATTCATTTTTAAACAAAAATACCCATAAAACATTTCATAGGAGGAGAAGATTTCCATCGGATTTTTCTCGCATTTCATAGGAGGAGAAGGTTTCCGTCGAATTTTGCCAGCATTTCATATGAGGTGAAGGTTTCCGTCGGATCTAGGCGGGGGTGGATGGGGGCGTCTGTCCCCACATCCGGCTAGAAGAGCGGCGAATTTACACGAGAACATCTAGGAGTAAATAAAATTTTCGGAATTTTGCGCCCACAAGATGGCCCGAGGCATGACAAAAGTGTAGGTGAGTGGTGGAAGGCGGGGAGGAAAGATGTCTTAAGAACTATGTTGGGAGCTCTTTGTGAATCCCACATTGGAAAGTTTGGAGATAAACAACCTAGTATATAAGTTTATAAGTCACTCATCCAATTACTAAATTGGTTTTGGAATGGAACCCCATTAGACCATAACAACCTACTATATACGTTTATAAGTCACTCCTCATATTACTTAATTGGTATTGGAATGTAACCCCATTAGACCATAACAACCTAGTATATAAGTTTATAAGTCACTCCTCATATAAGTAAATTGGTTTTTGGAATGGAACCCCATTAGACCATTATGCTAGAAAAAATGGTAAAGTTGAGAGAGATATAAACAAGCTAGTATATACCACCTATTACAAATTAGTTTAGTTAATAGTGAATTTTTTTGATAGTTTGATTTTGAACTAGTTTGATTTGTCCGAGGTTAATTCTTGTGTACAAGCTCTATATATCAAACTATTAATCTCTTCAAAGTCTGGCTCCACTTTCGGACAATCCTAGATTCGCCCATTCCTGGCAAGAACGAAGATCAAGATCGGAAGCCGACTTCAAAGCTTGAGGGGCAGCATTGTCAACGACGGATTAAAACGGAGGAAGAGGCTCAGGATCGCACGGCTGAACAAAAGGAATTGTCTCGATCTCAGGTTCAGAGCAACGAGGGCATACCTTTCAAACGATAGAAATTCAAGAAGCAGAAGAAATTAATTAATACTGGATAATCAGGTGAAATGAACAAAAGAATAAAGTACAGGAATGTTGCAAAAGAAATTGATGAGGTTCCTATTGCCACAGTTGTTGTCGGAAATTGAATCAAATATGTATGATACCAATGTCAGGAAGAAAATTTGCTAGCAATGTACTTAGAAATTGAAACACGACGAACCTTCTATTGCATTAATGGAAGCGGAAAGAAACTAATGATAGTGCGAGAAACTGAATTTGGTCCCCGTTTGTACATTAAAGGCAAAGGTGGGGGAAAAAGGAAGGCATTCCTCCCAACAGAAAGTGTTTGAACCATTATTTCTGCATGTAATCATTTCTAAAGGCTCTATGAATATATATATATATATATGGATACGGTTGGAAGGAAGCAAAAATCATCTCTGTCGTAAAAATTGCTTTATGGACTATGGAGCATAATTTTAATAAATTAAATTTATAAAAGGAAAAATGACTCTAAATAATATCAAGTATCAACTTTGAACCAAAAATAACACCAAATTTAAAAATCACTATCAATAATACGAACTATGGTAATATTAACCCAAAACGATATGAAATAATTTTCCGGTCAGTTTTCCGGTGGAATTGATGATGTGACAACCGGAAATCCTACGTGGCAAATAAAATTTTACACTTATATATTTTTTAAATTTAAAATCCTACGTGGCAAGTTTTACATATAAATTAGAAAAAAATAATCTTAGGTGTAACTGCATTCGTAAAAATTTTAATCTAATTGGCAAAGATATCAAATTTGGAAAATAATTAATAAACTAAATGAAACTTAATCTATCGTGTAATCTAACCCTAAAATTTAATCTAGCCTAAATCAAACTTAATCAAACTAGTGAACGAGCATCTCGTGCAGAACATCTCTAGTTTAGGGTTGAGCAATCTCACGCAATTTGAAAGACGAACTTCTCGGGCGCGCAATTCAATCTAACCCATGTAAAATCTCGTGCAATTTGAACATCGAACTTCTTGTGTATTTTAATCTAACTTACGTAAGTATTTTGAATTTAGGGCTTTTATTTTATCGATTTCAATTGAAAATTTAAGAACGAGTTTAGGGTTTTTTAGTTGATGAATTTAAATATGATTTGGGAATTCCATCAATCTTGATTGTAGTGTTTTGGACGTGATATAGGAGAAGAAGTTTGTCAGTCCAATCGATCTGTTGTTCTTCGTTTCAAAGTCAATTTCTGATTTAGTTTTTTTTTTTTGATTTGGGTGATTGGACGTTGTTTTCTATTTACACGTAAGATTTTTTTTTCTAATTTGAATGTAAAACTTGTCATGTAGGATTTAAATTTAAAAAAATAAAAGTGTAAAATTTTATTTGCCACTTAGGATTTCCGGTTGCCACATCATCAATTCCACAGGAAAACTGACCGGGAAATAATTTCGTATCGGTTTGGGTTAAAAATACGATAGTTCGTATTATTAATAGTGATTTTTAAACTTGGTATTATTTTTGGTTCAAAGTTGATACTTGAGATTATATAGAGTTATTTTTCCTTTATAAAATTATTTTAATAAATTATATTATTCTTGCTAGATATTTTATCTTAATTATCTTTAATCTATAGTATTTTACTAGTTGGTGATTCGATTTATAGGTATGTAATTAGTTTTTGTTTAGTACAACAAAATAATTATAGAAAAAAGTGTTATAAATGGTTAGATTAATTACTTTCGTATACATAGATAAAAATATACATATAATTATAATTTGATATTAATTTAGTGAATAAGTGTACTTTATTTAGGGACTAAGTGGACACTATCTAATGTCTAAGTGGTCGTTGAACTCTTGAAAAACAATTTTCCAACAAAACAATTATCTAAGTATAGAATGGGAAATAAGCTAAGTATAAAATGCTATAATTAGCGACCATGCGGTCACTAACATTGAAATAGCGACCATGTGGTCGCTAACGCTAAAAATTTAAATAGAATGGATATATTTGCGTATTGGTTTACGGGTAAAAATGCATGAATGGATGTATTTGTGTATTATGGACGGCTTTTTGAACGATCAGTTTGTTGCTGGCATTGAGCAATTTGTTGAGTTCTGCAAGTCGATGCCGAGTTTTAACTCGCATGAATTACGATGTCCTTGTCGGAAATGCAAGAATAAGAAGCTTATTTCTATAGATGAGGTGTGTTATCATATCTTGTTACCAAGGATTTTTTCCTCACTATTACTAGTGGAGTTCGCACAGGGAGACAAATGAGATGTATACTTCATTGATGGTTGCGTCTAGACAACATGAAGGTTCGACTAGTAATGATCCGACGCCACCAGTTTCTGAGTATGAGAATCAGATGGAGCAGATGGTTTATGATGGTTTTAATTCCCTACCTCATTACACCGATCCCGTACAAAATGAGGAGGTATGAATTGAGAGGGAGCATTATTATCATGAAGTGCTCAATCTCGATGCACAACGTATGTACGACATGTTGGCAACCGCGAATAGGCAGTTGTGGCCAGGATGTGATGTCACCTAGTTGGAAGCAGCGACTGAGCTACTTAGGTAAAAGTCAAAGTTAAGGTTGACAGAGCGAGGATACGACATGATTTCCGATTTCTGGGGACACGTATTTCACCCTGAGACAACATTACCAACCACATTCTATGACACAAAAAAACTAGTTGAGAGTCTTGGTTTATTGTATGAAGCAATAGATTGTTGTCCGAAGTCTTGTATGATATATTGGGGTGCAGATGCAGAGTACGCAACCTGCAAAATATGTTCATATCCAAGATAGAGGCAAGAGAAGACGAAGTTCATTCCATACTCTCGTATGTTTTACTTGCAAATCACACGATGGTATGGTTGCAGAGGCTATTTGCATCAGTGGTGACGACTGAACACATGTGATGGCATGCAAAGGACGTACAAGAAGATGGGTTGATGCGACACCCGTCAGATGCACAATCATGTAGTCATTTTAATCCAGTGTGGCTAGATTTCGCCACGGAATTGCAAAATGTTAGACTAGGGTTGTGCACAGATGGTTTCAACCCGTTCAATCCAGTTATTGTCCCCGGACCAAAAAGCCCGAAGCAAAAATTGGATCTATACTTACAGTCGTTGATAGCCGAGCTTAAGAGTTTGTGGATTAATGGGGCGAACACATACGACGCGTGGAGGAAGCAAAATTTTGTCATGCGTGCAACTGTACTGTGGACTATTAGCGACTTCCCAACATATTCCATGTTGTCAGGTATGTTGTTGTATGTTAAAAAAATGGTTAATTAATTTTAATTATGTTATTAATTTATTGTGTTGACCCGATATATGTTTGTGTAGGATGGAGCACTTTTGGAAAATATGTTTTTCTTTATTGCATGGAGGACATAGATGCATTTTATCTAACCCATGGACGCAAAATGTGCTGGTTCAAGTCACATGAGGTTTACAGAAGAAGAACATCGCTTTCGAAACAACATGACCGATTTTAAGAAGGGTAAAAGGGAACGTCGTGGTCCCCCGGTACTATGTGACGGATACGAGATATTAGACCAAATTGACAGTATGGGGTTGATGAAGATAACTGAAGTGGAAGCCGAGGAGCTCAATGCCACAGTAAGTCGGGGTTCGGGTTGGAAGAAGAAAAACATTTTTTGGGACCTACCTTACTAGGCAAGTCTGTTGGTTAGACATAATTTAGATGTCATGTACATTGAAAAAAAAATGTCTTCGATAACGTATTCTTCACCACTCTCGACGTTCCGTGAAAGTCGAACGACAATTTGAAGGCAAGAAAGGATATAAAGGATTTATGCAAGCGACCGGAGTTGGAACCCGACGAGGAGGATACTAGGTACCCAAAGGCTTGTTATGCACTTGGTCGTCGTGAAAAGGAACTGCTTCTCGAATGGTTGAGAACCGTGAAATTCCCAGATGGTTATGTTTCCAACTTGAGCCGCTGCATTGACTTGCATAAACTTAGACTTTTTGGAATGAAGAGCCATGATTGTCACATGTTCATGCAAAGGTTGTTGCTTGTAGGTTTTCGAGCATTTCTTGAGGACAAATTTTAGGATCCCATTGCTCAACTAAGTGCGTTCTTTAGGGACCTCACATATTATGAGGTTAAGTGTGAAGTAGTTATGAATTTGCACAAGGAAATACCCATAATATTGTGCAAGCTGGAACGTATCTTTCCGTTGGGTTTTTTTTATTCAATGGAGCACTTGCCTATTCATCTTCCAAGGGAAGCTTCACTTTGTGGCCTTGTCCAATTGATGTCCGCCTTTTTAGTCATGTTTTTAGGGTTTTGTTGAGTGTGTTTGAGTCATTTTCTTTAGTTTTGTGTTTGGTTTGGAGTCGTTTGTGTAGGTTTTCGTATTTGTTTAAGATATGGAGTATACATAAGCTTTGGTGGTGTTTTGTAGGTTTTTGGAGCTATTCTAGAGCGTTACGGGGAGTGGAGGAAAGCCAAGGAAAAGCATAAAAGGAATGGAGGTGGAACGAGGTGGAAAGAATGAAGGATGAGCACAATCGAGTCATATGTGAAGAATGGAGGTTCGTTACCGACCCTGAGGAGACGTTAGAGGAAGAATCAAGAAGAAAACAAGTGTAACGACCCCCTTAACGAGGGAGTTGTCTCAATTACGAGGGGACTGCCGAGCTGGAAAGGGTCGTTACTGAGGCAGCTAGGGTCGGTAACAATAGCTTAACTTAGAAGAAGAAACGAAGGAAATCCAAGAAACCCTACCGACCCTAACGGGGTTTCGGTACCGAGGGTCTTCCGTGTCGGTAGCGGACAAGCTGCGTCGGCGTGCATTTAATATAATATCCCGTGTGCTTTTGTTTTTGGATAGTTTCCTTTGGGGATAGATCTTGATAGATTTTATTTCCTTAGGAGGTGTCTTAGCTTTAGTTTTCTAATCATGCAAGTTTGGGAGAAACACTACTCTTTTGCTTTGGACGCAAGTTTTGGATTGTTGGGAAGAACGATTGTTTTGGAACGTGTAAGCTTTCTTTTAATTCAATTTAGTTGTTTTCTACAATGATGTGTGAGTAGTTTTTCTCTTTTCTAAGGTTGGGGTTAGCCCAACAATGGTTGTGTGTAGGGGCGAAACTACCTTAGGACTACACCCCCACTGAATTTGTTTTAAAAAAATAATTTTTTAATTTTTTTTTGGGTTAAGCATATTTAGATTAGTTCAATTTAATTTCAGGTTCAATTTAATTTCAGTTTTATTGGTTTATAATGGATATAATGTTATCTTTTTTGGAAAATTAGAACCGAAATTGAAATTTGGAAAATTCAAACCGAAACCCAAACGATATCGGTTTTGGTTCAGTTCAGTCGATTCGTTTTAATATTTGGGTTTGAATTGACCCATGCTCAACCCTTTAATAATTCATATTATTATAACTATACAATTTTATATTATATATAATTGACTAGGAAAATAAATAAATAAAACAAAATAAAATGATTTGTGACCTCTATCGATTCTACATAGGAACTTTTTTTCTGTAGTCACGAATTTGATCCAGAGAAATTTAGCCCCCTCTGGGTCAAATTCCTGGCTACGCCACTGGTTGTGTGTGCTTGCCTATGATTATGATTTGAATGTTTTTATCCATAATCTATCTCTTGTGCTTAAATCCTTGGTCGAAAGATAAGGAATTTCCCGTTTACGGTTTAATCGAAACAAACAATTGTGAAATGGAATAGTTGGTTAGTGTTTTGAAACGAAAGCTGATTAATCTTAATTAAAGTTTGAGGTAGATAGAAAAGTTTATTGATTTACGAAAGTTAATTGATTTGCTTGCATGGTTGACAAAAGTTGACATCTTTATGTGATAAAAGAATGATCTTTGTGATTCATTGGTGATTGGCATGCATAATTATTGTTGTGGTGATACATAGACCTTAGAAATCTCTTACCTCTTGATAAAAATCCAATTTATTGCTCTTGTTTGCCCTAAGTTAATGAAACTTTGGAGCTGACTCTCTCCCGCGGACGAACCTAACGTCGCTATACTCAGCGGGGTCTTGATCTATAAATTTATTTGTTTGTTTGATTGATCAAGAAACCCTTACAACACCAATATAGATGGATGTATCCATGTGAAAGGTATGTCCAAATGCACTTACGTTTGTTCAGGCTTGTACATATATTGAAGCTGAGACGTCTAGCGAAACGTAAAAAATGGAGTTTGAGAGTGAATCAGATGCCGATGAGGAAGAATTGTAATCAAGATAATACTATGTCATTTACTTTTCTGATGACACTATTCATGAATGCACAGATTTAACTTTTTTTTACTATTGTCATTTACTTTTCTCATGACACTATTCATGCATGCATAGATTTAACTTTTTTTTACTATTGTCATTTACTTTTCTAATAACCCTAGTAAAAAAAAGTAAATGACATCTCCCTTGCATCATCTTGTACTCTGTCGTTGGATGATGATGCAAGGGACTCGCCATATTGGGGGCCTAATGCGTCGGGTTCGTTCACTACAAAATCTGTCATGCGAATGATTCGTGATGAGAATGCTCAACCGGGTGATCCACAACTTAACTGGAGCTTAATTTGGAACACCCCTGCCCAGTATAGAGTGCGGAACTTTCTATACTTGCTCCTCCAAAAAGCTGTTATGTGTAATGCAAATAGGCAACGTCGTCACTTAACTGACTCTGCTGCGTGCCCACGGTGCCAGATCGAGGAAACCGAGCTCCATGCCTTGCGAGACTGTGCTCCAATTAAAGCAGTTTGGATTGCTCTTCTTGGCAACCTCTGCCCTGTGAACTTCTTCTCTGAGCAAAATCTGCAGGAATGGATTGTTCGAGGCGTGCACAAACGGGATAAGGACGCCACCCAATTCTCAACGATGCTCTGGTACACATGGAGATGTAGGAATAAGCTCGTCTTTGAGGGGACTGATGGCCATCTTCGTCTCTCCTCAATGGTCTGCAACACGACAGAGAACTACTGGATTTCAAAGGAAAAATTTGCTGCTGGTGTTGGTTTCCATCCAGCAGAGCCTGCAAATCAGTCCGCTCTTTGTTGGTCCGCTCCACCTGTGGGATGGCTCAAATTAAATGTGGATGGGAGCTCGAAAGGCAACCCGGGGCTTGCAGGTGGTGGTGGCCTCCTTCGCTGTTCAGATGGCAAGTTCTTCCGGGGATTTATGTTCACCAATGGTGTTTGCTCGGCCCTGACAGCTGAACTCCAAGCTATACTCCATGGATTGCAACTTGCAACTAGCATGAACATTTCCAATCTTTTGCTTGAGACGGATTTGATCATTGCGGTACAACTTCTCAGCAAGCGGGATTTGAATGCCCATCCTGACTTACACATAATCAGGAAATGCCAGAAATTAATCAATAGCTCTCACTGGACTGTCAAGACTTACCATGTGCGGCGATCGGCTAACTCGGTGGCTGATTGCCTTGCAGGATTAGCTATTAGCTCAGTTTCAAATTTTGTTAGTTTCAATCATCCCCCGATTCAGATCATTAGCATGCTTAATTCGGATTATGTAGGCCCTATTGACCATAACTAAGTTTTTGTTCTAATAAAATTCGCAGAGGCTGCTGCCTTGTTTCCTGATAAATAAAAAATAAAAAAAATATAGTAAGTCGGCCAACGGGACAATTTAACAAGTTAGACGTTTATGGACCCGAACCCGGCGAAGTTGATCCAACCCGAACCTTCTGGTTCAGGAAATCAAACGCATCCCGCGAAGCATAACACCTCGACCCCTCGAGCAAAGAGAGCAGTTGAATGACAACCCATGGCGGACGATACCCCAACTATTAGGGTTTTGTGCTCTAAGCTCGTCTTCTCCAAGCACGAGCCATCCCTCCAGTGGTTGATCGGATCTCCCTTCTTCCCGCCCTTCACGGTCGTGTCCACCGTGCGATGCATCAACTTCCAACAACAATCCAATCGCCCTCTCTCGCCAGTCGTCTCGGAGGAAGCCGACGATATCAGGGCACTGATTATCAAAGGTTTTCACGTGATCGGAGCTATAATTGTCGGAGGACACGGCGAATCAGTGGACATTGCAGGAGAGGCGGTAAATTGGGCTCTCAAGTTGCGAAAAAGCTTGTGCGGGTTTGTCAATGATGTGCATAATTCGGCTGATTTGGATTTGGTTGGGGCCTCCATGGATTCGAATGGCAGGGAAGTTCGTTTTTTCTTGTCCAAAGGCGGAAATGTGAAGTATTTGGAAGCTGTGAGTTCTATTGTTTATGAAGAGGAGCCCGAAAAGTATATTTGGGAGAGAGGTTGTTTGCTAAGTTGCGAACTTCCAATCAAATTGCCTGTTTATGTATCAGCAAACAAGAAATCTGGTAACAAATTATACGCACCCTTCACAACTTTGCTTCGTTCTCATTTTTATTTTTTTTTATTTTTTCATACTATAAGCTAGATTTGAACAGTGAGTGGCGTTTTTGAGCTAGCTTGCACTCTTTTTGGATTTTCTCATTTGTAACTTCGAAGAGAAGCTTGAATTTCTAAACAGTAGGTACTACCTTTACTCAGATGCTCCAGGAATGTATTTTGGTGCACACGAGGCACTTCTTGCAAGGTTCAAAGATCCAAAGCTCACATTCATGGTGGAATCTGCAAAGAGAAATGTGGAAGAAGTTCCCGATCCTGTTATTATCCGTGGTGTAGGATTGGACTCATTGACAGAAGTCTCTGATGGCAGGGTTTCTGATGTAAATATGCTTCCTTGTTCATACTTTTTGGCCGACAAAAAACATGTATCCTCTGTTTGTGCTGAGGTTAGTAGATTTTGTGTGCCGCTTCTGTATTGAATTCTCTTACTTTGGTTAATTGCTAGTGCTTTAGGCCTAGCACAAGCAGTTGACTGTTACAACAGTTGCTGGCTTGGGAGCGTACATATTTTGTTAAGGAGCTTCTTTGCTTAGAATGCAGGTATCATTCAAGTGACTGTTCTGCTCAACAGATCAGATAAATCCTCAGAATTGAATGCACCTATAGCAGAGTTCTGTCCAGGTATCTATGGGTTGTGGGCTATCGCAAATAAATTCCTGATTTAGTCTTTGTTTTGTAATTCGTCATTTGCATTTTTTAATCTTCACTAGTGTCATGTGCTGACAGCTTCAGAAGAGGCCAGACTGTGGGTTGTGGACTATAAACTAGAAGTTGTTTGTTATGCGGTAAAAGATCTTCCCTTGAGTTATGCAATATCCAACCTAATTATTCCTGCATTGGCTGATCAGTTGAACGCAATGAAGAGTGCAATTTTGCCGTACTTCTTAAAACAACATCCTCAGGTACCAGGACTAGTATAAGATTTACGATGTTGATAGCTGTAGCTACTAACCCACTTCCAAGAAACCTGTTGAGTGTATTTTTTTAAGACACGAGCTAAAATATGTTTATGTTGCTTGAACTGACATTCTTTGCTGTGTACATGATGTATAATTAATTAATTATCGTATGTTCATTTCTAGTTCTTCTGAAGCAGTTATCCCTTTTTCTTTTATATGACATCCCTTCTTGTTTTGTTATGATTTTCTCTACTTTAATTTATTCTTCATGTCCTTTTTAGGCATACTTATGCTTATTATTGGCACCAAAAACTCCTCAATATATAAATTGTTTTGCTTCATGCGTCTGCTCTTTTTTTTTTATTGGCTCATGCAGCTGCTGAAACCATTTTTTTGCCTTTATGGTCTCATTCTGCTTGTAAGAATAGATTACTCTCTATCTTCTGATATCATAATAAACAAACTTTGCTTCAAGAGTTTCTTGTTTTGACCTTCTCTTACAACATGATGCCAGCTAATAAAAATAAGCCCTATCCTTCTCAAATTTCATACCTTGTACTTGTTCACAAAGTTTGTCCTTTGCCACTTTGCCTAGCCTCCCAGGGGCTTCATTTCTTGTGCTTCATTCTACAGATACATGGATGTTTGAATTTCGAGTTGTTATGCTTGTATAGTGCATGCGCATATGTTTGCATACCCATGCATGCATATACATGTTTAAGCAGTTTACATTCGTCATATTTCATCTGGATAAGAGCTTTGCATCTAGCATTGTTCTCTTTCCTTTTTCTTATTGAATGTGGACAAGTGCACTATTTCACTCTACTTCAATTTTTTTCTTTAAATAATAGTCTGAAGAATTCTGTACAGTGCTTATTTTTAACTAGGATTGATGTTTGTTGAACAATGTTTGCAGTTGCGTCCTTATCACTTCACTCCCCCTGGCATTTTGCACCCAATCACAGTTATCTATGAGCTGACTTATGGTGAGATGGAAGCTAAACAAGGTATCTATGCCGAACTTCCTTCCTCCCAAAGCCATCCTTCTGCATTTGTTATGCATGTTTCTTTTTCCTGATTTTAATGAGGATGCAATCCAATCTTAAAAATTAGGTTTAAATAGGATATGTTTTAGAAGTGGGTAAATTGCAGGTACACACTTTTGAGTTATGGGATGAAAGATTCTTAACCTTCAATTTTCAGGTTATTTTATGCTTTAATGTGGCTTCGGCTAGTTATGATATGAATAAATCCATGTTTCAGTTTGTTTGTTTTTTTTGGTTAAAATGATTTCTGTTTTATTCTGCTAAAACCTAGGAATCTGTTAGGCATGGGGGCTATATAGTTTATACTAGAAAGAAGAAAGGCCAAGGGACAAACAAAGCCTAAAGGTTGTTAGCTAAGAAGGGTAAAAAGGGCATTCTCTTTGTAAAAGTGGCAGAGGCCGTTACAACAGAATGAGACTAATGAGAGACAGAGAGGGTGTCTGTTTCTGTGAGCAAACTTAGCTTAAATAGGCATGTATTCCCATTAGGGAAAGTATCCAGAAAAAGAGAGTGAAATTGGGCTTAGCCTTGGGCTCCTTGGGATCTGGGGATTCCATTGAGATTTGTGGTGTATTCTCTCTATCAATGGAATCCCCAGATCCCAAGGAGCCCAAGGCTAAGCCCGAGTTCACTCTTTTTCTGGATACTTTCCCTAATGGGAAATTCCCATTAGGGAATACATGCCTACTTAAGCTAAGTTTGCTCATGCAAACAGACACCCTCTCTCTCTCTCTCTCATTCTGGTGTAACCGCCTCTGCCACTTTTACAAAGAGAATGCCCTTTTTACCCTTCTTAGCTAACTACCTTTAGGCTTTGTTTGGCCCTTGGCCTTTCTTCTTTCTAGTATAAACTATATAGTCCCCATGCCTAACAGAATCTCTGTAGAGTTGGATCTACATTGTGACAGGTTGGTACTTGGTATGGGTACTGTAGAGGTATTGAGAACGTGAGGGAGGGATGGTTTGGTTAACATTTTTGACAACAATAATTGGTACAGATACCTTGAGGTGCTAGAAGAGTGAGTGAGGGGTTTAGTGAAGGCATCTGAACGACAGTGTCATACATAATATAACTTCATTATGTAAGTTTTAATGAAATTTATTCCTGGCAGTTGAATTGAGGAAGTCCCTGCATTTAAGATTTGGGTTGCCTACTGATCGTCCTCTACTCCGAGCAGCAAATGCTCTAAAGTATTTAGAGAACAACAGTAACACAAAGAGCTCAGGGAAAAGGGGTAAATATCCTTTTTTCTGATAATGTTCACATCTTCTGTAGTTTTTTCCCAAAATTTATAATTACCCTCACACATACGGAATATATAATTGAAAACATCTGGGTTGATTTCAGGCTCTACGTTGCTGAAAGATGTGCATATAGGGATACCTAGCAGTGGGGGTAAGAATCTAGTAGCTTCTGTATATTTTTTGCTTGAATGCAGTGAATTCAGCTTTAGGTGAAACTGCTATCTTTCTACTGACATTAAAATGGGCATGCAGTTTCAGGAGGTCATGTCTCTCTCGTTCAAGGTTCTTATGAATATTATCATTATCTCCACGATGGTTTTGATGACTCGGTAATAGGTTACTTTACTTTCCTAATTCGACTAATTATTATAAAGCCCATGTCTTCATTTTCATTCTTGACATTCTATACTTGAAGATCATAATTGTCCTACTTTACTAGTGGGAAAATGAATAATGTGAAAGCACTTTGTTGTGACGTATGGACAGACTAAATGAAAGACTATGTATGGTTCAAGGCTGAGCTAGGAGTGTAGATTGAATTCAGCTACATGTCTGCCTGGGAGGTTTGTTAGGGTAACATGGGAGCTATATGAAGGCTTATATAAATGAATATAGGGGGGAGGAGGTGCTCTAGGGATCATCCTGGAATCCATGTTTGTAAAGGCTTTGCCTCAGGGATCATAGGGCTTCCTGTTGGTATTTTGGAGAGTAAACACCAAAGGCTCATCCCTCTGGTTCTGTTTTGATCGGTGTTTGTGTTCTCATATGCTTTTTCCCTGGGTTCCTTCTCCCAAATGGCTAAATCTATCAGTTGCTATCCATGATGAATCTTTTGCCCACTGCATTGTTCTTAATGAAATGATGTATACTTGATAGAGCATTTCACTAGATTTATTCAGATTACAGTTCAGTGGTATCTGTTTTCAATATTGCTTGGTGGTCATGGTGGCTTTTACCCTAATAAATATATGATTGATATTTGTGTTTTACAAACCTTGATACACGTGTAACAGGGTTGGGGTTGTGCCTATCGCTCCCTACAGACTATTATTTCCTGGTTCAGACTACAACACTATACTGCAATTGATGTTCCCACACATAGGTGAAGACATTATTCACTCCATGTTCAGGTTACTTCTTTGCTCTTTGGATACAGGACTATAATGTTTCCCATTCCATTTTATGAAAACACCAGGGAGATACAGCAGGCTCTTGTGGAGATTGGTGATAAAGATCCTTCTTTGATCGGCTCACGTGATTGGATTGGGGCAATTGAGTTGAGCTATGTTTTGGACAAACTTTTGGGGGTAAGTGGAATTATTATTATCTTCAAAATATCCCTCAATGAGAAATCAGAGGGTAATTGCTGGATCATACATTTGCTATCTTGTACTTTCTACAAGCATCTACAGTTTCACCTGATTGATATAGGCAATCTCATTTAGGTGTATCAAACCCGACCATAGGTTTCATATTCACTTGAAACCCGAAAGTTAATCAAAAGTCATTGTCAAAGACCAACTCAGCCTGAATCGAGACCATTTGTAACACAACAGACCCTAACTCAAAACACACCAACCAGACAATCCCTTGCACCCAATTACCGATCTGTTTACTCTCTTTCTTTTCTTTTTTTAAAAGACTTTTAACCTGGCCAGTAAGAAGTCTGACTGGATAATTTTGATACTGGTTCAGGTTACTTGCAAGGTGATGAACGTGCGATCTGGGTCAGAGCTTCCTGAAAAATGTCGAGAACTGGCTATGCATTTTGAAAGCCAAGGGACGCCTGTTATGATTGGTGGGTTATCCCCTCTCTTTCTCTCTTTTTAGTAAAGAAAAGTTGGTAAATTAATGATTCAGTCGCTCATGCTTAGTCCAGCTAATGAATGGTGCTATAATATATGACAATGAAAATTCAGGCGGAGGCGTTCTTGCATACACCCTCTTAGGAGTTGATTACAATGAGGTCAGCGGGGACTGTGCATTTCTCATCCTTGATCCTCACTACACAGGCAGCGATGATCTGAAGAAGATCGTGAACAGTGGCTGGTGTGGGTGGAAGAAGGCTGTCGACAGCAAGGGGAAAAGCTTCTTCTTGCATGATAAGTTCTATAATCTTCTTCTTCCCCAGAGACCCGACATGGTTTGAAAGACTTTCCAACCATCAATCCTAGCACATGTTAATTTGCGGACAGGAATCATACAAGCTTTTGTCATACAACTTGTTTTTTCTCCATTTTAGGGACTTTTTGAATTAAAGATACTGAAAATTTTCATCTGTTCAATGGACTTGTTCATTTTAGAGACTTTATATTCGTCTATTGTTATATTTATATTCACCTCAAAATTGCACCTTCTTTCTACGTTTGACACGAGACTCCGGTTGAAGGTTGTTATAACGATGTTTAGACGAATAAGGAGTCTGCACCAAAGGTTGTATCAAATCACCTTCATTAACTCTAGAAGTGGATGGACTTGCATAATTTCCATATCCTGTATAGTAATGATTCGGTGCTTGTATTTACAAGTTTCTCAACCTGGATAATGTGAATCAGGTTCCAGACAGCAAACATAGCAAAGCCTAGCTTTTGCTGGAGTATTGATTTCAGTTGGTTGAATTTATAGAAGGCTAGCACTGCTAGAATATTCAGCCATTAAATGAACCAACAGGATCGATGTTTACGAAAAATCAACGAAAAAAAAGTTGATTTAGCAACTCATTGCTTCTTAGTTGCTGTTGAATTGATCATGCTTTCCAATTGGTGACTATATGCTATAGTATTAAGAAAATATCCAAATCTACCTACCGCGCTAACGTTGAAGCACGCGGTGCCCACCTAGTCCTAGTGTGCTTGAACATTATAATATATCTCATATCTGAATTGACTTTTTTTTTTTAAAAAGAAACAAATAGTGCTGCCCATGTAAATGTGTAGATAGAATCATACGAATAAGGTGCAAAACGAAGATCTATACGGCTTGATATCTGCTTGAACTAAAAGATTAAAATGTTATTTACACAAAACCATATGCAACAGAAAGTCTAATCTGATTTTGAACCGAAAGGCAAACCGATATCAAACCTAAACCGGATGCTATGAGCCCGATTGACACCTCGAGACGTACTAAATCTGGGTGAATTCAGGCCCGGCCTGCCTAACCTGTTCTACCCTCCTACAAATAAAGAAGGAAATCCATCTAGTTACAGTGAAGTTGACAAAAGATTTATGAATAAAGTTTATCAATTTACAAGGTTTGAGAACTTTACCCAAATAGAGTTTCAAATAAACACTGAAACAAGACCGACCTACATTGCTCAAACCCTGCTAACTCTCCACAGTTGAGCCTAAATTTTGAGTGGAGTTGGACCAAATCCGGCCGAGTCTGCTTTTGCCCAAATCTAATCCAAGTAATGTACAGCGCCTCATAAGTCATAAGATAGCGTACAAATTGAAAAAGGCCATTGAATATAATAAGCATCCTTCTTAGTTCTTACATCCCCACGTCACATTCACATGCCTCTAATTTTGGATACTAGTCCATAATAATCTTTTCTTTTCTTTTAAACAACGGGATATAAGAATCCTTCTTACCTCACCTCATTCTCCGGTTCTCATTCCCATCCAAAGCCCTCTTTAATCTCAGGTACGATCTCTAGCCTTGTTCTTTGATTTCGTTTTCTCTTTATGCGCTTGATGTTTGTCCTCAATTTTTACTCCTCCTATTAAGATTTTCAAATGAATCACGGAGATACTCATGCCCTTGGCGTATTATATATATATATATATATATATATATATATATATATATATATATATATATATATATATATATATAAATATATATCTATTATAGTTGATGATAATGGCAATTTGATTTCCTCCTTTGTGTTGCCCCTTCCTTCTTTTGATGCTTTATAGATCGATCAATGAATCTCGTGTTTGGAGAGATTTCCAGCCCCAAGTCCATTTCTTATAGCATGAATACTTCAATGCAAATTGGGGAGATGAAATATTTGGAGTTTTCTCAACTTTTAATTTCGTAATCTAGGAGAGAAATTCGATGACTGGAGAAAGTTCATTCCAAGGCCAATCTGTGTGTACGATGCTTTTCTATGTGAAATCAATTTGACCCCTCCATCAAGTTTCACAAACGTGTTCTTTAGATATAATGGCTTGGCAATTTCATGTCTAATACAAGATAAAATACAAGTGGATCCATCCAAAATGGGTTTTGTGGGTCTTTGTTGCTTACTGCTACTAGAACTGAACACCCACATCAAGATTGTTACCATTTCACTTGGATTCATGAAATCCTTGCGACTTGCACAAGAGCTTGTTTGAATAGATTTGCATATTAATTGGGATTCCCTTCTATAGTAGGTATTGGAATAATGGGTATATTTTCAAATAGTTGATGTGATCTTAAAAATTAGGTGGTTGAAACAATATGGGAGGTGGAAAGGACAAGGAGCAGCACGATGAGTCGTCGGACAGAGGTCTGTTTTCAAATCTTGCTCATGGAAGTCATGGATATCCTCCACAACACGGGTATCCACCACAACAAGGCTATCCTCCACAACAAGGCTACCCTCCACAACAAGGGTACCCGCCTCAAGGATATCCCCCACAACAAGGGTACCCACCTCAGGGATATCCTCCCCAACAAGCCGGATATCCTCCACAAGGCTACCCTCCCAGTGGTTATCCTGCCGCTCCCAATCAACATCATTCTGGTCATGGAGGTATCTTCTTCTTCTTCAATTATATTCATAGACAAAATGGTGCTAGTGGGTTCAGGTCTTCTATTAAGATACTCCTTCATTCTACTTTACAAGAACCGGCTAGTCTAGAGTTTCAATGTTTCATTCTGGCATTATGTATTATTCCATGATGGTACCACTTAATATGAAAAATGCAACCATATATATGGTTTTGGCAACCTGCAATGAGTTCAAACTTCAGATCTTTCTCTTTTTTCCAAGGTCAGACACCACAGGGTGTCCCTTAACCCATATGGGCTCGTGTTCACTGGCCCAAGGGAATTCGGGTATATGGGGAGATTTGAACATCGGTTCCCTTAAAATAGATTGTTCTCCTCTCATGGGAACGCATTGAGGCTTTACACCACTGTGCCAGGCTGCCAGCCCATTTCTCTGCGTGCCTTGTCATACTTTCAATTTTATATCAAAGCCTCATACTTGAAGCATTTCATTTGCTAAAAGTTGTCAATTTAATCAATGGCATGAAAATATTCAAGGATAGCATTAAAATAGCGTATAATGTGGGCAGGAGCCATGGGAGGAATGCTAGCCGGAGGAGCAGTCGCAGCAGCAGCAGCCATGGGGGTCCACCATATGACACAGGGTAGCCATGGCCATAACCCGGGATACGGGCAGATGGGGGGCCATGGCGTTGGCGGTTTCATGCATGGTGCTGGTGGCAATTACAAACACGGCAAGCATGGCAAGGGCAAGTTCAAGCATGGCAAAGGTAAGCATGGTAAATTCGGAAAGCATTCCGGTGGCAAGTACAAGAAGTGGAAGTGATCATTCTGGTGGCGCTGATCCCATCTTAAATAAAAGGCAGTGCTCGATCTTGGACTGGCATATATGTAACTGCATACAGGTTATATACAGTATGGATATATACAGTTTGCATATGAATTATGGCCCTGGTATCTGCGTGTGTAACTTTTTAACTTGTTCTGTATTTTGATCATTTGACAATTGCTTGAGAGAGACTTGAAGCTTGTTTTAACCTGCAGTAACTCCTTAAATATAATCGTTTGCCTAATTGAACTTTGTGGATTTGCGGATTTGCCATGGCTTGAAATGTGTGATAGAGTTTGAATTGATGGTCATGTAACTGATGTTCTTGCAGTAAAATGAATGTGCTAATATGATTTGTTTATATGATCTTGAATCTTTTTAATATTTATCAATCAGCAGGGAACATGCAAAATATATGAGAAATAAAGAATGATTTGTCACACAAAATAAACATGCAAATATATGAAAAATTAGAGAGATAAATAAATAATCATAGTTTGGCTTTGTTAAAGGTTAATTATCTAATGAAAGATCTTGGAAGAATTGGTTTACGAATTGAACATTTGAAGGATGAAATTTTCATTCATCAAATAAATTATACTGAGAAAAGTTTGAAAGGGTTCTACATGGACAAAGCACATCAATTAAGTTCACCCATGATAATTCGTTCTCTTAATATATACAAGATGATCAATTTAGACCTTAAGAAGATGATGAAGAAATTCTTAGCCCTAAAGTACCCTACCTAAGAGTAATTGGTGCATTAATGTATCTCGCAAACAATACAAGACCATATATTGCTTTTGTTGTTAACCTGTTTTCAAGATACAACTCATTACCAACAAGGCGACATTGAAATGGAATTAAACATGTGTTTTGATACTTACGAGTTACTCTTGACTTTGGATTATATTATCATAGAAATACAAATGTTACTCTCGTTGGATATGCAAATGTAGAACATCTATCATATCCACACAAAGAAAAATCTCAAAATGGTTATCACAAATGGAGATACGACAATCTCATGGAAGTCAAGAAAACAAACGCTTAGGCAGAATACATAAACGGCCCCCTGTACTAGTGACAATTGGTCACTTGGCCCCCTGTACTTTAGCCCTAACCGTTTGGCCTCCTATAGTTGCACATTGCGACCTATTGAACCCCTAGCCGCTGATTTAGCAAGTTGCGTGCATTTCACTCTCATATGAACGATTGAGGAATGCTTACGTGGAACTTTTTATCATTTCCTTTTTTTCTTTCTTTTTTTCCATTTTTCTTTCTTCTTTATTTCTTCTTGGTTCTTCTTTAAGTTCATGTGTTCTTCAACCTTGCACCCAAATGCCATCATGCCACCACCCAATCGACGCATCCCAATGCTAAACATTCGATGCCACTACCCCACCGCCCAATTAATGCTCAATTTGATATATATAATAAGTCAATTTTTTTAGATCTAGGTTTAGATTCAATAAAAACTTAATCTCTAAATTCGGATTTCATTCCCGGGAATAAATTCTGATAAATTAGGGTGTACATGAGGGCGATGAGGGTGAGAAGGATGTCGGATTCAACGTTGACGGGTGGCGGGACCATGGATCTTGGGTGAGAGGGGAGGTTGAAGATGAAGGGGCTTTGGGGATTTATTCTTTAGATTTGAGGATGTGGATTTTAGAAATCTAGAAGGATAAATCATGGAGGATAGGGTGGGTTGGTGCTTTGGGGATTGATGGAGCCAATACTTTGGAGAGGATATGGAAATGGGTGGCCATGGATCTTAGGTGAGGGGGGAGGTTGAAGATGAGGGGTGTTTGAGGATTTATTTTTTATTCTATTTATTTTTTATTTGTTGATTTTTTTTATAAGGATGATGTGGCGTAGATGTGACATAGATGTGGCACCCACTTGGCGCGTGTAACATACACAACTAAAGAAAGCAAGTGAAAATTATCGATAAGGGGTTCAAAAGGTCGCAATGTGCAACTATAGGGGGTCAAACGGTTAGGGCTAAAGTACAGGGGGCCAAATGACCAATTGTCACTAGTACATGGGGCCGTTTATGTATTCTGCCCAAACGCTTATCACTACATCATCAAACCATGAAGAAATAATTTCTCTTTACGAAGCAGAAAGGGAATGTGTCTGATTAAGATCAATGATTGGATACATACAAAAAGAATGCAAAATAAGATCAATTGAAGATAATTCAACCATGATATATGAAGACAATTATGCATGTGTCACACAAGTCAAAGGGGATTACATCAAAGAAGATCGGACGAAGCACATTTTGCCAAAAATGTTCTCAATTCACGATCTAGAGAAGGAGGGGAAGATCGAAATCCAGCAAGTCTAATCAAGTGAAAATGTTGCAGATTTTTTCACAAAATCCTTACTACCAAAGAAGTTTGAAGAACTTGTGTACAAGATCGGAATGCGCAGATTTCAAGAAGTGCGCAGATTTCAGGGGTGGAATTATACGCATTGCACTATATTTTCCCTTCGTTCAGTTTTTTCCCTGTTGAGTTTTACATAACAAGATTTTTAATGAGGCAATACTATGAAAGCGTACAAGACAAGTTGTACTCTTTTTCCTTTTGCTATGGTGTTTATCCCATTGGGTTTTCCCTAACCATATTTTTAATGAGGCAACATATACATAAGTACATAACCTCATATGAAAAGATGAATATTCGAGGGGAGTATTAATATATAATTAAGATTGAATTATTCATCGCTTATATTGTACTACGTACATATTTTATTTTGATAAATTTTGGCGCATACGACTTGACAACCCTTGCGACTTTCTAATCTTTCAACCTCATACAACAAGATCAAACTAAAAATCTTAACTTATAACAAACATATACAAATCAGTGTAATATCATCAAGTAAAATTTCATAAATGTTCTCCAAAAATCCACAACAATCTCCACATTTTTTTACCCTAATCATCCTATCCACAAACCCTACTACTCCCTCCGTCCCATAATGTTCGTCCAAAAGGACGGTTTTCACACAAATTAAGAAATTAAAGTTGAGAAAAAGTAGCCAATAGGAATGGGAGAGAGAGTGTGATGTTGATGGATAAAGATAGGAAAAAAGAGAATGAAAAAAGGAAATGACTAAAAGGGGTTTTGAAGTAGATTTTTGATTGGATAGTATAGATAAAGGTGATATTGAATGAGGGTAATATTGTAAGAAAAATATAGATATAAAAGGAAAGTAGACAAACATTTTGGGACAACGGAAAAGGAAATTGGACAAACATTATGGGACGGAGGGAGTAGTATTTTGATAAAACGTAAAAACCCAAAAAGAAAAAATCCCAACTCACAAATCTAGGGCTCCATGCCTCCATCTTGGCTCTAGAGAATCTCTTGTTTCTTATCCCCTATTGGCAGTCGGGGTGAGTTTTGCACAACACCGAGTATAGAGCATACACCTCTCCTCCCTCCCCTTCCCTTATCTTCTTCACTCTCCCCAACCTGAAAATGGCGAACGCCACCATCAAACCTATTTCCAATGTCCTCTCATTACCCATCACTTACTTGCCCTCAAATTTCGCCCCCAAATCTCTGTTCAACCCCTGCCTTTCAATCCGCTCCACATCCGTCAAGCTCCACTATTCTCCGCTCCAAACCATCGCCAAAAAGAGGGGTTTCGCGTTTCCCTCTCGCGTCGCCCAGACCTCTGACTGGGCGCAGCAAGAGGGAGAAGGCGATGCGTCCTCCTCCCTAGCCCTCCAGGACTTGGAGCAGGAGGCTGCGAGCTTGGACGGCGCCCAATTCGATAATCCAGAGACGAGCTTTTCCGATTGGGAGGCCAGTCCCGGAGATGCGGCGGCGGATGCGTCGGGAGAGGAGGAGGAGGAAGGCGGCTTTTCTGAACCGCCGGAGGAGGCTAAACTCTTTGTCGGTAACTTGCCTTATGATGTTGATAGTGAGAGGTTGGCTCAGCTATTCGAACCTGCCGGTGTCGTTGAGATTTCAGAGGTATAATTCAGCATTTAGGGCTTGCCTATTATTACTATGTCATCATAACTCTCTACTGAATATACTGTATTTGTGCTTTCACTGAGATTGTATGCTACCTGTTCTTTGATTTTCATGTCGAAATTGAGCGTTGGTTGTGTGGATATTTTGGACACTTTCATTGTGTGCTCCTCTAATTCTAATTCTGTTAATTGATGATTAAGGTCTGAATATATTATGTATGTGTTAGCAGCATGATGATACATCATTGTTGAAACTCTTTCAGACTTATGGGAGCTTCATGTTTTGGTTGAGGTGTGATTGAATTTAGCTGATATATGAAAGTCATTGTTTATTCTCATGCTTTATGCTGCAGGTTCAATGTAATGTACTTGGCATTTCTATTCGAGTATTTTGTTAGAGAGATTTATGTCATACTTGTCTACTGTGATATTTGTAGGTTATTTACAACAGAGATACTGACCAGAGCAGAGGGTTTGGATTTGTCACCATGAGCACTGTAGAGGAAGCTGAAAAGGCTGTGGAAATGTTCAATCGTTATGTAAGTAATAACAACGACCTGACCTATCAGGGTATTACCACATCAAAACTACTTAAGAATCACCTAGTTCACAAGTAAATATGACAATTATATGAACGATTGCTTAGAAACCGTCTCAAAATTTACCCAGTGAACTGAAAACGGTGTTAGATTGATTGTGCACTAGCTGGATAGCTTCTCTTCTTCTTTTGTTGTGGCTTTCTGTGGTTTTGTGACGCTCGCCAGTCGCCAGTCGCTCTATAAATATAATATGTGAAACTTAGGCCTTTATTCCCTTGCTCTGGACGAGGGAAGTCCTTCGTAATCACTAATTACGAAAACTCTTTGATAAAATCAGGTTGTTTTTTTTTCTTTCAGGAGATAAATGGGAGGTTCTTGACTGTGAACAAGGCTGCCCCAAGGGGAACAGCACCAGAGCGTACCGTCCGCACATTTGAACCTTCTTTCAGGGTCTATGTTGGTAATCTGCCATGGGATGTGGATAACGCTCGCCTTGAGGAAGTCTTCAGTCAATTTGGAGATGTAGTGGATGCCCGAGTAGTGTTTGACAGGGAAACTGGACGTTCCCGTGGTTTTGGCTTTGTCACATTGTCGTCTGAGAAAGAGGTGAATGATGCAATTGCTGCTCTTGATGGACAGGTTAGTTGCCTTCTATATTTTTGTGACTCTCATTTGCTTTATAACCACCTTCTATTTCTGCATAAATCAAGAGCTCGCTTACAGAAGTTTGTGCTTAATTGCAGTCTGTCGACGGGAGGACAGTTAGAGTAAATGTAGCTCAAGAAAGACCGAGGCGCAACTTCTGATCTGATCTACTAATTACTAGTAATGGAGCAAGTGTGGGCTAAATTTGAACCCCTTTGTTTTTTGGTCCGTTGGTTACAAAGAGTGATTTATAAACTTTCTTAAATTCATGTCAAGTTATTGTTTGCAAATTGATACGTAGATGGAAAAAAAATCAAGGAGTAGACAACCAACCTATGGGAGTATTTGTTTGTCTACCAATTTTCAGGGATAACCAATCTACCTCCAGGGTTGGTCGACATTACAAAACGAAAACCTTGCCCGCCCAAGTTCCAAATATGAAATACTTAGTTGTATGGATGAAAAATGGCCTAAGAATTCCTAAAAATACGCAATGCTGGTTCAAGTCACGGTTTGGATTTAATACAGCATGACAGAAATAAGGTTTTTGTCTTCAACATCTTCAATGTCCAATTTTGGCCTACCAAAATATCCAAATTCGCAAAGGCTCAACCAGCTAACCGCCCGAACACGTGTGCCTAAATTTTGAGTCTTGAGTGCAACCCTAGTCCGCATTTTGCCCAGGTCTATGTACTAGTATATGTATAGGAGGGACTATAGTGCGTAATGTTAACTAATGTTGAGCACGCAAATATACTTCCTTGAAAACACAAGCTAATGAAGCTATGCACCAGGCTCCCACTATTTCAAAGTTGCATTTCATTTCATTATTGACAATAGGAAGTATCGACGTAATTTCATAGAGTCATTCGGTCTGAATGCTACATGAAGAACATAAGCCAGTGTCTTCCCCTACGATATATATATATATATATATATATATATATATATATATATATATATATATATATATATATATATCGGGTGGATAAATAGCTGCGCACATGCCTTGTCTTACACCCTTTTTTGATACATGAATACTAATTCAATGACGTATCAGTTAGATCATAAAATGAATCAATAAGGAAATTCGGATTGATTCTTGTGTATACCAGATCAAAATACCTCGCATTATTATTACTGATCAGTAAAATTCATATTCGTAAAATAAAAAAAGTAAATTAATAAAAAAATTGACGAAGTGAAATTAAATTATATCTATTTATATGGATTCCTAAAGTTATGACAAACAATTCATTCATGTCAGTTATTTCGCAAGAAGAAAAGAAGGGGTCTGTTGAATTTCAAGTAGTCTGTTTCACCAATAAAATACGGAGACTTAGCTCACATTTGGAATTACACAAAAAAGACTATTCATCGCAGAGAGGTCTACGGAAAATTTTGGGAAAACGTCAACGACTTCTGGCTTATTTTTCAAAAAAAAGTGGAATACGTTATAAAGAATTAATCAGCCAATTGAATATTCAAGCGATAAAAAAACGTTAATTTGAAAAATTATTTTCTTTGATTTATTCTATCTTCAATTTTGATGAACTTCTTTTCGTTTTCAGCAATTCATGGAAGAAGAAATACGTAAAAAACTTATGACTGGACCAGTTACAAGAAAAGATCTAATGATAGTCAATATGGGGCCTCACCACCCATCAATGCATGGCGTCCTTCGACTCATTGTTACTTTAGATGGTGAAGATGTTGTTGACTGTGAACCAATAGTAGGTTATTTGCACAGAGGGATGGAAAAAATCGCGGAAAACCGAACAATTATACAATATTTGCCTTATGTAACACGTTGGGATTATTTAGCTACTATGTTTACAGAAGCAATAACTATAAATGCACCAGAACAGTTAGGAAATATTCAAGTACCTAAAAGGGCTAGCTATATTCGAGTTATTATGTTGGAGTTGAGTCGGATAGCTTCTCATTTATTATGGCTAGGGCCTTTTATGGAATATACATGCACACAAACACAACGCCCCCTAAAACATACTATCAGTAATTGTAGCTGCAGTGGGTTTTTATGAACAAGGGATTGCTGCTGAACCATGAAACATGCACATATGTCATTATGACAACATTCCTTTTCGGAACTCAAACCCCGCGAATCTGTTCTTCCCAGCTCGTCAGAGGAACATAACGGACCGAAGTTTCATCTCTAACACTAATTGATCCATCTGGGTTCTTGTCAATTACCTTGAGTTCCTGGCTGAACTTTCCAACTGGTATAACCAGTCTACCGCCAGGCTTCAGCTGGTCGATCAGTGCTTGTGGAATTTCTGCAGCAGCTGCTCCAACATGGATGGCGTCATACGGTGCAACATCAGGCCATCCTAGCCTCCCATCTGCCATAGTCACAGAGAATGGTTTCAAAGACATTTTCTAGAAAATTAAGAGGGGGACAAAAAACGTGTGATACCGCCAACGTGGATCGAAAGAGAGCCCTCCTTGAGCAAAAGAGCAGCTGCACTCTTCTCTACGTTCTTTATTGAAGAAGCAACCAGCTGGGGAACGTGTTCTACACCAACAGCACGACCTTCAGGTCCGACCATAACTGCAAAGCATGCTGTCAGGTATCCCGTCCCTGTTTTAAAAAAAAAGTACATATTGCAGTATTAGCACCAAAAAGGAGATACAATAATAGAATATCTGACAAAATGCAGTTAACAGTTGAATGAAATGATGCGACGTCACTTACACTGAAAAAATGCAACATACTTTCAGTAAAAACAATACAGCATTAGCATTACAAGACGGTATTTGGACTAATTTGGTGAACGGATATGACGTTTCCTTTATTTAGACATTAATATGACGCTCGCTTCAAAATGAAAAATTCTAACACATCAAGGCATCCACCTCTTCAAGCATCTCCTCTACCAAGTCTACAAACACTGGCATCTAGTTTATAGTGAGATATAAAAAAAATAGTTGGATATACAACATCACCCACAATATACCTCAAATAATACTTCCACATTACTGTAATGAATTTATACATCTAAATATAAAAACAAAAGGCTCAATGCTACAAACTAGCTGATCAGCAGCTACATAAACACAATGAATTTAATCATTCATCAATACTGGGAAAAAAATGAGAACCAGGAGGTATCAAGTTTTCAGTTAATAGTTGAACAGGTGGAGAGCAATAATTAAGTACCTATATAATCTCAATAAAAAATCATAAGCAATATTTCCCCAGCAACAATTAAGAACTATATAGTTTCAAAAAGGAAAACATAAACTAATACCCCTTCAGCAACAATCAAGTCCATTGCACAGTAAAAACTAGTTTATAATTTCAAAAGGTTCACGTATATGATGAACAACATATTTTGAAATGAGATAAATTCAAACTCTGGATAAGTGTTTGAAATCACCTGAGCCAACATCTAATGCCCGCATGCCAGGTTGCAAATTATTTTCCAACAGTTCAAGGCACATAGCGTGCATGTGAGGGGCAGATATAGTGGCATTATAACCAATAGGCATGGGGCTATCCTCATAAGCAGGAGTTCCTTCAGGTACAAACAATCCCCTGTCGATAGTCTCCATGACTTCTTCTACCTTCTTGGATTTGATCATCCCATAACGTTTGAGATATTCCACCAGACCCTTGTTTCTAGTGATGTTACTTCCACTAAAGAATCGCTGCAAGTCACCAAAAGCTGTTTAAAAACTTCAACTTCCCTCATATTTTATCATTCTATGGGTTTGATTCTGAGCAGTTAAAATTGATTAAAAATAACTCAACAAGATGTTAGCCTGCTCAAAATCAAGAGAGCACTCATCATTCATTAAGCACTACAGTAGTTCCAGAAATTGAACAGCAAACCACAAATTAATCGTTTTTGAGTTCACATGGTTTTCAAGTTTTGGCAGATTCCATACGGTGCCCAACATTTTTATTGAATCTAGCCAGTCCACAGTATCAACAAGCACCAAAAACCCGTTAATTATATACTAAACAATTTCCCCCCATAAATGTGACTACTAGTTTCTCCTCTTATTCTTTGCATAATAGAAAATTCACTCCCTCTTTGCTGAAATTTCAAAGCAAAATTACATGTAACTAAAGGATAGAGATCAATTCTAATCAGCAAGATTGTAGTGGCATTTACAGTTGATCACACATATAGCTAATTATATGGCTATTTGTAAAGAAAAATAGACGGATCGTTAAACACTTAATCGATTGGCCGAATATCAATCGCAATTTCGTTTGATACAATTAATGAAAACAATTGAAATAAAAAATTCGAGTCAAGACGATCGCACGTGAAACAAGAACGAATACCTTGCTAGGGCAACAGCTTACACACTAGTAGAAGACAAGAGTAGGGGAGATAGAGAGGTACCTCCATGCGAGAGAACAGAGAGTTTCCCGTGTAAAGATTGTTGGAATTGGGAAAACTATAGAGAGCGAAGATGGGGGAGGGCGCGGTGGACGCCTGGCGGGCAGAGATGACAGCCAAGGGGAGACGTGGGGGAGAGAGAAGGTGACGAGGAGGAAGGGGAGGGGAGATTAACAGGCGCTTATAAGGCGCACGATAGCGGCAACCACACGCAAACAGTAGATAGGAGGAGGTCGAGGAGGAAGGCATCTCGCATTTTCTTATTTTAATTATTTCTAGGGGCTTCCTCATTTATAACTAGACGTATCTGGATAAATAACAACTCCGGAACACTTTTATTCCCGATCCCTCCACGCACCTCAGAAAATATTTTGGACACACTAAAACGGATAAATATACGACGATTTTTGCAGAATGGCGTCCACTGATACAGATCAAATTATCAAAACGTTAAGTTTGTCACCCCCATTTCAGGGTTTAACTTCGCTGAGTTTGTTCCTGAGTCTAACAAGCTTCTTGAATACTGTGTTTTAAGAAGCTACGAATTATTATGAATGAAAAATATCTTTCCAGTCTCAAATCTCTCTCTTCCTTCGAAGTTTAGAGCTTGCTCATTGGTGGATTTTCCCAAATTCAGTTTGCTCTCGGTAAGTTCCATAATTCTCGAGCTCTTGCTCCACAATTGATTTCTATCTAGTCCTAATCCGCATCACTGATACCAGATTCACCCGATCCTTGGTCTATTATAATACGCTACAATTTATTATAATCAGATTATATTTAGATTATATTTTATATGGTCTTATCTTTTATGTTAGGTAAGATATTGTCATATTGTTTTCTATCCTTTAGGAAAAGATATGCCGGATATTATGTTATATACGTATCTTTATATATTGGAGATTTCTCCATCAATAATGAATCAGAAATCAGAAAAGTTATTTTTATTATCTTCCTAAAATCTCTAAATTTATCGTTCTTCAACCCCGTGGCAACCAACCACGTTTATCCCGAGTCGGAATCCACACCGGATTAGGCTCAACCCCCTTGACCAACAAGGGTTCGATACGCGGTCCACACCGGGCTCGTATCAACTGGTGCTTTCATCCCGGAACTCTTCGTGCCATGAATAACGAGGAAAAGGTTTCGGAAGTTACTGCTCTGCGGGATCTCCGAGAACTCCTCCAAACTATTCTGTATGTAAAGATCCATGCCCAATTCTATCGGGTTTCTAGTGCCGTCTTGGCGCAAATGTTCTCAAGCGTCAGAACCATCGAAGATATAATACCGTTGGATGACGAAACTGAATTCCGTGTCCGTTTTAAAAGTCGTGCTTCAACCCTTGAGGCGTTCAATCGCTTCAATGGACTATACATCTACGCGGGATACTGTCGAATTGAGTTGTTTTTTGATGATTGAATCAGTAGCATATCAAGCGAGATTGACACTCTGATTCAAGAGGTGATTCAAGCGACTGAGCCCGCGCCCGCGGCGACCGAGCCCGAGCCCGCAGCAACTGAGACCGCGCACGCCGACACCACTCCCACCTTCGATACCGAATCAGTGAAGTTTCTTACCGACCCGGGTACCGAACCGGATGAGGTCGTTACCGACCCGGTCCCCTGGCCGTGCCTACTACCGCCGTGTTCTCCAATAATTTTGGGCCCAGGAACTGCTTTTCCGGCGTCTGATTCAACAATGGGAGACCAGATCCAACTCGGTATCTAATAACGGTCTTTGAAGATATGTTTTGATTTGTTTGTCCGTCAATCGTTCGGTGAAAAGCGCAGGGCAAACGTCCGTCAAGATATCAAGTCTAGGACCTATGTTGCGGAACAATTTGAGTTTCGGATCCTGACTCAAGCTGTGCTACATGTTCAATGGGACACTGGCAGATTAAATTCCAAGTTCCGTTTCATACGTCTCCTCCTGATTTCCGACTTGAGGACAAGTCGATTCTCAACGGGGGAGAATTGATACGCTACAATTTATTATGATTAGATTATATTTAGATTATATTTTATATGGTCTTATCTTTTATGTTAGGCAAGATATTGCCATATTGTTTTCTATCCTTTAGGAAAAGATATGTCGGATATTATGTTATATATGTATCTTTATATATTGGAGATTTCTCCATCAATAATGAATCAGAAATCAGAAAAGTTATTTTTATTATCTTCCTAAAATCTCTAAATTTATCGTTCTTCAACCTTGTGGCAACCAACCACGTTTATCCCGAGTCGGAATCCACACCGGATTAGGCTCAACCCCCTTGACCAACAAGGGTTCGATACGCGGTCCACACCGGGCTCGTATCATATTATCTATCCTTATCCTTATGCTGAAGCTTATACTAAAGAGGTCATTTATTTGTGAAGGTGCTTGACTATGCTATAAAGTCAAGTAACCTCTAAACGCATCGTGAGTGAAAAACTGAGGATGCTGAGTCATCATTCCTCACTCTGGCCTTGACATAAAAGCCATAACAAACTATGTAACTTTTCACTGAAATAAAAAACAGAAAATGGCATCCTAAAACTTTCGCTCTCTCTTTGCATGCAATATCCAACATATCTTCATCTTTTCTTAAATTATTACATGGTATCAGAACCAGGTTCGCCCTGTGCGCTTCTGGTTGTTGTTTGATCGATTTTTTGCTGAATCGATTTTCTGAGATCGATCGAGATGACGGGCAATGAAAAGTTGAAGCAGAAGATCTAACTTGCTTTGAAGACGAGTCTGGAAGGATCGATGACAGATTCGAATCACTTTCTCTATCTGCATCACTCTGACCATCCAAACTATGCTTTAGCTACGCAATTGCTGAATGATTCAAACTACCACCAGTGGAAGCGATCAGTGGAGATTTCACTAATGGTGAAAAACAAGCTTGTTTTCGTCACCGGCGATTGTAAGAGACCAGATCCGGATTCGGGATTAGAAATGCAATGGAGGCGCTGTGACAATATGGTGATAGCTTGGCTGCTTCACTCCGTGGAGAAAGAGATTGCGGAGACTCTTCTGTATTGTAACACATTTGTTGAGATCTGGAGAGATTTACGCCTACGCTTTGGACAACCAAGCTTGGCGAAGACATACCAAGTTCAAAAGGAGCTATTCAACATTTCACAGGGTAATATTTCCGTCTCGACCTATTTTACAAATTCAAGTGTATTTGGGATGAATACCTTGTGCTTGTTGAAATGCCTAAGTGTGGAGCGTGTGGAACTCTAAATCTTGTGCCTCAGATGATTTTGAACCAACAAGTCTTATAGTTTTTAGTTGGTTTAAATGAGTCTTACAACGCTCTTCGTGCCAATGTTTTGATGATGAGACCAACTCCATCAGTTGGAGAAGTCTATCAACTAGCGTTACAAGAAGAAACACAGAGGTCATTGCAGAACAATTCAACTTCGATTGGAAATGATTCGAGTGATTTTAGTGTTTTTCCAAAACAAGGACAAAGCTCGTCTAATTCTAATCAGAATGGTGGTCATAATTTCAATCCAAAGGGACACAGTAAAGGCTCAAGAACTCAAGGAGGACAAAGCAACAAAGAGAACTCAAATGGCAATAACAGTGGTCAAAAAGGAAAACCATACTACTTTTGTGATCACTGTAAGATACCAGGTCATTCCATAAGCAAGTGTTTCAAAATTCATGGCTATCCCAAAGATTGGAGGAGAAGAAATTTGTCGAGAACTCAACTGTGGATGAAAACAGCAAGGAGAATTCTAACAAGAACCATGGGTTCACAAAAAGTCAGTATGAGATATTGATCTCTTTGTTGGATCAACAACAGATAGGAGGCTCAATTGCAGAGAACAACAAGTCGTGTATGTTGGCTAGTAAGCATCTATGTTTTTCAGTTCATGGCATTACTCATAATTGGGTCATAGATAGTGAAGCAACCCACCATATTTGTCCCCATCTAAATCTCTTCATTAATTACCAAGTGTTTGATAAGCCAAGCTTTATAACCATGCCCAACAACAAACAAGCCAAAATCTCTCACATTGGCACAATTCAATTGACTACAGATATCACTCTTAAAAATGTACTTCATGTTCATGAATTCAGTTTTAATCTGTTATTTGTTAGTCAACTTGCCATAGACCTTCAAACTAATGTACTATTCACTCCAAAACAATGTCTTGTCTAGGGCCCTTCAATGAGTTCTCCTCAAGTGCTTGGTAATATTTCAAGAGGACTTTATCTCACAAACACTTCCACTAGTCAGCCAACTCATAAGCCATCACAATCAAACAACCAGCCATCCAACTCTCTTTATCTTTCTTTAGAATTTTGAAATAAGCTTCCAAGCAATGTGTCTTTTGCTGAAACACACAGTGCTATAACTGTTGAATTACTGTATTTAAGATTAGGCCATATGCCGTTTGACTCATTGCCCTAGTTTCCTTTTGCTAAGCATATTGCTATTTCTAAAGATCATCAGATGTGCACTATTTGCCCAAAGGCAAGACAACAACAAAGTTCTTTTCCTATAAGTAGCATTAAAATTGAATATCCCTTTTAAATGCTACATATTGATATTTGGGGTCCTTACAAAGTGAAAACCTACAATGGCTATAGTTATTTCCTTAGCATTGTAGATGACTACACAAGAACTACTTGGATTCATCTTTTAGCTCACAAAAGTAGTGTCTTCCCAATTCTAAAATCCTTCATTCATTTTATTGAAAAATAGTTTAATAGGCCAATCAAAACCATAAGGGCCGACAATGGGAGTGAGTTTTGTATCCATGATGAACAAACTTTCTTTGATACCAAAGGCATTTCACACCATACATCTTGTGTTGACACACCCCAACAAAATGGGGTTGTGGAACACAAACACAAGCATTTGCTTGAAACAACCAAGGCTCTTTTATTTCAATCCAATTTACCAAATTCATACTAGGGGGAATGCATTCTAACAGCCACCTACCTTATTAATAGATTTCCCTTGACCAGCCTAAATCATCTTACACCTTTTGAAAAACTCTTTAGCATTCCTCCTACTTATTCCCACCTAAGACCTTTTGGTTGTTTGTGTTTTGTGTCAACACTCAAAAGGAACAAGAATAAATTTGAGCCTATAAGTACTCCTTGTGTGTTTTTGGGCTATCCACATGGAGTAAAGGGATACAAAGTGTTTGATATTCATACCCAAAAGATATACATTTCAAGAGATGTTCATTTCCATGAACAAATCTTTCCTTTGCATCTACCTAACCCCATCTTCCTTCCCACAAATGACCCTTTCACTTCACCTTTTTCACCCCCCACACCTACCCCTGATCCTTTGCATTACCCCACGATACATATTAAAGACGATGATGTGCAATTATATAACATTTAAATTTTGTCTATAAAAAAAGTAGTAGATGTATATATTATGTATGGATAGTTTCATACTTGCCATTGAAAAAAAAACTATACATATTAAAGATGATGATGTACAATTATATAATATTTAAATTTTGTCTATAAAAAAAGTAGTAGATCATTGTATATTAATAGCAATAGTAACATGAGAAAGAGTCGTGTGAGAATGGTCGCCTAGGTGAGAATTAAGAATAAATCTCGCTCGTCCATTCCAATAAATCAACGCCCCAGAAACATTCATTAAAAAAGATAAAATACGGCACGAGTGAATTTTTTCTGTATTATTCGCGTATTTTTCAATAAAATACGGCACAGACGAATTTTTTCCGTATTATTCACGTATTTTTCAAAAAATGCGTTTTTATGAGACGCGCCCAGTTTGTTCATCAAAACTAGCGATTTGTTCATCCATATTCACCATTTGTTCATCAACACTAACTAATTGTGCATCGAGTTTTTGATAACAATGTTCATCGATTTCGCTTTTTTAATTTTTAATTTTATTTTTTAATGTTATCTATGTGAATGAATACAATATTATCTAGTTTTTGATGCACATATAATTATTTTCAAACAAAAAATGGTGTTCTGATTGTTAAAGATAAGGTCATTAAGATACTTTCAAGTTGTCTACAACATATAAGCAAAAGTTAAATCCCAAAGGTCTTCTTTTTTCAAGTTCAATAATTGATGTCAAACATCCGTCTATGACTCCTAACGACGTCGAGGAAAAGCTAGGGTGTCATTTGACGGACCAATCACAAGAACTCGAAACAAGAAGATACAAGATGCAACTCATGCTCTTCTAGATCATTTAGGAGCCATGACGGATCAAGCTTCGCAATCTCCATGGATTACCATGCTTAGACATCAAGTTTAGACAAACCCAAGCCTGGATCAAGAGGTCTCAATGCCCATATATGTTCATCGATATACTTCTATTTGTTCATTGATATAACTTGTTTGTTCATTGATATATACCCATATTTGTTCATTGATATACTCCTATTTGTTCATTGATATAACCTTGTTTGTTCATTGATATACTCTATTTGTTCATTGATATACCCTATTTGTTCATGGATATACCCTTATTTGTTCATTGATATAACCTTTTTTGTTCATTGATATAACCTTGTTTGTCCATTGTTTGTTCATTGATATACTCTATTTGTTCATGAATATACTGCTATTTGTTCATTGATATAACCTTGTTTGTTCATTATTATACCCTTAATTGTGAATTGAAATAAACTTATGTTTATGCGTCAATACTATCAATTTGTACATTTAGGACTATTTACACAATTTTCATGTCTATCTATATGAGCACAACAAAAGAAACGAATAAAGTTCTCAATATAGTACATAAATAAGTTAAGGTTGATATAGAAGCTTGAATGCAAAGGATAATAGATATATTATTTGACTTTGCAATAATATGATGTATGATAAGAGAACAAGCCAGCTGCAAACCCAATAGAAGTACTTGTGCCTTATTTAGCTATGTTTGGAGCCCAAGAAGTAGCCACATGTTTCATAGTAGTAACAATGACAAATCCAAAGGAGTCAAACAAGACAATACCAAGACCGACATCAAAACAATTAATTTTGTCACACAAACGATTAATAATGATGAACACACATATATTAATGCATACAATTTCGATACACATTCATCCATTTTTTATATACAAAAATAGATATTTGATGCACAAATAATAGTTCATTTATTCACAAAATCACAATTTTGATGAACAAAATCACATTGTTGATGAACAAAATCACAATGTTGATGAACAAAATCACAGTGTCCTGTTTTCTTTTTTATGAACAAAATCACAATGTTGATGAACATATTGCATGCAATTTTGATACACATTTGTTCATTTTTATGTACAAACAATAGATTTTTGATGCACAAGCAATAGTTTATTTATGCACAAAATCACAGTTTTGATGAACAAAATCATATGTTTGATAAACAAATCCACATTATTGATGAACAAATTCACAATATTGATGAACAATCTGGCGCGCGTCCTATTTCCGTTTTTTTTTATCAAAAATACGCGAATAATTCGCCCGTACTGTTTTTTCCCTTTTTAAGTGAAATGATCAGTGCCTTTGATTTTTCTTCATCCAACGGCTCCTGTTCTTTCTTATTTCGCACCTGAACCGGACCCTAGTAATATTATTATTATAAATTTTTAAGGATCGTAAACACTAAAAAGAAGAAAGGGTAAAGAATTAAATTTAAAAATTAAGATGTTTATGTGACATAGTTAGATCGGTGACAAATATGATAGAGAGATTCGAGTTTAGTAAAAGTATATATATATATATATATAGATTTAGATTATTTAAGGTAAAATTAAATAAATGATTAAAAGAGAAAACCGAACTACGGTTAACCGGAAATCACGATTCGATTACGGTTTATGATTTTAAGTAACCGAAATCATAATTAACTTAACCGATCTTCGGATAACCGAAATCTCTACCGGGTTTGGACACCCTAAACCAAATATCACGTATCGAAAGTTCTACACACGGGTAGTGAAAACTCAAAAATCTCAATGACGAGATTGCCCACGAGGCGAAACTGCGAAAGACTGTACCCTGCTGTGTCGACCAACTATAAGAAGGTTTCACCCTCCATTGGTGAAGAGCAGGGGAAGAAAGAAACGAGTTTCGGCCAAGGGTTTTTGCTTCAAAGAAACCCTACCATAAAACTCTTTCTATCTCTCCTCTCCTTCCTCTCTCCGATGTCTTCCATGGAGAACGACGGCATCAGCATATCCACCCTCGCTGAACCGCATCCACCTTCACCACCGCACCACGGCGATGTTGCTGTCGAATCCGCTGAAAAAGAGAATCATTTGGCTGACTCTCCACCTTCGGATGAAGCTGGAGATGATTATCCCTCTCAAGCAGCCGACTCTATCCAAGATCTCCGTGCCAAGATTGTTAAACAGGTCAAGTACCGCTTTCCAACTCTTTGATTGATTACGCGCTATTAAGAGTGTTTTTTTTTCCCGACCAATTTTTGCCTGGTTTGCTCTATTCTGATTATGATCGCAAACTTCCATTTCATGTGTGTAATGTATTAGCCGAAAACCACCTTAAGAATCTTGTGTAGTTTAAGCCCAAACCGCCTTACAGCTATAGTTTTTGATATCCACTGTTAGGACTTTCAGGTAATGTAGTGGGTGATCCATTGTCATGAAAAAGGTTACTGGCACTGAGATGAGCTTTACAGGGTCCACTTAAAATTAGCTATCTGATGCTAAATTCCATCCAGTTACAGGAAGAATATTCCTCCACAAAACCTCCGCCACTCTATTCTTTGATTCTGCATTCCAATAGCAATTGTCCAATTTTTCTTGGAGTGATTAGGGTGATTTCACGAGTGTTCTAAACCTTGACACATTCATATTCTTTGATTTTGACATGAAGTCATGTTGCATTACCTAGATTCTTGTCTTCAATCCATTGAAGTATTCTCTTTTGCTTTGATAAATTTACGTTTTTTTTTTCAGTGCCAATTTAGTTTTTCATATCTTTCAAGATTCCTTTGAAATGATACCAAGTCTTTGAAGTAGAATTAATTTGCAAAAATTGCTTCTTTGTTCATTTACACCTTTATCTGCTTGTCCAGGTGGAATATTACTTCAGTGATGAAAATCTGCCAAATGACAAGTTTTTACTGAAACATATTAAGCAGGACAAGGCTGGGTTTGGTAAGTGTTTTCGTTGTGTTTATTTAAAATATGACCTTGAACATTACTAATCCCTGTTTGATGCTTTTTTCTTGAAAGATGTTTTTTTTTTAATAATATATATTTTAACTTTATATGATGGAAAGCTAAGATAACTATTCTTGCTTGTGAATTGTGATGCTTGAAAGTGGCTGTATGTCTTATTTGGGGTGCTAATACTTGCTGCATGAATGTACTGTTTCTCTTGTCGGATATGGCTGGAGACTCTAATAATGGAAAGGTGCAAGTTATTTATCTTGGAAATTATTACACAATCATGTCATTGAGTTTGGATGATCCATATTAAATGTTCCATTGACACAAGGATAGAGATGAAGGTGATGACGTAAGCAGGTACTTCTGAAGGCATCCACCTGGCTGTTGTCCTGGTGCGCCTAAATAATCAATGGCTGTGCCGAGCTTCCAGTGTGAGCCTGAGTGAACTGTAAATTATATCTGTCTGATTTCTTCTCTATTCTTGTACTCCTAATAGGCGAGCTAGGTTAATTTATGCTGGTGCTGGTTTTAAAGAGCATCCCTTCTTTTTTATGTTGAATGTTGTCTCTTGTCATCTCGTTTAGTTTTATAGTTTTTTTACAATCATTTTGTTTTGGAATTATTTGTATATAGTTGCAGTTATTTTCAGCTAACAATTATGTGTCAAGTTGTCCTCTTTCACTAGAATAAATGGATAAAATTATTAAAAACTATTTGCATTCTTTAAATTCACCCTTTGTACAAATATATACATGCGAGAAAAAGCTTAGTAGGCTGTCATTACCCCATCCACTGCTGTACGAAGCAATTCTGTATTTCCGTCTGTTTGCCTGTTAATCATGCAGCCTTGCTGCTTCTGTGGACAAATTTAAATCCATTTATCCACCCCAAGCTCCAACTTGATTGCAAAGATAAATTCTCAACTACTTTCTGTATCTTGCAGTTTGCTGTTTCTAATGATATTGTGGATTTAACATATGTTTTCACTCTCAATCTGTATTTGCAATAATTTCTTTGTTATTTGGATATGACCTCTTTTTCCATTACTGTTGTTTTGATGCTTCGGAAATGGGTAAGTTAGGGTACCACTTTGATGACCTTAAATAAATTTTGCTTTTTCTTAGGTCTTTTGGGCGCATTCTTCTGACATGTTCAGGTTATGAGCATATCCTTTTTTTATGATAGGACTATACTGGGTGATGATGTTGATGTTGTTGATGTTGCATGTATGCCAAACACACCCTTAGTATCATTGGAGATAGACGTCAAAGTTATTGGAGCTCAACAACCTATTCATTTAGTGTACTCAAGACTTGCAATTCTGCAGACATTGGCTTAACCAGTGAATCTTTTTGTTTTTGTTCTCATTTGAGCTTACACTTATTTTCTTGTTTGTGGAATTGAATATGCTGAGTATTCCAGTGTTATGTGCAATATCATAAAATTCAAATACTTATGACACATTGCTTCTTGCAGTATCTATTGCAGTAATTGCTTCATTTAGGAAGGTGAAAAAACTCACACAAGACATTGCGTTGATAGTAGATGCTTTGAAAGAATCTTCTTTTCTTGTGAGTACTGATCTTCTTGCATCTGTTATTATGACTTATTTTGATAAATGTTATGCTCCAACATATTTTTGCTCTTTTGATTTCCCCTTATTGCTGCAAGACTGCACTGCTTGCTTTCTTATCTATTGTTTCAATTTGAGGCATTTCTTGTTGTTTAATGAGAAGTTACTTGTTTGGGGATCAGGTTGTAAGTCCTGATGAAAAAATGGTTAGAAGACTTCATCCTCTTCCACTTAGCGAATTCAAGGATCCCAATCCCAAGGTATATCTTTCTTAGCCTTATTATATTCTTTCCTTTTTATTGTTTGAAAATTTTGAAGTCTGACAAATGCACCCTAGTTATGTACTGTTCTGGTAGAGAATCTTCCTGAGGATCATTCAAAGGAGAATATCCAGAGGATATTTGGTCAAGTTGGGAAGTAGGTTATTACATTTTTTTTCAATTTCTGTTTCTAGATTTGCTCTGCTTTGTTGAATGGAAATTTAATTGTTCACTACTGCCTGAATTTATAGCATAAAGAGCATTTGCGTCTGTGAGCCACATGCTGCTGAAGATTTAAAGCAAAACAGCAAGGCAGAGAAGCTGATTAGCTGCAAGGTACCCACTAAACTTCGAAAATTTTGAGCAGCTATGCTGCAGGTTTTTGAGTCTTAGGATTGTATATAAACTTTCATGTGTAGCATTTGATATTAGTCCTTGTGTCTAGGATTGATACCCTTACATTTTTCACTGCCTTAGTTCTCATACTTTTTTCTGTCTTTTTAGCTGTAGATTGTCAGCGTGTGTATGGTAGAGGCATATATGTGTATGGTAGATGCATATTAGTCCTTGCATCTAGGATTTATACCTTTACGGCTTTACATTCTTCATTGACTTAGTTCATTTACTTTCTGTCCCTTTTAGCTGTAGACTGTCAGAATGTGCATATGGTAGAGGCAAATATTTTGGTAAAATCTGTATTGTGGATAATTTAAGTAGCGAAAGTTGAAATTTCCTGATATTCTTATGTATGGGTTTATAAAAAGGTCTATAATGCATGACAAAGGGGTCTTTATTGACATCTCACTAGTTCTGCATTAAATTTTATAAAGGTCTATAATGCATGCCAGTGCTAATGCTGACTGCTGAGTGTTTGCATTGGCACTGGCATCTCTTCTTTTCTGATAAATGACTGGCTAGTTTGCTCAAAGCATGAAAATAATTAAACCAACCATTGTATCCTCCCATATAGCTGCACGTCCTTGTGGAATATGAGTCGGTGGAGGCAGCAGAGAAAGCGGTTAGTAGACATCTTTCATGTAATCATGTTTCAATCATGCTTTAATGATATCAGGCTTTGATGGCTAAATAAGTGGTCATTTCCTCTTCGATGAATCTGACAGGCTGTCACTCTAAATGATGAAAAGGACTGGAGGAATGGCTTGCGTGTTCAACTTCTTCAGAAGCGATTGGTATGATATGGTATTGCATTGTGCATTGCATTGCATTTTCACTCCTCAATAATACTTGAAAAACTCTTTTCTTTGCTTCAGCCATATGGTTTGGGACGAAAAGCACGGAGGGGATCTGATGCTGACAAGGGTAGCCATACCCGGTCAGCTCCTGTAGCTGATGAGGATAATCATAAGACAAGTGAATGCCATGATGATACACATGAAGCTCAAGTAAATATTTTCTTTGCAAGGCTTATGGGCATTTATATAACTTATTATGTACATGCTACTTGTTCTCTTTGGACTCAATTCAGTTGGTAAATTCGTCTCTATTGTGTTTTATTTTTACAACCCATGCAGAGGGGAAAGAAAGTTTGATTGCACAGCTCTAGGGTGGGATCTTTTGTGTTTGAAATGAATATAATTTTCAGAGGGACTATATTTGATCTGCTTTATTCAACCTTGTTTATGGGCGAGTAGTTTGCATTGTATGAATTCTTTTGCCCTTTGGATATTGACCTAAGAAGCTAGAAGGAACATTGAACTGGTATAGTATCATGCGTAATTCAGCACGGAAATATATGATAAAATATTCATTGTTTTTTGGTCGAAAATAAACAGTTCATTTTGTGAGTGTAAATACTACTGTAGTTGTTTTTTTAGGAAAAGGTTTAGGGAAATTAGGGTGGACATTTTACAGGTAAGTCTGTGCTTTCATAATTCCTACACCTACACGCTCTCTTTATTTGAAATAAGAAGGGCCAACAAGTTGGCATTTATGAATCACGGTATGGATGGATACAAAAACAAATTGTTTAGCTCATAACATTAAAATGACTTGGGTCTATTAGTAACAGCATATGAACTTGATCACTATCATTGATTCATTTCCCATTTTATGAGACTTTGAATCCAATCACTCTTGTGGATTATAAGAACTTTGAATTCAATCACTCTTGTGGATTGTATGTGTTTTTTTTTGTTTGATATAGGGCAATATCTTAACACGGATTCTGTGTCTACTCCAGGATGGGGAAAATATTTTACCCAAAGAAAAAGATGGAAAAAGAGGTCGAAACCGAAGATCAAAGGGATACAAACATGGGGGAAGCAGCGGGATGGGTATGGAGACAAAGCTCTTACCCTCATTTTTGATGGTTATGAATTCCTGTAAAAACACACTGATGCTTATTTTATTCTCCCTTATGTTGTTTCTTTTTATACATAGGGCATGGAAGCATTACGTCTGCACACATTGAAGCTGTGAAGCCACCTCCTGGCCCTCGCATGCCTGATGGAACAAAAGGGTTTGCCATGGGACGTGGACGCCCTCTTGTCACAACTCAAGTCTAGTACTGTGTTTAAGTTATGCTCTTGAGTGCCATGATCTTTGTGGAATATTTTATGTGGTTCCCCAACAAGTTTCCCTATCCATATATGTAATTTTATAGCATGGATTTTGAGTAGATCTGGTATCATCTGCTATCAGCTCTAAAGTTGAAATTGTTAATGACTGGCTTTCGGGTTGAGGGTTTTGTGATGGATGTTTGAAAGCTTACTCAATGACTCCACAACAATGACTCTTCTACGGTACCATGCACCCCTACTTTATTAATTTCTCTCTCTGCCACATCATTTATGCACTATAATATAATTTATTCTCACATCAATGCACCCCATAACCTTCTACTTTTTTTACCTTCTCAAAAATTTTCTCTTTCCATATACAATTATTCATACTCTTTTTTCCCATTAAATATTACATATATACCCGAGTCCGGTTCAGGTGCGAATGGGCGCCCAGGTGCGAAATAAGAAAGAACAAGAGCCGTTGGATCAAGAAAAATCAAAGGCGCTGATCATTTCACTTAAAAAGGGGAAAAAACGGCACGGGCGAATTATTGACGAATTATTCGCGTATTTTTGAAAAAAACGGAAATAGGACGCGCGCCCAGATTGTTCATCAGTATTGTGGATTTGTTCATCAATAATGTAAATTTGTTCATCAAAACTGTGATTTTGTTCATCAAAACTGTGATTTTGTGCATAAATAAACTATTGCTTGTGCATCAAAAATCTATTGTTTGTACATAAAAAAATGAACAAATGTGTATCAAAATTACATGCAATATGTTCATCAACATTGTGATTTTGTTCATAAAAAAACGAAAATATTTGTTCATCTGTTTTGGCATATTTGTTCATCGGTTTGTGCATATTTGTTCATTAGTAACATCAATTTGTTCACTGGTTTATGCATATTTGTTCATTGCCTTTTTCATATAATTGTTCATTACTAGATGCATATTTGTTCACTAGTAACCTCAATTTGTTCATTGCTATATGCATATTTGTTCATCAATAACATCAATTTGTTCATAGCTAAATAAGTTGATATTTGTTCATCAATTTGTTTTGGCATATTTGTTCATCGGTTTGTGCATATTTGTTCATTAGTAACATCAATTTGTTCATCAATTTGTTCATCAACATTGCTTATTGCCTAAATGTACAAGTTGATAGCCTTGACACATAAAACATAAGTTTATTTCAATTCACAAATAAGGGTATAATAATGAACAAAGAAGGTTATATCAATGAACAAATAAGGGTATATCCATGAACAAATAGGGTATATCAATGAACAAATAATGGTATACCAATGAACAAAAAAGAAGTATACTAATGAACAAATAATGGTATACCATGGGTATATCAATGAACAAATAGGGGTATATCAATGAACAAATACGAGTATATCAATGAACAAATATGAGTATATCAAAACTAATTATATGTGCATAAAAAAAACTACATAATATTGTATTCCTACACATAAATAAGGTTAAAAAATAAAATTAAAATTTAAAAAAGTTCGAAATCAATGAACAATGATATCAAAAACTCAATGCACAATTAGTTATTATTGATGAACAATTGGTGAATATTGATGAACAAATCGCTATTTCTGACGAACAAACTGGGCGCGTCTCATAAAAACGTATTTTTCGAAAAATTCGTGAATAATTCGGGAAAAATACGTCCGTGTCGTATTTTATTGAAAAATACGCGAATAATACGGGAAAAATTCGCCCGTGCCGTATTCTATTTTTTTTAATGAATGTTTAATCAGGGACGTTGATTTTTTGGAATGAACGATCTAGATTTATTCTTATTTCCCACACAGGCGACCATTCGCACAGAACTCTTTTTCTATATACCCATTGTTATAAATACTTTTATTCCTAAATAATAATTATATCATTAATTTAAAATAATCATAATTTTTAATTTAAAAAACATGGGTAGATAATAAAATCAATAAAAAAACCATGTATGAATATGTCCACAAAATCAAAATGAAACCGACATTGAGTAAGCTTTCAAACACAATTGTTTAAAAAACAAAAGTAATATATAATCATATTTAATATTTAGAAAACACAAATTTAATTTAAAAACACAATTGAATAACCCAAAAACACAATTTTTTATACAATATTAAAAAATTATGATTTAAAAACACAATTAAATTACCCATTCAAACAATTTAAATAAAGGAACAATTTAAATAAAATGGCAATTTAATTAAAGTGACGTGCTTAAAACGCGGCGTTGTGTATCAAAACGCGCTGCTTTGAAAGACAACACGCGCGCGTGGAGCTGGTGCATCAGTGCACCCAAGGTTCATTTTATGCCCCACATTTTCTTGGGACAAACAAAGATCAAATAAAATAATAATAATTCTGACTGCATGCACCGAAACAATACTCCGTTCTAGATGGTCTATGCCAACAAATGATTCAATGAACAAAGCAAACAGTCTTAAATAAAGTGATAATAGTTTATGACACTTACCAATACCATAGCGATCAATCATCAAATGAACTTAGCGTTGTGGACAGAGGGAGATAGTGTCAAGTGACGCACAAAACACACACACAACAATTTTAAGGTCCTGTTCGGCAAATCGGTATTTATCGATGTTGATATTAGACGTTGATATTAGATACTTATTTTTCAGATAATCTAGGAAGTGTTTAGTAAAAGTGGTCCTTACTATTATCAGGAATGATACCAAAAGGATTTAAATAAGGGTAAGAAAACACGTGTGGGTCACATGAGAGGCAACCCAATTTTGACAAAACTCATTCAACCCTTTTCTTCCTCCATTGATACAGGTAAACAAAGGGAAGTTCGATTCCAGCCAAATTCGCTAACGTGATGCCCATGATCACCATCGAATTCAATTAGGCGGGCCTTTCGATGCACCCCCATGTAAGTAGGGATGAAAATTAATCGGGTTATAGATGAATCACCCCATACCATCACCCGATTTGGGAGATAAATGCTTCACCCAACCCATCCATCACCCACGAAAGTCATCATCCGTCAACCATCAACTCATCATTCATCATGTTTTCGTGTGGTCAAGTGAAATATTTAAGTGTTCTATTTTGTGTGTATTTTGTTCTAGCCAATTAAAACACGTATAAAGATTACAATATACCATTAAATAAATATATGTGTCATGCATAAAAACTAAGTAACAAGTATAAAGTTAAACCATTTCACAATCATATGTCAATATCCAATTGTAGACTCCGTAAAAGAAGAGGTTCTCTAACCTCTCAGTTAAATTCCATGGCTATAGAAGCCATCTTTTGGCTGAGAAAGCCAGTTACTCTCTTGGCTGAGAAAGCCAATTCCTCTTGGCCGAGAAGGTCTGATATCTAGACATAGACTCAAGGGAATGAATCTTCAAAATTTATGCCTTTGATAAAGTTTTTTAAAAAAACTTTAAATTTTCTTTGTAGAAATATCCAAGAGATTTTTTTAGAATTCTTTCTATTGATGAAATGATTTCCCTCTAATCTTGTGACTAAATAATGAGAAATTTTGCAAATCTAGTGCGATTGCTCTCGTCCTGGTTCGTCATCGAACATCTCTCTTTTGATTTAGACCTTCATCCTTTCTTTAATTTCAGTCTCCATCCCTTATCTTCTCCTTTTGATTATCAACTATGTGAGATCTGATTTCGCGAAATTCTTGGCTATTTTTCAATTTTTCCCGATTTTAAGAATGAGATTTCCGATTAATTAAGTGTGAGAACGATGCTTTGTCGCCAGATTTCGTCCATATCGAGCCTCTAGTTGTTAGCGTTGTTTTCGACCATCTCTGTTTGTCATACGCCTCAACGCTAAGAATCTTTTGGCTTGTCCATTGACGGCCCGCCTGTCGAACGTGTTCCTCAGCTTGTCATCATAATAACTGTGTGATACTACAATCCAACTCCAAAGTTTGCCTTTTCTTATTTCTTTTTTGGTTTTTTGCATTTTTAGGGTTTGTTTTTTTGGTTTGTAACAGGTTTGTCCAGGCTCTCTAGTTTGGAACTTGTACGCATTTGCATGGAGTAAAATTTGGGGTTTCAACCCTTTTCCGAGTTGGTCCGTTGTGGTGTGGAGTTTCCTCTTGACGTCGCCAATCTATTTTCTAGTTTCGTCTTGCACCAGCCAGTTCAGTCACTGGGTTTCCATTCTTTCGATTGCACCGAACATTGTCTACCCACCATTTATCTATCACCCGGCTTAGATCGAATTTATATCCATATATTCAAATCGAGTGTATGGATAGTTCGAATATCCATGGATAATTTCTATATGTGAGGCCACAAATTGTATAAACTATAAAGTGGTAAATTTAACGAGGTGATTTCAGTAATTTAAGGGTTTTTGTATTTGTTAGTTAAAAGTAATTTCTAGGTAAACATATATTTTTATGTATCTTGAAAAAGTGAAAAGTAGTATTTTTTTTTGATGGAATGTGTTTTGTATGTCCTAAAAACATAAAGTATTAAAAATAGTTTTAGATAAAATTACTTTTAATCCAGCAAATAGAACAAGACCCTAATTAAAAACAAAATTGATTTAGGAAAATCACCAATCTATAATCTATAAGTATATATTAAAGTTGTATTTTTTAAGCTATCATATTGATTTTGGTGCCACCTCGTATTTCAGAAAATATTTTTATTTTTAATACTTTAACCTTTTCAATTAAATTCCTTTTTATCTATTTATGTGGAAAAAATTAATTCAAATTTTAATTAAAAACAACAAAAATTATTTTATCTTTATCTTTTTTTGTCTATTTATTTATAATTTTCATCTTAAATTAAATTTTGATGAAAAAAATAAAAAATTTCAATATCTAAATAATTATTTGACTAAATTGAATTTTGATAAAAAAATTAAATTATCCTTTCCTTAATTTCCTTTTTATATTATTTGGGTAAATATAGAAGTTTTTAATATTTAAAAAATACCATATATTCATATTTTTCCATCTTTTCTTATTAATTAATTTTTTAACTTTTTTATTTAAATTTTTTAAAGAATTGAATTTGATTAAAAAAATATAAGAACCTATAATGTTTTTACATGTTTATTTATTTTTGTAAAATATTTTTAAAATTGAATTATTCTAAATAAAATAATTTATATTTATATTTTTAGTAAATAAATTAGCATTAAGCCGTTAAAATCATATTAGAACACCTTAATAAATTTGGCTTCATATCACATTATAATAAATGTATAATTTTCATATAAATTTTTTCTAATAAATAAGTTATTTTTATTTTATTTTTATATTAAAATAAAATTATATTTATTAAATAAATTCAGTACGAGTATATTTTACATTCAACCCAAAATAAATTTCCACTTGTGCATTTTGGCCTCACGAGTCACGACTCCCAACACCACACCAGGATCTCGCTTTTCTCTCCTCCTGTTTCCGTTCTCGTCAACAATGTCGACCGGCGAACTCCTCAGCATCGAGCCTCTGGAGCTCCGATTTCCCTGTAAGTTTGTTGCTTTTGTTACAGTTTTTGTTCCATTTTCTTAAAAAAAATTCGAATACCTCTCATCCTGCGGCTAATTAGTTAATCGTGATATTCAAGTTGAGTTGAAGAAGCAGATCCCTTGCACCATGCAACTGACGAACAAGACAGATAACTATGTCGCTTTCAAGGTTTCATTTTTTTTTTTGCCTTTTCATTTTGAAATTTCTACTCTTGTTTGTATGCTTGCTTTTTCCGATTTGAAGTATCCGAGTTTTGATCAAATTTTGATTGTTGTTTCCTTGTACATACTTTCACTACCTAAGTTGTTTGTTTTGGGTGGATTTGGGGTTGAAATGTTCGTTAGGTAAAGACAACTAATCCAAAGAAGTATTGCGTACGACCTAATACTGGAATCGTGTTGCCTCGTTCTACCAGTAATGTTATAGGTGCGATTTTCCATTTTTTGCCCTCAGTGATTTCTCTCTACCACAGCTGTTTTACAGTTTTATGTTTTTTTCATCTCCTTATTTTGATGGAAAGAACTGTAATTTGCTTCTATGTTTGCAGTGACAATGCAATCACAGAAAGAAGTCCCCTCTGACATGCAATGCAAGGATAAATTTCTCCTCCAGGGTGTCGTTGCAAGCTTTGGGGCTTCAGCTAAAGATATAACTCCTGAAATGGTAATCTATTGCATGCTTTTTGTTGCTGAAAAAAGATTTCATAAATGCTTGTCTCTGTTAAATGGGTAATTGCTTCAAATTTACAAGGATTTAAGATGATGTTCCTTCTGAAAGATTCCAATTAACCTATTTTGTATATTAATAATATTAGAAAATATGTTGCTGTGCCACTATATACGTGGAAGGTTGTTTTTAGATAATCAGGGGAATGAGTAAACCAGTCTTTTTTTTGTTGAGTTAATCATTGCTTTCTTTATTAGATGAAGATACTTCAACTAGTTTTGTACTTGTAGTTGTGGCATGGTTACATTCCTTAATATATCTGATAGACACTGAAAAGAACTACCAAGGTAATCAAAGACTGTTTTGCCAATACAGAGAAATTTTTTCAAAGCAGAAAATGAAAATTCAAAAAAGAGAATAACAAAAATCATCCTAAAGAACAGTGTTCCCTATTAATTATGCTTGGTTACTACTGTGTCAGTGAGACAGTCACCCACCTGTGGCTCAAGGGAAATCCTCCTCTTAACAGACTTGAGTCTTCACCCAGGTGTCTGGTACCCTCTTCATAGTCTCTTCCTTGAATAAACATCTAGACTGGCTCCTAATGCTTTTCAAAGCTAACACTTCTTCCCTGGCCATAACAATCCTTGCCTACAAGGCTATAATATGGGAGTTGGCTCTTGAAATCAGCACAGGGCATCCTGGTCAACTCTTTGCTGGCTATGCCTTGCCACAAAACCAGTACTTTGTGACAAGCCTGCCCCTCATCCTGTAATGGCTGGAGGACCATAATATCCTGTGGAACAAACTCTTATTCTCTCACTTTCAGTTCAGTTGGTAACTCATTTTGTAATGGATGGATCACCAAAAGAACTATCAAGATCGCCCACCACTACTGAAATTTTACGCAACAAATAACAATGAAAATACGAAAGAAATCAGAAAAGGACCTTTGCCACAGAAATTCCTCCTGGTCACTTTTTAGGCCAAAACCTTTTCCAGAAATACGATAATACGTATGATGAAAATCCCGTCTTTACCTTCTGGAATGTTTTTGAATTCCTTCCTACTACCCTGCGCATTCACACTCTCCCCTGACTCTAACAACCTAATTTCCATTCAACTGCCAGATTTTTTCTACTTTCTAGGAATAAACCACTAGTGACACATATATCTAGATCTGACATTGTCATTGCTTGTGGGTGTATCATTCACATTCCAGTCTCTTCTACTCCATAACCATGAATTAATCATGGCAAACACTTATTTATGGTTTTACTCATGCCTTATTGCTCTAACAGTTTAGCAAGGAGTCAGGGAATGTTGTTGAAGAATGCAAATTGAAAGTGGCTTATGTATCACCTCCACGACCACCTTCACCTGTACCAGAAGGGTCAGATGAAGGTTCCTCACCAAGGCCTTCTGTATCAGACCATGGAAGTTTGAGTGGATCTGAATTTACTCATGTAAGATATTTATTATTTGCTGGGTTGTATCTTCTCAATTACTGTCTTTAGCAAGAACATTGATTCTAATCTGGGACTTGCAGGCTTCAAGGGCAGCTGATAATCAGGATAACTTAACAGAGGTCTGTATTTCTTTTGTTTTGTTGATTTGAAGCCTCATAGTTATCTTAAATTGAAGTAGAAAAGGACATGAAATGACTGTGTTTTTTTTTGCAGAATGCAGAGTTGTTACATGTTTGTTTTACTATGGTTATGTTTAGTTTGATTTGCTGTAATTCATCTGCTTTTCTCTTAAATTTGTTTTATTTTCTTACTATTCCCATGACTTTTTATAGTAACCAACTTAGAATTATCCACACTTTCATAGTGCCCATCTAGACTCATGTCTTCTTATATGTTTGTCTAAAGTCACCCACCATAACTTGTATGACTCAACTTTTCTGATACAATTAATTTGGGAACTTCCATTCCTTCTCAACTTTTGCTGATTTTGCTTGCTAGCATGAGATTATACAAAGTCCAAGTGGTATCCCCAGACTTCACTTAAGTTCATCTTGATATCTTCTTTTGGGACTTTTTTTTTTGATCATTTCCTTGAATGCCATTGTTATCATATTTAGCCTTTATAGATGTGGTTGTATAGGAGAAATTGCCAAATGAATAAAAAATGAGTGTTATTTCTAATGGACAGACATTACATATCGAGATGAAACTTTATGAGGTACCACAAGATCAATTTTTAGAGCCATTTCAGTACTTGAGAGTAGGCCAAGCGGGAGAAAAGTTCTTAGCTATCCATTGAACTGGAACTATCAATGACAAAGATGAGAATATATGATCACCTACAATATAAAAAAAGGCAGGTTGTAGTAAATTGAGCTTCTCTTGCATATGCTATTGCATTAAGGATGAAAGCTGTAGCAAATAGTTTGTGGGGTCTTGCTGCATAATTTTGATGAGCTGTCTTAAGCTGTAAATTTTCTACTAGTTATATCATGTTTTATTCCTTTGTGTTAAAAGCCGCCTCCAAATGCCCAGAAGGTATTGGATCATTGTTGTTGTGAATGTAAACAATCTTGATATGCTCGTTTGGTATTTCAGGCAAAGGCCCTTATTGCCACGCTGAGAGAGGAGAAAAATACCACCATTCAACAGAACAGGAAGCTGCAGCAGGAATTGGTAAGTTATTTTCATTTATTGCAATGGCCTAGGCAGCTAGCTAAGTCTCTTATTGTGACACTCTGTGGCTGTAGTTAATCAACTAGTTTTGTTAAGCTAGCTTAGCCATAAAGACTTCCCTTACCTAGATCATCTTAAATTAATGACACTCCTATTGCAATAAAGGCCCCTTTTAAGTTCTGCAAAGTAACATGAATCCAAATTAGCCAAGCACTCAAGCAGCATGTTGGATCAATTGACCTAATTTGGATTTGCTTTTACTGATTGAATTTGGATTAGTGACTGAATTTGGAGTATTTAAATGTGCTTTTACTGACTTCTGTAGCTTATTTAAACTTGCTTTTACTGACTGAATTCAGTTTACTTAATTTAACCTCGTGTTTGCGATTGTTAAGCTAATCAATTATCATCTCGTACATGCAATTATCATACTACAAGCGAGAGGGCCTAATGCTAGGTCTGTTAGATATACTTTCTGAAGGTTTTACTTTTTTCTATTTTAGCCTTTTTAGCTTTGCACTTGCTAACCTCCAAGGTAACTCTCTAAAGCTTACCCTCTTGTATTTATATTGGTCTTTTCCCATGAATAATCTCACCTGAAAAATTCCATTCCCTAGCTCCCTTTTTTTCACAATATCAAACTTTGTAAGCCCGTTTATTGCAAGTTAATTGCACATATTATTCTTTGGATAAAGTTCGGACAATGTAGGCTTGTTGATCAGGCTACATATTGACATAATTCATATACTTGAATAATACCAACAATCATACGCAGACGTATCTCAGTGACAAGTGATTTCGTATGGCATGTTTCATTCAGAATTATGCAGCGAGTGATCAATTCATAAACTCGTACAGCTACGCACAGAAGGTTTATGATTATGAAGTGTTGTAGACGTGATGTAGCCTCTATAAGCTATCATTTTAGCTGGCTTTTCTGATGTGTATGTTACATGGCATCTGAGGTTCTGGTTTTTAAATCCAGGATGATAACTTAAAACGTTTTGTCAATATTTTTATTGTAGGTAGATGCTGTTTTACTATACTGACCAATTTGTAGACTCTAGGCTTGATTTATCATACAGAGTATGATGCTTGTTGAATTGGGTGCTAAATTAAAATTTATATATGCAGAACTTGTTAAGACGTGAAGCTAATAGCGGCCGTGGTGGCACCTCATTCATCTATGTTATGATCGTCGGAATAATTGGCTTGCTAATTGGGTATCTTCTGAATAAGACATAAACGTCACAATAGTCTTGTCAATAATTCTTTTTACCCACCAACTGTCAATCATATCAGACTTTGCATGCAAGGAAGCTGAAGTTTGTTGCTGCTGGTAAGTTGACGTGTAATCTGGTTCTTCTTGTTTCCAGAGTTCTGTTTGAGTTCTGTTTGGGTTCTGTAAGGATAGTTGCTAGTTCAAGATACAGGTCATATAGTTTAGAGTTATTTGCAAATTGCTTGATGTAATTTTAAAACCTTAATTTATCATTTAGGAGGATCTCATGAGAGACTTGTGTTCTGGTTGCACAGTGATGTTTGCCCCCCTAAGACTTCGTTTGGTAAAATAAGATTTTTAAAGAAGTGGAGTTTATTGGGAATGTTTTTGAGTAGGTGGAACTGTTTTGATAGGAATTTGGATATTTGTTTGAAACCCTCCAAAACCTTGTTAAGGGTTTGACAAAGAGAAAATTCTCAAACCTCTTAAAACCTCCAAAAACTTTTGTACATCGAGAAATCATTTTGTGGTTTCAAACCGATAAAGTTCGTTAGGCCAATAATATGGGGTCGTGCGGTAATAGGCTTAGCATGCAAGCTCAATAAGTGGTGTAACTCTTTAGTTAATATAGTAGGCAATTTTAGTGTGTGCCCATGGGCACACACTAAAATTATAGTAGGCAATTTTAAGTGGTGTAACTCTTTAGGTTTTTCTAGTGTGTGCCCATGGGCACACACTAACAATGATTGGGGTTTCTTTAATTAGAAGTTTAAAGGTAAGTATTACTTAATAATTTTAAAATTAGTAATAAAGAAAAATAATATTCTTCCAAAATTAAGTTATGATTTCTTTATTTATATATTTCCCTTCTCAATTTACATTCTCCTTCCTAATTAAGGTGACCTAATCATTGTTAGTGTGTGCCCATGGGCACACACTAGAAAAACCCTTCTTGAAATCCTAGTAAAACCTTTATCTCCTATAAAACTTTGTTTTCCAAACAATTGTTTGATTTGGTTTTAAATAATACAAACCTTTAAAATCCTTTACAAACTTATGCAGAACAGAGGCTAAGATAGCTAATAAGGTTTATATACAGATGGTTTGATGTGAGAGCCCTTGCTACTCTGAGATGCAAATTGTTGAATGTTGAATGGATTGGAATGATATGTTGGCAGTTGCCACATTTCTTGCTCCTCTAAAAAACAACGCGCCTCATGTGCGACCAAAGTGAGTGAGTGTTCTGAGCGTTTTTCCGCATGTCCGCGACGCCTCTCGCCGGCCCGGCGGCCTAACTCATGGGGAAGAAGAAAGCCTCGCCGAAGGGTCTTCCTTTCCCTTCAAGCTCACAAATGTACCTGCATAGTAGGAAGAAGGGTCGGCCAACGATGAATGGTTCGGAGGAGAGCTCCTCTTGTAGCGCTACCTCTACAAGCAGATCTGGCCCAGATGCACCAGATTCGGAGGAACCACCGGTGCCGAACCACTAAATTCCAAGTAAATCGACGACGTTGAAGCAAATTACCTTTGATTCCACACCTCTCTCACCCTCCACAAAAAACACCCCCCCCCCCCCGGCGAATCGGAAAACCTTTGGGATCCAACCGATGATGCTGATGGGGAAACCTTGACATCGCCAGCCTCCTTGACATTGCCCACCACAAATTTCTGCAGCTGGACACAAGGTGAGACCTAGGTCCTTTGGTGAATTGGTGGCACATGTAACATGCAACTTGGAAATGGCATCAAGCTTCGAAGAGTGGATGGTGTTGATGAAAATTTAGTTGACATCCTGGCTGAAGATGTCTTGGAATCGACCAAACACTGGGAGCCATCTCTTGTCGGGTTTGTCCCTATCCCTAGAGTCTCGCTTGAGTAAATGAAGAACTTCGTCCTTGCAAGATGGAGCTGTTGTGCCCCCCTAAAAATCCTTTTGAATAGGGAAGAGATCTTCCTTTTGCGGTTTAACTATGCAGATGAGGCTAACCAAATCCTGAATGGAGGACCATGGATGCTTGGTGGCCTATGACTGATGTTCCTCAAGAGATGGTCTCCAGGTCTTGCACTTGATCCTGCAAGTTTCAAAACCACTCCTCCCAGGGCATCATTAGTAAATCTTGATATCAGGTTTTTGACCTCCAACACTCTAAGTAAAATTGGAACATGCCTTGGTAATCCGATCACTTCTGATAAGCTAACTCATCAATAGGAATCATCCTCTTTTTCTCGGATTCTTGTTGAGGTTGATGTTGTCCATGCTAACCGAGAATTCATAATGACCAGAAAGCCAGAAGCTAATGTTGTGAAACAACCTGTGGTGTTTGGTTGGAAACCGTGGGCTTGTGGGGATATGTAACAAATTTGGCCATAATAATGGGGAATGCAACAAGCCTCGCTCTTTTAAACTGAAACCTAGAGCTAGTAGAGGGAAATTTTGGGTTGCAAAACAATAACAAAAACCAGTTAGTGAGTTGAAGAAGCAACCCTTGGAAAAAAATGCGATGACTCAAGATGACCCCCTAAGTGGGAATGTGAATCTGCCTCCACTTGTCTGTAAATCGTCCTTGATTTGTGTCCGGGTGTAGAGAATAACTCATAAAAAGTAAACAAAGAATTTGACAATGGATTCACATACTCAGCTCCATAATTTGGATGATAGTAAGCAAAGGCATCCGTGATCAAACTTCTAAAAGAATCGAGCAATGACGGCGTAGGAGCACTCAAAAGCAAGCCACGGAGTTCACTAGGAAAACGACCTCCAATATGGATGAAATTTTTTGTGAAAGTGTCTTCTACTGATTCATGGTGACCCATAAATTTTGGCTTGAAACTCTCAAGGATAGCCTGGGGAACGTTAATGATTGGTGATGCAACAACACGCGATAAAGGTTGAATGTCTTCGTTGGGCAAACTATCTCCAAATGAGATGAAAATTTTGCAGAGGCTCTTTCAAGTTGGAATCACAAATTTCTACAAAATTTGGAGGCAATTGGACAATTGTAGCCCGAGATTCATTGTTGGCAATTTTTGGCTCATTAGGACATGTCAAACTGTCTTGACTAGGCTCAGCAAATGGAGGCTCTTGAAGGTACACATCCTCTGATTCCTTACTCTCAAATGAGTCATAAGACATAGAAAAATCATCACTGGAATCATTGGTTGTAGCCTGAGCAATGCTGGAAACAAGTGAAGGCTTGGTGCTAGGAAACGCTATTAGTGAGTATGGGAAGCCTCCTCCATGGCTATTGCAAATGAAAACTCCTCCTCTACTTGAGGTGGAGTTACCTCTTCAAGTGATTTAGCAACCTCTTCCATTCGTTGAAGCTTGTAATAATAGTTTTGTGCAATTCTCACCAAAGCATCAACATCATCTCTTAACTGGCTCGTTGCTTCCACATAACTCTTGAATGAATATCTTAAACCAGCTAAGAATCTTGTGCAAATTTGAATTGGTGTAGTTGAAACTCCAATGAAAAACATCAACTCTTCAAGCTCCATGAAGAAATCAAGCGGTGAACGATGGCCTTGTTTACAATTCTTGATCATAGTCACACGCCTATCATGCTCGGATGGCATAAAAGCACGACGCAAAACAAACCTGAGTTGTGACCATTTTATGATGGGTCAAAGGCCTTGATATTGAAGATGATGTTTAGTAGCAACCCACTAGTTATAAGCATCATCACGAAAGGCACTCATGATAGCAAGCAAGCTATCATAATCGTTATATCCATAATACTCCAAGACGAATTTGTAGATTCTTCCCACTCAAAGTAATAAGTAGGATCATATTCTCCACAAAACAATTCAAATCTTCTAGGAACAACTTGAGACATCTTGGAACATAAACTTTTAAGGAGATTTACCAAGATGAGAGAGATTTCCTAGGCAAGATTTGAAACTTGCAACGCAAGTAACAAAGTAAGGTTTGATTTTTGTGGGGCGGTGGTGGTGGAGAATTTCGGGGTATTTTTGGGTTTTTGGGGGTCAAACGAAGTCCGTTTTTGATGAATTTTATATGCACGAACTCGTATCAAAGTTCTCTACAATAATATGCAATGAGAATCCAGAAATTACCTTCAAAAAAATTTCGAAAAAGACTAGAAGGTTCGACACTGGTGTGTAGTCAATCTTCTTCACAAAGCTTGATTGGTCTTCTCTTGGAACAACTTGTTTTACAAGGAATCAACTTGGTTTTCCAACTTGAACCGATGAGCTCTGATACCAGTTTATGCGTTCTGCCTTTTGGGTGGATCGTAAGGGTGCCCGATATAGGCTAGAGGTGCCATGATTCTTCTTCATGGATCCAACCCACAACGTAGGGTTGGATATGGTGCGATTCAGCGTAGCACCAAGGGATAGATGACATAAAGAGACGATTCTAGGGCGAATAAGCCAAAGCGGAAGTTAGAACAGTTGGATAAAATAAAAGATAAATGTGATGTCGAGTCTAAGAGAAGGAGGAACCCTCAACAATCTTAGACTTTAATTCATTTTGACGTCAAATGTGAAGTAGATGATTTAATAAGCTTTCCAACACATCTTGAAACACCTTGAGTTCAATTTTCTAGCCAAATATATGACCGTTTTTACTGAACAATGCTCATAATATGACAAGATCTTAAACTTTTGAAAACATATTCACTTTTATCCTTTTCCTTGGAGGTCTTGGACGCCTCACTTGATATTCTTCAAAGCATAATTTTACATGTTTCGACACCTTCTTGAACTTGAAAGACTGAGTCTTCTTGTAAGGTCGAGGCCTCTTTCTTTTCTTCATTGGACGTCATGAATCTTTTGCCTCACACACATCTTGTTCTGCATCACTCTCAGACACACCCTTCTGACGTCCACTCGAGGTAAGGTTACACATATCCTAACCCTCCAAATCTTATTTATATCGGGATCCATGTGGATAGATATTATTGTTGTATATTCATTACTCAAGCATAAGGATAATTTGCTAAGATAAGACTTGACAAGATCCAACCGGACCTGAAGCCCGCACAAGTGCACAACCACTAAAGATTTTATCAGCAAACAAAAAAATGTTGGGCGGAGGCGGGAGCTTCCATCTAATTGTATCTAACCCATGTGATCAGATTAGGAATGATGATTAAAATATGCCCTACAACATTGATTAGGCTAGGACAAAATTCAGTTTCTTCAAATGCCGACATGCAGGGCTGTCCAATCAATTTTGGAGGCCCTGCGCAAAAGTTAACATTAAATATTATTATTAAAATAATTAAAATTAAAGATAAATTATTCAAAATTTTTTATATATTAATGGGTATTTACAATATTTATCACAAATGTAAAAAATATGTAAAATGATTTTTTTTTTCCAAATAACCACTAACAATCTTTATAAACTCCAAATAAAAAATAAACTTATCACTTTATTTTACAAATTTTGATCCAATTATTTAATGATAGGATTGAATTTAATAAATAGTGTAATGAAGTATTTTTAAAAACATTAAGCAAAATGTTTGAAATGGTGCTTTGAATAAAAAAAATTAATGTACAAATAAACTCTTATAACTTTTAAAATTATTACACTATAATAGTTTTATAACTTTTAAAATTATTACACTATAATAGCTTTATAAGGAGTACTCTAGTATATAATTATAAAAATAAACAAAAATTATTCATGTTAAAGAACACCAAGTCAAAAATATCATTAGTAAAAAGATAAAATAAATAAATGAACAAACCTACCTATGAAAAATGTAGAAGTCTAATGCCAGGCCTATTAAATCTTTTTTTTATTATAAATAAATGGTGGGAGGGGGCAAGTTTTCACTGCTAAATAGTAGTGGGCCCATCTCGTACTTGTAAAATTTTAAAAAAGAAAACTCTACTGAATAATAGTAATGAATTTTTTTGTACGGAGTAACAAATTTGTGATTTATCAAAGTTGGGCCTGGACCAAAAAGAGGAGGCCCCATAAAATTCTGAGGCTCTGTGCAGGTGCACACTTTGCCCCTGCTCAGGGCCGGGCCTGCCGACATGTCCTATAACATTGTACACATGCAGACAATTTTTTTTAGATGAGGGACCATTTTAGTAATAATGGTCGGGTTCGTGAACTAGTAGTCAAAGTGCACAAACCAGGTAAACTGGATTGCGTTGACCCGATTGACTCAATAAAAGAAGGGATGGTGAGATTTGGTTTTCACTCAAACAAAAGAGACGGAGGCAAAGATCAAACCTAAGGCATTATAACATCCTCATACCTCACTAGATCATCCTAACTATGCGTGTGGTTGATTGATTGATTAATAACTAAAGACGACAATAATTTAGTATTCGAACAAAAATAATTTGATCACCTTAATGTAGATAAATATATTGAAAATGAAAATAGAAATAATTACAAAACTTGCAAAATATAAAAGGACTTGCTAAATGCAAATTTAATGAACTCACATGTTCAATCAAATAATTATTATGGTAAAAATAATTTTACGTACATCATATAAAGTTATGTTTACAATTAAGCCAAATTAACATAATTAAAAATGAAAATAATTTATTTTTATAAAATTTATTTATGTTCCTAAAACTACTTAATCAACGAATTTATACTTTTTTTTTTAACTAATGAAGATTGCATTGTAGTGGATAAAAATTGAAGTCATGCATGTGCTTATTTTATCTAAGTGAGGGTACGTAATGCATACACACTTTACATATTGCGTAATTTATTAGTTACATACATTTCTGGTTCATGAATCGATCACTCGAACACAATCATTATTAATGCTTGGAGACGGAAGCTAGTTGTTGTTGCTGCTGCTGTTGAATCAACGCTATCATCCTGCTATAAGCTTCAATTGTCATCGGCTGCACACAAAACACATATTAATACGTTAATGGACTCTGTTTGAATGGCACATTTAATACATTAAGTTACATTAAATATATAATTTAATCATACCTGCGGCTGACACGCAAGATAGGTTGAAATAGGGTCGGTTGGGACGACAGCTTGGGAGGATAAGCGGGCGTCGGGGGAGATGTCCCAAGGGCCAGCCACTGGCAGGAAGGCGGCCATCGGGTTCTGACGAGCCGCCATCGGGTTCAGGTTCATGTTCATGTTCATGTTCATGTCAATGGCGGGCATGGGAGGCATGCCCATGCCCATGGCTCCCATCCCGATGGGAGCCGTGGCCGCTGCAGCCGCCGCGGCCATCATGGACATGTGGAGCTGCTGTTGCATGGCCAGCTGAGGCATCATCATGGGCGGCACGCTCATCCGGCTCATCATATGCACTTGCGCTTGTAGCTGCTTTAGGTAGTCTATCACTTCGTCTAGCATCGATGCCTTGTCCGTCTGTACTTTGCCCAAATTATATTCATTCATTCAGTTCAAGTATAAATTAATTAATTAAATAAATATTATCGGTTTAATTATGAATATTATGTGCATGATTCAAAGCGGATAAAATTTTGCATCAATGTGCATCTTTTCGATCTGTGGAGAAGCAATAGTTCTAATAATAATTTAATTAGTTTATAATTGAGATTTTATGTAGAGAAAATGTAAGAGAATATTCATGATAAAATACTATAATATAGTATAATTTAGGGTGCTTTTATTAGAGTTTATGAACTAGTTTTAAGTTTGAATTGTAATAGTGACGTGCACATGTTAATGTTCAGTAGTCATTGTCATTTTGTGATGCGAGTTTTGAATAATAGGATTGGACGATTTAGGTCCATCCTATCTTATAAAGAAATCTTAAATTTTGTTCATTGTTAAAAATTAACTAAGTCGTACCGAGAAAGGAGAGTTTTAGATATTCGGATCAGTTTTACAGAGTGATGGAGGTATAGATGAGGACATCACACATCGTATTCAGAGGGATTGGCAGAAGTGGAGATCAGTGTCAGGGGGTTCTGTACGACAAGAAAGTGCCGCTCAAGCTAAAGGGAAAGTACTACAGAACAGTGATCAGACCGGCCATCCTCTATGGGCAGAGTGTTGGCCCACAACGAAAGCACATGAACAAAGGCTGATGGTAGTTGAGATGAGGATGTTAAGGTGGATGAGCGAGCACACAATATTGAACAAAATCAGAAATGAAGTGATCAGAAGCAGGTTGGGGGTGGCCAGTGTAGGAGCTAAGCTGCGAGAATCAAGATTACGCTAGTTTGGACATGTTCAGAGGTGGGGCCCGGAGGAGTTAGTTCGTAGGTGTGAGAACATGGTCCTTGGAGACGTACATAGAGGGAGGAGACGACCGAAAAAATGTTGGAAGGACAATATAAGGTAAGATGTCAACCGGTTAGGGATCTCGACAGAGCTGGCAGTATGCAATGATAGTTGGAGGGAGAAGATTCTAGTGGTGGACTGCTAATCACCTGAACAGACCGACGATACATTTTGTGTTATGCCTTGCTTTGCTTTGATTTTATGCTTTTTTTTTCTTCCGATTTTGTTTATGTTTTCGGCTTTGCCTTTTGGTTGGTTTTTTTTTTCCAACCTATGTTCGATTTGTGGTCTTGTCGGGTCTTTTGGTCGCTCCCCATTGCGTTAAGCCAGGGGTGCCTCCATCTTGACCTAGCTGATTTTTCGTAAAGGGAGCCACACAGGGTAAATGTTGTTGTTGCTTTTATCCGACTTATGTTTTTGAAGATTTTTATTATTTAAATCTATTTAAATAAGTATTCAGTAAAATAAAGTTTTTTAAAAGGTAGAGACTTTTAAGGGGATATTTAAAAATGTAAAATAAAATTCTTCATATAAATAAGTTTTAAAAGGTTTGTGAAATTTTAACTTCTATTTTTTTAATATTTTAACTAATATTTTTTTTTGGTAATTTTAAAGTAAAACCTCTTACAATAACCAAATAAGTGTTAGTAGGTTTAAAAAAAAACTAACACCTATTAAAAAACTAGGGTTTTTCCTATCCAAAAACATTCTTAAAATTTTTTCCCTTCTAAAAAATCTTTTTTTTTCCGGTTTAAAACTCACGGTTCGGCTAATGTGTGCCCACAATAAAAGTGTTAATTTGGAAAATTATTTCAAAACTATTCCCTAAATTAGAATTAATAAACCCTTTTTAAAAAAAATCAAAATCAACAAATAATATCCAGATTTACCAAAATTAGAATTCTAAATGTGTGTCCATGAAAACACATTAGAAAAATCCTAAAACTTATTACTACGTAAAAAAGTAGTTGAAGTTGGAGGATACCTTTGACGATTGAGAATTAAATTTGAATAATGTGTAATCTCAATAATCAATTATGAGTAAATATTTATTTTTCCTAAAAAAATTATGAAATGCTCATTTGAAAAACTGCAAAAATTAACTTCTATAAAAATCTATTTTCAAACCAACCACCGTCTTTATAAATTTTAAACTTTGGACATATTTTTGTTAATAAAGGGCATTGCCCATGATATTCGAACCGAAAACCTCTGAGTACTATTATTAGAAACTTAACCATTTGATTAGATGCCCGAAGTCAAACTTTGGACATATTAGTTGAACCCTTAACACTTATCCCCAACTAAGTGAAGAAAATGAAAGCGCTTTCACATAAAGACAAGAAAAAAGATAGAAGAAAAGATTTGGACCCTATTTTCAAGTGGGAATGGAACATTTTTCTTTTTATCCATGTCTTTATGTGGTTGAACAAAGATGTCCCAATTCCCACTGAACATCCTTACGCCAAGCTGTCGAGCTTGGCCCCCAATGTATACCATTCTTTGTGGATGAGGAATACCCCCCCCCAAAAAATCAATACAAAATATCATGAATAGTTTTCTTGACCATGACGTTCCCATTTATTCAATACACATCTTCACTAATGTATAAATCATTGAACCTAAAAAACGAGTCTCAATGTCTTTCAACAAGTTATATATATATACAAGGTTAGGATAATTAAATAGGATTTTTACAGTAAATAGAAAGGATAAATAAGAAGCCTTAGTATATATAGGGCTAGTATCTCAATGTCTTTAAATCAATGAATGAAAAGTTTAGGTCAATAAAAAAACAAGTTTCAATAACAGTTCTTATAATTCATACATTGTTAACAGACCTACTCCCTCCGTTTCGCAGTATAAGTCCTTTCTACCTCTAAAAGGTATTTCATAATGTTAGTCAATTTCTTCCCTTATTTAATGTAAAACTTTCTAAAATAGGTCATCATTCTACGTAATTTATTTAACATTCCAACAACATTCATTAACTCAAGTAATTCTAGTGGTATTGGAAGTTTACTTTTGTAGGGAGTATTTAGTGTATTTATAAATCCAAGATTAAAGAGTTAATAAAACATGTGATAAAAACAAGCATTAAATTATCATCTTTTCTAATTTAAGCTTGTCTTAATTCATGTGCAAAATAAAAAAACGATTTACATTGCGAAACGGAGGTAGTAAAATCTATGTGAGGTAGTTTGTTCGAGTGGGTTGAGGAGAATTATTTGATGCAAAAAACTTAGGTGTTGAAACCTGTAGAATTTTTGAGGGCCAATATTAAACAAGTTACGTGTTGGGGTTTAAACCATTTTACCTATAAGATTGGGATCCACATTTCAACCGAAAAGCTTTAGCCAATGAGTAGTGATTTTACCTTACTTATATGCTAGTATTTTTTAGGGTTTTTTCAATGTGGAAAGAGTACACACTTCTATCTCCAACACGCCTCCTCAAGTGTAACTGACTTGGACTAGTAAATACTTGAAACGGATCTAGCATCTCATTCTCTTTAATAGCTAGCCCAAAATTGATAGGAAAATCTCATTCTCTTATGGCTAACTCTTAAGTAAGGGGAAACGGACCCAAAACTGAATCTACTGATATCATGTAGAATTTCCGGAGACCAACAAAAACCCCTCCCACAACCATGTTCTCTATAGTTTTCCTTAAATTAATCACCCAACATTATGCGTAAGGAGTATTTTAGAAAATTGCCCACACATATAAAAAATTATAAGAAATATTTTAAATGAAAATTTAATTTCAAACAACCACATAACAATACCTAATTTTTTTTTTGGTAGGAATAACAATACCTAATTAACTTAAGCGTTTAGTGTTTGCAAATTTCAAAACCACCTATAAATCAAGTTTAACACGTACAAGACCCCCAAAAATCATGGAACATCCCTTTTCAAATCCAATTGAATTAGAGGGTCAATGTATATGGATCAATATTCGGCTGGACGGTCAATCAATTATTTAGGCACATACGTACGTTCGTTTACTTTCCTTTATTAAATCGATTGCCACATATGATTATAAAGTTCGTATGATCAAGAAGTTTAAAATGTAGTTTTAGGAGTAAAACAACTTTTGAGATCAAAGTGAAACAAGATCATAGAATAAAATAAGTGAGGCAAACATGCAAAATGATTATACGTACTTGATTACAAATATGCGAGAATTCATACCTTATTTGAATTAGGGACCAACTTTTGCAACATCTTCATCTTTTGATTGATCTTGTCTCTTCTTTTCTGGGGAAACACACACGTTTGTAGCATCATAAACGTGGTAATAATAATAATAATAATAATAATAATAATAATAATAATAATAATAATTTCAAGGGCACGAGAACACGAAATCATGTCATAATTATACTAAGCATGGATTATTCTAGTAAAATCGATTACATATATATAATTCAGAATTTGAATATATATGATAAGAGATGGAAATAAATACACGCTCAGATTGGTTATGAATAGCAGCAGCCCTGCTTCTCCTGGTTGAAGATGATGATTTTGTATTCCGTTTCCTCTCCTCCTCGTTATTCCCTGTCTCTCTCTTTTGAATTTCACAATTCACATATCAAACAAACAAAAAAAAAGAATCAATGATTTTCTTTTTATTGCAAATAATTACTGTAGTTAAAAAAAAAAAAAGCACAGCGTACCTGTGGCCTACTATGGCAAACAGAGTCGTGGTCATCATTAATGGTGGTTCCCGGGCGGCCGGAACTACTGAAAGTGTTGGCCCCCGAGCCAAGCGAGGTGGATGTGAGTCCGAAGCCACCAAGCTCCTTCTCACACGTGTCCACCGTCGGCACGTGCCAGCTGTCGCCTCCCCCCACGGTCCCACTCCTGCTCAGGCTGAGGCTGGCGTTGACGCTCACGCTCACGCTCTGCTCCCCCTTGTTCCACTCCCCCGCCACCGGCACACGTGGCGCCACCTGCCTCGCCTTCTTCAGCACCGATCCCTCCTCCCCATCCCTCGTTGGCTCGCACGTGCCAGCTCCGCTGCACGAGTCCACGGCCGTCTCGCACGGCACCAGCGCGTCCTTGGTCACCGTCGCCGCCGCCCCGCCGCCGAAGCACGGGACGAGGTCGGCGTTGTTAGATCCTGTAGGAGGAGGAGGTGGAGGAGCCGGTGGCGGCGGCTTCTGAGTGGCCAGGTTGACAATCGACTCGAGCGTGCCGGCGCCGGCGCGTGGCCTAGTCTCCCAGGCGTACTTGTTGAGGCTGGGCTTGCTGGAGACGCGACGGAGGCCGAGGCCGTGCATGGATAGCTGGCCGTTTTCCCAGGTGAGCTCCGCCATTTCGTAGTCCAGCATGGGGACGTCGGGGCCGGAGGAGGTGGACGTGGCAGGGTGGGGGCGGAGGGCGTCGAATCGGGTTGGGACGGTGTCGTCCAGGTCCCAATTAGGAACGCACTGACTCATTTTGCCTTTTTGGATCGGAGCTAATAGACTAGCTAGCTACTTGGTTTGATTCATATTGGGCGTTATAAGACTAGAAAGAATCATATTGAAGAGTGTGAATTGGAATAATTAATGAAGGAGCTAGAGGAGGATTGATATCGGGTGGTGGTATATATCATCTATGGTTTGGTGAAGTGTTACTTGGAAGAACAAGGTCCATGTGTTTTGGTGGGGAGGGGAATTTAGTATTTAGTAATTACTAGTAGTATAGAGGGGGTTTCACTTTCACCTATATATAACGCGGGGCTTAATTTGCTAGCTAGCTGGATACGAGCTATACGCGTACTCATGATATATACGTTTCATATGGAGGAAAACAAATAATTAATGCGGGATAGATATATATGTACGTGTATCTTGCATTAAATAGCATCGACCGAGAGAATCAACAAAGGAGTGGCTTACATGTTATATTTCAAGCGTGGAAGAGATATGTAAAATGGAGGGGACTCTACAAGCAGACCAAAACGATATTGTGGGACTTGTTGACTAGTACGACTACACATAACACACCACACCAGCAGTGTCTGGTAGGGACGCTTTGAATTGTAGGTATGTACTGTAGTAAAAACAAGATATATGGAGGAGGTGTTTGTAAAGGACTATGGATGGGTGTTGTTTTTGGGTCTCCTCTCTATTCTCTGATTGAGCCGGTGTTAATGAGGATGAGGGTCATATCAAAAAAGTTGTACAGCAAAATGCGTTGGTCAACAACTTTTGTACAGTACGTAATGAAATTGAATGCAATTATTTTTAACAGGAACCTGCATTTGATAAACTTTCGACACATCTCTAAATCAAATAGTAGTGGATACACTTTCTGATGGGTTCCGATTAGGGTCGATCAGCAAGGGTGCTCGATTTAGGCTAGAGCGGCCTGGATCTTCTCCGTAGGGTAACCGAGATAATACAAACCATCAAAAGATGGCTCGCAGGTCTCTTATCCTCGTGTGGGGCGAGACAAGGACAAGAACAAGGGCGTTGGGAAAGAATTTAGAAGGGTTGACGTCCGGCTAAGGAAGGTCGTGGCCCACATCGTAGGGATGATGTGATGAGGGGACTCTAGGGTGAGTCCCGATAAGCTAAAGAAGAGAGACACACTCGAACCGTATGAGCTCTAATACCAATTGACACATTCGAACGCCTAGATCGGCACCCTTGCGGATCGACCCTAATCGGAACGCATTACTTTCATATATTGCAAATAACGATCAATGCACAGTTGGTTTGTCCTTTTGACACATCTCCCTTACAAAATGGCAGTCGATACACAGTTGTTTCATCCTTTTGTGAAATACTAGATTAGCAGTTAGATGGTGTGTTGCACTGAAGATAGCTATCTCAAATCGAGAAATTGAGGAAAAAATTACCTATAGAGTTGAGTTCAAATAAAACGACTTTTTAGTGTGTATATGTGTCCAGTTTATATTCATGATTTTGAGTTGCATATTCAAGATTTTATATGACTATATAAATAAAATCCCTAGGAAATCTGGATGACTACTGAGCACGTTAATTTTTTTCCAACTTACATTGATATTGTTACAAAAATTCATTGCTTAATGGCACCCAAAGACTTCAATCCACAAGAGCTTCATGTAAGATACATCTTTCTTTACAACTATAAAAATTCTCCCTCACAAGTCAAATAAATGCACTACATTTATGTATTAATTTTTATAAAAATTTAAATACAATTAAGTATTTTAAATATATTGGAAAGACATTATACACATATTTACAAATTGACTATTTATAACTTGAGATTCTTCTTTTATAATAATAAAAATATATACTATGTATGATTTAAAAACATATGAAGACATAATATTATTTTTCTTAAAAAAAAGACACAATATCATTATTAGCTATTCACAATTTCATTATACGAGAACTGCATTAATTTGAATTTGAAAAAAAATTTATAAATACAAACCTGTAAAATTGGTAGTAGATTGATCAAATAAAATTAAAATAATACTTGAACTACTAACATGAATTTTTTTTTGTCATATCTTAAATTGCAATGTAGTGTGAATCGATTAAAAAATCAAATACTATGTAGTTTATTTATGCATAATTTGCAACATTTTATTTTATTTTAGTTATATGATTAGTTATGGTATTTCATAATGCAATTCAATAAACTCTAAATTATTACACTTAATCATATATTATAATTTCCAAAAACCTAGACTGTTAAAATAATAACAAATATAAAATATAACGTTTGTCCCGTCCAACGGACGGGATTAGCATTCTAGTATTTTTTAAAGATAGGATGATTTAGGTTCTTAAAAAGACAGCATAATAGTACAAAACAAATCTCGTATATATATATTTGTTATTATTTTAACAGTCTAGGTTTTTGGAAATTATAATATATGATTAAGTGTAATAATTCCGGATGGTACCCTTGAATTTTATACTTTTGCGGTTTGTGGCAAAAAAAAAAAATTATTCCGTAAAATGCCCCTGAGTTTTTATCTACCCCGTGCCCTTTCATTCAGTTTTCTGTCAAACTTCCGTTTAAACTTTAAATTGCTTTATAAAAAAGGAAAATAAAACACAAAAAAAAAAAAACGAAAAAGAAAATAAGTAACCATGCTTAGGGAAACAACGATTTAATCCCTTTGGAAAACAGAGCCACTTTCAATGGCTATTGATATTTTGAAATTTGACAGAGCATTAGCATTTTCTTCCTCCTGCTGCTTGCCATCACTTCAAATGAATTGAAAAAGCAATTTCTCTTTCCCCTCGATAATTATTATAATAACCAGGCCGCATTTGAGGACCTGACATTTTATGATAAAGGCACTACTCAGGCACTGGACTCGTCTTTCATGAATTCTCCGACATATTCCATCGGATGGTACTTTTAATCAAATGAAACCCATCCATCGATTGTATGGATCCCGTTCAAATCAGGCATTCTTACTGGATTTAGAATTTATCGGAATCGCCCAATTCGGAGCGGCGGTGAGGATTGGTAGAGAAAAAGGACCGGCAGTGAGGAGCGGTAGGCGGTAGCAGGAGGAGATCGAGAGGGAAAGAGGGAGAAAGGTAGTTAGGGTTTTGCAGATTTTTAGAATATTAGCCCTGGGTAATCTCTGATTATGTTTACTTATTTTCATTTTCGTTTTATTTGTATTCATTTTCTTAAAGCAAACTAAACGGAATTTTGACAGAAAATTAAATGAAAGGGCACAAGGCAAACTAGGATGAAAACTCGGGGATAGTTTGCGGAATAAGTTTTTTTCCTGGGCACCATCCGAAAAAGTTCAAAACTCAGGGGTACCATCCGAAATTACCCTATATATATATATATATAATATAAAGCTGCTTGTACATGCAATTCAACACAATGCATCCCTGATATCGGTGCAGAGTGAAGAGCAAGTCTGAAACTTGTCATCCTAAAAAAAGTATACAATCCTATAAAAACTATACATTCGGCGACTAGAATTGGACACCGAAAACGACGTTGCTCTCCTGATACGACTATACGAGGACGCCAGATTCAACTCCATAAACACAAAACCAATCAACACCCAATCATCCGACGCCAGGGAAGATTCCGGAGAAATTCGGTATCCTATCAAGATGCCTCAATCCTCTCTCAGCAATCTGTCGAGTCCTGTAATCACCATGCTGAAACGCATCCACAAGAGCAGTTCCCACCCTCTGATCAACTCCAACCTCACTCGCTATTTCATCACTTCTAAGGAATCTCTCAACCGTCCATACTGCCCTCCTCCTAAGATTCTCATTAACATTGTTTACTAAAACTTCAAGAATACACCTCAAGCCGTCCATCTCGTATATCTTCAGCACCCCCTGCTCGATATTAACCTCGTCTTCCAACAGCGTCGACAAAGCCGCAAGTGAAGCCTCAACAGCGCTTTCATTAGGATTATCAACAAGTGATATAAGCCGCTCAACCGCCTGTCCATCCAGCAGACAGAAGGTTTCTCTCAAAGAGCATATCCCTGGGTGAACCGGGCATAGCCCCGTAACGTCAGGGGGTTTGCTCATGCATAAGAAGACAGACGCAAAGCAACCCGGCATTGGCACAACGGGCTTATGCGAAAGCTTCTTCGAATGTCGAGAAAGGTTCTCCAGAGCCCAGGCGGAGACAATCTGCACGTTTTCCAGCCCGTTTGATGGGAGCAAATCCACAAACAGAGGGGCGACGTTGTGTTGTATGCAAAATGCAACGGCCTCCGGCTCTTCTGTTAAAGCATACGTGATCCTTGCAAGAACACGAACTAGACCTTCTTGATACAGTGTTGTGTAGCGGTTTCCCATCACCTCTCCTTGTCGGATGCTCTTTATCCTGGATATGATGTCAGGAAAAGCGCCTTCATCTAGCATCTGACGGGTGAGGATGGCATCTCTTTCTGGGAGATTAGCCAATAGACCAACTGCTTCTGCCTGCTCTTCATTTATTCCTGTGTTTTCCAATATGATCTTAAGAAGGCTTTGTAGCTCGCCGGTTGTTCCATGCAGTGCATCTGCTAGTTCTTGGCTCATGTGTGGAGAGACCCGGTGGAGAAGTTTTATACAAGCTAACCGTAAATCTCTATCTCTTTCAGGGGCCTCGACAAACTGAACTAAACTGATGGTAGCTCCAAGGCTTTTGATGGCAGCAACAACCTTGAGAGCGGTTGCTGGAGAGCTAGTTAGTCCAGCTAAGACTTGGAGGAGTTTGCACTCGATTGCTGGTCCTGTGTTACTGATAAGCTGAAGGAAGTTGTGAATGATTTCTTCAGATACCAGGGTTTGGTTTCCAGTGGCTACTATGATAGAATCAAAGTCACAGCCTGAGTTTACAAGATTAGAGAGGATTGTTGCCGAAACTTCTTTCAGACGCATAGGAAGATGTTTTGCTCCAACAGCAAAGAGGTCCTTCACTAGTGGAGGAAGGATTCCAGTTTCTATCAAGATCTTTGCACTCATCTCACAAGTTGAGATCTGATTCAGTGCTTTCAAGGAAGCTTCTCTTGATGGCATGTGACCACTTTTCATGAGATTTATGAGCGATGAACCCACTGTTCTAGCAACCTGAACTTTTACATCATGATTTAAGGCCATGTCCCCAAGGAATTCCGCCACGGATATTTTGGTCTCAGATGGACCTGAAAATTTTAGTGGCAGTAGAAGTTAATAAGTGCGTAGCTATAAGCAAAGGACATGCCTATTTAAGATGCTTACCGATGTCCTTTGTTAGATACGATCACGAGTGCATGGTCCATAAAAGCAAATACAAATTGGTATTTCAGTTTTATGAAACTCAAAGAAAGTTGTTGATAATAAGGCTGGTTTATATAAGAAACACTCATTGTCGGGACTACAAAGAGATAATTTGGGCAAAGAACACTGAATCAGCATATGCTGTTACAAATATTACCACACCTCTGAAGAAACTAGTGATGGTTTCATTCTTTGGAAACTGGAGTCGCAAACTGATGAGCTTTTAAACCAAAAAATTACTGCTTTGCACTGATATTTCACAATCCTAAACCCCAATATTTTGGTATACCGGAAAACAGGTCAAGCTAAGCACCCAAATAAGCCAGCAAAGCTGGAAAATATGTTCAGTAGTCCAAAGTAAGAGAACCTCAAATTACTTGGGCAGTGGGCTGAATTTTTTTGTCTATCAGACTCTGTCATAGATGAGGTAATATGTTTAGTTTGTGAAGCCACAAGAGTGGACAAAGGACTTTAAGCTGAACAAAGTCAAATGTTCACGTTCAAGCCAAAAAAAAAAAAAAATCTTCTTCACACTCTATATATACAACCATTATGTAGAGGTTGGGGAGATCGATTTTATGCCTTCTCTCTGGTGAGCACAAATGACTACGAAGTATGAACTATAAAATCTATAAGATCCACTAGATAGCATTCCTACTATGCACTAATGCAGTATACAATATTTGTTCAGAAAAAGAAAAATTAATATAAGTCTTCAATTTAAGCTATATCATTATAAGAATTAGTCCTTTTTAAGGTAAAGGGCTTGAGAAGGGATTACATGCTAGACGAGAGTGAAAGAGAAGATGAAAAGAAAGGAGAGACACACCTTCGAGAAGTAGTGTAAGAAGAGGCTGCAGTCTACCATATCCAGCCATTTGGCGCACATTATTTAAACATTTTGTTAGATTGTCTAGTGTTTTATCAGCCTTCTCAACAATAACAGGGTTTTCAGACTTGCTGCTTGTCATTCCAACTAGGATCAGAATAGCTCCATTGATTGAGCCGATTTTTTCACAAAGTGTTTCTGATTTGGAGAGTTCATAAAGCAAAGCAGCAGCTTCCTGCTTCTCTCTTTGTTGCCCACCGGATAAAAGTTTAACAATTGTGCGTACAGTGTCTCCTTCTGCTACAATGTCCTACATGCAAATAGTGTTACGCATGGCAAACGCAGTAGAATCTAAGTTAAAAGTGAAGCAAAGGGTTCACATCAAAATCACCTTGGTCTCTGAATTTCCCTCTGTTACAACTCGAAGGATTTCTAGAGCTTTACACCGAACCAGCTGACTGATATTCTTCAACAGCTCAACAATTGCATGTATCAGCTCTGGTTTATGGGCAACATCCTTATTCAATTGGCTTCTTTTGCAAATATACTGGATGAATCTCAAAGCATGCAGGATATCCTTCTCAGAAGTTCCTGCAAATAATGACTTCTGTGCCATATCAAGCTCTACAGCCTCATTCCTGGCCGTCCACTCCTTAATGGCTTCGCGTAGGGCTATGCTAGGATTCAAATCCGTGCTTATTAGTTCCTTTTTTGTGACGGGGCAAGTTGGCTCGTTTCCTTTCTCAATGCATTCCTTAAACCATTTCTCAATTGCTTCCCTCTCAACAGTTACACCACTTTCTATGGTAACAGGATCATGCATCACTTTATTTGTTAAAGGGCAGAGAAACGCAGCATAGATGGGCTCTATGCGTCTCTCCAATTTATAGCTGTCATACGATAGGCTACCAGAATCGCTACTACTGCTCCGGCTCTCAGCCATTACATTCAAAGCACCTAAGACAAGTTACATGAAGATGAGCTACATTTGCCAATCATTTTGAGGACTATAAGTACAATGTAAGCATGTAATCTAAGGTATCAAAATTTATGCCCCTTTGTAAATATGAGAGCATTAGACTAGCTTTCCTCCAGCCAGAACAAAAGAAAATATCCATTCAATCACCAAATGAACAAACCAATCAGTTTTTCCATGACATGTAATTCCCAAGCTTCCTTAACTCAATCTTGTGTATCTTCTCTTAGAAATACACCTAAACATGGAAATACATAGATATAGCCTAAAACGACATAATCATTTAAGCTTCGACTTGGTAAAACGGTTGAGAGGGTAGTAAAACACACAACTCAATTAACGGTTAGGCAAAGTGGGCCTATAGCACACAAGTTAAACACATGGACAATTGCATTTGCATTCAAATTTGCACATTGTGAGAAGAAGAGATTCTTCCCCCTGTACAATACTAGCATAATTAGTTTACTACTAAGCTGAATAAGATGCCAATTGTTAACATAGTGTGGCCATAAGAAGATAAAAACAACACCCGGTAGTTCACCATGTGGTCCATGTTCATAAAAGTTAGAGCTTTCTATCAATTATTGAACAACCAATAGTTTAATCACTTATCATGCAATTTTCTCAAATCTATTGTTGGATGATAACGGTTGTAAGGAAAATTACCAAAAACCGGAGACATCTCGAAGCAACAAAACAAACCAAGCAATCGTAAGTAAGCAGAGATATTAAATTGGGAAGAAGCAGACCTGAATGAGGACACAAAACCTAACTGCATTAGACACAGAGGGAAGTGCCGATGAAGGTCAGAAAGCTGCAACAACAGATGGCGGGCTTCTTCATCCTCATTCAAGACTTTGATTAGGATAAGGTGAGTTAGTAGAAATTGAAATAAGAGGGCTAGATTTCAACTGAGACGAAATGACTGACGGCAAAAGGGAACTCGAAGAGAATGAAAGTAAGGCTAGGGAACGAAGAAGAAAAGATTTGACTGAGGCAAGAATAGTCGTGATGGTGGGGTTCTGCCAGAACTTCATATGTAAGCCAATTAGACATTGTCCGCCAGCTCTGCGCTCGCGCTAGTCAATACCCAATGCTGCCAGCCAGGCACCAAAATTTAGTAAATTGAATATAAAGAGATTTTATTTTTGGTGCCTTCAAAATTTGGACATTTTCTCTTGGTAATAAAAAATAAAATCTTATCTGTAACTATATATTAAAATTATATTTTTTTAAATCACAAGAATAATTTTGGTCCCACCTCATATTAAAAAAATTAATTTTTATTTTTATTATTATAACTTATTTCTATTAAGTTCTTTTTTAACTATTTAAATATATCTCTAACATCAATCAAATATCTATTTAGTATAACAATATCTTTTGAAAGATTCCGTATACAAGTATTTAAAATTAAAGATAAAATATTTAACCCTTAATCAAGTATTTAAAATTAAAGACAAAATATTTTAAAATAAATATAAACCTTTTAGCATATATCTTTTGACGAATGTATTTATAGATATATATTGATTTTATTTTATAATAAAAAATTAATGATAAATATTTACAATGTTTAAAATTAATAAAAATAGATAATAAAATATTTATAGATATATTTAAATATTTGATAATCTCTAAATTTATGTACATGTAAAGTAATAAAATATGGATAATATATTATTTAATCTTATCTAATCTTTACTTTATCAAACCACAAAATGACTTTGGTCCCATCTTAAATTAAATTAAAATAATTTTAAATATTTTATATAATTAAATTATCTTTATCATTCATATTTTATTATATCTTATTTATTAAGTTAACTATTATTTTTTAAATTCTTATCTCTTTTGTATTTGAATATTTAAATTTTTTATTCATATTTTATCTTCTTTTTTTAATTATATATCTATGAAATATCATCAAAAAAAGAGAAATGTAATTATTTTATCCTAATAATATATCTTCATTCTCAACATTAAATTTAATCATTTATATTGATTAAAAAATTATACATTGTACGAGCAATAAAATTGCTTAAATTAAAATTTATATTATATTTTTTTATTAATATCTTATTTATAATGTCTATAAAATATTGAATCGTAGTCGTACATGGTACGATGGGTACAACTAGTTTTTTTAATGTCCTTATAGTTTTAATAAAGTCCTTTCCATAACCAAAAATACATATAAAGCCTAGTTCCATCCAATTTTCAAAAACTCCCGTTAAAAATTTATTAAAAATAAATAAAAATCCATTCTTTTCCGTAAATCTCAGGGCATTCTTATCCCAATCCCATAACTGCGTAAAAATATTCTTCTTTCTTTTCAATTCCAGGCGCCATCTCTAAATAAATACCAATAGAATTTGGTTTCTTGATGTGTAGTTGTTGTCGATGATTTGAGGTTTGAGAAACTGTCTTGCCCTTTAATTAGAAGAAAAAAAGAGCTCAAGTACAGAAAAAGTGGAATTTATTGTAAATGGGTAAAATGTAATAAGATTATATGATAGGTTAAAAAAATAGGGGTGGATGGATTTTTACTTTTTTTTTAATAAATTTTTAATGGGAGTTTTTGAAAATTGGATTGAATTTGACTTTATATGCATTTTAGATTAAGGGAAGGACTTTTTCAAAACTATAAGGGTATCAAAAGGAATAATTTTTTTTACCGGATCCTAAAGTGGTACTTGGGCTATCCTAAATCTTACCGGATCAAAAAAATAAAAATAAAATAAGGGTATCAAAAGGAATATTTTTTTTTTCTGGACACCAAGAGGAAATGTCCAATCCTCGAGGGCACAAAAAGGAAAATCCCAATAAAATACTCCATTTGCTAGGTACCCTCAAGTTTTCTACTTTTCCAAAAAAACTTTTCATGGTTTATATCATCGAACTTTCAAAAAAGTCTGGCTCGTGCCCTCTTTTGTGAATTCCGTTCAAATAATAAATAAGGTTGTTAGTTTGGTGATTAAAAAAAGAAAAATATTTCTGTATTTACATATGTAAAAAACAAAGAGAGAACTGAGCGAAGAAGCAACAACGAATGAGAGAGGTCGAAGGGGAGCGTCTTCACGGTCGGTGGCGAACAACGGGTGGACCGGCGCCAGCGAATAACGAAGAAGATGGTGGCTTGGACGACCAAGGGTGAGCCGAACCAGTTCAGGTATGTCCGACTTTAAATATGCTATTTTGCAATTGTGTGTTTGTAATTGATTTTTGGGTATGATTTTGTTAATATCTATCCTTCCTTTGGTGTTATTTTGTTCAATTAGGGGTGACTGTTGGAACGATGTTGGGACCTCTGGTTCTAAAACATCGGAACAACGATACAGTTCTCCGAGTTTTGATAATGACAAACGCTATAAGGGAACTAATGTGCTTCGATCAAGTATTTCTAAGGAACACAAGTTGAGCAAAGAACTTTTACGAATGACCAAAGAGCACAGGAGCACACAATGAAGAGTTCCCATCAAGGGAACTCTGAAGAGAACTCCCAGAAATGACCAGAGAACAAAGACTTACACGATGAAGAGTTTCTCTCAAAGGAACTCAGAAGAAGACAGTTCCCACGATATGGGAACTCACATGTGAGGACAAGGACCGATTAGCGCATATCACGGGATCCTGTCTTGGACAGGATGAAGGCACAGTCTGAGGAGCAGACTGTCACGATTGATCCAACGGTCCGATCAATTCAAGAAGTTGTTCAAATTGAAGTCACATGTGAAGAAAGTACAACTTGGGCATCAAGCAAAGGGCATTTCGGACACAAATGAAAGATGCGATTGAAGCCCAAGTTCACTCGAGTATAAAGCCAAATGAATAGTGCTCGGATTGAGCACTTCTCCCAGAACTTACAAAATACCCACAACAGAGAAAGAGAAAAGAAGAAGAGAAGTCCCCGGCGGCGAGTGTCTGATCTCGACGACGGTGAAGCCGAGTTCCCAGGAGCAAGGGAACTGTGATTCGGTGTAAGGTTTGAGTTACTTATTTAGTGATTGTTGTTCGCTTAGGAACTCAGTTGAGAAGATTCATTAGTGTTGCTAGAGTTAGGTAGAACTCGTAGGAACAGAGAAGTTTGAATCTGGCTGTTTGTAACTAAGGAACAAATCAATAATATAAGTAAGTCATTCAAAATCCTCCAAGCGGAGGTAGAGGTTTACCCATACAACTAGTTGGTTGTAGTGGGGTTCCTCTATAAGGAACTGTGTTCATTCTGTCTTTCTAATACTTGTGATAATTTCTTTCCCTGCCTTGGGAACAGCTTAACAGCCAGTTCCCAAGCTCTAGCTAACCGGTTACGATCCAACAATTGGTATCAGAGCCTGGTCGCTCTAGATTTGTGTTAGCATCGCAGGTTTCGAAATGGCTCACGAACTCACCCAAGTCGGCCACAACAACAGCAAGCCACCAAGGCTCATCACTGGTAGATTCGAAGTATGGCAACGCGACATGAAAAATTGGATGTGCAGCCAGGACTACCAAGCTTGGTGCGTCATAGAAAAAGGGAACTTCAAAATTGATCCAGCGATTGAGAATGACCTTTCAAAATGGGGACCCAATGAGTACAAGTGCATGGAGGCCAACTTCAAAGCCATCCAGTACCTCAAGAACACCATGTCGGTGCAAGACTGCGACAGAGTGGCAAACCTAGACACGGCAAAGGAAGTGTGGGAAGCCATTCAACAAATGCACATTGGGAACTCAGACCTCCGAGAAGATCTTCAGATGAACGCAAGGAGGGAGTTCTTCACCTTCCAAATGGAGATAGGAGAATCCGTTGATAGCTACCAATCCCGTTTCGAGGGACTTTGCACCAAGATGGCTGGCCTTGGGATCACTAAAGAGGAAGTCACTGATAAAATGAAGGTTCAACAACTCTTCAATGGGTTGACTGGAGAATGGACAAATGAAAGAACGATGTTCAAAGAGAATCCCGAAAACAGAGCTCTTATGCTCCACCAGGTTTTTGGAAAACTGGTGGGATATGAGAAGAGAAAGATGACAAGGAGCAAACAAGGGCACACCAAGGAATTGCCCTCAAAATTGAAAAAATGCTCAAGTCAGTTCAAGAGCAACATGAAGAATCTGAAGAAGAAGAGGATGAGGAATTGGTACTTGTAACAAGGGCCCTTCGATCCTTCTACAAAGGGAAGTTCAAAAAGGGGAATGGGAACTCACAGAAAGGACAAGGTTCCCAAAGAAGACCAGCTGAAAAGGACTTCTCGGACGTCACATGCTACAAGTGCTACAAAAAGGGACACTTCGCAAAGGAGTGCCCACTGGGAACTGACGATCGAAAGCAAGGGAAGAAGGCCTACATCGCCACTTGGGACGATGACGAGGACGAAGATCCTGAAGCCTGGGCATCTCCCGACATGTGTGCAATGGCCATAGGAGACACCACTGGGGAACAACCCAGTGAGGTAACTACTGAATCCGTTCTTGCTTCCTTGAATAATTATGAAAAACCTGAGTTGCTTAAAATTCTCTCAAGCCTTGTCAAAGATAATATTAAATTGCAAAAGAAGTTGGAAAAGTCGGAACACACAAATGCTGAACTAGTTGGTCTAGAGCCATGTCCCAACTGTGTGTCCCTTCTAGAAAAACTTCAGTCTTATGTGTCTCACATCGTAGAACTTGAGAATGAGCTTCAAACCCTAGAAAGTGATGAAAACACCCTTCTACAAAATCTGAGTAAAGCAAAAGGGAACTCTGAAGCCTCTAGTTCCCAAACCAAGTTTGTCCCTGCCAGACACGGAATAGGGTATGAGTCAGAGAGCCCTAGAAAAGGGAAGTCCTCTTTGAGTGAAAAAGAGATGAACGAGTGTAGGGCCCTAGAGCTTCAGTGTGAGAAACAGAAAAATGCACACTTGGAAGAGAAAATCCGTGTTCTGGAGAGTGGGGTAAATGGAGAAGTAGATTATTACACTGGGAGCACTGGACACAAGTTGTATGTTCAAATAGCTAAGGGAAACAGGTCTAGAGTGTACAACAAGGAAACTATGGATAGGAACAGGATACAGAGACCCCATCCTAAGTACTACCTAGGAGAATACTATAAGACCTGCTGGAACTGTGGTGCTCATGGGCACTACAAGGAAAGCTGTCCCAAAGCTAAGGCCCAAGCCCAGAGAAACCACGAGTACTGGAACAAGCAGAATCAACAAACCAACAAGCCTGCTAGAGTTCCCATTAAAAGAAACAACCATAGGAACTCTGCCTATAACAAGTACTCTCGTGACATTAACATCGCTGATTATGTGCTATTTGAGACTGTCTTCCCTTGCAAGGAACCAGGCAAGAGTCATCTTGCCTAGGTCCTCAAAAACTAACTTTTCTTGTAGGTGGCAGTGAGGGGGAACAGCACATGGGTCATTGACAGTGGATGTTCCAACCACATGACTGGAAACAAAGACAACCTCACCTCACTCCACCCAAAGGCCGAAGGAGGTCACGTGTCCTTTGGCAACAAAAATAAAGGAGAGATCATAGGAACAGGGGAAGTGCTACTCAACAAATCAATCAAAATCAGCAACGTTAACTTGGTGAAAGATCTGGGATTCAATCTCTTGAGCGTCTCTCAAATATGTGATCAAGGGAACAACATCGTCACCTTTGACTCAAAGGAATGTCTAGTGATCAACAAGAAGACTAACAAAATCATCCTGAAAGGAAGAAGGTCCAACAACATATATGTGGTGGATACAGACTTTGAGCCACCAAGGAAACTGTGCTTGGCAAGTTCCCTTGACGAAACGGAACTCTGGCACAAGAGACTGGGCCATGCAGGTATCAATCAAATCTTGAAGCTTTATCTACAGGATCTAGTCATTGGTCTCCCACAAATCAATCTTGAAGGAGTCAAGATGTGCGAAGCATGTGTTCGTGGGAAGCAAACCAGGAGCTCGTTCAAACCCAAAAAGGTGGTTAGCACTACAAGACCATTGGAACTGATTCACATGGATCTCTGTGGTCCCATGGACACTGAAAGCTACGGACGAAAAGGTACATGTATGTCTTAATTGATGACTTTTCGAGATTTACATGGGTACTTTTCTTGAGATCAAAATCAGATACCTTCAAAGAGTTCGAGAGACTGATCAAGAGGATGGAAGTGAGCATGGGAATCAAGCTCAAGTCACTCAGATCTGACCACGGAACTGAATTCAAGAACTCAGAGTTCCTAAGATATTGTGACAACAATGGTGTATCTCACAATTTCTCAGCTCCTCGGACTCCTCAACAGAATGGTGTGGTGGAAAGGAAAAACAGAACCTTGGAAGACATGGCAAGGACCATGATGCTAGAAAGTGGAGTTCCTCCAAGTTTCTGGGCTGAAGCGATCTCCACAGCTACTTACATCTTAAATCGAGCCATGACTAGGCCCATGATCAAAAAGACATCCTACGAGCTGATCAAAGGAAGGAAGCCCAACATCTCTCATCTGAGGACCTTTGGATGCAAATGCTTCGTTCACAACAATGGGAAGGACAACCTCGGCAAATTTGAGCCTAGAAGCGATGAAGGGATATTCCTGGGATACTCTTCCCATAGCAAGGCATACAGGGTCTACAACAAGAGGACCAAGAAGATAGAGGAAAGCATCCACGTCATCTTCGACGAGAAATCTGTAAAGATGGGAACAGAGGCCCAAGGAAAGGGAACTCTGTTCAAGCTGGTCAGACAAGAAGAAGACGACGACGAGGATGAACCGAGAAAGAAAGATGAAGACTATCCAAATGGGAACAATGCCCCACACTCAGGGAACAACGAAGGAAACCAAAACTCCACAGATCAAAGCTCCTTTGAAGTTCCCTCCTCAACAGCAGAACCACAAGATGCCTCCAACTCTCTTGTTCCCCAAAATGAAAATGCACCAGAATCTAGTGTTCAAGGGGAACAACGAGGGAACTCCGAAGAAAATCCTGACGAAAGTCCCAGCGAAGAAGCTGAACACAACTGTTACCCTGAGGAAGAGGAGGATCAAGACACAGATGAAGAAGAGTCAAGGGAGCAGGTTGACGTCTCACACATTCTAACAAGAAACTACCACCAAAAGAGAGATCACCCCATCGACAACATCATCACTCCATATGAAAAAGGTGTTCTAACTCGCTCTTCTCTCAATAATTTTTGTGCTTTTAATGCCTTTTTCTCAATGGTGGAACCAAAAAGCATCAAAGAAGCTCTAAAGGACCCAGACTGGATCCAAGCTATGCAAGAAGAACTACACCAATTTGAGAGGAACAAAGTGTGGAAGCTAGTCCCTAGGCCCAAAAACAAGAACATCATAGGAACTCGTTGGGTCTTTCGGAACAAGCTAGATGATACTGGGGCCGTAGCTAGGAACAAGGCTCGTCTGGTTGCTCAAGGCTATAGACAAGAAGAAGGAATCGACTATGACGAGACCTTCGCACCAGTTGCAAGGATCGAGGCCATCCGCCTTCTCATAGCCTATGCAGCTCACAAAGGATTCAAGCTATACCAGATGGATGTGAAGACGACATTTCTCAATGGGCACCTCAAGGAAGAAGTATACGTAGCTCAACCCCCAGGATTCGAAGATGAGAAGCTACCCAACCACGTCTACTTCCTGGAGAGGGCCCTCTATGGACTCAAACAAGCTCCTCGAGCATGGTATGACAGGTTTGCTCAGTTCCTTCTGTCTCATGGATACCTTCGAGGTTCCATAGACAAAACTCTTTTCCTTAAGAAAGAGTCTAAGGATATCTTGATTGTTCAAGTTTATGTTGATGACATTGTTTTTGGAGCAACTAACGAAACTCTTGTAGAGAAGTTTAAGGACCTCATGAGTAGTGAGTTTGAGATGAGTCTCATAGGGGAACTCACGTTCTTCCTAGGACTCCAGATATCTCAAACAAAGGAGGGAACAAGGATTCATCAACAAAAATACATCAGAGAAATGCTAGTCAAGTATGGGATGGACCACTCAAGGCCCATCGACACTCCCATCTCCCCAAATTCCAGGCTCAATGCTGATGAAACAGGGGTAAGTGTCGATCAAAGGAACTTTAGAGGTATGATTGGCTCTCTCCTATACTTAACTGCTAGTAGGCCTGATATTATGTTCTCAGTGTGCTTATGTGCACGTTTTCAAGCTAATCCCAAAGAATCACACCTGAAAGAGGTGAAGAGGATTTTCAGGTACCTCAAAGGAAACGACAACTTGTGCCTCTGGTATCCAAGGAACAGTTGCCTTGAGCTCATTGCTTATACAGATGCAGATTTTGCTGGGCACCTAGTTGATAGAAAGAGCACATCAGGAATGGCCCAGTTCCTTGGGTCATTCTTAGTCTCATGGGGATCCAAGAAGCAAAATTCAGTGGCACTCTCCACAGCTGAAGCAGAATACGTGGCTGCCGCATCATGCTGTTCCCAAGTACTATGGCTCAAGTCCCAACTTCAGGATTACGGTATGTCATTTGGCCCAGTTCCTATACTCTGTGATAATACTAGTGCCATTAACATTTCCAAAAATCCTGTGCATCATTCTAGGACTAAGCACATAGACATTAGGCATCATTTTCTACGTGACAATGTTGAAAATGGGAACATCTCTATGCAACACTGTAGAACGGAAGAGCAAATTGCGGACATTCTCACCAAAGCTTTAGACAGACGTCCCTACCAGCGTTTTCGAATGCTTCTAGGGATGATAACTCTAAACTAAACGAGTCCCTGTTTGTCTCTCCCTCAATGCTTGATTAGTCTAACTAGAAATGCATGATAGGGAACTGTAGGACTCAGTGCTTTCATTTTGCCATATTACTAGTCTAGAGCTTGATGTGTATAGAGGAACATTATCTCTTTTGGCCCAAAATGATCAACCAGAGTTCCCTTTAACCCTCTCTACAAGCCACTATGACGGTTGATCATAAAACCTACCCTAAGCTAAGGACCAGACAAACGTTTCTCATGAGCCAATCTCTTTATCCCAAAATCGAGTTGCAATTGTCTGGTTCTCTGTTGAGTTCCTCAGCTTCACAAAGAAAATTGAGTATGAGTTCCCTTAACCTCTCCACTCAATATGACCTTTTTAGAGATCATTGGAACTGGTGCTAACAAGCAAGGGAACACTGGATCTGAAAAGATGAACCGTCACTAGGGAAATGGGAAATTGTGTCAGCCTCTGCAGCGTTTTGGGCCAAGTATTCAAAAAATCAAAAGACTTCCCATGGAAGAAAACGACGCGTGTCAGAGGCGTGCTCGGGAAGTTGAAACGCCCCTCCGATTTCATTGGCCAACGGTTATCGAGAATACCAACTTCCCCTTCTACCCTCGTCTCTCTCTCTCACATAAAACCCTACTTTACCACTTTTCGGTTACTTCTTCCTCATCCTTCCCTGTCATTCTCCCCCTCTGCAACTTTGCCTCCTCCCTCTTTCGAGAAAACTTCCAAAAACTCTTTCTTTCCCACACCTTCTCAAATGGCTCCAGCCCATTCTTATGCCGAGATGAAGGCATGGATTCAAAACAACCCTAAAGCCCTCTTCCTCACCATGATGGCGGACGTCGAGAAGGAGCAAAATGAAGCTCTTCGCGATGTTCTCATCGAGGGACTTTACAATTATGTAAGTCCCTTTCTTCCTCCTCCCTCGGCGGCGCAACCTCCAGCACCGCCGACCTCCACTCTTCCACCTCCCTCGTCCTCCGAAATTCGCATCGTCGACACTTTCGGATCCGAACCCCCTTCCAAATACGAAAAACCCAAACAATCCAAACACAAATACTCCTCAAAATCCAAACACCACTCCTCAAAATCCAAACACCACTCCTCCAAACGCAAACACTCACAAATCTCCACTTCTTCATCCCCATCTCTTCCCATTCCAAAGAAAAAATCCCTCCTCAACATGGAGGAGGTCCTTAATCTGTCCAAACCCGACGCCTATGCCGTCGTTCACCCATCCGAGGTCGAGAAGCTCTTTCTCCCTCGTTCCCAATCAATCCCTGAGACCTCAGGTCCCAGGGACTCCACGATAATCTCTTCCTCCCCTATTCCCATGGTTGAGGGAACTACTAACCCTCCTCCATCCTCTTCCTCCCCCAGAGTTCCCCCACCCACCTCACCCATTCCCACATCCCCCATTACTACAAAATCTGCCTCAAGTCCCAAGGCTCGCACTCCTACTCCTCCTCCTTCCACTCCCAAGGTCCCAACTCCACAAAATTCTCCTTTACCTCCCTCTTCTCCCACCACACTCAAACTCCCTTCCCCATCTTCTTCGGCCCCGAAAACCATAGACCTCGACTCCGACGAGGATAATCTCTCCATCGGAGTCCTTGCTCGCCAAAAGGCCAATGCACCCATCGTGATGGGAACTGCTGAAGAGGAAGCCCAACTAAAGGCCCTCGAAGAAGAATTCGAAGGCGTACTCAAAGGGCCTTCCGAAAATCAAGGGGGCAAAGCCCAAGAAGAAGGGAACCCAACACCAACTAACGGTGCTGAGACAAGCAGTCGTCGTCAGGAAGACGACGAGGAGGAAACAGGGCTGACCTCCTCCAATGATGAAGGGACCTCCAGTGATGACGCTGAAGAGGAAGAAGAGGCCCCCACTTCCAAAGAGCCTGCCGGCATCCAAGCTCCTGACCACCAAATGGTGGTGTCGGCACAGGTCCCAGAGGAAAGGACCCATCCACTGATGCTTGAAGCGGCTGCTCCCCCTCAGCAAAAAGGAAAGACTTCGGTCTCCAGGGGAAACACAAAGAAGAAAGGGCAAGGAACGGTGCCTAAGAAAGTCTACATCTTTGAGAATCGCAAGCTCCTTTCCCCCCTCATCCTCTCAGAAAAACAGCTCACCGATGAAGGGCTAGGGCAACTATGGGACCTGATCAAGGCCCAGGGATGGGAACATATGTGTAGTGAGGCCGTGAGTGTCGATCCCTCTCAGGTGCGCCGATTCTACAACAACTTTGTGGTCCAAGACAACGGCACCAAGGGAACACTTTCCCTCGAAGGCGACGACTTCATCTTCACAACCTCCACAATCCGCCTTCAACTACAGGTCCCTGTCCAGGGCCTCCAGGAACTGCCCGCCAAAAGCTGGGGCAACTTCAATAGTGAGGAAATTTATAACACGATCTACGAGGGCCGTGTTCCCACCACTGGCACCTCTACTCATCCCTTGTCCCTCATTGCAAAGCTGGCCCATCAATTCATCATCAACATGGTGATTCCTCGCCAGGAGAAGCGCCTTGTCATCAACATCCCTGATGCCATCATCCTCTACCACTTCCTCCTCAAAAAGCCCATAAATCTTCCTCGCATAATTTTGGGGCACATGGAGAAGTGTATGGCTTCCAAATCCCACTCCCTCCCTTATGTTGGCCTCATCAAGAAACTCTTGCTCAGAGAGGGCCTTTATGACACATCCAAGGAAGAGGTCACCATCGGTAGGGAACTGGACATCTCTGTGGTCCACAAAATGCGGCACTCTGAGCCAGTGGAGGAACAAGAAAGGCTGCCATCTGGTGAAGGCACTCAGGATGGGAACACTCAAGTGTTGGTACACATTGCCAACACTCTCGACAAGATGGCCAGGGAACAAGAAAAGATGGCAAGGGACCAAGAACAAATTGCTAAAGGCCAGGAAAAGCTTGTACAAGTCTTGACACGACTTTGTGATGCCCTGTTCCCACCACGCCCATGATCTTTTCCTTCTTTTTCCTAGCCTCAATGTTCCCACAAATATTCTCGTGTGTTCCTATGTACATGTTTTTTTGCTTAAGTAATGAATGGTTTTTAGTATGATTGCGTGTTCTTTTCCTTCCTTATCTATGCGTTTACTTGTTTTCGATGATGTCAAAAGGGGGAAAGACAAAAAATGCGAGATGAGTTAAGTTGAAAAGATATCACAGAATACGCTATAGCTAAGGGGGAACAATTGCATAAAAAGCTAAATACGAACTCAGTGATTCACAAGAAGTGGCTCCCTAGGAATACACGTAGGAACTCATTTGCATATCATGCTTTGAAATACTTGCTGATTTTTGTGATAGGTTTGTCATCATCAAAAAGGGGGAAATTGTTGAAACGATGTTGGGACCTCTATTTCTAAAACATCGGAACAACGATACAGTTCTCCGAGTTTTGATAATGACAAACGCTATAAGGGAACTAATGTGCTTCGATCAAGTATTTCTAAGGAACACAGGTTGAGCAAAGAACTTTTACGAATGACCAAAGAGCACAGGAGCACACAATGAAGAGTTCCCATCAAGGGAACTCTGAAGAGAACTCCCAGAAATGACCAGAGAACAAAGGCTTACACGATGAAGAGTTTCTCTCAAAGGAACTCAAAAGAAGACAATTCCCACGATATGGGAACTCACATGTGAGGACAAGGACCGATCAGCGCATATCACGGGATCCTGTCTTGGACAGGATGAAGGCACAGTCTGAGGAGCAGACTGTCACGATTGATCCAACGGTCCGATCAATTCAAGAAGTTGACCTAGTTCAAATTGAAGTCACATGTGAAGAAAGTACAACTTGGGCATCAAGCAAAGGGCATTTCGGACACAAATGAAAGATGCGATTGAAGCCCAAGTTCACTCGAGTATAAAGCCAAATGAATAGTGCTCGGATTGAGCACTTCTCCCAGAACTTACAAAATACCCACAACAGAGAAAGAGAAAAGAAGAAGAGAAGTCCCCGGCGGCGAGTGTCTGATCTCGACGACGGTGAAGCCGAGTTCCCAGGAGCAAGGGAACTGTGATTCGGTGTAAGGTTTGAGTTACTTATTTAGTGATTGTTGTTCGCTTAGGAACTCAGTTGAGAAGATTCATTAGTGTTGCTAGAGTTAGGTAGAACTCGTAGGAACAGAGAAGTTTGAATCTGGCTGTTTGTAACTAAGGAACAAATCAATAATATAAGTAAGTCATTCAAAATCCTCCAAGCGGAGGTAGAGGTTTACCCATACAACTAGTTGGTTGTAGTGGGGTTCCTCTATAAGGAACTGTGTTCATTCTGTCTTTCTAATACTTGTGATAATTTCTTCCGCTGCCTTGGGAACAGCTTAACAGCCAGTTCCCAAGCTCTAGCTAACCGGTTACGATCCAACAGTGACTTTTTTTTGGAGTTGAAACTAGGGCTTTAACTTATATTAATTTGTATTTAGGGCTTTAGGGTTTAGGATCCAATTTAGGCAAGCAAGGCAAATTGAAAAGCATTAAACATGGAATTTATGAGTAATTGTGTCGAGGAATAGGTGGAGCATTAGAAGAACGGGATGGAAATATGGTTCTGGATTTGTTGATGGAAGTTTCTCGAGATTCTCAGTTGAGTTTCCTTTTGGATTACGGTGCTGGTTTAGTTTCATTTGAATACACAATGGGATGCCCTTTTGTTGGTCAAAACTTTAAAGTTGATTTCTAATGAGTTCTCTGGGTGTGTATTAAGGTCAAAACTTTAGTTGTGTTTGTTAATTTCTTTTTTTTTTTTTTTTTTGGTCAAGAAAATTTAGGGTGAGGGGATGGTGCCCCAGTCCAAGGTCAGGGAAGACCCAAGGGCTCAGAGAGCTCTTACAAGGGGATTTACATTTGCCTCACCTCAAAGAGACTAGTGAGGAATCGAACCTGCGACCTGTCAGACCCAATTCCTGTCTTGCTCCACTAGACCAACCCCTTGAGGTTGTTTGTTAATTTCTTTGGGTGTGTATTGTATGCAAATGTGTGAGTTAGTTCTCTGATAAGCTTCTTTAGACAAGATGCTATGTGTTACAATTTGGTCTATGTTGATTACTTAATTAGTATTGTTTGTGACTACAAATATAAATTTTGGGTTTGGCCTTCAAGATCCAAGTGTATTTCATCAGAATTGAAGGCTATCAAGGATGATTGTGAGCATTTCTATTGCTTCCCACTGCATCATTCTAACAGTTGGGGCGAGGTCAAGCAGTGACGACGCAACAGTGAGGTCCGCCCCCTTCTAGACGATCCTGGCTCCACCTCTAATCCTTTTCAATGTCCTAAACTATGAAGGTGATTTGAAAGTTCTGTAATTTCCATGCCAACAACTTGTTTGTGGTGTTGAGGGAAAGAAATGAAGCCACAACTTAGAATTTAAATGCAACATGTTAGTTTGCATCCTACATAGGTCTAATATTGGATAAAAGCTTTTTTGATGAACATATTAAGCAACTTATAAAATCAGATCCTTTGGCTACTTATGAGTCACAAAGCCACAAACAATATGTAGAATTGATAATGTGTTAGCTTATGTTGTTGCAATTCCAATGTTTTCTTGGGAAGAAAACGATTCTGAATTAATTGAACATGATCTGGCCTTAATTATACTTGCAGGTTGTAACCAATAATCTAAATATAGTCGTTGGCAAAAGAGCGTTACATGATTTGACAAATCCCAATTTCTTACTACTTTACATGTATACATAATAAAAAAAATTCTCTTAATTATATCACAAGAGAAAATATCGTTACATTATTTATGAATAACGTTACATTAATGGTGTGCATGGATTATTTTAATTATGAAAACGAGATTTTGATTAGACAAAAACCGGTATGGATTCGACCCAAGCCAATCCCTGATTAAAATATAGCCTTGAATTTAACGTGACTTTAACATACAACTGTAAGTGCTATTTTTGGTTGAAATTGTGGAAGCCAATAATCAATTTTTGGGTTAAAAGTTCCAAATTCCTCATATAGTGGGGAATTTTACTGTGCCCAAAGATAATTTGCAGAGTTGAAACTCAAGCTATAACTTCAACCAAGCTTGTCCACTAAAAAGTACAAACACGGTCATACGCCAACATTATTAAACCCGAATCCAACGTACCCGACATCATGATTTGCAAATCGCAAGAGCTATTGAATTCAATATTACCGTATACACATCAATGTAATGTTCCTTCTTCCTCATTGCAAACAGTGATAAAATGTGCTTGATTTTAGTTTTCTTGCTACAGCTTTACATCCCATGTTCATAATATGAAACTGATCCTTTCTCATCGCCAGTTTTAGCTTGATCAATCACAGATATCAGTAAACAACAATCTCTTTGTCGGGCTCCCCTTGAGTTCTCATTGTCCATCCAAGATTCATGTGTTTCATTCTTGCCAACTCTTATGATCAAATTCACCCAATTTCTCTACCTAGAGAAGGCGGGTTTTTCGGTTTCCTAGTTTCTTATATTTCTTTACTACACCTTGGCAAGAGCCCTGCTCGACACATCTTGTAACAGTTTCACAAACCCTAGAAAGCTGAGCTTCCCATTTGTGTGCCTTAGCCAATCGTGTAGAACTGCATGAACTGGAACTGAAGTGCATAGCCCGATCTCCTGATCCACGTTTTCAAGCCAATTATATTTTAGTACTGAGCAAACAAACAAACAAACAAAAAACTCACAAAAATACAACATATCTTAGGGCATAGGCTAAATACTATTTTGGAAACAATTAGTCTATTATCTCCCTAATTGAAAAAAAAAAGATAAACCCTAAAAACAATCCTAAAAAGTATGATTGAGAAGAATATTTCTATGTAAGGATTATTATCCAATCCCCTAAAGCGAGTTCTTCAATCATGATGGTCCGATTCCCATACTTGTCAAAAATTCCGAATGCATAACGAGCGCTTTGTTCCCATTGGTCAAGAGCCTCAAGCTGATGAACACTTAATGCAGCACTACAAAATTCTTCAAGGTCCATCCTTCTATATTGAAGAGCATTAAGATGTGAAAAGAGAAATTGTGTGTTTTATTAATGGATAGGGTTCAGAGGAGGAATGCTTACTGAAGAGAGAATATTAGGAACACGAGAATCTTCCATTGCATTGGTTGCATTTTTCATCAGAACCTGGACAGAACAAAGTTGCAAAGAGAAAGTTTGTGCAATAACTACATTCATACGATTAATGATCTTCTGAAATGGTTTCAAGTGACCAACCAATCTAATACTCTCTAAGTTTATGGTTCCATTTTTGCTAGGCCCAATTGTGAGAACTGATGCCTTAAATAGAAGAGTTCATCAAATGTCAATGTCTTTGACAACGCCTACACAAATAAGGAGATGTAAAGGGGCAGTCAAAATTTGATAGTAGTCACTGGATGCATAATGCTATGAAACTAATACTGCACAAAAACCTAGATGCTAGAAAATGATTCCAAATAAATAAATGGTAGATAAATTTAGAATATCAAGAAATTTACACATCACCCATACACACCCTTAAGGTAGCCTTACGCAAAGATGAAGAACCCATGTAGGCCTACATAAGTCTGAATATTAGAATATCAAGAGGAATTTTGACACCATTGTAATTCCTTAACCACAGGTGATCTGAAAACAAATAATGATGCAATTAAGTATATGCTTTAAAAATTCTGTCAATTCCTTTGAGCAAGAAGAGGACTTACTTAGAGCATGTGCAACGGTCATTCTTTTCCTAGGAAGTTTATTTAGGAGACGTTTAACAAATTCCTTTGCCTCTAATGACATTGAATGCCAATGTGGTTCATCAAAACATGGATCAGCCTTCAAGACTGCTTAAAAAATGCCTGATTCTATTCGAGCCCAAAATGGTTAGCTGCCACATAGGACTATAAGAGGAGGTATGCTATTACTCGTTACTCCACAAATCTGCCCATGTGCTGTAACATCTATAAAGAACTTAAGTTTCTGCTCAAAATGATGGGAACTTTATCTTAGAAGCTTTTGCTCAAAAGATATTACTTAAGCCGAATCATTATTTAGTTCCTTCTTTACATGCATTTTTAAGATAGAAGCCTAAAGAGAAATTTCTTTATTGAGCTTTCAGTATAGAACTCATTGCACTAATCAAGCAAATGTAATTATATTATGCAAACTCATTTCACCTCTGGTTTGAGATCTCTATGTACAAACGCCATGGAGATGACGAAAAGCAACTACATTTATAATTTGTCCCATAATAGCCTTGGCCTCATCTTATGACTACTTCCCACCCCCTAAGTGAAGAAAAAGAACCAACAAATGAAGCTTTTTACTCTGAACCTATCTCCATGGGAAGATATGCAAATATCAAAATACAAACCTCGCAAGAATTTTGTCCAAGAGCTCTCCTCCTTCACATAACTTGTAAAAAAACAGGAATATAAATTCAATGAAAAGTTACATCCCTTTTTACTATCATCCTATGATGATAAACAACACAAACGATTCATCTATTCATAAGTTTGGCTCATCTTCTGTCAGAAAATACACACCTAACGGGCCGGTAGGTGGCCAACGAGATCAAAGTAAGTGAGGACTGAAATGAATTATACAGTGAAATAATTAAAACATTAATCTTTTTAAGAAAAAGATAATAACTTATCCCGAATAGGGAAAACTGGGATATATAAATTTAAATAATAGTTCCTATAAGGCCAAGACACCAAGTGGCTCATAAAAAAAGATTTGTCGTAGCTATAATATATAGAGGTTGATATATAGGAGAGATCGATGTCACTACCAACTTAAAATTTCAGCTAGAAAGAAGAATATTACAACTAACTGAAATCCACCACAAAAAAATGAATAATCTAAATCATGCACAAATTCGTTTCAAGCTTCAAAACATCTCTCTCAAAAATAAGACACATGTATCATCTACTCATTTGGTTTGGAATATCAATGCTCAACTGCACCAATCACATATCACACAAACACATGAAGCATGAAACCACCCCCTATGCTCCAATACAAAAGAATGAAGATCAAATTGCACATAGTAGATTGACTAACTATCTGAATTATCAATCATCCATCTCAATTCCGTATATGCTTCCCTCTTAACAGGAATTCTAATATAGAAGAAACAAATTGCTTTTTTAGGAACCAAAACAGACGATCGAAACAGCCAATTTGAGGAAAAGACACAATTTTTAAAGCACTCTAATGTGAGCAAGTTCATTATTGGGAGGTAGAGATTGAAACCTCGAGTCATGAGATACTAGGGGATACCGAACGCAACACTAATTATAGCTAAGCCTGCTAACACATGCTTCTTGTCACCATTGTGCAAGTAGTATTCTAATTATAGCTAAGCCTGCTAAGCCTACTTAAACGAGTTGGTGACTCCTGCGAAGTCGTCGACTTTGAGTAATAAAGCAACGGAATAATAAAACAAGAAAAGTAAGTGTTACCAACTGTCAATGACAAGCAATGTATAGTGGAAACTCCTCGTAAACCAACTAGTTTACTTGGAGAAAAACCACTCCCTTCCAAGTTTCTCACTTGGTCGGATTTCAAGAGTCCTTAGACTCGCTCTATTGATTTCTTGAGTGTTTACAAAGCTCTCCCGTGTACAAGAATGAATCCCACACCCTTGAACCACGCTCTACCTTTGCACTCACACTCTCAATCTCACGCTATGCCTAAGATCTCTCAACACACCACTTGTACGAATCTCACGCACAAGTTCACTCTTTCTTTTACACACAATGTAGAAATGACGCTCAAGGATATTACCACTAACCTAAACACTAGGGTATTTAAGCTAAGGTAAGAGAGATCTCGTGTGTATCAACTCCCATTCGATTAGGGAAATGATACACACTCAATCTTTTACATATCTTTCCAAATATACAATAACGCATACAATAAAATATTCTAGGAGAATCAAATCGTCTTTATCTTGATTTTAGCACTCTTTTATGATGATCTTCTCCTAAAATAGAACGACGCAGCTGTCTCCAAATACACGCACATAAGCTGTGCGTTCCTTCCTTAAATAGATTGCTTCGCCAGCTGGTCATGTCAGTGACTTTGCCAAGTCGTCGACTCGACTTGCCAACTCGGAGTCACTGACTCTGGAACCATCAAAACTTTATCTTCTAACAAATTTCCCCTTTTTGATGGTGATAACAACTTGTTCTGATATAAACTATGCAGCATACAAAACATGATCACAGTAAAAAGAGCAACGCACAAAAACCATAAAAAGTTCCCCCTAAGCTTAGTAACCACATGATTTCAGTATTTTGACCCCCCTAAAGAATCCCCTGGCTAATTCCCTCTTTTGGCATCATAAAAAAGATTGCTAAAATAAGTAAAGAAATCAGAGGCAAATATAAAAACTTAATGCATAATATCAAAACAGTCATAAAAAGTCATCGACCATAGCAGAAGAAAAGTACGATGCAAACACAAACGATTCAGAAATGCATTACAACCATATTGAACTAAAAAGAGAAGTCTTTTAAATTGAAGGGATAACATGGTAAGGGTAGAAAGAGAGGGGTAGAGAGGGCCATGAGTGTACGACATTCACTGACATCAGGCTCCAAACTCATTGAGTCGATCCTCTATTGTACTGATCTTTGAAAGCACATTGCCACACATATTTTGAAGCTTCTCAATCATCCCCTTGAGAATTATATACTGCTCCTTGAGATCTTTCAATTCACCGACCACTTGAGCAGATTGCATTCCCTCTTCTTGGGTATTCTTGTCACTGACTTCAGAGCCCTTCGACACCCATTGTCCATCAACCCAGTTCCAGCCGAACTTCCTGATCATCTCCTTGTTCAGAAATCTGGTGTTGAGGACATCACCACCATCCACATAAACCTTATGCTCAGTCATCATCAAAGCAATCAACATGCCATAAGGAAGTGCATGCTTAGCAGTTTCGAGCACATGCTTCATATGAAGCATCATCAACCGAGGCATATTCACCTTATTTCCTTTGATAATCTTATCCATAACTAGTAGATCTTGAATGGAGGCAACATTCCTTTTGAGCTCTCTTGGAAGCAAGTTGCTGATAAGGTAATTGAACATCACCTTTTTCTCAATTCCCATTTTGTTGACCAGATAGGGACTGGTGAAATTATCATCACAATCAGTGACAGTTCTGATAATCTCACGTTCATCAACACCTTCAGGCCAAGCTCCTTTGTAGTACTCAGCAAAACCTTCATGTGGTATCTCCAGGATGTCACTGATGTCCTTGCTAGTGAAAGAGTACATCTTTCTATCAACCCTGTACCTCCCAATAGTCATGTTCCATGTGTCCTCAATCACTAAGGATTCATAAAACATTTTAACCATTAGGGGATTAACTCATGCTCCCCTTGCACCAGATTATCCCATTTTTGCTTCTTCAGCCAGTCAGTAACCTTAGTCAATTTGAACTCTTTTAAGAAGTTTTCCTCCCACAACAAATCTTTGGTAAACTCCCTAGAAGTCATGTCAACAATCACGCTTGACTTCTTTTTCTTACTAGAGCCAACAACAGATTTAGGTGATCTCACCCTTTTCTTCCTTGTGACCTTCTCAGAGAAAGAAGAGTCACCGTCCTCTAAGGCAGCCTCAGGGGTTTCCAACCCCTTGCCCTTTTTGGCTTTAAGAGCTACATCCGTGGCTCTAGCACTTGCTGATCTGGTTTTAGGGCGAAAGGGAGGAGGCATTTCAATTTCATCCTCCTTGAGCAGTTCAGAATCATCACCAAACAAATCTTTCTCTAGATTTCTCTTGACAGAATCACCATACTTAGATTTCCTAGAGACTACGATAGAATCAGAACGAGTACCTTCTTCAGAAGTTTCGGTTGGTTCCTTCTGGGAGACTTCCTTGTCAGACACTTTGTCGTCATTCTCCATACCAGCGTCTGTGTCAATGACTTTTGGAGAGTCATTGAAAGTCTTTGTTTGATCATGAGGAGATAGCCGTTGGTTCTCCTCTGTTCTGGCATGCTCTTGGGTGCCATCCAAAGCCTTTTCTTCGTCTTTTTCCTCGAACAACCCGACAACCTTTTCTGTTTCCTCAAAATCCATCGACTCCAAATTTGGAGTCTTCACTCTCTCTTCTTCTACATTCTCTTGCTCAGAAGGTTTGGGTGTAGATGAGTCACCGGTTTCTTGAATAACCACCGGTTGTGCCGTTTGGCGCGATATTCTAGATTTCGGTGAAAGGGTTAGGGTTTCGGTTTCAATTTGTGGGGATGGAGGGTTTTGGGATTTTGCAGTGGGAATGAGAAACGAGGGGGTTGATTTTGGAGGAGAAGGGTTTAGATTTTGGTTTTGTGGGGAAGATGGGTTCAGAGATGGTGTTTCAATGGCGGTTGGGGGAGCAGTTGAGGAAGACGATTGCCCAGAAAAGAGAGCACGAAGAAAATCATCACCAAAAAGGGGGAGAATCTTCTTCTTCATTGATTCTGTACTCTCAGTTTGGGTCTTGGGAGAAGTGGGAAGGTTTGAGTTATTTGGAGGAAGACGCCATTAGAGGGGTTTACAAGTTTGAGGGTTTGAGTTCGAGAGAGAGAGAAAGAGCAGATGTCGAGAGAGAGAATGAGAGATTTGAGAAAGTGTACCTTTTTGCCTTTGACGGTTGGGGTTTAATAAAGAAATGCACTTCCATCATTAAGGAAGTTGTCTAATCACCAGATCTTTCTTTTTCCTTCCTTTTTGAAAACTTTCCAAATTCAAGAGATACTGTTAAGCCATGATCTTTTTGTCGCGCCAAAACACGCAGTCACTGACCTTGATCAAGTCGGCGACTTCTATCACGGAAACCGCTCTTCTCAAATGTCCATGACTATTGCACACTACATGACTTTCTCTTAAAGAACTTACTTGGCATTGGGGTTGCACAGGGAGTGCCAAGGCAAACCAAGTAAAAAGCATTATATTTGAGGATTTGTCGATCATGATGATAAGTCTCCGTTGCATAAGGAAATTCAAAACTGGCTCATAGAGACTCTCAAGACATGATAGGTCAGGGACAAACACTAGAATCAACCATCATTTGGGCTTTTAATGAGGGTTAGGATCATCAGGTTGATTCTTTTGGGCTAAAACAAAGAGCTCAATAAGGTTGTACACATAATGAATGTAGTAAAAATCACCGACAGGTCAAATGCATGGGGTTTCCTAAATATGATGTTTATCAAGAATGCTAAGAATTATACCATAAAAGCATGACTTCAAAACATATGCAAAGCAATCAATTCTAGCCAATCATCGAGGGAATTCATGTAGGGAAATAGATCATTGAAGAGAGATCATACCTAATTCCATGCGGAGTTGTTCAAAGGGTTCACGATTTAAGGCCTTTGTAAAGATGTCTGCTCTTTGATCACTTGTTCTACAGAATTCCATAGTGACCATCTCTTTTCAACACAATCTCGAAGAAAGTGATGCCTTATCTCGATATGTTTTGTCTTGGAATGTTGCATCGAATTCTTTGAGATGTTGATTGCACTAGTGTTGTCACATAGTATGGGCACTGACTCACACTTCACACCATAGTCCCTGACTTGTTGCTTAATCCACAAGAGTTGAGAGCAACACGCCGCAGCTGCAATGTACTCTGCTTCAGCCGTTGATAGAGCCACAAAATTTTTCTTTCTAGATCCCCATGACATAAGACATGGCCCAAGAAATTGAGCCATTCCTGAAGTGCTTTTTCTATCAACACGATTCCCTGCAAAACCAGCATCTGTGTTGCCAACTAGCTCAAAATCAAATCCTCTTGGATACCATAAACACAGATTGTCAGTTCCCTTAAGATAGCGGATAATTCTTTTAACAACTTTCAAGTGGGACTCTCTTGGATCAGCTTGAAATCTAGCACATAGACAAACTCCAAACACAATATCAAGTCCGCTTGCAGTGAGATAGAGCAATGAACCAATCATACCCCTGTACATAGTAGCATTGACTTCTGGATCCTTGTCATCTCTTCCAAGTGAGGTAGTCGGCGACATGGGAGTATCAAAAGGTTTGGCATTTTCAAGACCAAACTTTTTAACACATTCTCTAAGATACTTTTGTTGATGAACTCGTGTCCCATCCTCACCTTGCACAACTTGAAGTCCTAAAAAGAACTTGAGTTCACCGACCATGCTCATTTTAAACTCGCTAGACATGAGGTCAGCGAACTTCTTCACTAACTTATCATCTGTTGAACCAAAGATGATGTCATCGACATAGACCTGAACAACCAATGTGTGACCTCTTTCCTTCAACAAGAAAAGAGTCTTGTCTACTTCACCTCGAACATAACCATGTTGAATCAAGAACTGAGATAAACGATCATACCAAGCACGCGGTGCTTGCTTCAATCCATAAAGAGCTTTGTCCAATTTGTAGACATGATCCGGGTGGGCGACATCCTCAAAACCCGGAGTTTGTTCAACATACACTTCTTCCTTTAAGGGACCATTCAAGAAGGCAGTCTTGATATCCATTTGTTGTAGTTTGAACCTATGATGAGCAGAATAGGCAATGAGCAATCGAATAGCCTCAAGACGAGCCACTGGAGCAAACGTCTCATCATAGTCAATGCCCTCCTGCTGATTATATCCCTTAACTACTAGCCTTGCTTTGTTTCTGACCACGTTTCCTTCATCATCCAGCTTGTTCCTGAACACCCAACGTGTTCCAATCACAATTCTTCCCTTTGGCCTTGGGACCAAGTGCCAGACTTTATTTCTTTCAAACTAATGAAGCTCTTCTTGCATGGCACTAACCCAGTCCGAATCTTTCAACGCTTGTTCAACATTTTTAGGCTCGAACATTGAGATGAAAGCGTTGAAAGCAAAGAAATTGTTTAGAGAAGATCTGGTTTGCACACTCTTTGAGAAATCAGTGAGGATGTTAGTGACAGGATGATCACTTTTCTGTTGGTAATTCCTGACCTGTAGATCTGTCAAGTTGCCGACTTGTGTCTGAGGTGTTCTCTCTAAGTCTTCTTCAGAGTTCTCTGATCTTGGGCTTCTCTCAGGTGTCTTCTCATCATTAGACTCACTGTCACTTGATCTTTGATCTTGACTACTTCCCCCTGTTCTGTCTGAGTCGGTGACACCAGCATTGTCACTGACTACTGATTCTTTTTCTTTTGAAGCAACTGGTAGAGAGTCATCTTGAACCAAATTGTATCCTTGATCACCATCGTCAAGATCCTCAATCATCGAGCCTCCCATCGTGTTCTAATCGAACACAACATGTACACTTTCCTCAATTTTCCTCGTCCTTTTGTTGAACACTTTGTAGGCTTTATTGTGAGGGGAATAACCTACAAAAGTTACAACATCACTTCTTGGATTGAATTTTCCCAAGTTTTCCTTGCCTTTATTATGAATATAGCACTTACAACCAAAGGTGCGTAAGTGGACGACACTGGGCTTGACTCCTCTTAGCAGTTCATAAGGAGTTTTTCCAAGAAGTGGACGAAGCATGGCTCAATTCATCACATAGCATGATGCATTTATGGATTCACCCCAGAAATTCCTTGGAAGACCACTTGAGATAAGCATGGTCCGCGACATGTTCTCCAAGGCACGATTCTTCCTCTCTACCACGCCAATTTGTTGAGGAGTTCTTGGCGCTGAGAAGTTGTGACTTATGCCATTTTTCTTGCAGAAAACCAGAAACTCGGAGTTGTCAAATTATGTTCCATGATCTGATATGATAGATACAATAACAACTCCAAGCTTTTTCTCGACAACCTTTACCCATGCTTCAAATTCTTCCAAGACCTGATCTTTAGAAGACAGAAAAATTGTCCAAGTATACCGTGAAAAGTCATCAACAATGACAAAAATATAGCTATTTCCTCCACGACTTTGGACTCGCATGGGACCACATAAATCAATATGAATAAGCTCTAATGGTTTAGTGGTACTTACCTCCTTCTTGGATTGAAAGGATGACTTTACTTGCTTACCTCCTACACATGTTTCACAAACTTCATGCTTGCTTTGATCTATTTTGGGTAGCCCTCTAACCAGCTCTTGCCTATGAAGTTTGTCAAGGAGTTGAAAGCTTGCATGACCAAACCTTTTGTGCCAGAGGACGGCGACATTTGCAACTCTTCTAAGACACAGCTTTTCTTTAGGTTCGAAACAGGGGTCCACCTTGTAAAGATTGTTTTCACACACCCCTTTCAGAAGAATCTTTCTTGAGTTAATTTCTTGTACCTGAAAACCCTTCCCATCAAAAACAACTTGATATTTTCCATTAGCACAGATTTTGGAAACACTTAAAAGCTTAAAACTAAGATTATCCACTAAATTCACATTATCTATTGTTAACTTATCTGAAAATCTTACCGTACCAATACCAGAAATACCACCTTTACTGTTGTTGCCGAAGGTAATCTTACCTCCCTTGTATTCTTGAAGTGAGACGAAATCCCTGGGGTTTCCCGACATATGAGTTGAGCATGCACTATCAATAAATCAGGGCTCCTTTTCACCCACTTCAAGCTGTATTGAAGGAATTAGTTCTTACGAACCCAGAGTTGTCTGACTCCTCTGGGTTTGGCAACATAGTAGTTCCTAGGGCAACATTTGTCATAATTGGCACACACAGTTCCTGGAGGACAGTTAGTGACATTGGATCTGCCAGAACTGTCATTCAGAGTCTGTGATCTTGCATTTTCATCATCTCTTGCCTTTTTATGACAATCATGTTGATAGTGACCAGGATTGCCACAATACCAACATGTCCTATGAGACTTTAGGGCAACATACTTGCTATAGCCCGAATAGATGGGTTTGTTGTTGATGCGTGATTGAAAGTCAATTTGTGAGGGAGCCGAGTTCTGGGTTTGTTTCTGCCATATTTTGTGCACCTTTTGATCAGGATACCACTGTTGCTTCCCTTTGTCTTGATTAGCCACTACATGAGTAGAGCAACTTGCATTGTCACTACCCATAGGGGCTTTACCTTTAGACACAAAGGAAGCCTGTTTGGTACCCTGAGTGTTGGATGCACAAGCATATCCAATCCCAGACCTATCGACCTCCTTCACAAATTTCTTTTTATAGTCATTTCTGATCTCCTGAGCAACAAACTCATCTAGCCACTTTTCCTTTTTAGTCTCATCGTCAATTTTTTGGTCTCCTAGTTCCTTAGATAGCTTAGCATGACCGAGTCTAAGTATAAGCCTTTCACCTTCTAGGTCATTGACTTGTTTTTCCAAGTCATTAACTTGTTTTTGCAAGTCGACGGCTTGGTTCTTTGAGTCTGAGCAGGACTCACAAGGCATTTACTTAGGAGACGAAATCTTTTCTAATTCAATAGCCTTAGAGGACTAGAGTGTTATCATCGAAGAGATTGGAGATTGTTTCTTCATTATCTTCTAATTTTTCTCTTAACTTAGTGACTTGAGTTCCAAGCTTTTCGATGATAGAAACCAACTGTTCTCTAGATTTTCTAGCCAAAAGAGAAGAGAGTTCAGAGTCATTTACCTCTTGGGACGATTTGTCTTCAATGGCCATGCAACAATTTCCTCTTGTCCGTGCCACTTCATCATCATCATCAGACATATCCCAAGTTGCCATCATTCCTTTACCAGCCTCTCCACTTTTTCTTTTTGGACATTGCTTGGCAAAGTGTCCTCTAGCCTGACATTGATAACATATGACATCCTTCATATCCTTCCCTTCTTTGCTTGACTCTGGAGCCTTCATAGGAGCTTTGTTACGATTCCACAATCTCTTCATAGCCTTAGAGATGAGAGCGACATCCTCATCTATTCCTTCAGTGTCGTCGTCTCCCTGAGCCAAGTCAAACGCTCTTTCAACTTTAAGAGCAATGTTCTTGACTTTTTCTGAGTCAAGTCTCTCAACTCTTCTCTGCTGAATGCCTCCATACATGGTAAGTTGTCCAACAAGATCTTCCAAGGTCAACGACTTGGTTTCCTTTTGAGTGAGTAGAGACGAAGCGATATTGTCCCAACTCTTGTTCAATCCCGAGATCAGTTTGTTGGTTTGTTTCCATTGAGGAATCTTCTCACCAAGAAACTCTAATTGATTCACGAGTGTTTGAAATCTAGAGTGATAATCACGAAGAGATTCTCCTTTTCCTTGAAAGATGTTGTCGTACTCTGCTTCGAGACTTATGATCTTGTCCTTCTTTACATCATCATTGCCTTGATGAAGTCTTTTAAGGGCATCCCAGATTTCTTTTGCCGTCGTGTATCTGATCACCTTCTTGAGGTCACCGTCAGTGATAGCATGATGGAGCACTTTATTTGCTCTAGCATTCTTCTCAAGCTTCTTGAAATCCACATCATCATACTTAGTTGTGGTCTTTTCAGTCTTTCCATCCTTTCCAAGAATGGTTTCTGGACCCAGTTCAATCACCTTCCATAGCTGACCATCAAGTGAGCAGATGTGGGTCTTCATTTGTTCAACCCACCAGTTATACTCTCCAACCTTGACGATTGGAGGCTTCCAGAAAGAGTCACTCACAGAAGTGTTGGTGGACGTCATTTTCCTGCAACAAAAAGTACTAAAAACAGAATCTAGAGCCTTAGCTCTGATACCAATTATATGATCGTTAGTACTTAAACGAGTCGGCGACTCCTGCGAAGTCGCCGACTTTGAGTAATAAAGCAGCGGAATAATAAAACAAGAAAAGTAAGTGTTACCAACTGTCAATGACAAGCAATGTATAGTGGAAACTCCTCGTAAACCAACTAGTTTACTTGGAGAAAAACCACTCCCTTCCAAGTTTCTCACTTGGTCGGATTTCAAGAGTCCTTAGACTCGCTCTATTGATTTCTTGAGTGTTTACAAAGCTCTCCCGTGTACAAGAATGAATCCCACACCCTTGAACCACGCTCTACCTTTGCACTCACACTCTCAATCTCACGCTATGCCTAAGATCTCTTAACACACCACTTGTACGAATCTCACGCACAAGTTCACTCTTTCTTTTACACACAATGTAGAAATGACGCTCAAGGATATTACCACTAACCTAAACACTAGGGTATTTAAGCTAAGGTAAGAGAGATCTCGTGTGTATCAACTCCCATTCGATTAGGGAAATGATACACACTCAATCTTTTACATATCTTTCCAAATATACAATAACGCATACAATAAAATATTCTAGGAGAATCAAATCGTCTTTATCTTGATTTTAGCACTCTTTTATGATGATCTTCTCCTAAAATAGAACGACGCAGCTGTCTCCAAATATACGCACATAAGCTGTGCATTCCTTCCTTAAATAGATTGCTTCGCCAGCTGGTCATGTCAGTGACTTTGCCAAGTCACCGACTCGACTTGCCAACTCAGAGTCACTGACTCTGGAACCATCAAAACTTTATCTTCTAACAATTCCTCTTGAGGGTTGCCATTCACATTACTTGAGTATATATAGAGATTAAAAGGCTTGTACAATAAGTTAGGTTAATAATATAAATATACATGCTATTACACCCCCGCAGTCGAAATGGGAGGAAACCTAACAGTGAGACTGTCTCTAAAATCAAGAAATAATTGTCGAGGCAAACCCTTGATGAAAATATCTGCATACTGAAATGATGATGGTACATGTAACACACGAACATGCCCTAAAGCAACCTTCTTACGAACAAAGTGGATGTGCAGCTCAATATGTTTGGTGCGCTGATGTTGAACCGGATTATTGTCCAAGTACGTGGCAGACACATTATCAATGTATACCAGAGATGCACGGGAGAGCGGACAATGAAGTTCAAGGAGAAGATTTCGCAACCAGGAGCACTCGGCGACGACGTTGGCAACACCCCGATATTCTGCCTCTGCACTGGAGCGTAAAATGACGGACTTTCATTTGGCAGACCAGGCCACCATTGTGTCATTTAAAAAGACACAATAACCAGAGGTAGAATGGCGAGTGTCAAGACAACCTGCCTAGTTAGCATCTATGTAAGCAACAAGTGATGGAACAGGGGCCGACTGTATGGTGATGCCAAGAGAATGTGTACCATGAATATATCGAATAATGCGCTTTAGCGCTGCAAGATGACCATCGCGGGGATCATGCATAAACAAGCAAATCTGCAGAACTGCATAGGTGATGTCAGGGAGAGTGAATGTCAGATACTGTAAAGCCCCAGCTAGACTCCGATATAGTGTAGGATCAGAAACTGGTTTCCCGACATTAGCACTAAGCTTGGAACCAGGATCAACAGGAGCCACTACAGGGTTACAAGAGGTCATACCAGCACACTCAACAATCTCTCTAGCATAAGAAACTTGAGAGAGGAAAAGGCCAGCGAATGTTTTATTCACCGAAACACCCAAAAATTAAGATAGAGGGCCAAGGTCAGACAATGCAAACTCATGTCCGAGTAAGGCGATAATTTTATCCTGAAGCGAGTCTGATGAGGCCGTCAAGATGATATCATCAACATACACAAGTAAATAAGCAATCATATCACCCCGACGACAATTGAACAAAGAGGTGTCAGACCGACTACTGGTGAAACCAATCCTGAGAAAATAAGAATCAAAACGCCAGTACCAAGCATGAGGAACCTGTTTGAGACCGTAGAGAGACTTCTTCAACAAACATACATGCTTGGGACGGGCAAGGTCCACAAATTCAGGCGGCTGAAACATATAGACTGTCTTATTAAGCTGACCATGCAAGAAAGCATTCTTGACATCCAACTGATGAATGGACCAAGAGCGAGAAACAGCCAAATGAAGAACAGTACGTATTGTAGCTCGCTTAACAACAGGACTGAATGTCTCCTCAAATCAATATCGACCTCTTGAGACTGTCCATTAGCCACAAGACGAGCTTTGTAGTGGTCCAACGAACCGTCAACTCTCAACTTATGGCGAAATAACCACATACACCGTACCACATTAGCCCCAGAGGGCCGAGGAACCAACACCCAAGTCCCATTACCAATAAGAGCCCGATATTCATCGGACATAGCGGCATACCAATTTGGATCAAGAAGGGCAGTTTTGTGTGAGGAAGGGATGGGAGACAGGGTTGGTTTTGATGCTTTAACAGTGTTTAGGTCAAACAAGCATCGGGGTTGGAAAACCCCGGACTTGCTATGAGTGGTCATAGGATGGAGGTTTTGAGTTGGCGGGATTGGGGTCCGGGTGTGGCAGTGTGAGCAGCGCTAGGATTGGCGGGAAATTGTTGAGCCGCGGGTGTGGGGGAGGTACCCACAGGCGCGGGAAATTGACCCGCGGTTGTGGGTGAGGTACTGGCGGGCGCGGGAAATCGACCCGTAAAAGCGAAGGAAGGGTTGCCACTTGCGGTTGCGGGTGAATTTCCCGCGCCTGCGGGTGGGGTAGTGGCGGGCGTGGTTTCTTATCTGCGGCCAAAATTAGCCAACGTCGGGGACGCTCTTATGAGAGGCGACATAGCCGGCGAGCCAGGAAGAAAATGAGTGAGGAGAGGTGACACACCATCGTCGAAACGTAGGAAGTCGTACGAGGTGGAGGAAACGGGTTGACGCTGAGCAAACGGAAATACAGATTCGTCAAAAGTGACATGACAAAACACAATGAACTATTGAGTGACAAGATCAAGGCATATATAACCCCGATGATTTTCGGGATAGCCTAAGAAGACACAAGGGGGTGGATCAAGGCTGAAGTTTATGTGTGGTTTGAGCGGACAAATTTGGATAGCAAAGGCACCCAAACACCCGAAGATGATCAAAGACAGGTGTAGACCGATATAAGAGTTGTATGGGACTCATTTGAGTTAGATTTGGGGATGGGAGAATGTTTAAGAGATAGGTAGCCACAAACAAGGCAAAGGGCCATAATTTTGTTGGAACTGAAGCATGAAACAGGAGTGTTTGGACCATATTATTGATGGTTCGGATAGTGCGTTCGGCCTTCCCATTTTGAGATGAGGTATATGGGCATGAGAACCGAAAGACGATCCCATGGAGTTGGAAGAAAGTGTGGAAATCTTTATTGTCGAATTCTTTACCATTATCGCACTGTAATGCTTTGATTGAGCAATGGAATTGTGTTTGTATGAATTGATGAAAACGAACAAAATGGGAATAAACTTGAGATTTAAATTTAAGAGGAAAAACCCAAAGAAAAATTGGTGTAATCATCAATAAACACAAGATAATATTTATGTCCAGCAGAACTGACAATAGGAGAAGTCCACAAATCATTATGAATTAACTGAAAAAGCGAACAAGTAATGGTCCTAGATGGATAAAACGGAAGACGGGTGTGTTTCCTCAATTGACACGAATGACATAAAGAGGAATCATACACGTTATTGCAACTAGGTAGACAAGATTTCCTAAGTAAATTAAAAATAGGAGCTCCCGGGTGACCGCAACGAGCATGCCAAACAGGAGACGACACGACAGACAAAGAAACTGGACTGGACGATTTGGTGATGGGGTAAAGCTCACCGGAGCTAGTGCATCTCATTCGAGTTGTTCCCGTTGGAAGATCCTTCACAAAAAAATCGTATGGGTCAAACTCAACAGAAACATTATTATCAGCAGTGAATTGGCGGACAGAAATTAGGTTTTTGATAATATTAGGTGCAACAAGAACATTACGGAGGTATAGGGGTCGGCCTTTTGTAGGTATATTGGTTGTTCCATGACCCAAAGTTGGTATGCGTGTGCCATCCCCGACAATAACAGAAGTAGAATTACTCTTAGAGGTAAGGGAAGAGAGCATACCTTGGTTGTTGGTCATGTTGGAGGAGGCCCCAGTGTCCATATATACCAAGTGTTGTCCGGCGGGTACAGAGTCATCGAATTGAATGCATGAGTCAGATCTGTAGTAGGCATAAAACCAGCATAGGGATCCGTAAACATAGTGTTGGCTTGCGAATTTGGTGCCCGAGGAGCCGCACCAAGTATGCCTTGTGACTGCACTGTAAGGTAGGGACAAGGTCCCGGATTCCAGCCCGGAAAAGGGCACGCCATAGACTGAGGAGGCTGCTGAGATTGCCCTGGAACTTGCATCCAACCGAAAGGAGTACGCTGCAAGTGAACTGCGCCAGCGCTAGAACCGCGACCGCGGCCACCCTGCCCGCAATCGCAACCAGTAGGTTGGTGGCCGCCGGTCTCCTGCTGAGGTGAGTTTTGCGCTGGCTTTTCCAGTGGTGGATTGAAGGAGGTCCAGGCCGCTGTCAAAGCCTTGACGTCGATGGCAAGAGCGTCCCTCTTTTCACGTCGGGTCTCTTCGAGTAAGACCATCGATCGTGCTTGAGCGAAATCCGGCAATGGTCGTGTTTGTTGGATGAAACTGGCCACCGTATCATATTTAGATGACAACCCGACAATCATCTGAATAACCATCTGACGTTCAGTAAGAGGAGAATCAACATTCTTTAATTGATCGGCAAGATCTTTGATTTGTTGACAGTAGGCCGAAACAGAGGAGAAGGACTCCAAACGAGAACGGGAGAATTCATTCTGAAGATGTTCTTCAACTTGGTCCATGACGAAAGAGCAGTGGCGTCAGAGTCTAAGATTGTGAGGAGTAAATCCGACGATATCGTGGCATAGATACATTGAAGAATGATTGCATCCAATTGATCCCAGAGAGCATCATCAACATCAACGGGGCGAGGGATTGACGCGTCGATATGATCGAGAATGCGATGAGCACGGGCAGCGACTTTGAACAATTCAGCCCACGAGTTGTATTTCGTATTGGAAACATCCAATGTGAGTGGAATGAGATTTTTGATGTTGGAGATGGCAAGGGCAGAGTGAAACGCCTGTTTCGATCCGTGAGAACCGCTTGTCTCTGTGTGCTCCTTGAGAGCGGGAATCACCGGATCTTTGTCCTTGGGCGTGATGTTGCCGAAAGAGCCGTCACCGTCTTTGCCAGACATGGATGTAGTAGGCTAGTTTGAAGAGAGGTTTAATGAGCCGAGGAGAGCGGCAGAGAGGACGGGCAACGACCGGTTCTAGGACCGGACGGTAGGACAGGCTGGGAGGCGGGCTCGCGATTGGTGACGGCTGACGCTAGGGCTGTGCGCAGAGAGAGGCGGCGGCAGCGGGAGGGGGTCGAGGATTAGGGTTAGGCTCATGATACCATATTGGAACACACAGAGATTGATAAATTCCCCTTGAGGATGCCATTCACATTACTTGAGTATATATAGAGATTACAAGGCTTGTACAATAAGTTAGGTCAATAATATAAATATACATGCTATTAAATCTAAATCATGCACAAATTCGTTTCAAGCTTCAAACATCTCTCTCAAAAATAAGACACATGTATCATCTACTCATTTGGTTTGGAATATCAATGCTCAACTACATCAATATCATATCACACAAACACTTGAAGCATGAAACCACCCCCTATGCTCCAATACAAAAGAATGAAGGTCAAATTTCACATAGTAGATTGACTAACTATCTGAATTATCAAACATCCATCTCAATTCCATATATGCTTCCCTCTTAACAAGAATTCTAATATAGAAGAAACAAATTGCTTTTTTAGGAACCAAAACAGACTATCGAAACAGCCAAATTGAGGAAAAGACACAATTTTTAAAGCACTCTAATGTGAGCAAGTTCATTATTGGGAGGTAGAGATTCAAACCTCGAGTCATGAGATACAAGGGGATACCAAACGCAACACTAATTATAGCTAAGCCTGCTAACACATGCTTCTTGTCACCACTGTGCAAGTAGTATTCTATTCTAGCTCTGAATCCTCCTCCACTCGCGTTGCTGCTTCCATTACTATTCCCATTTCTTCCCATTTTCTCCTAATTACCTATAAACCATCAAGATCTTCCCAGGTTGGAAAAATAGAATCTCAAAACCTAGAAAAACATTCTCAATACTAATTTCACGGCCGAAACAAAAAGAATTGTTCATATGAGTGATAAATTCAATATAATATCTCCTTATGCAAGCTTAGTACTAATTTGTAGCATTATAAGCTTGCAAAATCAAATCAATTGAAGCAACAATGTAGAGTATAAATACAGTGGATAATTAACAAATGCAATTAAGAGAGATTAAAGATCTTGGTCTGGAAACACAACAAAATCTAACCCTATTTTGCAAGGTATAAATCAAATAAATTAGAAAACCTAAGGCAAATTAGGAGATTTACCAAGATGAGGTTGAGATTAGATGGTTGGCCGGAAATCTGGGCAACAAAATCAGTGAGGACATCAGGCGTAGGTTGGCAGCGTCTGGATGGTGTCCGAAGTTGGTAGTGGCGCACACATGGAAGAGATCCAAGCGGGGATGGGCTAGTGTGGCTAAAGAAGCGGGATTGGTGGTACGGCCAAAGGCGGGAGACGATCGACGATGTGACGGTGGTGGCTCGGTGTGACGTGGCAGTGGGGAAGAGAGGTGAGAGAATGAGGGGACGTGTATTAGGTCAGGGTTTGAGAGTCGACAGAAGTACGCGGTGGAAAGCCGTAAGCAGAGAAAGGCGATGTATTCCTTTATAAAGGTGGGTCCTATACATAATTAACGTATTGGGAAGCTGTTTGCTTCATTGTTCCTTGGGCAACCCGCCTCGTTATGCTTTTATAGTATTATGGATACACTAGGGGGTTTACCCGTCCGTGGGACGGAATCGGATTTTTTAAACCTTTGTAACTTATTTATAATATTTATAAATTTTTATTGCTTTAATTTTAACTAAATAGTTGAAGAAATTTATGAAAAAATATTTAAAGAATATTATTTATATAAATATGCAAATAGCATTTATGATACCGAAATTGGACGTAATTAGAATTTGAATACATTGGATTTTATTGATAGGAATTTAATCTACTAATTGATTGTTAAAAGTATTGATTTATAATCTTTTAGATAATACTAAGCCTACACTATTTATATAACTTTTATTTATACACTACATACATGAGTGTTAATTAATCATATCTACATATGTAGAGGTAGCTAGTAAAGATCAAATTGGAATGTAAGAATCAAAATGTCTTTATATATAATTGTCGTGTAAGTGCATGAATGTTGGTTTATTAAAGATTAATATATATATATATATATATATATATATAATGGCTCTTTCGGAGAGAAAAATATCATTTTATCTCCAATTTCGATCTTGTAAAGTATGATACAATGATGATGATGATGAGGGTAATCCACCTAAACTTGAAGGACATTTGGACAGTTAATCGATCTATATGTAAATAAATCCATTATAAACATACAAAAAAGTTCTTTATGATGATATAATGAAAGAATGGAGATGACATTTTCTTGCAATGTTAATTAGTAGGAAGTCAAGCTTGTCAAATTTGAGATGAAGCCATTGTCTTTGTATCTCCACATATAAAAATGGCAATAAAGTGTTTGAATATACTCTCTACTCTTTTTTCTATGAAATTAACAATTTATATCCACCTATATATGGCTGAGAATTCATGTTGTGCATCATGATCAAATAAATTTATCTAGTTTAGTAACTAAATAAAACATAATTTAAACTAATTCAAATGGATACACATAAATCGATCTAGTTTTCTCCAAAATAAAAAAAAAGTCAAATGAGTTTCAAATTTTTGGTTTGAAACATTTTTATGTACCTTTGATTTCCCTAAAAGTGAATATTTCCTTCAAAATCACACAATAACTATTACGAACAAATAAAAAATATAAATTTGACAATTTGATTAAAAGAGCATATTAACGGTTTCAAGGCTACTATATATGGATTAGCTTGAACCACTTTTAATAAATGAAAAAAATGAATTTGCAAGCATATAAAAGAAATTAAACAATTTGATCAAAAGAGCATGCTTACTAGGCTAGTCTTGAATTGATGACTATTAACGAACAAATTATAATGGATCTCGTCTGTCTCCCAACCTGGAAAAATAGAAGCCCTCAACTCTCTAACTCCTAATTGGTATTTATAAGAGAAATAAGAAGCTTAAGCATTTGAAAAGACATTCCGCAATGTAATGCTTGGTGAATTAAAATACGTAATAATTCTCCCAATTTTACTAACCTTCTAATTCAATGGAAAACCAAGTCACCAACCAATACATAATGCTTGGTGAATTAAAACACATATTATATTAAAGCTCCCTATTTAACTAACCTTTTAAGTCAATAGAAAACCAAAAGTCACATATAATAATGGTAGAGAGCATATCAATTGTAAAATTAATGACTAAATGGAAAACCAAAAGTCACCACCCAATACATATAATAAGGGTAAAGAGTATATCAATTGTAAAATTAATGAGTAGATTAATGGTATTTATAAGAGAAATAAGAAGCTTAAGAATTTGAAAAGATATTCGGTAATATAATATTTGTTGAATTAAAATACATATTAATTCTTCCAATTTTACTAACCTTCTAATTCAATAGAAAACCAAAATTCACCACCCAATACATAATGTTTGGTGAATTAAAACACCTATTAAAGCTTCCAATTTTACTAACCTTTTAATTTAATAGAAAACCAAAAGTCGCATATAATAAGGGTAGAGAGCATATCAATTGTAAAATTAATGAGTAAATAAAAAACCAAAAGTAACCACCCAATACATATAATAAGGGTAAAGAATATATCAATTGTAAAATTAATGAGTAGATTTCCTTTCTTTCTTTTTTCCATTTTTTAATCTTTCACCATGTAAAGAAAATCATATAGTTTGTATAAAATACATAAGCATTAATTGCCATTTTTTTCCTACTTTATATTTTTTTTATAGATAGATAGATAGAAGATTCTTTGGAATATGTATAATTTTATCTTTGAGTTTGGATAAAATTTCACATTAACTACATAAGCATTCATTGTAAAAAAGTTTGTCTTATATGTTTATAGATTCTTTGTTAAGTTACATTTTCAAGATCATTGGATCCTTAATTCTATAGAAGATTAAAGGTCAATTGAAAGAATATTCATAATAAATTCAATTAGTTTTTTATTATTTTTTATCTACATTAGATTAGGTGGGTAGTCATAAATGGACCAAAATTTTCATTATTATGTTACCTTTTCATGCATATTGGATGCTTAATCCTATGGAAGATTAAAGGTCAATTGAAAGAATATTCATAATAAATTCAATTAATTCTTTTTATTTACTTTTTTATTTTCAGTAGATGACTAGTCATAAATGAGCCAAATTTTTCTTCTTTATTTGTTATATAGACAGATATAGATAGATCTGAACGGAATTCACAAAAGGGGGCACGGGCCGGACTTTTTTGAAAGTTCGAGGGTATAAACCTGAAACTTTCTTTTAGGGAACCACTTGAAAAAGTGAAAAACTTCAAAGTACTACACAAAATTTCTCATATTTTATTCGGTTTGTGGATGACCATTCTAATATTTGTTGGGTGTATATTTCTGGTCTCAAATTCTTAAGTTTTTAAACATTTATCAACTTTTATAAAATGATCTAAACACCATTTCAAATATCCATAAAACAACTTCAAACCGATAGAGGAGGTGAATTCGTTTCCTTGACCAAATATTTTAAGACAATGTAGTCCATTAAATTTATTGTCTTTACTCTTTTCTCAGAATAGAGGTGTTGAAAAGTGTCATCACATTTAGGGGTGTCCAAACCAGGTTAATCGAGATTTCAATTACTGAAGTTCGGTTAACCATGATTTTGGTTAGTTGAAATCATAAACCATAACTGAATCGCGACTTTCGGTTAACCGTAGTTTGGTTAACCGATTTTTCGGTTCGGTATTCTCAGTTAATCGATAACTATTTATGTAATTTTACCATAGATAATTAAAATAAAATAATAACATTTGAATAAGAAAAGGTGATCAAGCTTGACTTTTATTTTAAATATGTACTTATACCATATTGTTTCGCTTGTTATAAACAAATATCAAGAGTATATACTATAGTGTCTATTATTTTTTTATCCCATCAAATTTAATAAGAGAGTTTTATATCAATAAGAAGTGGGAAAATAGTGTGTAAATTGTTAAAATTGGAGAAGAAAAGACTCAAACTAGAACAACACCTTGAAGATCATAGAGTTTAACCACTAAATAAAGCAAAGATAACTAATATTTGAAAAAAAAATTAAATATATTTTCGGTTAACCAATATATGTAAATTCCTAAAAAGAAACTGAACCGATAAACCAAAAATATTTTCAGTTCGGTTAGCCAAACTGAAATTTCAAAAAAAGTCGGTTTGGTTAACCTAAAAAATAACCGGTTTTTCAGTTCGGTTTTTCGGTTTTGGTTTTTTATAGACACCCTAATCACATTATCCAAGAAAAAGGCATAGCACTTTTTGCCCAAGTATCTCTTCCTTTTCAAATTTGAAGAGAGTGCATTCCACATTGTTGTCTACTCAGCCAATAGTTGTTGGGACGGTATGGAGGAGACTTGTCTCCAAGGTTGCAGCTATCACGGCTGGTAAGGAGGTCGGTAAGTATTTGGAGGATTTCCAGTTCGGTGTGGGTGTTCCTAATGGTAGTGAGGCTATCCTTCATGCTGTCAACAGGTTGATTGAGTCCAAGGGAGATGCTAACAACATGTCTATGCTTTTGGTTGATTTTAGTAATGCCGTTAACCTTTTGGATCGAAGTACGATGCATAGAGAGGTCCGATGTCGGTTTTCTTCACTATCTCCTTGGGTTGAATTTGTAACACCCCCTTCCTACCCTGGAGGTATTACCGCCAGTAACCCCGATTAAGACTAAACCGAAGCTACCCAAGGCTTTAAACTGACTGAACAACTAGAACAAGGTAAATGAAACCATTTAAAACTCAACAAATTTGAGTAAAATATTACAACGGAAAAACAAATAAAAGGTCTTATACAAACCTTAACTTAAACAGAATAAATAAATAGAACAACCTTCTATTTGAACAAAATCTTCATCAAGTCTTCATTAAGTTCTTATTTCCGAAACTCAGCTTCACTTTGAAGTAGTTCAACCATGATCTTCACTCAAATACAACCATTGGAAACCTTTCTTCAACTTCTGGAGCTTCAAATCTCTGAATCCGCCTCTTGAATCAACTTCCAAGAAGAACCTGATGTATCGTAAACCAATGGTGGACACCAGCCGACCATATAAAAGAAAAGAAGATGGACGGGTTAGTCTAATGAAAGACTAAGCAAGAGGAGAAACTAACTTGGTTCTTATGGTTGTAACTAAACATATTGGCATCCAAATCCGATTAGACTCGGATTATGATCCAACAGTTAGCAGTCTTATAGAGAATAAGAAGGAGACTTGCATAATCAAGAGAGAGAACACCACCGCTTATGGTTTCTTTAAGAAGCATAAATAATTGTTGGGAACTCATATTAATCACATCAGATTTTGAAAAGCCTCCATCAACTAATCAGATTGACTTAACCAAAGTTTGATTAAGAATCATTCATAACCGGGAGCAAGAATGGTTATCGAATAGACTAACCATTCGGGTACATTAATGTGCCTAACGCACTTATCTTGTATTACTTTCAAAACTTTTCACAAACAAGTTGGCAACTTTTAATCGGCTCGAACTACTGCCGGTGGAACACAATACTATCGAGGTCAGAGGGCCTGTTTCATCCTTGAAATACGAATATTACGGGTCCCAATGATGGAGAGATTAGAGGGCCTGTTTCATCCATAATCCACTACCAACACATATTGAATGGAACACAATACTATCGAGGTCAGAGGGCATGTTTCATCCTTGAACAACGAATAGTACGGGTCCCAATGATGGAGAGATTAGAGGTCCTGTTTCATCCATAATCCACTACCAACATATATTGAATAAATGCACTTAGCTAGAGTGCATAGTCACCCCTCAAGCGTAGAGCGGCCCATGGTCATGACCTAAGTATTAGGGGATCAATATTGATACTGCCTAATACGAGTTTTAAAGAGATGCTTCCGAGACTAAGCTCACATCCCTGAACGAAGTTAATCCATATCAATGTCTCAGCATGAGACAACTAAACATACAAGGTCACATTCAACGAACCTAAATTCAGTTCTAGCGCGAAACTGAATGAATAACAATATGGTCATTATTTCTAACAAAACAACAACCTATCATATTTTATTAATCATACAAGTTGTTCCCAACGCAAATATTAAATGGGATTCAATTCCTCATTTAATAACAATAACGCAAGAGAGAATCGTCCACTTGCCTTAGAAGGCGTGCTCAACGTCCTTAGCAATTCAACAGTAATCTTTATCATCCTTCTGTCAAATATAACCAAAAGGATTTCTCAGCAACGAGCTCACAAAAACACTTCTTAGTTGTATTCTCAACTCCTACAACTTCCTAATCGATAAACCATTTAATTTCCGATTATCGATATATAATAAATCCTTAGTTATTATGCTTTAAGGAGCCATCTTGGCGGAATTATAACTAATTATCCGCTTCACTTTTGAAAAAATTTTCTAAATAAAAATTGTTCATTAGCAACAGTTCTTAAAGGTTACAAAATCTCGGATCAAACGGATTAACAACGAATCCCGAGTAATTAACCGAAGTCCTTTACCTGCCAATCGGTATCCGAAACTTGTATTCGCTATAACTGAAGATCCTGACGTCCGTTTCTCGAGCGGTTTGAACCTGTGGGACCGTATCGACATCAAGATTATAAAAACCATAAATTTAATTAGCAAAGCGGAACCGAAAAGCCCTTACGGTGGCTCCGCAACTAACCCGCTAATTAATTTCAATCGTATATATCTTCAGTCGAGAACATGGCTCGTTTAGCTCGATAGCGGCTCGATCCTCGAGCCCGAGGGTGGCTGGGCATTGCCCGGGAGTAGTCCTCTTGGTGGGTGGTGGTCGGACAAGCCAACGGTCCCCGGCGGCGTCACTTTGGCGAGGCAAAGAAGACCGACGGTGAAGGAATTCTTCCTCCCGAGCCAACGTTCCATCCTTGTCCTCTTGTTGGTTCCTTCTTCCGTTGCAGCAGCATCAAAGGGAGGATGAAGAAGGTGAGGTGGAGGGTGGTGATGGAGGTGGAAGGCAAAGAAGAACGCCGACGGTGAAAGTTGAATTCTTTCTCCCGGTTCGTCGTCGTTCCTTTCTGTTGCACACAAATTGTAGACTTTGACGAGGCTGAATAATATGTTGGTGGAGAAAGAATGATGTCATCCAATCCTTTCGTTCCAATCTAATCCCAATCTTATTCAATTACGGTTCCTTCCTTATTAAGGCATAAAAGGCGGCGTTTAAAAATCAAAACCCGTCTCGGAACGGGACTCGCGTTAAAGCGGTAAAATTATGTACCTCGGGTGGAGAAACATACTAAATAGAAAACGTCCCGTAAATTATGTAGACCAATAAAACCAATTTTCTATGATTTTGTCATGCTACCTTCAATTTTTAAGGCTTCCGTTTCGTATTTTAAATCCTTTACAATACATAATTAAAAAGACGGCTTATCCAATAAATATTCTTTTTCCAATGAAAATTCCTAGAATCCACACCGATCCATAAAATCATTTCTTTATGGTTTTAGGATATCACCAACAATTTTCTAGGATTTATATTCCGACAAAATATCGGATTAAGCGTTAAAACAGACAAAGAGGTTAAAAGGATATCCGAGAAAAATTCAAAAATATCCTTAAAAACCGCAGTTATTACATTAGTACCCCCTTAAAAATGGTTTCGTCCTCGAAACCAAGGAGAACTCGAATCATATAGAAAGATAGCACAAGCACATACACACAACCACTACAAACCTATACAGAAGTTTGTAGTACCCCCTTAAAAAAATGTTGTTACTTCTGCACAAAGCACAAAACAACCACTGCTTAGTTACCAAACTTCTTCTTTACAACGTTCATTAACTTTGGAAAATGACTAAACGTTTCCTGTCTAGTTTCTCAAGTCTTTTCTTCACCTCCATTTTTAGGCCAAGGTATCCTAATCAAAGGTATTTTTTTCTTATTCACGATTCAACCTGACCTTTCTTCATAGGTGTCGTTTGGTTGAATATCCATCTCATTATTGTTGAGTACATGAGATATATTGAACGCATACTATCTTAGAAGAATCACAAGGATGACATTATAGATATAATGCACTGAAGGGGGCAATGCCAACCGATAAACAAGCTTACCAGTTCTTTTCAGTATCTCGAATGATCCAACATAGTGAGCATTTACGTTGTCTCGCTTTCCCCAGCGGAATACACCTTTCAAGGCGAATACCAGAACAAAAACATTGTTCTTTACAATGAACTTAACATGCTCTCGCTTTAGCACAACACACGACTGTTGTCGATTTTGAGCAGTTAGCACCCTTGGTCGTGCTAGAGCGATATCAATTGTTGTTCTCTTGGCCAAATCTGGCCCATGAAGAACCTTGTCAGCATTGTCATTCCAACAAATTGACAACCAACACTTCCAGCCTTACAAAGCCTAAAAAAGAGTCATTTTCTTTATCGTGAAATCAAAATTCTTGTATGTGAATTCACTCAAACTCAAACTACCATTCCAACTCGTGTGGAATTCAGAATACATGTCCTCGGGAGTTTGAATTTGTTTCTTTACATTGTTCATCACTTTGATGAGGGAAGTTAGCGCTAAAAAATCAATTCACTCCATAAAGCTTGATGTTACTCTTTTCAAAACCTTGGCATGAACCATCCATCTCAATCAGAGATAAAAGTCTTTGGAGTTTCATGAAGATGAAATACTTCATGCACGGACACCTCAGCTAACTTCTGTACTCTTTAAGTCATCTTAAATGCATTAGAAAGAACACTCTATATGAGTTTCTTAACAACCTTCATATTCCATTTTTCTTTCATTAAGTCTTGAACGACTAATGACAAGAATCCATTTTAACATTTTCCGACTTTCATTCTGAAATAGGAAGAGACTATAACATTTTATCTGGTCTTCTATGCTCAATCAGGACTTCCAGACAAAACAAGCATATCAAAACGAACTTGGTGACATTTCGCTTCATGTCAGTCCATCGAAAGTTTTATCTTAAATCCTTATACATTTACTGGTTCCAGGATGAACTAATTAAATAAATAAATATGCTTCCTTTGAAATAAGCTTTCAAAGCTCATCAACAACAGATACACATGAACAGTTTTGAAACCAAGCAATCCATAAGCTTGAATAACAAATCCCGGTGTCTTACCTTCTTGATCTTCTCCATTGATCTTAAATAATATTACATTCCCATACATCTTTTCCTTGATCTGGTCAATAGATTCTGAATAAAATCCTAGGGTATTCACACAACCTTGTTGTCATCCAAGCTAAACCTTTAGTCCTTCTCAAATTAGTTTCTTTACAAGGATTACTTAAAATCCTTACTCAATTTCCTTTTTGAGATAAAATCTCAATATTATTTTAATCAAGAATATGAGATTTATCCAACACATGACAAGATAATAACCTATCTTGTCAATCCCTTACATTCTTTTCTCAACCAAAACTCAGCTTGGGCATACTGACATTCAAAAGTAGTTATCTCTTTCAACTACTTCAAACTACACTCTTACGCGTTACTATACCAACATATTGGACAATAATACCTTTAGTCCAATAATTTCCAACAAAATTGTCTCCATTGACAATTTTCAGTCTTTTTCATCAAGGAACTGTTTAGACTTTACTTAACATTCTGACTTGTTGAGCAACTTAACTCTTAGGATTAAAAACATATCCTCACGTTTCCACTCTCTATATCCAACAACTTATCAGGCTGAGATTGAAAATCAATACTAATTTACATATCCAAACTCCGGACCCATTGGAGTTCTGCTTAAAGTCCTCACTTGACTATCTTATCTCAAAAAGATTTAAGTTTTCAAGACAACATGAAAACAAATAACAACTAATGGAGAAATTACCAGTACATCCTTTATTCCAAAGAAAAGATTACTATAATATCATTCCTTAGAAAGGGTTCCATCCCCAGAGTCCATATCAACTTACTTTCAAGGACAATTCCGCTAAAAAGGCAATGACTTTCTTAGGTCGTGGTGTCAACCAAGATGAACCACTAGCAAACTGCTTAGAGAATTCCAATAATCGTTGACTAAAAACAATCCCGAACTTTTAGAGAAGTACGGAGTTACTCCATGCTCTTCAGAGACTAACACAGATTTGTAAAGAATCTTACCAAATTTCTTTACTTATAATCGAACTGTTTTGGGAAGTTTGACCATACTCCTTAAATGGTATAGGATACCAAGGATATAATAACTCAAAGGAGTTTTACAAGATACTAGATATAGAAATTGCTATGATGCAAAAGAAAGCTTGCATCTTTTCATCTCAACCAACTATACTGGCAAAACTCATATAATTGAAAAACTTATATGATTGCCTAATCATACTAGAAACTATTCTTTAAAACCCAAGGAATTATGTGATCTTATTCCACCATGTGATCAGGATGGGAAACAAAATTAAACATAATCCTTTACTGCATTCTCATAGGAATAATACATGTAATCTTGCCTTACCATGTGATCAAGATGGAAGACAAATTACATTCTTACTCACCACTATGAAAACCGTAAAAACATTTACTCTCAAATCGTTTTAACCACTAACATTGCCTTAAAATTTCATATTTGAAATTTTCTCAAAATCAAAGATGAGTCTCAAAGGAGCAAAGACAACTAATTCGTTTCTAGACATATCACTTCCCTTTTGAAGTATAACACTTCTTTTCTTCTTCAAGGTAGTTCTTGGAGACGTACCTTGACCTTTTCTCACTTAGACATACTGCTAGACTTTTCTATAATCCATAGTATTGAGTAATCTCTGCCTGATTTAACTCGGTCATAGCCCAACTTAACTTCACAGGTTCAATAAAAGAGTTAATCACTCCAATCCACTTACTTGCAAACCTTAGGGAAAAATGTGATTTTAACATCTTTGTACTCATAGAAAAGATTCTTCTTCGATCATTCTCAACTTGTATGCCTCCTTGACATACTACTTTAAAGTTAGGCAAAAATGATCCAAGAGTGACTATCAAACTCTTTTGACAATTTTAAGGACTTTCAATCCTTTCACAACTTAATCTTCTCAATATAAGAAGTGAACTTTCAAACTTTGCATCTAGTTCAAAACATTCAATCCATATACCTCTCTATATATAATGAAGGACCCTTAATTTCCAATTTCTTTTAACAGAAGAATGAATGCACATGGCCAAACAAGATATTCTTGAACCTATCCCAATTCAACATTGGTAAACAAACTAGACTTCCCAATCATTCTTGTCTTCTTACTTAACCATAAGGAGAAGACATATACCTTTTTATTAGCTCAAGTTCAAACCACATTGCAAAGGAAGAACTTGTGGTTAGGAAACTTGCCGACTACTTAATAGTTTCACCAGTACCACCTTAGACATTAGGTTTGACTGATATAAAATCTTCAAAACTCAAACACAACTGAAATTATTTTTCTGCAATAAGGTCTAAGCCTTATTGACCACAATATTGAATGATTGATATTTTTCTCCCAACCGATTAAAATATCAAAGGCAAACATGCCAAAATTCTTCCTTGCATGATCTTCTCAAAATTGAACTTTATCATTTCCATCCTCAAAGAAGCATAAGTCAATACCATTGGCAAATTAGAACATCTCAATGTTGATTCCATTACTAGTCCATTATAGACCTCAAGTCTTTTCTCATTATCCCGAGTTGGGTATCGTACAACGAAACTCCAATAACGTTGTCACATAGGTTAGTCATCTGGATATCAACAACTCATGTAATCAATTAACACTTGTGCTAAGTAATTAATTGAACATAAACACATTAATGATGAACTTTTACCTGTTCAATCCATTATAACCAATCAACCTTATTCACAACAACCTTGATGATTAACCACTTGTTCACAACTTAAGCTGAACCAACATTCTTCCTTTCTTTCTTACTATAATCATAAGAAATTCCCCATTCCATTTAGGATTCTCAATCCTCTTAACTCAAAGGATAACAACATATATGAAAATCCGAGTTTGAACACTATCAGGTTAAAAATTGAATTGCATTTTCCAATAGATTAACAATTCAATCGATCCAACACTTGAGCACTTCAAAGCTCTGTAATTTCCCACTGGGCGAAGAAAATTACAGAATATCCATGATTCTATACTATAGAGTCACAAATACAATTGTTGAAGAAAGTTTCCAAAGGCAATCCTTTTCTTTTCAAGATTCTTTTTCATCCCTTCATGATCCATACTGATCTTTTTAGAGTCACTCAAGGCTCATAAGATTCTCCAAAACTTACCATTGAGAAGTAGAGGTTCCAACTCTAAACTTCTATTGATAATCGAATTTCAACCAAATTCAGAAATTCCTAAGAAAAATATTCTCGAGAAAACTCTTACTTTTCAAAGAAGCTCACTTTAAAAGTTTCCTTTTTAAAGACAACACTTGGACTTTCATATCTCAAGAAAAAGATTTAACAATTTCTTTCACATAACTTTGAATCATGAACTTTCTAAAAAAAATTCTTAACTTGAAATCTTCCATCATTCGAGCTTAAAATAGGAAACCTTCAAACTAGAAAGTCTTTATGAAGTACAATACTTAACTTCAAAATCTCACAAGAAGTTTCCTAATATGGAAGAAACGACGAGGGTACACCCAATTCAGACTCTCAAGAGAGAATAGAAATTCATTGAGAACTTGATGTAGAACCGGTTCAACTTTAAGAATTTTGACCTAATCTTACTCTTGATCCTTCTCGGAATCCATTCCCATTTCTAGGGAATCAAATGTCCACTATAGGACCTTTTTCACAAAAGCTATTACAAACTTATTACCTCATGTTCTCCAATTCCCTTTCCTCTTTCTATCTCTTCACGAGTCTGGCTTCCAATCTTAACCACTTTCCGTAAATGGTTCTAAGACAACACCAATATAGAAGTCTCCATAATTCTATATAGAAGATGAAAGTCTTAAGCAAGACTTAGGAACTTTTAGCTCTGATACCACTTCTATAACACTCCCTTCCTACCCTGGAGGTATTACCGCCAGTAACCCCGATTAAGACTAAACCGAAGCTACCCAAGGCTTTAAAATGACTGAACAACTAGAACAAGGTAAATGAAACCATTTAAAACTCAACAAAATTGAGTAAAATATTACAGCGGAAAAACAAATAAAAGGTCTTCTACAAACCTTAACTTAAACAGAATAAATAAATAGAACAACCTTCTATTTGAACAAAATCTTCATCAAGTCTTCATTAAGTTCTTATTTCTGAAACTCAACTTCACTTTGAAGTTGTTCAACCATGATCTTCACTCAAATACAGCCATTGGAAACCTTTCTTCAACTTCTGGAGCTTAGAATCTCTGAATCCGCCTCTTGAATCAACTTCCAAGATGAACCTGATGTATCGTAAACCAACGGTGGACACCAGCCGACCATATAAAAGAAAAGAAGATGGACGGTTTAGTCTAATGAAAGACTAAGCAAGCGGAGAAACTAACTTGGTTCTTATGGTTGTAACTCAACATATTGGCATCCAAATCCAATTTGACTCGGATTATGATCCAACAGTTAGCAGTCTTATAGAGAATAAGAAGGAGACTTGCATAATCAAGAGAGAGAACTCCACCGCTTGTGGTTTCTTTAAGAAGCATAAACAATTGCTGGGAACTCATATTAATCACATCACATTTTGAAAAGCCTCCATCAACTAATCAGATTGACTTAACCAAAGTTTGATTAAGAATCATTCATAACCGGGAGCAAGAATGGTTATCGAATAGACTAACCATTCGGTTACATTAATGTGCCTAACGCACTCACCTTGTATTACTTTCAAAACTTTTCACAAACAAGTTGGCAACTTTTAATCGGCTCGAACTACTACCTGTGGAACACAATACTATCAAGGTCAGAGGGCCTGTTTCATCCTTGAACAACGAATAGCACGGGTCCCAATGATGGAGAGATTAGAGGGCCTATTTCATCCCTAATCCACTGCCAACACATATTGAATGGAACACAATACTATCGAGGTCAGAGGGCATGTTTCATCCTTGAACAACGAATAGTACGGGTCCCAATGATGGAGAGATTAGAGGGCATGTTTCATCCATAATCCACTACCAACATATATTGAATAAATGCACTTAGCTAGAGTGCATAGTCACCCCTCAAGCGTAGAGGTGCCCATGGTCATGACCTAAGTATTAAGGGATCAATATTGATACTGCCTAATACGAGTTTTAAAGAGATGCTTCCGAGACTAAGCTCACATCCCTGAATGAAGTTAATCCATATCAATGTGTCAGCATGAGACAACTAAACATACAAGGTCACATACAACAGACCTAAATTCAGTTCTAGCGCGAAACTGAATGAATAACAATATGGTCATTATTTCTAACAAAACAACAACCTATCATATTTTATTAATCATACAAGTTGTTCCCAACGCAAATATTAAATGGGATTCAATTCCTCATTTAATAACAATAACGCAAGAGAGAATCGTCCACTTGCCTTAGAAGGCGTGCTCAACGTCCTTAGCAATTCAACAGTAATCTTTATCATCCTTCTGTCAAATATAACCAAAAGGATTTCTCAGCAACGAGCTCACAGAAACACTTCTTAGTTGTATTCTCAACTCCTACAACTTCCTAATCGATAAACCATTTAATTTCCGATTATCGATATATAATAAATCCTTAGTTATTATGCTTTAAGGAGCCATCTTGGCGGAATTATAACTAATTATCTGCTTCACTTTTGAAAAAATTTTCTAAATAAAAATTGTTCATTAGCAACAGTTCTTAAAGGTTACAAAATCTCGGATCAAACGGATTAACAACGAATCCCGAGTAATTAACCGAAGTCCTTTACCTGCCAATCGGTATCCGAAACTTGTATTCGCTATAACTGAAGATCCTGACGTCCGTTTCTCGAGCGGTTTGAACCTGTGGGACCGTATCAACGTCAAGATTATAAAAACCATAAATTTAATTAGCAAATCAGAACCGAAAAGCCCTTACGGTGGCTCCGCAACTAACCCGCTAATTAATTTCGATCGTATATATCTTCAGTCGAGAACATGGCTCGTTTAACTCGATAGCGGCTCGATCCTCAAGCCCGAGGGTGGCTGGGCATTGCCCGGGAGTAGTCCTCTTGGTGGGTGGTGGTCGGACAAGCCAACGGTCCCCGGCGGCGTCACTTTGGCGAGGCAAAGAAGAGCGACGATGAAGGAATTCTTCCTCCCGAGCCAACGTTCCATCCTTGTCCTCTTGTTGGTTCCTTCTTCCGTTGCAGCAGCATCAAAGGGAGGATGAAGAAGGTGAGGTGGAGGGTGGTGATGGAGGTGGAAGGCAAAGAAGAACACCGGCGGTGAAAGTTGAATTCTTTCTCCCGGTTCGTCGTCGTTCCTTTCTTTTGCACACAAATTGTAGACTTTGACGAGGCTGAATAATATGCCGGTGGAGAAAGAATGTTGTCATCCAATCCTTTCATTCCAATCTAATCCCAATCTTATTCAATTACGGTTCCTTCCTTATTAAGGCATAGAAGGCGGCGTTTAAAAATCAAAACCCGTCTCGGAACAGGACTCGCGTTAATGCGGTAAAATTATGTACCTCGGGTGGAAAAACTTACTAAATACAAAACGTCCCGTAAATTATGTAGACCAATAAAACCAATTTTCCATGATTTTATCACGCTACCTTCATATTTTAAGGCTTCCGTTTCGTATTTTAAATCCTTTACAGTACATAATGAAAAAGACGACTTATCCAATAAATATTCTTTTTTCACTGAAAAATCCTAGAATCCACACCGATCCATAAAATCATTTCTTTATGGTTTTAGGATATCACCAAAAATTTTCTTGGATTTAAATTCCGACAAAAATATCGGATTAAGCGTTAAAACGGACAAAGAGGTTAATAGGATATCCGAGAAAAATTCAAAAATATCCTTAAAAACCGCAGTTATTACAGAATTTTGTTATGCGCGTCTAGCGAGATTGTATTATGATGAGTCTATTCTGCTATCTTCTCAAGGAGTTCAACAAGGTAACCCTCTAGGGCCATTGCTTTTTGCACTTACCTTACATCCTCTTGTCCATCTAATCAATGATAAGTGCAACTTGGATTTCATGGCTTGGTACCTAGAGGACTGCACCATTATTGGAGACACTGCATTGGTGTCTGACGCCTTACATTTGATCACTACGGAAGGGCCGACTTTGGGGTTGCACCTGAATGTTGAGAAATCTGAAATCTTTTGGCCGAACCCAGATCCGAGGAGCTATGATCCTGTGTTTTTCCCTTCTAGTTTATCTCACCCGTTGGATGGGGGTTAAGCTTCTTGGTGGGCCTGTCAGTTTAAACACTGACTTTTGTAGTTGCTTGATCGGAGACAAGGTTTCCAAAACTATTAGTTTGATGGAGGCGGTTGCTGGACTTAATGACCCTCATTGGGGGCTTCTTCTTCTCCGCACCGTTTGTACTTTTCTCTTCGGACTTGTCCCCCACATATGCTTGGGTCTGCTCCTCTCAACTTCGATAATGCCTTACAGAAGGTTCTTGAGGAGATCATTGTGGCTGGGGGTGCTGGCTTTGGTGATTGGCAATGGCGGTGTGCCACCTTGCCCTTTCGGCTTGGTGGTTTTGGGGTGTATACCGCTCATGATGCTTCCATCTATGCATTTGTTGCTTCACGTCTGCAGTCTCTTAATCTCCAAAACAGATTGCTTCGCCGTTGTAATACCTCGGATATAGGGTCTGCCTGTGATTTAGCCTTGAACAACTTTCGATATTTGTGCAACTTCGATCCTCTTGTTCTTTGCCGTGATGTACCAACCCCCCCTTTTATGAAAAAATTGGCTATAGTGTACTTTGATATGGTAGAGAAGAGTTTGGTGAGTTAGTACAACCTGAGTGCTAGGGAAAAGGCTATCCTCATTAGCAACAGGTCAGCACACTCTATGGACTTCTTGAGAACCCTCCCAATTGAAGGGTTAGGACAGACAATGCACCCATAACAATTCAGGTGTGTTTTGTGCTATTGCCTTGATATTCCTATGTATCCTGCTGTTTTTACTTGCTCTTGTTGTTCACTTAAAATCTTGGATTGTTTTGGTGATCATGATGTCCATTGTGGAAATGATATTGATCTTAAGTTTCGCCATAACCTAATCCGAGATGTGTTGGGTGATATTTGTACTCAGGCTGGTGTTGTTGTGCAAATGGAGGTACCTCTTGGATTTTTGTCGGAGGAAGGTAGAGATCTTCGACCTACGGATCTTCTGGTTTACTCTTGGGACAGAGGGAGGAACGTATGCTTAGATGTCACTTGTGTCTCTCCCTTCACGGGGTCTGGAGTTGATGCTTTTGTCCATGGAGCTGCTGTTTCTAATGCTGTCGTCCGAAAGAAGAGGAAGTATGAAGTGAAGTGCATAGACAATGGATATGGGTTTATTGCTTTTGCCCTCTCTACTTTTGGAGAGTGTTGAGAGGGTTTCTTGACAACAAATAAATTTATATCAAGACCCCGCTGTTGTATAGCAGAGTCAGGTTCGTCCGCAGGGAGAAAGTCAGTATCAAGTTTTGTTCTTTCTTGGGGCGCAAGTAATCAAGAAAGGTAGGGTTTTTATCAAGTAAGAGAGAAATCTAAGGTTTAGGGTATCCGCACAACAACAATTATGCATGCCAAACGCTAATGAAACATAAAGATCATGCTTTTATCACATAAAGGTGTCAACTTTCGTCAACCAAAGCAAGTAAATCAATCAACTTTCGTCCTATCAATAAACTTAGTATCTATCTCTTCTACTTCAACTAGGATTGATCCGCTTTCGCTTCAAAACCCTAATTTGACTATTCTGATTCAAGGTTTTCGCTTTCGCTTCAACTATGAATGAGAAATTCCTATCAACTTTCGTTTCAAGGATTAAGAACAAGAGAATAGATTCATGCAAATAAAAACAATCAAGACATGATCATAAACAAGAATGCACAACCATTGTTGGGTTTAACCCCAACCTTAGAGAGGAAGACTACTCACAAAGCATGATTAAAACAAAACAATTAAATTAAATAGAAAGCTTACAACTTTAAATCCAAACGATAGTTCTTCTCCACAAATCTCACTCGTCTCCCCCTCTCACACGTCTCCTCCCCTCTCTTCTCCTCCTCCTCTAACTTGAATGATAAGAAAACTAAAGAGGGGACAAGTGTATTTATAGAGAAACTATTCTATCTTAAATCTATCTTTAAGGAAATAAATCTATCTTAAATCTAACTATAAGGAAATAATATCTTCTAATAAAATATATCCTTTCTATCTATCTAATAACATAAAAGGAAATAGGATAAAAGCCCAGTAATAGCACCGACTCAGTCTTCCGCTACTCCTCGCGGTACCTCGTTAACGACCTTGTCAGGGTCGTTAACGACCCTGTTCAGCACTTCGAACAACATTGAGTAAAACTTGCGTAGAAGATTCGTTACAACTCCGTTTGACTCGATTCTTTTTCCTATGTTCTCGTAACAAATTTCTCTATCTCTTTCCAAGCTCAAACTTGATCTTCAATAACTTTTCTTGAAGTCTAAATCTTCATCTTCTCTTCATTCTTGAGTGCTATCTTCAACCGACTTTGCTCTTTTCTTCAAAAGTGCTCCAAATAGCTTCTAAAAACCTACAAAACACCACCAAAGCTTATGTAGACTCCATATCTCAAAAAAATACGAAAACCCACACAAACGACTCAAAACAAAACACAAAACTAAAGAAAAAGACTCAAACACACTAAAAACACACCCTAAAAACATGACTAAAAAGGCGGACATCAAAATACCCCATACTTAGACTTGCTTGTCCTCAAGCAATCAACAAAACATCAACCAAAACCATCAACACATATATCAAGTCAATGCCCTTATCAAAAACAACATCAAAGCTCAAGTAGAAATAGATAGACAAGTGAATCTAACGTCATCACACATATATGAACAACCTCAAGCAAAAGCAACTAAAAAAAATCCAACCTCACAAGGGTAATGTGTTTCACTCAACTCTCAAGTGTTTAGGCTTATAATAACAACTCTCAACTCAATCCAAAATACAAAAATCAACATAGTCATTGTTACTTATATCACCAAACTCTCCACTCGAGATGTCAAAACATATAAAGATCATCAAGAGAACTTAGGCTCAATGAAAAACTTCATAGAAGCTTCCATTCGGCCGGGTTGTAATGGGGCTTGGTAAAAACAATAAGGCGTGGAAAATATTTTGGCTATGTGGTGCTAATAATATCCGGGAATCAAAGACTCCTAAAAACTCACACATCTCCAAAACTCTCATAAAAGATAAACCAAACTTACTCAACATTTTGCACACTCACTTCTTTTCACCCCTTTTATCCAACTAATCTTGCTCAAAAACACTAAGGAAAATTTGGCTCATGCACACTTTTCTTTACTTTTTTAGCTTTTGATTTTTTCACTGTTTTTTTTTCTGCTGGGAAGCTCGGTACCGAACCTGCAGAGTCGGTAACGAGCTCTGATTGTACTTATTTTTCTTCTTTTTCCTTTATAGCAAGTGCATTCAGGGAACCAAACTCCTTTTTCACAACAAACTACAAGATCTTTTAACTTTTCCCAACCCATATTACCCCACACTTGAACCAAAACTACTCTCACTCAACAAAACCATCACAACCAATACTAAGTCCTAATCCCCGGATAGGGTCAAGCTTACATCGGCTAGGGAATAATTTTGTGGAGCTAAAAATAAAAGGCTTTAAGGCTCAAATTGGCTATCAAAAGAGGATAATGATAAGGGTGGGTAACAAGAGGATAAGAAATGGCTAAAACAAATAAGTTCTCCATCATATGATTTCACATGCAATGAACTAAAATCTCATATAGGTCTCAAGTAATAGATAATCATGCAATGATAAGAGATAATATGCATAAGGAGAGTAAATCACACAAGAAAAGAAGAGGGATTTTTGATGCTCTCCCTATAAGGCCAAAAACAACTCACAAGGTAGCAATTTTTTTGTTGGATTTCAATCACTTCTACTAAAGATCATATGTGCTCAATTTCATCACATGCTAAATATCCACATAAAAACAATTTCCAACGTGATTCAGGCAAAGCTCTCCAAACATGCTATGGAATTACATGATCAAGCAAGTTAAAACATATCATAGGACATCTAAATGGAATATTATCAATTCTAAAAACACAAACAAAGACTGACACAAAACTGAGTTTCCTTTTCCCATACCCCATACTTAAACCAAACAATGTCCTCACTGTTTAAAGCAAAGACGTAAAAATAAAAAGGATAAGAAAAGGGAACTCACAAAATAAAACTAAAGCTGCTTGAAACCATTCATCACTTGAGGAATATTGCTGAAATTTTCTTCAATTCTGTAGAGGAGGTCGGTACCGACCCTGTGGGGGTCGTTACTGAGCTTGCGTGCTTGTACACCGATTGAGTTGTAGCACTTCTTAAATTCTTGTACCTGAGTCACTTAAAAAAAACTTCTATCCTACTACACTAATTTAAGCTAAAAACAAGTCAAAAGAAAGCTAACAAAAAGATCTAAGAAAGCAAAAACTAAAAACGAAAACAAAAAGCGGGTTGCCTCCCATAAGCGCTATTTTTAACGTCTTCAGCCCGACGAACTTACCTTAGCTTTACCTAGGGTGGCTGCCATCCAGTATCGAAGGGATCATAAGAAACCCCATACTTAGATGGAAAAACATCATAGCTTTTCTCCAAAATATTTGGCCCTCGATCATCAATAAGTATGCTTGGTAATCCTACAACAGGGTTAGCACTGTTGGAAAACGCGTCTGTAGCCAGAAAATATTTAGCCACGAATTTTGGCGAGGGTAATTTAGGTGGCAACGACCATAAGTTTAACCACAAATATTTTAGTTTGCGGTAATATGGCCATGAAATATAGAGTTGTGGCTAATTTTGGGGCCGAATAGCCCCAAAAAGTGAGCGCGGCTAGATTTGGTTGTAGATTTTTGGCCATATTGTCATGAAAACAAGCTCGTGGCTAACGTTAAGGCCCAATGGACGCGAATTTCTTTCGCAGCTAGATTCATTTCTAGAGTAGTAGCTAATTAGCCACGAAAAAAGATTCGTGTGTATATTCAGGACAAAGTCTGGAGCTAAGTACCCACATACTAGTCGTGGCTAGGTTTGTGGATATTTGTATGGGTAATTTGAATCATTGACTCATAAATTTTCCTTCATTTCGTTAGAATTTTTAGAAATAACCACAAAACTAGCCACGAGTTCTTATTTTCGTGTCTAACATAGTTTGTTTGGAAACATCTGCGCTAATAGTCATGAGATTAGCCACGAGTTCTTTATTTCGTGAGAAATCTGCAGAAATAACCACGAGACTAGTCACGAGTTCTTCGTTTTGTGTCTAACTTTGTTTGTTTGGAAAAATTTGCAGAAACAGTTACGAGATTAGCCACGAGTTCTTCATTTCGTGAGAAATCTGCAGAAATAACCACGAGACTAGTCACGAGTTCTTCATTTCGTGTCTAACTTTGTTTGTTTGGAAAAATTTGCAGAAACAGTCACGAGATTAGCCACGAGTTCTTCATTTTGTGGTAAATCTTCAGAAATAACCACAAGATTTCAACGAAGGAAGAGGAGAAGATTACGTTTGGATTGGGCTGCTCCTCCATATGGGCCGTGTACGGTGATCCAAAAACGGGCCCATTTCTTTTGACTCCCAAGCCCATCAGATTTTCAATTACCTCACAAGTCCATTCCTAAGTAATTTTTATTATTTGTAAAATTATTTCCACTATAAATAACAATTATTTTAAAATTTTAATAAATATTATCCATAGGCCTTTATAAAAAAATATTTATTAAAATAAAATATCAATCATGCTCACATAGGAAATTAATACTTTTTAATAAATTATAAATGACTTCCTAGGAGATTAATAATTTTTAATTCTTATGAGAAATCGTTATATTCATTTAGAATCGTTCATTCTTATGAGAAATCGTTGTATTCATTTAGAATCGTTCATTTATTGAGAAATCGTTATGTTCATTTAGAATCGTTCATTCTTATGAGAAATCATTAAATTAATTTATATTCGTTCATTCTTATGAGAAATAGTTATATTCATTTAGAATCGTTTATTCTTATGAGAAATCGTTATATTCATTTAGATTTGTTCATTCTTATGAGAAATCATTATATTCATTTAGAATCCTTCATTCTTATAAGATATTGTTATATTCCTTTAGAATCGTTTATTCTTATAACAAATCATTATATTCATTTAAAACTGTTCATTCTTGTAAGAAATCATTATAGTTCTTTAGAGTCGTTCATTCTTATAAGAAAATGTTATATTTCTTTAGAATCGATCATTCTTATATGAAAACGTTACTTTCATTTAAAATCGATCATTCTTATAAGAAAACATAATATTCACTTAGGGTTTAGGGTTTAGGGTTTAGGGTCTAGGGTTTAGGGTCTAGGGTTTAGGGTCTAGGGTTTAGGGTTTGGGGTCTAGGGTTTAGGGTCTAGAGTTTAGGGTTTAGGGTTTAGGGTCGATCATTCTTATAAGAAATCATTATATTCCTTTATAATCATTCATTCTTATAAGAAATCGTTATATTTCTTTAGAATCGTTCATTCTTATAAGAAAACATAATATTCACTTAGAATCGTTCATTCTTATAAGAAATCATTATATTCCTTTATAATCATTCATTCTTATAAGAAATCGTTATATTTCTTTAGAATCGTTCATTCTTATAAGAAAACATAATATTCACTTAGAATCGTTCATTCTTATAAGAAAACGTTATATTCACTTAGAATCGTTCATTCTTATAAGAAAACGTTATATTCACTTAGAATCGTTCATTCTTATAAGAAATCATTATATTCCTTTATAATCATTCATTCTTATAAGAAATCGTTATATTTCTTTAGAATCGTTCATTCTCATAAGAAAACATAATATTCACTTAGAATCGTTCATTCTTATAAGAAAACATTATATTCACTTAGAATAGTTTATTCTTATAAGAAATCGTTATATTCCTTTAGAACAGTTCATTCTTATAAGAAGTCGTTATATTCCTTTAGAATCGTTCATTCTTATTAGAAAACGTTATAGTCCCTTAGAATCGTTCATTCTTATAAGAAATCGTTATATTCATTTAGAATCGTTCATTCTAATAAGAAATCATTATATTCCTTTATAGTCGTTCATTCTTATAAGAAAAAATTATATTTCTTTAGAGACGTTCATTCTTATAGGAAAACTTTATATTTATTTAGAGTCGTTCATTCTTATAAGAAACCATTATATTCCTTTAGAGTCGTTCATTCTAATAAAAGTCGTTTATTTCTTTAGAACTGTTCATTCTTATAAGAAACCTAATTAGTTCACATGTTATGGTTAAAGTTTAAGATTAACAATATCATAGTCTTTATATGCTTGATGTTAACAAGTACACGCCAAGGGTTCGGGGGCGGAGCCCCCGACAACACCAGGGGTCCTAGGGGGTGAAGCCCCCTAGTAGGGGGTTCGGGGGGCAACGCCCCTCGACGGTGGTCTCGCTGACCGGTCAGCGAGTTGGGGGTCCATGGGGCAACGCGCCCCTGGCGGGGTTGGGGGCAGCGCCCCCCCAAAAAAAGGTATACAATATTTTTTATTTTGTTTATTATAATCCATTTGGAACTATAACCTAAACTTTTGAAAAATAAATATTTTAAGTTCTATATATTTTTTTTTAAATTACTTGTTAATTTATCATCTTGAATATTTGGTTTAGGAGGGAAAAAGGTGGGAATATTTAGTTGAAAAAAATTGGGCGGGCTGAGTTAAAAAGTGGAATTTAATTTTTAAGAGGAAAAAGGTAATTATTTGACAAATTAGGAGGGAAATGAAATTTTGTTTTCCCGCTCTAAGTCTTTTAACACTTCTATGTTCAAGGCCCATATTCAATTTCTCTTGTCTAAAAGGAGGCCCGTATTCTAAAACCCTAAGAAAATACATACAAGCCCGCCGCTCCACCTTCATTCTCTCATCCGCCGCTCCAATCTCCAATCTTCCAACTCCAATCCGCCTTTTTCATTTTTCGTCTCCAATTTTCATTTTCTGGATTACACATTGAGCATGTTCCGTCTCAAATCCGCCGCTCCACCTTCATTCTCTCAGTTTCCGGTGATGTTGCTACTCCAACTACCGCCAGGTCCGCCACCACACCGTTGGCATATCTTCCCCGCCTCGTCAAAGTCTACAAATTCGTCTCCAAACTGGGGGAAGGAACCCGAGAGAGAACTATGATGGAACGACGGACTCGGGGAGAAAGAGATCCGATTTTTCACAAATTCTTCTCCAAACTGTTGTTGGTAAGTTAATTTCACAATTGGAAAAGATCCAATTTTTCACTTGTTTTGTGAATGTGGCGCGTGGCTGAGAACTCCACTGCTAATTTGTTTGGATATTGAACTTTGCAGATTTGGTTTTTGTTTGTTTGCAATCATAGGAAGAGATGGTTTCTTTGGGTGCTTCTGGGGATTTGTCAGTAGAGGTGTATTTCGAAGCCTGCAGATGCCTCTTTCCCCTTCAATACTTTGAACGCTTTCTAAAAGACTCTATAAGGCCTGATGCCAAACAACTTCGACCGGCCAGAGACACCAGTTTGGCCTATGGTTAGTTCATAAAGCTTTATGTGGTGTAAATAAATTCATAGTTGTATCCCATGTTCTTTGAATTATGCTTCAATTTTTGACTTGTAGGGGTTGTTGGTTCAGCACTTGCAAAGATTGGTTCCACTGTAAGTGATGATGATACCCAAAATGCAATTTCCCCCCTTTCTTTATTGGCATAGTTCTGAACTCAAATATGCTTATTTATTCAATTCTCTGTTGCTTATCTCTGTTATTTTTATGTTTTGTTCTTAATTCATACAATGTTAGCTGCCATTAAAATGGAAATCAGGATGACCCCTTCAATAGAGTTGCCAGATGAAGGCAACATAGGTCTCTTATTCTGCTGTATTTTTAAAACTATCCTTGTTAATTTTTCATTGTGAGAGTAGATTTTGACAGCTATTGAGTTCCATATGCCACCAATCTTCAGAAATGTGTTTTTTTTTATTTCCATGTTTTTTGATGTTAACTACACACCTCAATCTGATATATGAAAAATCTGATGAGTTGTTTGATCTTTACACCTCATTGTTATCTTTGTGCATCTCAAATAAAAGAGAGAAACTTTGTTCTCTTGGTTGTTTCTATACAGCTTATATCCTTGCAATCCTATATTTCCAGCTCCTATTGCTTTATGCAAAATTCCTCACAACTGATTTTGTTATCTGGATGTAGGTTTTCAATTATGGGATTGGTCACTAACTACTTCAAGCCTACACCGTCCAAGCAAAGCTGATTTTTTGGGTTGCTTGAAGCTGTGATGTTAAAATAATATGTTTATGTTGAACTTCCATAGCAATTTCTCCCAGTCAAAGGTGGCCCAATCATTCTACCATAGGTCTGTTGTATTTAATATTTCATTTAAGTTGAATTGAGTTTCTTCTTTCTACAAGATTGGCATTCAAACAATTGAATCATATGACTGATTTTGTTTTTTAGATCGAAAACGAATATGGGAAGCATAGCAAGATGCTTGGACAAGAAGGTTATAACTACAAGAAGGTAGTTCTTTCTTGTTGTCTCCTCCTAATTATTTATTTAACTATTTTTGTAGCAAACTTTGATTCTATTGCTTTTTTAAAGTGCTCGATCTTTTAAGACTGAGAAATCTACTCCTATGCAGGTGGAGAAACTTGGAAGGGAGATTAGGGAAGCAAAGTTTGCAGATTTGATGAATAAACACTTTGCTTCAAGTTCAAGTCCTAGGGATACATTTCATTGTTGAACCATCTATGCATCTATCTTCTAGGATTTTTTTGGTTTGTTTTGGGTTTTGATTAGCATGTGGATAGAATGTGTTTTGTTGTTGGATGTTTCAACAAGTATTATAAAGTATGTAATTGCATTACTATGATTATGCAAATATGCAATATTATGTTTTTTTTTAAATGCTTTTATGCAAATATGCAATATTATGGTATAATAATTTTTTGATTTTTTTTTAAATGGGTAATTATTTAACCACAAAATTTGAAACAAAATAGATTCATGGCAATTTTCAAGACTAATGGCCACGAAATAGGTGCGATTATGCGTTCAAATTCGATTCGAACTTAGATACAAAATATATTTGTGGCTAACATTTGATGGTGATGCACTCAAAACCAACCACGAAATTCAATTCTGGCTAATATGGTTGAACGTGACTTTCGTGGCTAATAGCCACACATTTAGCAATGAACTAATTCGCGACTATTATTTGCAGCTAAATAGCCACAAAACTAGAATTCTGTGGTTCTTTTCCAGAGTGATATTTAGCCTCGCGCGTTTTAGCCCCAGGGCACCTTTCGTAGGGCAATCCGTTGGGGATGTCGTGGCTAACGTGATTTCGTGGTCATTTTTGTGGTGGAAGTCGTGTCTATTTTCCTGGCTACAGACGCGTTTTCCAGCAGTGTAGTATAATCCAAAAACCAAGGAGGTTTTGACTCCTTCATAGAAATAACAGCAGGATCTAATATAGAACAATGATAGGAGAAGGGGTGATGCCCAGAATTGATTGGATAAGAACAAGAAAACTCACCAGGATCATTCAGGAAGTGGCTCGTTACCGAGGGTGTGTGGGTCGTTAACGACCCTGCAGGATCTGGAAGTGCCTCGGTACCGTGCCTGATTCTATCTCCAGTATCGAACTCCTTCAGAAATGGGTCGTTACCGACCCATGGTGGGTCGGTAGGCTCTTTGATAGGCATGACATCCTTGATTTTGCTCGTTTCTGTACTTAGGGAAGGGCCGTTACCGAACCAAGGTGGGTCGGTAGACTCTTCAATACTACAACTAGCAACCTCGTTCACAACCGGATTGAAATGAAATTCAACCTTCTCTTCTCCAATATCAAACGTGAGAAGTCCTTTTCTGACATCTACACGTGCTCCTGTGGTGGCTAAGAATGGTCTTCCTAGAATGATTGGCACCGCATGGTCTTCTGGCATGTCTAGAACAATAAAGTCGTTTGGGACAAAGAATTTTCCAACTTGGATAGGGACATCGTCAACGACTCCAGTTGCTTTTACAAAAGATCCATCCGCCATGTAGAGTTTCATATTAACAAGCTCTAGTGGTCCCATGTTAGCTTTGGTCCAGATAGACAATGGTATTAAACTAGCACTGGCACCTAGATCACATAGAGCTTTAAAACGGTGAGTCCCAATACCAATTGAAATTGCAAACTTACCTGGATCACCGAGTTTCTCAGGGAGCTTTATGGAATGAACCTCATTATGCAGCTCTGAGATAGACCGTTTCCTGCTTAAAATCTCTTTCAAAAATTTAGCGTAGGCAGGCATTTCATTAAGGGCATCAGTAAATGGTATAGAAATATTTAGCCCTTGAAGAATCTTAACAAACCGTCTAAACTTTCCTTCCGTGACATCATTAGACTTCTTAATCGAGAAAAGAAGAGTTTTAGATGGACTCGGGATAGTGATAGGCCTGGATCGAGGCCCTACCGAATCGACAAGAGGGTCGATCGGTGCAGATGGGTCGGTACCGACCCTGGTGGGGTCGATAACGAACTCAGAGTTTGGTTCTGAAGACTTACCTGGCACGGATGGCGCATTATCGAACTGGGGAGCCTCGTTAATGACCCTGTTGGGGTCGGTAACGAGCCTGACCGAGGAATCATCTTCGTTGCCGTGCTTAGTATCTTTAGGCTTGGCTCGATCTGGCAACTCCTTGCCACTTCTGAGGTGCATAGCTGCAATTTGTCCTCTAGGGTTTTCCTCGGATCGGCCCGGAAATTGCCCTTGGGGTCTTAGAATCTGGGCAACTAGGTTCCCTAGTTGGGAATCAACGCTCTTCTTCCATATATCGAACTCTCCCCATCTTTTATTTTGTTTGTTCAGGTTGGCTTGAACTTCGTTAACCTTGTTGGTCACTTCGTTAACTTTGTTGGTCACGCCGTTAATGCCTTCCTATAATCCTTGAACCCATGATGGTGGCTCCTGATGGCCTGGAGGTCTGTAAGGTGGAACCCACTGGTCTTGTTGAGGAGGTTGGCCCCATTGGCCATATGCATAATTGCCCCAGGTGGGCTGATTGTAATTCCTCCCTGCATAAAAGGTATCATCTTGGTTCCTATATGGACCCCACATGTAATTAGCTTCTTCATATGCCTCAATAGGTATGATTTCCCTTTCTCTCTGGATCTCCTCTATCTCTAAACTGAGTTCAGCAATCTGCTTAGCTAGTTCTTCATGTGTAGCCATGGCTCGAGTTCAGGGTCTACTTATTGGATTAGAGACAACTCGGCGTCGTTCAGCTGGCATACACTGTAAGCAAAAACAAAAACAAAAAACGAAATCAAAAAGCAAAAATGGGTTCTCAGCGAGGGTCGGTACCGAGCCTGGATAGGGTCGGTAAGGAGCCTGGAGTGATCCCGTAAAAACCGAAAATAAAAAGAAAGAAACAACTACCTGTTGACAGGGTCGTTACCGAGCCTGGGTAGGGTCGGTAACGACTCGACAGTGGCCTAGAAACTAAACAAAAAAGCACAGAATCTGGGTTGCCCAGCAGGGTCGGTACCAACCCTGGGGGGGTCGTTACCGACTCGGCGGAGTCCCAAAAAACGTAAAAAGAACAAAACTTGGCACTATTGAAATCTCCCCGGCAACGGCGCCAATTTGTTGAGAGGGTTTCTTGACAACAAATAAATTTATATCAAGACCCCGTTGTTGTATAGCAGAGCCAGGTTCGTCCGCAGGGAGAAAGTCAGTATCAAGTTTTGTTCTTTCTTGCGGCGCAAGTAATCAAGAAAGGTAGGGTTTTTATCAAGTAAGAGAGAAATCTAAGGTTTAGGGTATCCGCACAACAACAATTATGCATGCCAAACGCTAATGAAACATAAAGATCATGCTTTTATCACATAAAGGTGTCAACTTTCGTCAACCAAAGCAAGTAAATCAATCAACTTTCGTCCTATCAATAAACTTAGTATCTATCTCTTCTACTTCAACTAGGATTGATCCGCTTTCGCTTCAAAACCCTAATTTGACTATTCTGATTCAAGGTTTTCGCTTTCGCTTTCGCTTCAACTATGAATGAGAAATTCCTATCAACTTTCGTTTCAAGGATTAAGAACAAGAGAATAGATTCATGCAAATAAAAACAATCAAGACATGATCATAAACAAGCATGCACAACCATTGTTGGGTTTAACCGCAACCTTAGAGAGGAAGACTACTCACAAAGCATGATTAAAACAAAACAATTAAATTAAATAGAAAGCTTACAACTTTAAATCCAAACGATAGTTCTTCTCCACAAATCCCACTCGTCTCCCCCTCTCACACGTCTCCTCCCCTCTCTTCTCCTCCTCCTCTAACTTGAATGATAAGAAAACTAAAGAGGGGACAAGTGTATTTATAGAGAAACTATTCTATCTTAAATCTATCTTTAAGGAAATAAATCTATCTTAAATCTAACTATAAGGAAATAATATCTTCTAATAAAATATATCCTTTCTATCTATCTAATAACATAAAAGGAAATAGGATAAAAGCCCAGTAATAGCACCGACTCAGTCTTCCGCTACTCCTCGCGGTACCTCGTTAACGACCTTGTCAGGGTCGTTAACGACCCTGTTCAGCACTTCGAACAGCATTGAGTAAAACCTGCGTAGAAGATTCGTTACAACTCCGTTTGACTCGATTCTTTTTCCTATGTTCTCGTAACGAATTTCTCTATCTCTTTCCAAGCTCAAACTTGATCTTCAATAACTTTTCTTGATGTCTAAATCTTCATTTTCTCTTCATTCTTGAGTGCTATCTTCAACCGGCTTTGCTCTTTTCTTCAAAAGTGCTCCAAATAGCTTCTAAAAACCTACAAAACACCACCAAAGCTTATGTAGACTCCATATCTCAAGAAAATACGAAAACCCACACAAACGACTCAAAACAAAACACAAAACTAAAGAAAAAGACTCAAACACACTAAAAACACACCCTAAAAACATGACTAAAAAGGCGGACATCAGAGAGCTAGGGAGCGATGCCCTTGAGTTTTTGTCTAGGGTCACACGGGCTGCCTATAGTATTTCGGCTAATGCTAATATTCGTTCCTTCATTTTTCAGCGCTTGTGCTTTGCTTTGAATAAGGGTGTCGGAGCCCAGTTAGTTGCTAGGCTCTCATCCAACTTTGTGTAAAACTATAACCACCTATTTTATTGTGTCGGAATATGTATTTTGTAAAAAATAAAATAAAATTATTGATTTTAAAGATATTTTTTGGTTTTGAAATTTTTCGAATTTTTTTTTGTAATTCTGTGGGCCCATTTCACCTCATCCGAAAGACATAGAATAGCTTTGAATAATACTAGGGATTTATCAGAATTATTTCTACAAAAAATCTCGAAGATTTCTCGAGTGCACTTTTAAGTAGGGCTGGGATATTTCGGTTCCTGGATTTTTTTTAGCCTACCCGCAAGGTAAATTTTTTTTTTTTTTACGGTTCGGTTCCTGGATTTTTTAGTGAAGAACCGTAATAACCGAACCCGAACTTTTATCGGTTCCTAACTGCGGTTATTTCGGTTAATCGAAATACAAAAATGGCCCATAAATTTCGGTTCTTCGGTTACCCGAATTATGGTTCGGTTCTTCGGTTCTTCGGTTACTCCAAAGAAGATACAATCAAATGATAGAGGTATTGAGAAATTTCAAGCAATAATAAGCCAGAAAAGGCTCTCTTCAGACCTGTACAGACTCTAAGCTAAAACAAGCTCTTAAATTCCACGCTATATGCATATTCGAAGAAAAAATTCAGAGAAAAGTTCGAAACCTTACCAATCAGCAGCGGTAATCAAGAGATTCAAGACCCCAGACCAAAGGGTCTTTGTGCTCGTGCCACCAGAACCGACTATTGAAGATTGAAGGAGTCGATGCTCGGGTCTTTGTGCTGCGCACAACAAGTAGACGATCGGTGTTAGGCTGTTAGATCTGGCAGAAGGAGAGGCGCGAAGAAGAAGAAGGCGAGGAGGACTACCTGAGCGGTGGACTCGAACTGGCGACGAGGCGACTGGAGAAGAAGAAGCGGCCGACGAAGAAGAAGAAGACGAGGTTTTGTTTTCGGCTGGAGAAGACGAGGCTCGCCGCTCGCGCTAGTTAGGTTATTTCATTTATCTGATATAAAATTATATATTATTAATAATATATAACGATTTTCGGTTTTTTTTTGTTTTTTTTTTTGAAAAACCGAACCGAACCCGAATTTTTCATTAACCGAACCGAACCGAACTGAAATGCGCGGTTCGGTTCGGTTCTTCGGTTCCACGGGTATAAAGTCCCAGCCCTACTTTTAAGCACCTTAAATTGCCTTTCTGATTCGATATGAAGGTGTTTTCGGTATGTTGTCCTTCGTATCTCAAAGCTGAGTACTAAAATATTAAAATATAATTTTCATACTCAACATGATTTATAGGACCACTTCCATGAAGAAAACAATTTAATCGAGATATGAAATTCTACAGCCCGAAAACAAGCCGCGTGCGCATACTGGGTTGGACTTTCACCAAAGTCATGTGCAGAGACTCACACGTAGATATATGGCTGAGATCGCAAGCTCAAAAATGAGCCAAACAAAGCCTTAGAGGGTCGACCTTATCCTCCATTTTATTATAAATACCCCCATCAAGCTAAGATTCTTTCGGACCTGAATTAGTCGAGTGTACCACCGACGATGTTGCTCTAATTCGTCAAAGAATGTTGACTGCTCAAAGTCTACAGATGTCTTATGCGGACTTGAAAAGAAGAGATATTGAGTTCGTTGTTGGAGAAAAGGCTTTCGTCAAAGTATCTCCTTCGAAGGGTGTGTTCCGTTTTGTGAAAAGAGGAAAGCTCAATCCTCGTTATGTAGGACCCTTTTAGATTCTAGAAAGGGTAGGCAAGTTGGCTTTTCACATTGCCCTACCTCCGTCAGCGCATCTAGTCCATAATGTTTTCCACGTGTTCCTAAGACAATATGTGACTGATGAATCCCACATAATCAATTACGATGACGTAGAAATGTAGTTATATGGTACTTATGAAGACATGCCTCTAAAAAATCGTAGAACGCTGAGTGAAATAGCTACGCAATAAAGAGGTACCCCTAGTTCGGGCACTCTGGTCAAAGGACGGTAAAGAAGGTACGACATGGGAGACATGGGAGACAGAGCAAGATCTGTAGAGACGCTTTCCCGAGTTGTTGTCATCTTAAGTAAAGAGTGGAATATCTTTAACGGGGTACTAGACCTTTTGTTATCTCCTAGTTTCGGGGACAAAACTAATTTTTAAGGGTACTGTTGTAATATCCATTATTTCTAAAAAAAGAAATGGTTATTTTTTTAATTTAATTATTTCTTTAAAATAACAAGATTATTCTTTATAATGATTTTCATAATAATAATAAAGTTAGTTAAAAAGTTAACTTGATACCAAATAAAAATTTTAATAATTAATTATAGACAATATTTTGATTTATTTCCATTAACTTAAGTTTTAATAAAAAAAGTGAAGGAAATTAGATGAAGAATAAAAAGGCAAGAGGTGGGACTCAAACCCACAACTGATGAAACCCGAAATAAACCAGCGCTAGAAGACAAGAAATGGGATTACTTTTATTCGATTGTGCAAACACTTGCTCTTTATTTATTATTTTAATGATGAGATCACACGTCACGAGGTTAAAAACTAACGAGATTACAGATTGCGAGGTTACAAACTAACGAGATTACGCTTTAGATCTCCTAAGAGTATTTGAGATCTCGATCTAACAAGGTTCGAGATCTCCTAGTCACTACAGGATTCTATCACCAACAGGCTGCTTAACGAGCTCTAGTAGCGAGGTTGAGGAGTTTGAGTTTGAGTTTGAGCGCGGTGGTTGTGGCCTGCGAGATGATGCAGCGAGATCTTTGGTGTGAAGATTCTTTGTGCGACTTGAAGTCTTTTTGTGGACTTCACTTATCTTTAGCGTGGCTTTTGACGATGATTCAACACGTCGATCTTCAACGAGCAAGATAGTTCTTGAGTTCAAGATGTTTTTCGAACCCTTGCCATCTACAAGGTTCTCCTCTATTTATAGTAATTTGAGAAGATGAGTTTTGGTGTTTGTTCGATGTGGGACACTCGAGATCAAGCCCTTTGATTGGTCGAGTGTGAGGTGGTCAATCATTGGCCGGAGGAGAGGTGACCGCTGAGTGGCTTAGATAGGGTGGGGGTCTCAGCTTTTGAGCAACGAGGCTTAGACCTCGTTACAAAGGTTTAGACCTCGTCGGCGAGGCCTCGGGACCTCGCGGAGGTAGGGACTTATATGTTTAAATTAGAGATGAGTGCGGTAATGGGCCCCGCAATCAACCTTGGGAGTCCCGCCGGATCCGTTATTCCTCGTACCCCGGGCCCACTTCTTATTTTGCCATTTTGAGCACCATCACAACCCCATGGCCTGGGGACCTCGTCCCGAGGGTCGCAGGTCATATATGAATATCATCTAGTTCGCCAGATCCGGGGTGCGAGGTTTTTGGTGAGGAGCGAGGTGTAGAGGTTGGGCGAACATTCTACGAGGGACTCTTTCTCGAGGTCAGACACTTAGGTTTTTCTTCCGTTATGCGTGCGACGCTTTCTGGACCGGTTCTCCCATATTTCACTTAATGGGCCTTTAAAGTGGATTAGGCCCATTAAGCCTTTTTCTTTTTTGGGAGCGGGGAGAGGCCCAAGTTCGCCCTTTATAGAGGCGTCCTCCCCACGCTTCATCTTCACCTTCTTCCTTCAGCGCTCTCTCTCTCTCTCTCTCCTGTTCTTTCGGTTTTCGGCGAGCAGTTTCCAAACGGTTTTCCGACGATCTCTCGACGGTTTTTAGGAGTTCCACCGCCTCGTTCGCGCCAATCTTCAAACAAGTAATTGCTCGACTCCATTTTTTGCGTTTTCTGACGTTTCCCCCTTCTCTCGCCATCTCACGCCATAGCCGGGGGACAGTGGCCTTCTGGCGTTTCGCGCCTGTAAAAAAGAGTTGGCCCGTCAAAAGTCCAGCCGAGTACTGAAGGAGCACAAGCTGTTTAAGCTTGAACTGCCTCGAGACGAAGAGTGGTGGTTCCCTAAGGAAAGGGATATGTCTGTTGCTGAGATATGCGCTTAAGGAGAAAGTCACGGCGGCGAAACGGAGGGAGTGAGGACGGCGCTGGTGGTTCTGGCGATTTTTGTTTTTCTTTGGGCGTGTTTGTTTGTTACTTTCTCTTTTTATCGCCTCGGGCCCTAGTGGGGGACAGCCGCCCTTTGGCATTTCGCGTCGGTGTCACGGCGACGAAACGCAGGGAGTGAGGACGGCGCTGGTGGTTTTGGCGATTTTCACTAGCCCTTCGTGCGTCAGCCGACGGTTGAGCTTCCTCCGCCGTCCTTGGTTTTGAATTTCGAATTCATCGGAAGGCCAAACGTCATGACGTCTGATTGACAAGACGTTTGACCTCCCAACCGCTGGCTTCCACTTTCTTCTTTTCCGACTTTTGGCGCTTCACATTCTTCCTAAGACGTCCCATCTGTCAGAGTAGCCCTAGGGTGTCACGTGCTTTCTTCCTGTTATTACCTCGCGTTTTCTTTCTTCTGTGGTTTTGTTCGATGTCTCAAAACCTCCCTTTTTTCCAGGTGTTCGCCTTTCGTGGCCTAGATGTCGCTCTTTCATGCCTAGAGGCACATCCTTGAACCCTCCACCCGGCTTCGCATTCAAGGTTCAAGAGAGGTTTTATGAGGAGCTTTCTGAGACCGAAGGGAGTGTCGAGACCAGTGATTCTCAGAACCCGAGGTCTACCTCGCTCGTCTTCAGCAATCCTTCTTCTAGCGACTCTGTTATCTCGGTCAGCTCGCTCTTTCCTCGACTGCGCACATCCTCTGGGGTTGAGATGGCCTCGTCTTCGATTTCTGATGAGGAAGTAGCCGGGTCTGCTGTGAGATCGTCCGACTCAAACAATCAAGTGAGCTTTTTCGTGGAGTACATCACCAACTCCGTATCGAGTATCCCTTCCGTCCTCGAGGAAAGGATTCCTATGTACCCGAACCCCGCAAGAGGGATTTATCTGCTCGAGGGGGCTCCTACAGTTCTGAAGCGGGAAGACCTCGCGAAGGTCGCCAAGGACTTCCCTTGGCCGGAGTGGGTTGAGCTAGCGCTTCCCGAAGGGGAGGGCTGCTCATTGGCCTCGTACAAGAGGTGCATGGTCGTGCACCTACCCAGTCTCCAGGCCGGCTTTAGGTTGCCGCTAGCCCAGCACATAGTCAACTTCTTGTGGGCCATGCACGTCTACCCCGCACAATTGTTCCCCAACGCGTGGCGGCTTCTATGCGCCTATACCATTCAAAGCTACGAGCTCGGGGACGGACCAGATCTGGACATCATGTCGAGCATATTCTTAGCGAGGGGAGAACACGAGTCCTGCCTCGTCAACCTTAGTCTGCCCGGACTCAAGATCACCACGACCCCGTCAAACGTCGGTCAATGGAAGGAAAAATGGTTCTTGGTTCGGGAGCCCACTGGGAGGTAACTCAATTTCCCCACGGCCCCGGACAACTTCGTTCGTCCTAAGGGCACGCAGAAGGCCGCCGACCTCAAGGCCCGGTATGCACCATCGCGCTAGGCGCCGTATTGGGAGTATTTGGCACGGGACCGGCTTGAGCGGGCCGGTCTGAGTCTTACACCTCCACCCCGCGAGGGCGAAGAGGGTACTTTTCCTTTTTGTTCCTTGTTTTGTTATTTGGTTTTGGTTTGGGCCACGCATAGCCTTGAGGGAGTACCTCGCTTATTTAGTGATGACCGCGAGCCTCGCTCGGATCACACTACCATGACTGTTTGTGATATTCTGTTTTTTGCTTTGTATCTAACTTGTTTTTCCCTTGTATTTCAGACAGTGGACCTTTTCAATGCTCTTGCTTCGAGGGCGCAGGGAAAGAAACCTGCGACCTCCACCTCGCAACTCCCGCGGGCCCCGAAGGGCCTTATAGTAAAGGAACCGACCCCTTCGACGAGGCCATCAACCTCGCCACCGAAGCCAACAGCCCCCGCGAAAGCCGTGAGGGTTAAAATTAAGGAGGGGGCGTCCAAAGGAGATGCTGCCCGGGGGACCTCGCACGCTCCCCGAGGGTCCGGCGAAGGGGCCAGAAAAAAATGCAAGGATGCGGAGGCATCACCCCGCAAAGAGAAGAAAAAGAAACACAAGGGGGACAACCAACGCAGCTCCTCGGGGAAGGAGATCGTCTCTAGCCGCGAACCCGCGAGTCGGGTCCTTTCCCCCACCGGTCCCCCCGCCGAGAAGTTCCACTGCCCCGAACCATCCAAGGGGGCACTTAGGAACTGGAAGAAGGACGACTGGAAGGAGGAGATTGCGTGCGCGAACAATCTCTCCGAAGACGCCCTTACTGACGAGGCTCTCCGCTACTCGGCGATGGTACGTCTCGCTTCGTTCTTGTAGGTCTCGCTTGCTAGCCTCATGCCTTCTCTTTCCTGATGTACCTCTTGATTTTTTGTTTTCAGCATCACTTTTTTGAGAATTACAACTGCATCCGCATCAACCTCCTCTAGAAAAACTTGGATACCTTGGAGGCGAGGCTCGAGGCTCGCGAGGCCGAATGGGCAAAGAAGGAAAGGACCTCGCGGAGGCCACGAGGCAGACCCGGGCCGCGGAGGTTGCGGCGGCAGACGAGTCCAAGGCCGCCGCCGAGGCTAAGGAGGAGGTGAGGAAGGCCAAGGGGGAGGCGGAGAAGGCCAGGGAGGAGGCGGAGAGGGTCAAGGGCCAAGTTGGGGATCTTAAGGCTGAGATCGAGGAGCTTCGAGTTAAACTTTCCATTGAGCACAAGTTCTTTAGGGAGAAGGAATCGGAGCTCCAGAAGGCCGAGGAGGAGATCAACAGCCTCCGACAACGCGTCAATGAGCTTAACGAGGAGGTGGAGGCTGCAGACCCCAAGTATGTGGCGTCTGAGGATTATAAGGAACAGCTGCTGAGCAGTGTCAACAAAATGTACCGGCAGGCCGTTTGCTTGGGGGTAAGGTAGGCGGTTGCGAAGTATGGGTACCTCAATCCCCGCATTGCCTTCTTCAACCCCAACTACTCGCTGACCATGGGGGAAGAAACTAGGGAAGACCCGAGGGAGAATGCAAATTCTTCCTTAACAAGGATGGGGCCGCATCGACTGAGGGCACCGAGGCGCCCACAGCGGAGGACCTTGGCCAGGGAGGTTCGGACCTCGCCACTGAATATCCCCACCCCGCGACGGAGGTGACAACTTCTGATCCCTAGGTGATTATTGCCTCGCCCGTCCGCCAAGTCCCCATGGACCCCGCCGCCGAGATCCCGAAGGAGTGAGGGGTGCTTGTAGTTTTTCTTTGAAACTTTTTATTTTGGTGGCCTCGCTGGGGTCTGTAATTATGACACTTCGGCCCTTGTGCCCTTATTTTGTATAATTTTCTTTCCTTCGTTTATGGTTGTGTTGCGTGTTTTCTATTTTAGGTTACTATATATATATCCCGATCCAACCCCATGGCCCGAGTGTCAACATTTGTGGGCCGCTCGGGCCACATCGGCCGTTTGTTATATGCCGCGATCCCGAGCTTCGCTCGGACCGCGCATGATAGATTTTATGCCCCGAGCCGCGCTCGGATCGTGCATGATTGTTTTTATGCCACGATCACGAGCCTCGCTCGGATCGCGCATGATTGTTTTTATGCCACGATCACGAGCCTCGCTCGGATCGCGCATGATTGTTTTTATGTCACGATCACAAGCCTCGCTCGGATCGCACATGATTGTTTTTATGCCACGATCACGAGCCTCGTTCGAATCGCGCATGATTGTTTTTACGCCACGATCACTAGCCTCGTGTTGAAGGGCTTCTTGAACAAATAAATTTATATTCAAGACCCCGCTGAGTATAGCGGAGTCAGGTTCGTCCACGGGAATGAGATTTGGGCCAAAGATTAGTTGATAAACTAAAACAAACACGCAGGGGCACAAACACACAAGGGCTCGAGCACTGTTGAATGAGGGTTTCTTGACAACAAATAAATTTATAAGTCAAGACCTCTCTGAGTATAGCAGAGTTAGGATCGTTCCACAAGAAGCAAGGTTGTTCGTTTATCAACTACTAAAAAGCAAACAAAATCAAACAAAAACACACACAAGCAGCCTCGTTAACGACGTTGTCAGGGTCGTTAACGAACCACCGTACACAAAAAGACTCAACTAACGACCTAAACAAGTTCGGTACCGACCAAGTAACTCAGCAACGAAATTCACTTAAAATAATTCAAATAAAAACAAAGATCTAGGACTATGGATACCACAACATAGCCAAGCATATAAACTCGTAAGAAGAATAAATCATGCCTTTAAAATAGATAGATTCATCAACTTTAGTTGACCATGAAGTAAATTAACCTACTTTCGTAACCTAACTCACTTAATTGCTTGTCTTGGATCTAAAGCTTGAAACTTTCGTTTTCAAACAATATCAACCTTCAAGTTACTAACTTTCTCTTTCAATCAAGTTAAAAACTCAAATTACCTCAACTTTCATCTCGGTATAAACACAACAAACAATCTTGATAATAGATAAAAGGCATTCAACACACAATCTTACTCATCAAACATGTTCAACTATGCCGGGCTTTACCCCGATCCTAGAAAAGAAGACTACTCACTAATCATAACTACGAAACAAATAAACTCAATAAAAGAAATCATTAAAAACAAATTACTACTCAAACTAAATAACAAATATTGTCTTACAGAAAATCAGGAGAAACCGAAAATAAACAAATACCGAACCGAAATATTGACTAACGACCCCGGTAACTCTCGTCCACCGAGCTCTCAATCTCGACTCCGATCTTCTCTCTCTATCTCGGCTCTTCCTCTTCTCTCTACAACTTGCTTCTCTGATTCGTCCTCCCCTCTAGGCTAAATAAGAGGGCTATTTATACTAAAAAGGCTAAAAACTAATAAGGCTAGAAGATAAAAACTTTCCTAAAAGATAGAAATAAAAACCTAAAAAGATAGAAACAAAATCTAAGAAGATAACAAGACCTAAAATATATAATATAATAACCCTAAAAATCATAAAAAGATACTCTACCGACACGGAAAGAATTTCCCGCACAGGATCGGTGAGTTACAAAGTCAACCCTCGAAATTTCTTATCACGTGGCCTCGTTAACGAGCCCTTACAGCCTCATTAACGAGCCTGGGCTTGGTTTCTTCCACACTTCATCTCGTAAAACCTGGACTCTGACTTCTTCAAACTTGTATTCCTCTGTCTTTCACTATAGCGCTCCAAATTCAGCTCCATATAGCACTTTTCCTTGCTAAAACCTAAAAAATACACAAAATAGAGTATCTTCCATACTTTCTATGAAAATATGCAAAACTATCCAAAAACACACCAAACTAAACCTAAACTTATCAAAACTAAACCTAACAAACTAAGAAAACATACTAAAAACTATACTAAAAATACGAACATCAAGCACGACCTTAGGTGGGTCGAGATCGATGCAAATTAACTAGACTTAATCAAATATAAAAGGAAATCCTAGGGCTAGGGCTACCACAACAACAATCACACATGCTTTCAACGAGAATTCACAACTATCATGCAATCTAGATCATAGAAAAGTCAACTGTCGCAAACAATTCAAGTTATTTAATCAACTGTCGCAAATTAAACAACTCTCTATCTATCCTTCAACCTAGGAATATCAACTGTCGCAAATAATCCTATTAGAACTAGTCAAAGCAATCAACTTTACACTTTCGCTTTTAGGTTAATTGCAAGACATGCCTCAACTTTCACAAAGGATTTAAGCACAAGATAGATAGATATGATCTTCAAGCATTCAAGTCATGAATTCAAGTTTAGACATGCATGATTGTGTTGGGTTTTCACCCAACCCTAGAATCTAAGAAAACTACTCACTCATAGAAAAGAAAGAAGAAGACATGATCATGGAAACAAACCGAAAATTCAAATAAAAACAAAGATGTCTTACAAATTTCTCCAACTTGTCCTCCAAGTCTTCCTCTTAATCTCCCCCCAAAGAACGAATTATAAAAACTAGAGAGAGCCCCCCTTTTTATAGAGGAAAAGGAGCCCTAATTAAACTAGGAAACAAGATAAAACTACTTCCTAAAATAAAAGATAGAATATATCCATAAAGATCTCGGAATAAGGGAGAGTCGGCATCGTGCACGACCCACTTTGGGTCGTGCACGACCCCCAAAGGGTCGGTCCTAAGGCTTTGTAATCTCCATGGGTCTAGCACGACCCCAATAGGGTCGTGCACGACCCTCATAGGGTCGTTCTTGAGGGCTTGTTCGAACAACCTTGAGTAAAACTTGCGTAGAAGATTCGTTACAACTCCGTTTGACTCGATTCTTTTTCCTATGTTCTTGTAAAGAATTTCTCTATCTCTTTCCAAGCTCAAACTTGATCTTCAATAACTTTACTTGAGCACTTAATCTTCATCTTCTCTTGCAATGCTCCAAACTCTTCTTCCAAGCTCCAAAACTCCTACAAAAAGACACAAAAAATGCGTAGTTTCCGAATCTCAAGGAAATACGAAAACTAAAGCAAAAAGACTGAAAAACATAAAACTCTAGTACTAAAACCAACTAAATCTAATCTATCTAGACACTAAAAACCTACCTAAAAAGCGGATGTGTAGCGAGTAGCTCCACGCCTCGTACCAATTTGGTACGTAGAGTAGCTACAACTTGTCAAGGGTGGGTGTAACTATGCGGTCTTGTACTTTCACTTTGAACCCTCCCTCGGCTTGAATGAAAATACCGGAGCTATACCAATAGCTCTTGTTGAGAAGTTGAGCATGAGCCGGTGTGTAGCGAGTAAGGTCGACTTCGAGATTTGTAGCCAAAAGACTAACCAAGTTACCACACAAAACTTCCTTGGACTTGGTTGATTTCTCTATGTAGTAGAGCCATTCATACCCCAAATTCAAAGGGCCGGGCTCCTCGAAAAGGATGGTGCGGAGACAAGCAACTTCGGTCCTCGTTGGCCTGTTCAACTCTCTCTTCGGCCAAAATGTAGCGGCTAGGACTCGAAGAATGATTCTGAATATGGGGTTGATGATGCTTGCCCCAGATAATGCCGTTGTGGAGGATTGGTCCTCCCCAGTGATATAGCTCCAAGTCCGAGTCACCCTGTAGTCTTTCAAACTGTAATCTCTAGAAGGATTTGGGAGCTCTAAAATTGCATTGAACTCCGCCATGGTATATTCTCGGCTCACATTACCGAGCCTAAACCGGATGCGTCCCGCCGAATTCTTTGACGGAAAACTAGTCTCTAGAGTGGCCAAAAACTCGGATGTGAGGTCCGGAAAGTGTGGCAGTGTCTCCTTCTTTAGCAAATGAGACACACCAAGAATAACGAAGGCCTCCTTGACATCCGTGTAAATCCCCATGGCCTTAGCACTTCTCCTTGAGAACCACCGAGTGTTGTGGTCCTTGTCTAGGATTGCTCTGTATCGGTCTGCTTGCCTTTGAGTGCGCAAGATCACATTGTCCATGCGAGGTGGAGATGGGGACCTCTGGTTCCTTCTCTTCTTCTGAGCTCGGGTAGCGGGTCTGTTGGAACTTGCCATGTGATCTACAAAACAATCATGATTTTTCAAGATAAGATCCACTCAAGTTAAGTTAGGCAAGAGACCCCATACTTAGTCTCGAAATAATCCTCGGAATTATTCGTTAACTACCCAATTGGGTCGTTTACGATTCTGGACTGGGTATTGATCTTTGAGGATATGCAGGGTCGTTAACGAGCCTGAGTGGGTCGTTAACGAGCCGCCGAGAGCCAGTTCGCAAAATTCCGAATTTTTGCAACTTTAAGGATCAAGCCAAAATCAAGCATGCAATCCTCTATACTCCTCTACTAGGCACACAATCGGATATATGTACCCCATACTTGCTCAATTACCCATCCCGAACATGCTAAATTTACCCGAAATTTTGACATGCAAAGTTTGTATCTTAATACTAGAACAAGAAAAATTCATGCTTTTCTAAATCAACTTTTCACAATGAGACATCTAACATGAATATCCTTCCCTAGGCCAAGAACTACTAAGAATAATCAAACTTTTATGAGCAAAATCCAATCATATCAATCAATCCTCTCTATGAACCTCAATTCAAGATATGAAATTTCTACCCTAAAAACCATGAATCATGCAATTTTGAGTTAGGGTTTAGAAATCATACCGGAGAATCGAGAGATTGAAGAACAAGAGGTCGGAATTGGGTGGTTAACGAGCTCGGATCTCGTCGATGAGAAAAAAGGGTTTCCGGGCTTCGGTAACGACGGCTTCTCGGTGGTCGGTGGAGTGAAGGATTCCGATCGATGGTGAGGGGATTCGGTGGAGGTTTGAGGGATTTGGAGTTTGAGAGATTTGTGAGTAGAATTTTTTAGGGTTGGGAAGAGTTAAATAGAGGGGGTTAGAAAGAGGAGGGGGGTAGGTAGTGGCGGCTGGGGAGGGGTAAGAATTAGGGTAGAGGATAAAAGATAGATTAGGGTTAGAAAAACTTACCTTCCCGAGTCGGTTCGCCAAATCGGGTCGTTAACGACCCTGGGTGGGTCGTTAACGAGCTACCGTAGCCTCCTTGAATGATTTTCGAGCCCCTTTTTCTACATCTTGTTAGCTCTAAATTTATCCTAATTTCTATCCTAAAAACTACTAAAAAGAACTTCAAAATAAAGCTAGAAAAAAGAATCTAAAAAGAGAAGAAAAGAAAAGAAAACTAATTCTATACTAGAAGCGGGTTGCCTCCCGTAAGCGCTATTTTTAACGTCGTCAGCCAAACGTACTTACCTGACTCAAGGTGGCTCTTTCGTAGCTATGTTGGGGTCTTGAGGTACCCCATACTTAGCCTTGCAGCCTTTATGTGCTTGAGTTACTAAATTAGGTCCCTTTTCTTCTATCAATATGCCCGGTATTCCTACATGATGGTTAGTGAAATCCGAAAACCAAGGTGGTTTGGACTCCTCTGTAGTGCATATGATGGGGCATGGTGTAGGAACAAAAAATAAAGAATAGTCATGACCATCTTTAGCGGCCTTTCCAGTTAGAGACCACCTGAAAGCTTTTAACAGAACATATTCAAGTGAGACACCTTTAGCAGCTATGGTGTCACATAAATCAAGAAAATTTCTAATATGCTCCATAGGGCACTCAATAGGTTTTCCTTCAAACTGAGCCCGTTTAATTAAGGCTATGAATTGAGACTTGATCTCAAAGGCTTTCTCTATCTCTGGAAGCACGATTGGGGACTCTGGCACCCGCAGTTCTGGATGCATATACTGTTTGGCATTCCTCGGATAGGCATTCAGTTCCTCCTGTAGGCGAGCATTGTCAGCTCCTTGACGCTCAGCTTCGGCAGCAGCGCCTTCCTTCTCGGTTTTCAACGCCTCCATCTGGTTGTGGAGGATCTCCAATTGACGAGCCATCTCTTCAGGTGTGGCCATGGCTCGGTTCTCTCGGCGTCGACGGTGCAGGGAACGTTCAGGTTCTGAGTAATAACCAGCGTTGTCAAACTCGAGCCTTCGATGTCCTACCGGCATGCGCTGAGAAAACAGACAAAGAAAACAAAAAATAAAACAAAAAATGGGGTCGGGCTATTCCCGAACCCACAAATAAACAAACAAACTCGTTGCTTCCCCGGCAACGGCGCCAATTTGTTGACGGGCCTTCACTCAGGACAATAAATAAATTTATAGTCAAGACCCCGCTGAGTATAGGGGAGTCAGGATCGTTCCACGAGAAGCAAGGTTGTTTGTCTATCAACTACTAAAAATCAAACAAAAGTAAGCAAAACACTCACAAGCAGCCTCGTTAACGACGTTGTCAGGGTCGTTAACGAACCACTGTAAATAAAAGACTCAAACTAACGACCTAAACAGATTCGGTACCGAGCTAGCAAACTTGGCAACAAATATCTCTTAAGAAAATTCAAATAAAAACGAAGATCTAGGACTAGGGACACCACAACATAGTCATGCATATAAACTCGTAAGAAGATGAGATCATGCCTTTAAACAGATAAATTCATCAACTTTCGTTGAATATCAAGTAAATTAACCTACTTTCATAACCCAATTCACTCAATTGCTCGTTTTGGATCTAAAGCTTGAAACTTTCGTATTCAAACAATATCAACCTTCAAGTTAACAACTTTCTCTTTCAATCAAGTCAACAACTCAAATTACCTTGACTTTCACCTCGGTATAATCACAACAAACAATCTCAATAATAGATAAAAGGCATTCAACACATAATCCTACTCACCTAAACATGCATAACTATGCCGGGCTTAACCCCGATCCTAGAAAAGAAGACTACTCACTAATCATAACTATGAAACAAATAAATTCAACAAAAGAAATCATAGAAAACAAATCACTACTCAAATTAATAGGAAAAATATCGTCTTACAGAAATTCAGAAGAAACCGAAAAATACACAGTACCGAACCAAAATAACGATTAACGAACCCGGTAACTCTCGTCCACCGAGCCTCGATCTCGATTCCGATCCTCTCTCTCTCTTCTCGGCTCTACCTCCTCTCCAAGTCGATCTCTCTAAAAATCCCCCTCTCTTCTAGGCTAAACAAGAGGGCTATTTATACTAATAAAGCTAGAAAGAAATAAGGCTAAAAGATAAAAACTTTCCTAAAAAGATAGAAATAAAATCCTAAAAGATAGAAATAAAATCTAAAAAGATAACAAGACCTAAAATACATAATATAATAACCCTAAAATCATAAAAAGATACTCTACCGACACGGAAATAAATTCCCGCACAGGATCGGTGAGTCACATTGTCAACTCTCGAAATCTCTATCTCGTGGCCTCGTTAACGATCCCTTGCAGCCTCGTTAATGAGCCTGGGCTTGGTTTCTTCCACACTTTATCTCGTGAAACTCGAACTCCGACTTCTTCAATCTTGTATTCCTCTGTCTTTCACTGTAGCGCTCCAAATTCAGCTCCATATAGCACCATTTCCTTGCTAAAACCTACAAAAATATACAAAATAGAGTAGCTTCCATACTTTTCATAAAAATATGCAAAACTATCCAAAAGCACATAAAACTAATCCTAAACTATCAAAACTAGTCCTAATAAACTAAGAAAATATACTAAAAACTATACTAAAAATACGAACATCAGCGAGGCCTCGGGACCTCGAGGAGGTAGGGACTTATTTGTTTAAATTAGAGATGAGTGCGGGAATGGGCCCCGCAATCAACCTTGGGAGTCCCGCCGGATCCGTTATTCCTCGTACCCAGCGCCCACTTCTTATTTTTCCATTTTGAGCACCATCAACGACCTCTTGCACTCTACAAACACCCAACACTCCTTCCATTCCACTATGCTATCAAGACCATCTTGTCACTAAAGGAAATCTAATTCTTTTATTTCCTTCTTTCTTTTAAAACTTGCAAGAAGTTCCATGGTGGAATTCTAATTTGACGTAAGTCTAATTACTTCATCCTCCACCTCTCTTCTTCCCCAATCCCTCCTCCTCTGCACCTTCTTTCTCACCAATCATGCTTCCCCTTCCATTACAAGCAACATGAGACATACAACCATTCTTGAGAATTATTCTCCTCCATGAGAGGTCAACCCTCAAAGTTGTGGATTGAGGAGGCCCTTCTCATCTACCTAATACATTATAAAGCAGAAACCATGTTTGTTGAAAAAATTGCGCCACATGGCATTCATTGAATAAAATAATCTTATATTTTTAATAATAAATATTACAAGTACTTGTATCATTCTTTCTATATATCTAATTTTTTATAAGATAATAACTTGATCTATATGTTGATATTGTTTATTATATCTTTTTTATCTTGTAACAAAATTTAAGATCCAAGTATATAACTTTTATATATATATATATATGTTGATAATAACTTGATCTAATATTTTTTATATTAATTTTATGCATACTATTTTTTTTATCTTTTAACAAGACTCGGGCTTCAAGTATATAATTTTTTTATCTATAAGTTGATAAAATATGGGGCACACTCTTAAAGATTTTTTTACAAATTACATAATTTTATTACGATATTATATATAAGTGTTTTAAATTTTATATTAATATCATAATATTGTATAATCTTTAGTAAAATTATCTCGTGAGTATCACGGGGATTCAACTAGTTCAATATAAATAGAGCTGTGTTCTAGAGGAGAAGACACACCATTTCTCTATTCTTCCTCCTCCAAATTCACTAAGTTCAAAGTTAATTTTCAATTTTTAATTTGCCCTTAATTTTTTATTTTTCCCTAAAAAACCACAAAAACACCTTTCTTCCCCTTGTGTACGTGGTCGACCGGACCGCCCAACCGACCACCGATCGCCGCGTGCACCCACCTCTGCCTCGCGGGAGTCTCGTCGCCACCCCTAGCCGCCTACTGTTGCACGTTGTTGTTTTGTTCTATGGTTCTGTAATTGTCGTGAAAGAAGCAAAAGAAGCAAGAAGAAAGGAGTGGTGGACCTAAGTATTTTTGGGTATCTTTGGTTAGTTTTGGGCTGAATAAATTAGGCCCATATATTAATTCAAATCAGAATTTTTCATACTAGAAAAATAAAGCAAGCGTCGCTCCGTCTTGAAATTCGTGCCATTCTGCTCTCGTTTTCGTTCGGTATAAATTCTCAATTCATATTTTAATTTATATCTCTATATAAAATAATTTTGCATATATATTATATTTATTTAAATAAATTGAATAAATATTACATGTGGGTTATTAAAAAGGAATTTATGTAATTAAATTCATTTTGCATGCCCATCTAGTTAGTTTATAATTTTTATAAAATTATTTAAGACCTCACCTTAAAGCAATAATAAAGGATTATTATTATTTGGTTATTCTAACTAAATTAATAAAATAAATAATTTAGAATAAAATATCTTCTCTTAAAGAAAGGAAATAAGATAAGTTTGTATAAGAAATGAAATAAAGATTTTAATATAAATTCGTCTCTTTATATTATCTCGAATTGCTAGGTCAAGCTTTCGAGTTCTCTAAGTCATCATAATTTTGGAGCCTTCGATTAAGTTCGAACGAAATTCAAGGCAAGTGAAGATTCTCCTTGAAACCTTTTTGATATCTCGATTCTGTTAATCTTCTCTATGCTGGGAACAAACTTGTTTAATTTGCTTCAATAAATAAACATAGGATATATCGATTGCTAGAAATAAAGACATTTTATCATCGTTATTATTATTCGAATGCAAGAAATGAACTTAGGTCCGTTTGTTGGCGCTTTGCTTGTTTCAATCTCTTTTCGAGATTTGTTGTGGATTTAATATAGAATTAGGGATGTGGGTATGGCCCCGAACATCTCTCTATAACATGTCGAGTGGTACGGCTTACGCCCTCTCTTCTCGCGATTTAAGGATCATGATCAATGTCCGCTCCTATTCGTTGGAGGGATGTTACACCCTAACTAGGTGTCGGAACTCCGTTCCTTAAGTGGACTCGACACTTTCATAGCCTCCACCCCCTTAAAATTCATAAATGATATGAAACGTTTTGACACGTAATAAAGATAAGTGCTAATGCACATTAATTAAATTGAACCAGGTTGGATTAGTACAACTCGGAAGACCAACTCGGCTCTCGGTTCTTTGACGATCGTCTTTCCAATTTGAATGCTTATTCGGGCTTGGCGAGGTGGGTTTGGTACTTAAGCGCCTTCGGGCCACCTCCCCATTATGGAGCTCCGAATATGATGAGGTTGGTTGAGGTCCGAAAAGGGCACAATAGGCTTTCTAAAAGTTGTTGTGTAATTAAAACGTTCCCAACATTAAATGTACTTTAAGAGGATCTATAATCTCGTAGTTCCTTCTTTTCGGATCAAAGTTATCTCTCTTCGAGATCGACTCATTTCCGTCCTTAAGCTCCACAAAAATATTATAACTTTCAAGTACATCTCTCCTATATATCATTGATGAAATATTAAAATGACCAAATTACCCTTGAGAATTTCCATTCTCACTTGCTTAGTCTCCTTAGACTAATTCCGCTATTTTCCTCATTTTTGCCTGGTATTATTATTTTGTTTAAGCAAAACCTGTATAAGATACGATAATATATACTAGTATGGGCTAAATTAAAGTGTCAATTTACAAAACCACCCCTTATTTTCATTTATTAGCACAAACTCATCTTTTTTATAAAGCTGATTACACAAAACCACCCCTTATTACCACTTTACAAGGAACCACCCCTTATATAGAGCTAACATCTATGTGGAAGTGTTCATGCTCATGGGTACCTCTTTCCCTTGATGTCACTTGACACGCTCGATGTCGCGCACATCATGTCACCCAATTAGCTTCACATCATACACGTTAAGTCACCTAGTTTACCCGACGTCGTTCATGCTATGTCATCTAGACCACCCGATGCCTCGTGTACCAATGCCCAATCGACCCTATACCACAAACGTCAAGTCACCTAGTTTGCCCGACATCGTTCATGTTGTGCACCAATGTCGCCTAATGTCGAGCACCCTTTTCTACATGACAATGATGATGCTATAGAGTTCCACCTTTTGGACCTATCACTCACAACGATGTGTACCTCCTTCGCCAAATTCTTGATTAAGTGCTTCACTCGATAATGTTGCCTAATTTGAGCCTCCAACGACAACCGTTGTAGATCTCCTTTCTATATATGACCTCCCTTGCATCTTCAGGTCTTACCTTTCATGAAACTCCAATTCGTAATCAACTTTTGCTTGAGCTTCATGATCTCGACTGTGCTTCTCCAAAGGGTGCCAATCAAGCAGGTCTCCTCCAGTGTCTTGATGTTTTTTCCCATCTTTGATAGCTTCTGAATATATCCAGCAAAATCCTCATCATTTTCTTCATCTAGCAGATCATCATCATTCTCGCTTAGAAACATATCCTAGGCTTCCTCAACCGAGTCGGATGAGTCAAGTGCTTCACTCACCGCATCGTCTTCCTCAACCATTGATGGATGAATGGAACACAAGGGTCTAGTTTAAATCAAAATAGGCTTGAAGGCTTTCTCAGTGGATTCCATCAGAAAAGTCTAGAAACAAGAAAACCAAAAGAGATTATGAGCAATGAAAAGTAGAGAATTAGAGATGTAGAAAAAAAATGATACACTTTGGTTTTATAATTATGAAGAGAGACCTTTGAGGCGGTGCTATAGAGATAGGAGTCACCATCACAACGGTTGTAGCTCTTTCACCAATGTGTTGTACTTGAACCCAAATTTCCTCGACGTCTATTTCATGCCACGCCTCACCATCCGATGGTTTCCACGCCATCAGAGCCAGAACGAAGCCTTATTGGCGTTGAAATATTTGATACTTTAGTGACGTCCCAAAGGAGGGGATCTTTTCATAAGAAATTGAAGCCAGCGAGTCTAAAATATCTTTTTTATGATTATTAAAATTAATTTTTAATTAAATAATAATATTTAATTATAATATATAGTTTGTATGTATTTTAATAATGAAATATATTATAAGTTTCAAAATAATTTTTTATAAATTCTATAAATATACTAAATCGGTCAACCCAACGAGTTTCGGGTTCTATCGAGTTCGGTTTATTTCGTGTTTCGGGTTCAAATTTTTCGGGTCTTGACCCTAAAATTATCGGGCGATTTGGGTCGGATTTGCGGTTAGGTCAGCTTTTGACAACCCTAATTATAATGCATTGTATTTAAACTAATTCAATTTAAAATATTAAATTTTCAAGATTTGATTGGATGGTTTCAAAATTTTGGAAAATGGGATAACAATTATGTCTAATGGAACATCACATATTCATATCAGATATTAAAACATAAAAAAAGAGTAAAATCCAACCAAACCGGACTGAACAGGGTAAACACAGTCAAATAAAAGGGGTAAAACAACATCATTTCGCGAAAACCCAAGAAATCTGAAACTCAATCATCCCGCTCTTGTTTCGCCTCTCCCGACCGAAAATCCAAATCTCCTCCGCGGTCGCGACTTGCGACAATGGAGAACAACGATTCCTACTTGAAGCAGCCATCGACGGCGCATATGGCCAAACAATACTCGCTTTCCGAAAAGCTCAATGAGATCGAGTCGAATCGTCATTTTCGTGTCCCCAGAGAGGTGGTATTGGAGATTCTTGACGGCGGCGAGTTTCCAATGGAGAAAAATCGGCTAGAAGACCTCTACCTCTCAAATCGGAACCCGGAGTATCAGAACCAACTATGTGATTTACTTCACAATTTCGGCTATGCAGAGCAGGCTCGTACCTATATTGAGGCAGTGTTAGACTCCAGGGACCGAAAGACGGGTGAACATATCGGAGATTTTTACCACTTTGCATATAAAGTCGGGATCCACCTTTCGCATATAAAGTCGGGATCTACCTTTCTAACCCAAAAGCCGAAAAACTTTTAAGCCAAGGTAGTTACCACAAACATTTTTTTTATATTTTTTGACGGATCTAGCATACTCATTATAGCTAGAACATTATAGCTTTCTGTTTTTGACGGATTATTAGCATCTCATTCTCTTGGATCTAACATTATCATTATAATATCGTGCCGAGGGTTTTTACCACTTCACATATAAAGTCAGGATCCACCTTTCTAAACTTTTCCACCTTTCTAAACCAAAAGCTTAAGCAAATTGTGAGGACTTCCTCCTTCCTTATATACTAGTGGTCTTTTCTCCATATCTCCGTAACACCGATGTGGGATAGTCCCAACAGGCAGTGTGCGAGCGACACCCCAAAGTAGAGCATTTGTGGCTGAAATCTTGGTGTCTTGCGGCTACCAAGGAGAAGCAATTCTCTATTGCAAGGGAAGGGCTCATCCATCATTTTATGGTTGCAATTTTATGTGATATTGTTTGGTTGCAATTTTATGTGAGAATTGATGGGATTTCATTAGAAAATTTGGAGTAAAATGTCTATTGTTTGGTTGCAATTTTATGTGAGAATTGATGGGATTTCATTAGAAAATTTGGAGTGAAATGATGGGAAATTGAATCCCACCAAATTGGTGGAATTTGATAGGAAACTAGAGATACATGTTTCAAATAAGAAAAAAGAAAATAAAATTTTATCATCCACTTTTTCTCATCAAAACCCACCACTAGCCAAACAAAGAAATCATTAAAATGCCCTACATTCTCACCTTTTATTTTCTTATCCTTTCCTTTCTCATATTTCACCACCCTTTCTTTTCTCATCAATTCTCAATTGCCAAAGAGGTTGTAAGCCAATTGGGAGGACTTCCTCCTTCCTTATATACCAGTGGTCTTTTCTCCATATCTCCGTATCATCGATGTGGGATACAGTCTGCGAGCAACACCCCCAAAGTAGAGCCTCTGTGGCTGAAATCTTGGTGCCTTGCGGCTACCAAGGAGAAGCAATGCTCTACTGCAAGGGAAGGGCTCATCCATCATGAAGATTATGTGGCTTTGTTGAGATGCTTATACACTTATGAAACAAACAAGCATAACAAAGTACAAATGATGGCAAAGCTAAGAGATTTGGTAGGTTTTCTCTTTGTGGGACATTCACTTTGTCTTTTCTGGATTAAATGCTCTTCCACACTTTTCTTTCAGGGTTCGGGATTGCAACTTGCGTGTTTTTCTTTGTTCTGTCGGACGATTTGGAATTTGGTAATTTGTTTGTTAGTGTTGCTAATTTTTGTTGTAGCAGCCCAGCTTCTCCAATCGAGCAACTGGAACTGATGATGATTGTTCCTTGCTTCTTCCGCTATCAGAAAACGATGCACTCTTTGAAAAGAAGAAGGTAATTGAATTTCTGTTTGAAATAGGAAACTTTTGAGTATCTGGTGTTCTTGGATCCAAGATTTTCTATTTTGTTTGATCTAGTGAGTGAGGCTCTTTGAGTGAAGAAAGAAATTGTTTCTTTACAAGCGCTTACTAGTCATATCTCTCTACCTTACTAAAGGTTATGCAATTAGGCATATTTTGTAAAATAAATATTCACAATAGTTGAGTTTGACACTGTATAGAGAATTTTTTTTAATTGTTCTTGTATTGTTTTGAAAAATCACATGGCTCTTCACAATCTGATATCGAACAGTCATATGTATATGCTTATCTTGGAATTAGGGAGGGCTTTTCATTATTTCACTCTAAAGATTGAACAAGCTCAAACCTGTAAAAAGTGGCTATCTTTTGTACCAAAGAATGTAAAGACGATTCAGATAGTTTTCTTTTTTTTCTGCAGGGTAGATATGCTATATGCCTAGAAATATTTCATGTGCATGTATGGTAAACATTTAACAAGTTGACTAGAATAGACCTAAACATGTTTCTTCAAGTTCAAGATGTTATGCATAGAAGGTGGACTTTCTTTGTTTACTTTTCGCTTCTCATCAGCCATTTCCACTATTAGACTGATTGGCTGTTGTTTTGTTGTTTTCTATAGAAACTACTGCTGGAGAAGGGTTTTGCCGTCAATGAACGAATATACTTTACTACTCACTGGTTATCTGATCGGATAAACGTAACCTTAAATTTGCTGCTTCAGAGAGCTAGAATCATTCACTTGAGGTAAAACAGCATGATATTTTTTTTCTTTTGAACTTATTTTCAATAATCTTTATGCTAGTGGACAGTGGACACACTTTGGAGGCAAGCGATGAATGTTATATCTTATTATCTTCATAAGTAAATGTAATGAGTATTGATTATAAAATTGCTCTCTTGGTGCAGATGGAAATATATTTTGGTGAAATTAATGTGAATCCACAATCAGAGTTTTATAGTCCCAGGAACGAATTGGAGGCTCTTAACTTTATCCTCTCTTGTATTGATAATGCCCTAAAGAACTCTATGATTGAAAAGACAGCTTTGCATGATCTACGAGCTGCAACTGTCCTTAGGATCCATGATTTTGGAGAGATGAACCAGTTGAAGACGAGACTTGTTGAGTACCCTTGTGAGAAAGAGACTAATCTATTGCAGTGGGCTCAATGCAATGGAAGTAAATCAAAGTTGCAGATAGCTTGTACATCTTCTCTCTCTCCCACTCCCTCTCCCTCCTTGCCAGGAATTAGTGAATGAATCAATCTGAGAGTTTCCAGCTTTATGCAATTGATTCTGTTAAGAATAATATATCCTTTGCGGAAGCTTTTTCCAACTTTATACATTTGTTCATATGTAGATATTGAAGGGGCAGGAAGAGGAGCTCTAGCAGCTGGTGACCTAAATGTTGGAGATATTGCTTTGGAGATCCCTTTGTCTATTATCATTTCAGAGGAAGTTGTCCATAACTCAGATATGGTGAAGTTGTATGCTTTTGTTGTTTAGTAACACCCTGGACCAGGCATTGTGTTTATAAATGCCTATGGAATCAGGCCTGTTAATTATTTTGATATCATTTACAAGCATTTCAACCTTCTTATTTATTTGTTTCCTTCTTTCTTTCAGTTTCATGTATTGGGATGGATAGAGGGGATTCCTGCTGAGACAATGTTGCTGTTGTGGAGCATGAGGGAGAGACATGACTCTGATTCAAAATATAAGATCTACTTTGATAATTTACCAGAGAAGTTCAATATTGGTCTGCATCTTTCTTTGCATGTTTATAAGACATTATCAGTGGGCTAATATAAGACTTTCAAAATTTTGTGAATTGTGTACAAAGATGAAAACTGAGTTATTTCTCTTACTCTTCTTCTGGCTTGTTTCATTTTTTTTGGTGCGTAGTCTGTTAGGATCTAACAAGATGGTATTGAGTAACTAGGCTATTTTGCAAGAATCTCACAAAATAAGTTTGATATTGGAATTTTAGATTTTGATTGAGTGAAAACATGCCATACAATGCAAGCTTCTTGCCTATTTATAGGGAGAAGCTAGGGGTATTAGCTAGAGGAATTCTCTAGAGGAGAATTCTCTAGATTTACAAAAGTACATAATATCCTAGGAACATTCTAGAGTTGAAAGCTCTAGATTTACAAAAGTATAAGATATTTCTAGTAAAAGTAGATGTTTATGGAGAAGAGTGACTAAAGACTCTTCTAGAATTATTTAGACAATATCTATTTTATATGAGGATAATCCTAGAATATTCTAGAAGTATTTAGGTAGGATTTTTAATTCTCCTATTATAATATGTTTTTAGGGGTGTTGTATCAGTACACCCCCCCTGAAAAACCACCTTGTCCTCAAGGCGGAAAGATGGGAATTGTTCAGCTAGAAGATCGTAATTCTCCCAGCTTGCTTCTTCCATTGGTCGGTCTGCCCATTTGACAAGGAGTTCCAACAAAAAAATGCCTCCTGTGCGAACCCATCGATGTGAGAGAACTTTCTCGGGTTTGACAGTAAGCTCGAAGTCTTCATTGATTGGTAATGTTGTGGGAGGAGACATTGCTTGTTGTCCAAAAGATGGCCGAAGAAGTGAGACGTGGAAGACCGGGTGGATTTTGGAGGATTTTGGAAGCTCCAATTCATACGCTACCGGCCCAACTTGACGGATGATCTTTTAAGGACCGAAGAAACAGGGAGATAATTTCTCGTGTTTACGTTGGGCTAGTGATTGTTGGCGGTACGGTTGTAGGCGCAAGAAGACTGAATCCCCAAATTGAAATTATTGATCACGTCTATGAGCATCGGCTTGTTGCTTCATTCGGTTTTGAGCTTTCAAGAGATTGTCCTTGAGCATTTTCAGCATAGCATCACGAGATACTAGTTGTTCTTCCAGTTCTACTAAGAGAGTCTCTCCCTGAACAAAAGGATGAACTGGTGGAGGATCTCTGTCGTAGACCAGCTTGAAAGGAGTAGTTCTGGCTGAAGTGTGGAACCCTGTGTTGTAAGAGAATTCTGCCCACGGTAGGAATTGGCCCCAAGAACGGGGTTGCTCCATGGCAAAACATCTTAAGTAAGTCTCTACACATCGATTGACCACCTCGGTTTGCCCATCAAATTGTGCGTGATATGCGGTGCTCATTCGTAGCTTGGTTTTGCTGAGACGAAAAAGTTCCTGCCAGAATGTACTAAGAAAAACAACATCTCCATCTGACAGAATGGATTTGGGCACCCCATGGAGACGAACAATTTCTTTGCAAAATATGTTTGCAATAGACTTGGCAGTGTATGGGTGAGAAATACCAATGAAATGAGCGTACTTACTGAGGCGATCAACCACCACTAGTATAGTTTCATGCCCGTTTGATTTAGGCAACCCAGTGATGAAGTCCATAGAAACGTCTTCCCAAATTTGCTCTGGGATTGGAAGGGGTTGCAGAAGACCTGCCGGAGCTAGAGCCTGATATTTCGCTTGTTGACAAATTGAGCAATTTTGAACATACTCACGGACATCATGCTTCATTCGTGGCCAGTAGTAGTCCACAGTAAGACGTTTTAAGGTCTTTAAATACCCACCATGACCAGCAACAGGAGTGTCATGGTGTTCTGAGAGTAATTTCTGGCGCAAGGAGGACTCAGCGGGTACCATTAGTTTTCCTTTGAAGTAGAGCTTTTGCTGGGCAATGTGGAAATCAGGATGAGAAGAGGGATCCTTGTTGATGTCCTCCATGATTTCTCTAGTAATAGGATCTGCTACAAGCGCCTCATTCCATTTTGTGAAGTCCAAGGAAATAGGCACTGCAAGGGCCAGAAAATCAGCATGTTGTGGCCTTCGTGACAGTGAATCGGCGCCAAGGATATCTTTCGCAGCTTTGTACATGATTTGAAAATCAAAGGGTAAGAGCTTCATGAGGAGTCGTTTTTGTTCATTAGTCATCACACGTTGACTCAACAAATATTTTAGGCTCCGATGATCAGTTCTGACGATAAAAGGACAGCCTAGGAGGTAATGCTTCCATTTCTGCAAGGCTAGCACAAGAGCAAGCAATTCTCTATCATAAGTAGACTTAAATCGATTAGAGAAGGAGAATCCCTTACTGAAATAGGCAATGGGATGTTCTTCTTGCAGTAGAATTGCTCCCACTCCGTCGGATGAAGCATCACACTCAACTGTGAAGGGTTAGTTGAAGTCTGGTAGGCGCAGTACTGGAAGAGTGGTCTTGGTCTGCTTGAGTTGTTGAAAAGCCTTTTCTGCTTTGGACGACCACTGGAATGCATTCTTTTTTGTGAGATCAGTGAGTGGACGAGCGATCATCCCGTACCCCTTCACAAATATGCGGTAGTACCCCGTTAGGCCTAGAAAGCCTCGTAATTCCTTAACATTTTTAGGGGACGGCCAACTCAGTACTGCTGAAATTTTCTCTGGATCGACTCCGACACCCTTGGATGATACTACATGGCCCAAGAATGATATCTCTGACTGCCCAAATAAACATTTGCTCTCCTTTGCGTAATATTGATGGTTTTGAAGAGACTAAAGTACAAGCTGCAAGTGCTGGAGATGTTGGTCCAAGGAGGTGTTGTACACCAACATGTCGTCAAAGAATACCACCACAAATTTGCGCAAGTATGGCCTAAAAAGGTCGTTCATGGCTGATTGGAAGGTAGATGGGGCATTCGTTAGGCCAAATGGCATAATAGCGAATTCATAATGGCCGGAATGAGTTCGAAAGGCAGTTTTATGGATATCATCAGGGTTGACTCGGATTTGGTGATAGCCCGACCATAGGTCAATCTTGGAAAAGATAGTGGCTCCATGTAGCTCATCAAGTAGTTCATCGATGATGGGTATTGGGTATTTGTCAGGGACTGTGATTTGGTTCAGGCTTCGGTAATCAATACACATTCGCCATGAGTTGTCCTTCTTTTTGACGAGAAGGACAGAGCTAGCAAAGGGGCTGGTACTAGGCCGAATAAATCCGGCTTTGAGTAATTCAGCCACTTGTTTTTCAATTTCAGCTTTTTGGAAATATGGGTATCGGTAAGGGCGAATGTTTGGGGGCTTAGAGTTAGGAAGAAGGGGGATTGAGTGAGTATTTGTGCGATGGGGAGGAAGGGTGTTTGGCTCTTTGAAAATTATTTCAAATTGGTGGAGGAGTTGTTGAATTTCAGGTGGGGATGGCTCTTTTGTGGAATCGGAGTCTGTGAAGAGGTATTGAAAAGAGACTGTTGGTTTAGCATCGGTTTTGGGTGGTACCCCGTTGAGCTTATAACGCTTCCCATTGAGATTAAATATTAGGAACATTTTTTTCCAATTTGCTTGCACTGTGTTAAGATATGCCAACCACTTGATTCCCAATACTAATTCTGCCCCTCCCATTGAGAATGGGAAAAAGTCTTGAGTGATGGTGAGACCTGGTAGCTGGATATCGAGGTCCGGGCAAACGTGGTTGCACGTGATAACCTCGCCATTACCAATGGTAACACCAAAAGAGGGAACCAACTCTACAAGCAATCTCAATTCTTCAACGAGTTTATCTGATATGAAATTGTGGGTTGACCCACTATCAATCAAGATCAAAACAGATCGGTTCTTGAGAGTACCTTGTAACTTCATCGTGGTTCCGTTTGTCTTTCCTGAGATGGCATGGAAAGATATCTCAACAAGTTCCCTTGTATCACCCTCTGTTTCAGTAACAGTCAGCTCATTTTCTTCCTCGGGTTCCTCCCCCTCCTCGTTGAGTTCCATTTGCGAAAACATCGAGGATTTGCATCGGTGTCCTGGCCCGAACTTCTCTTCGCACCGGAAACATAGTCCTTTGTCTCACCTGATTTGTTTTTCCTCCTCCCATGATCGGGTTGTCATTGGTGATGGGCTTTGTTGTGGATTACGATTCTGGTTTTGGTTATTGTAGTTGGGGAGTTAGGGTTGTGAGGGATAAGGATTGGTTCGCGGTTGTAAGTGGGAGGGAGTAGGTGTGAATTTTGTGGGGTAGGATGGACTAGAAATAGGTCGTTTGTAAGATTGTAAGTTGATTTTGGGGCTTTGGTTTGGATTAATTTAGCCTCGAACTCAAGGGCTAGACTAACAGCCTTGAATACAGTTCTGGGTTTGTGAATACGTACCTCAGTTTTGAGCTCCTCCTTTAGTCCAGCAAGAAATACCCCCAGTAGGCAATGCTCAGGCCAATCTTGAACACGAGCGGCTCTTTGAGCAAACTCTTGGCGGTATTCAGACACCGAGCCTCTTTGCTTGATAGAGCACAAATATTCATCGGGGTTTTGGAATTCTGGTGGCCCATAGTGCTCTTGGAATACTTTAATAAGGGATTCCCAGTAAAGAATTTCATTTTCCCCATTAACCCAAAGCAAAGAGATCGAGAGCATCCCCTTCTAGATGCATGGATGCGACCTCAACTTTAATTTCATCGGGGATTTGATAGTACCTGAAGTATTTTTCTGCCTTCAAAATCCACCCGCGTGGATCACCGTCCTCAAACATGGGAAAATCAATCTTCGCTCGTGGACGTCGAGTGGTGTGGTAGCCCCGAGCACTATCATCCTCCTCTTCGAAGTCCTCCCAATAATGAGGTCGTGCTCTCTCGTTTGGCCCTATGCGTCCTCCCTTTGGAATGCCTCGTTGTGAACCTCCTGGGTTATTGTTAACTGGTGAAGCATTGTTGGACTGGGCTTCAAGTGCCTCGAGTCGTGCGAAAAGAGCGGATAGTTGTTGAGCGATAATATCATTGTTAGTTGGGGTGATAGCTGGTGGTAGTGGGTTTGGTGGTGGTGGTGGTGGATTTAGAGGATCTTCGGGATCGATGTGTTGAGAAGAGGAATTTCGGGTGTTAACCATGTCGGATCAACGTGGCTCTGATACCAAATGTTAGGATCTAACAAGATGGTATTGGGTAACTAGGCTATTTTGCAAGAATCTCACAAAATAAGCTTGATATTGGAATTTTAGATTTTGATTGAGTGAAAACATGCCATTACAATGCAAGCTTCTTGCCTATTTATAGGGAGAAGCTAGGGTATTAGCTAGAGGAATTCTCTAGAGGAGAATTCTCTAGATTTACAAAAGTACATAATATCCTAGGAACATTCTAGAGTTGAAAGCTCTAGATTTACAAAAGTAAAAGATATTTCTAGTAAAAGTAGATGTGTATGGAGAAGAGTGACTAAAGACTCTTCTAGAATTATTTAGACAATATCTATTTTATATGAGGATAATCCTAGAATATTCTAGAAGTATTTAGGTAGAATTTTTAATTCTCCTCCTATAATATGTTTTTAGGGGTGTAACGGGTCTGTTCGGCGCTTCAAACCTGATACGAGTTGATGTTGATGCTGATACTGATTTAATGGTTGAAGCTGATTTTACAAGTTAATTTTAGGAGTTGAAATTATTAACTTATTTTTGTGAAAAATTAGATAGGTGTTCGGTAGACTAAATTGATGGAGACTGATTTTATAAAAGATGGATGTAAAATTACCAAAAAGAATATAATTTATAAATTTATAAAGAGAAGATTAATTTTTAAATATTTCAAAATTAAATTAGTGAAGGGCAATCGAAGGAAATAAATTCCATAAGGCTGCATAAGGCTGGGAGGGGTAGATTAAATTTTGGATGAAATATAAACTACCATCAACTCCCATAAGCTACCATAATCATCATCAACTCCCACTACCGAACAGATAATAACGACTTTATTTTTTTACCATAAGCTTGAATAAAGCTGTATAAGGTCAAAATAAGTCCCGCCGAACGGACCCGTTGTATCATAGTCTTTCTGCAAATTCTTTCAATTACTAGTAATTAAATGGAGATGTTCACTCTGTTATAATTAATATAGACTATATGCCAAATAAGTCTCCATTATAATCTTCACAAATCTGGAATTATTGACTTGGAAATCATACCAACAATTTGCAGATTCTCTTCTAAGTAGAATATACGGGTTGATGAATAGGAATTAATGCAAAAAAATCATTTCAAACTTTTGGAAATGCTTGATTTTATCAATATGCTATCACATTATATTAAATTAGTTAAGGAAGGTTCTTATTGTCAGTTCATTCGTGATGTACATGTTTTCTTAAGGTGCTTCTTTCCGGTATTACTGCCTAATATTTTTTTATATATATTTACTTGCAGCATTTGCGGACTCAATATGACGAGATGTTTCCTGTACTCTGTGATAGTTATCCTGACTTGTTCCCTCCAGAGCTGTACACATGGGAGCAATATCTATGGGCTTGTGAACTTTGGTACTCAAATTCCATGAGAATCATGTTTGCAGATGGAATGCTCCGTACATGCTTGAATCCTGTTGCTGGGTTCCTTAATCACTCGGTAGGTTGTAGTTTATATATATTTCTCATGCTTGGTTGCAGTTTAGTCTAGCCTCATTATGTTAACTTATTAACTGCTCAGTTCTGTTGCTTTTGTGGAAATGTTGCTGAATATTTTTAACGAATTGATAGAAGAACACAAGTCTTTCTCATGAAGTTTTTTCATTTTGCTTTTTCTTCACAGGTCTACCCACACATTACACACTATGGAAGTTAAGGTTGATCCAGAAACAAATTCTGTGAGATTTCCACTCTCAAGGCCCTGTAAGGCTGGCCAAGAATGTTTAATTTCTAGGTTATGGGAACCTGTCAAGCTCTCACCTTCTCACGTTCTATGGTTTCTTAGCGCACAAGGAGACAACACTTGTGATGTCATCCCATTAGGTTTGTGCTTTCCTTGTATCATTATTTTTCAAGCTCATTGGAACTCGTTCTATGATTTTTTGACTGGATATATCAAGAGATCCCAATTGTTCTCTTACTGTTCCAATAACTATGGATCATTGGGTTAGATTTCGGGGATGAAGATAGCAGTGATGCAGCAGAGAATACCACACATATTGCGGATTTCTTGTTCTACTTTTTCATTAACTAGGTGGATGGCACCGGTTCTCATTTATTATGTTTATATTATCTAGGAGAACTTATATTTTTTCGTATATTATTTGTATATTCCTTTCATATAATTTTTTTGTACTTTAGTGGGATTTATCATCCCTAATATGAGTCTTGCATATATTAAAAAATATTTAAATGATTAAATAGACTGTTGAAGTGCATGTAGTTGATTAATTGAGTACAAAGATAATATAATGTTAACTATAGTATGTTATTGTTAAGTTAGAAGGAATAAAATTTTGAATGTAAGAATTAAAAAAATATTTTAAAAATAAAATTGTAAATTCCCAGCCATATGATTGTGCAATAATTTTCCATTTTGTATTATGTATATTTAGCGATAGATTTAAGCATCCATAAAAAACTAATATTAAAAAACATTGATATTGTACTTTGTTGTAAATAATCACTATCACTCTTTTTGCAATCTTCATCTCTTCTATTGGAGAAAATATAACACAAACATAAATATAGATACGAAAATATTAAAAGATTTAATTTGAATAAAAGAAAGACATTTTGGGAGTTGTCTTTTAATATTTATTTCACATTTTCTTGTAGACTTGTGAATCGGGTCGGGTTCGGGTTCGGTCATTTTGTATTCGGGTTGAATCGGGTTCGGGTCGTTACGGGCACTGTTCTAAAAAACGGCCTGGGCGGCCGCCTAGGCGCCGCCTAGGCGCTAGGCGGTGGTCCACCGTCCCGATTTTGCCCTGGGCGGTGGGCTGGGCGGCTAGGCGGGCTGGGCGGGCGCCTAGGCGGGCTGGGCGGGCGCCTAGGCGGGCTGGGCGGGCGCCTAGGCGGGCTGGGCGGGCTAGGCAAATTGTGCGAGCTAGGCGGGCTGGGCGGGTCAGGCGGACTAGGCGGCCTTCTAGGCGGGCTGGGCGGCCTTCTAGGCGGGCTGGGCGGCCTTCTAGGCGGGCTGGGCGGCCTTCTAGGCGGACTAGGCGGCCTTCTTGGTAGTTTGGTAGGCTTGAATTTATACATAGACATTATAATAGGATTATTCTTTATTTATATATTCTTACCAATCACAAATAATAATCTTATATAAATAAATTATACCAATCCGCCTAATCCGCCCAGATTCCGCCTAGGCCCCCGCCTAGCCGTCTAGGCGCTAGGCCCCAGCCCACCGCCTAGCTCCCGCCTAGCGTTTTTTAGAACACTGGTTACGGGTCATGGCTTAATCAGATCGGGTCTCTACCGATTTTCGGACAGGTCGGGTTGACCAGCGTGTCAAAAACATTAACTTTTATATGATAATTAAAAAAAAAATTATTAAATAATAATGATATTTATAATATATTATTTTTATGTAGTTTAATAATAAAATATATTATAAGTTTTAAAATAAATTTTATACAGTTTATAATTATACTAAATCGCTCAATCCAACAGGTTTCGTGTTTTAACCCAACGGGTTGCGGGTTTATCTCGGTTTATTTCGAGTTTCGTGTTCAAATTATCGGGTCTTGACCCTAAAATTCTCGGTTTATTTCGAGTTTGTAGGTCGGGTCAGCTTTTGACAACTCTATTTGCTTGCATAAAACAATATATCATAATATGTAGCCAACTAGCCATCATATAATTAAACATGAGTAAAAAAAGTGTTAAAATCCAAAAATAGATTACCTCAATATTTTTTTCTTAGATTATATTGTGAACATGGCTAATCCTTTTTCCGGATACAAAAAAATTGATGCAAATAATTTATCATTTATATTTTTACTCATCCTTTTCTTGTTTAGCACGCTTCATTTCTAATTCTAACCCATGATCATCTTTAAACCCAAAGAACCTCCCAATGAACTTCGTATTTTTTTTGAGCAAGTGAACCTCATATTTGATATTTAAAGGAGGTTTAAAAACCCAATCAATTGAAGAAGGTAACAGTTAAATTTGAGAAGGTCAAACCAATTGATTTCATTTTTAAAAATATTAACTTTGCCTTCAATTCAGAAAGAGGAATGTGTAATATTCGTATTCGTTTTCCCGGGTCGGAAAACGAGTTTATTTTATTTTATTTTTATTTTTATTACAAGCAAACAAGTATCTTGACCCGCAAGTAATTTTCGGTATATATATATATATATATATTTTTTTACAACCCTTTAGTCTTATTAATACCTCATAAAAAAAATTAGGTTGTTAGAGTTATCTTTTAGGGGCGGGATCCTATCTATAATCAATTACCCATGTAATCCAATTAGTCACACCAATAATCTTATCTATAAGCAATTAGTTATTTTCTTTTATCCTGTCAAAACGATCACAAAAGATCAATCAAAGCCTTCACCGACGTCGTTATATCAATCAAAGCCGCCCGAGACCGAAACGATCACAACTCCTTCCTTGTATCTCCCATCGTTTTCATCGTTTCGGTTGCCCTTCACCGACGCCGTGCTACTCGCACTTGGAGTAGAGAACCGGGGATGTGCAGATCAGTGGGCCGCCGCTGAGTCCACTCCGTCCTAGAGATCGTTGTCGGGGTTGCTCGGTTACTTGTTATTGAGTGCGGGTGGCCGTTGTTCGTCATCGTTTCCGTCGGGACAAGTTTCTTGGGTAAGTTTTCAGCCCTGTTTCCTCTCTGATTTTGTTCGTTAGAGCGTCAATCATCCTTGCTTAAGTGGTCCTACGCTATCGGCGAGTCAATCCGGCGGAATTGTCCTAACGCTAGTAGTTGGGCAGCGGCGTTCGAAGCTGGGAAGTGACCGGCCAAGCCTTATGGATCGTGGGTAGATTTTGGGTTGTTCCTGTTGGTTTAGGTTCGTTAACTTTAGAGGTGGATTTATTAGGATGGATTAGTAACTAAGTGTTCTTTTTGGTATTAGTGTACGTAGGTTGGTGTTTACCAATTAAGTAGTAAGTTGGTATTGGTATTCAAGTTTAAATTATTAGTTGGAATGGCTGTTGGCAAGGAGAAGTTCAGAGATGACTATCTTGATGAATACAACTGATTAGAGAAAACTAGTTAGTTAATTAGTGGAATTTGTATATGATTATATTAGAATATAGGGGTAGTTATATATATGCTTTTGGTGGGTTAATTAGTATTAATCTTGTTGTGGATGGAGTTAGTTTTTCAATTGAATTCACGTTGGGAAGATTGGTGAATTACGGAAGTTAATTTAGTTAGGTTAGTTTAAGCCATAATATGTTTAATTATTGATCAGTAATGAATGGAAAGTTGTGGGAGGCAGTGTAATTAGTTTAGTTTCATGGAGTAGCTAATCAGTTGATTGTTTTATACGTGTTGGAAGATTGATTTATATATATATATAGGTTAATTGAGATTAGATAAATGTATATAGATATTTTACGTGGGTTAATATAGATGCACATGGATAAACTTGTTGGAACTTAAAAGTACGATTGTCAGTGAGTTTAGTTAGTGGTTTGGGCTGGTATCGTCGGTAAGGGGTTCGATCAATATAGAAATCGGTAAACGTTTAATTCAAAAAAAAAAATATATTAATTATGCACTCGTTATTATGATAGGGACCATTCTTGTTCGGATTCCTAAATTTCGTAGCTAGCAGAGACATACTCTACATTCAGGTAAGTCGTTTTTCGACTTGCTCGGTTCTTCTCTACCTTGTTAGATTGCGTATCGTTATTGTAGGGCGGGTTTTGGGAACTAGTCCCGAATACCTTTTAAATTGTTTTGAACTCCTTGTGTGTTTGTGTGCGTTAATGATTTTAAATGTATTTTATCGGAAATTATTTTGGAACGTTTTCTCTGTGTTGGTACCGTTTCCGACACGGCCCATTGTAGCTGGTGTTGAGGAAGAGTTGGCTACTTTGACCCGTGTGACTGGGAAAATCGTACCCCTTCAAACGAAAATTATTATCTGTGTGTTTTTGGCAAGCGCTCCAGTGGAGGCTTAGCCCGGAGTTAGAAGGGAGATTGGGAAGTGGAGTGGGAGGGCCTGCCTCTGCACTCGGCGCGGTGATGAGCGCCTTGGAAGACGGATTGTGGACGAGGGAAGAATTGCATTGTTGTGTGACTGTGATTGTAAATGCGTATGTGACTTGTGTGACTGATATAACTAATTTAGGTATTGGCCTCTAGAGTTATGATTGCGATTGTGGATTTGTATGCTGACTTTAGATAAATGATTTCAAAACGTTCTACAGTTTCCGTATTCTTTCTAGCTTGGTAGATTAGACGCTGACCCTTCGGGGAACATTTTTCAGTTCCAGGTATGAATCAGAGAGCCGTGCAGGAACCGAGGCAGGATGGTGGGCCGGAGCGGTAAAGAGCGCGTGTCATAGTGGGATCGGTTTACATTAGTTATTTATATTAGTTAGAATATTGATTTTAATATTTGTTAGACGGAGTTGGTATTTTGTTTCGGTTATTATCTTTCGATTCAGATAGTTCAGTTTCAGTAGGCGTTATGACGTATTTGATTATTTATAATTTTTCGGGGATTCATGCATGATACGTTTTTCTAAGTTTTATTAAATAAAGGTTGGATGTTTTATTACGTTTTCTCGTCGTGCCCGAGTTGTAAGGTCCTACAGTGTAGTTGTCAACCTAAATAATAGTACCTTGTAAGGTCTATTCCCTAGTAGCGCCTCGTCGGAAGTCGGGGTGTTACAAATTGGTATCAGAGCCAGGTTGACAACAGGGCACATGGAACTGACCAACGAAGAGTACCCGAGGTCCAACTTAAAACCAAAACCGGCCGGTGTTTTCAAAATGTTTTTACTGGGGTAGACATACTGCATATAGGGGGTAGGTGACACGTCGCGACTCCGCCACCGTCAGCTGAAGGACCTTCGATAGTTTAGTACCTTTAACCTTCTAATTCTAAGTGAATGTTTGACAAAAGTTAAACCCGTTCGTAGGGTTAGAATTATTAGGGAAGTGTGAGGAAGAAACTAGAGTAGAATTGAAGGGATAGTGGTCCATTAAGTGACCGAGTAGTTGAATCTAGTACAGAGGAGGCAGAAGTGATAGACATAGAAGAGAACGGAGCAAGCTGGAACAAATCTAACCTAGCATCCAAGTTATTAGTTTGAAAGTGGTCAGATTCCAACTAGGAACGCCAGTTCAAGAAAAGATGTTGCTCGCCTTAGAAAGAGCTAAACACCCGACTTAAAAAGATTAGCGTGGAGTTCGGAGTGTAGGACAATAAGGGAATGTAGTTCCTCACCACTGGTCTCATTTATATGGAGTTTGATTATTCAAGAAGTGAGTGGTAGGCCAAGATCAAATTGTTGACAACGCGAGTCCATGCATTGTGAATTCATGTGGACCACATTGAAGAATGTGTGTGAGACATGTGAAGGTTAACTACCACATTGGAGGGTGGGAGATTAAGCAGAGTGAAAGTAGGGGATAGAGGACTCAAAGGAAACTCGGGCAGGAATTCTCACGGAAATACCTTTGGCAAAGTTGTCAAGAAACAAGACAAGAAGATTCGGGGTGAAAGGGAAGCTGAGTCCCCGATACATCGGTCCGTTCGAGATTCTGGAGAGAGTAGGCGAGGTGGCTTATAGGCTAGCGTTGCCGCCTGCTTTGGAAGGAGTGCACCCTGTATTCCATGTTTCCCAGCTAAGACAGTACGTTCCGGATCCTAGTCACAGACTGAATTATGAGGAGTTAGTGATAGAACCAGATCACACTTTCCGGGAACAACCGCTAAAGATTTTAGATCGACGAATGAAGAAGCTGCGGAGCAAGGAGATTCCGCTGGTGTTGATTCAGTGGTCTCGACGGGAAGTCGGGGAGTCCACCATCGACCACCAGCACGGCAGACACCAAATCAGAGTGTTGGTCGGAGTGCAAGAGCTAGTAACACTGACGCAGTTCCTCCTCGAGTGTTTGAAATGAAGGGAATGGAAGAACAAAATGTCTTTGATCCACCTAACGATCTATCTTGAGCATTTTTAGTTATCGGCCAGTAGTTATGTTTAGTGGTTAGTGCTTTAGTTTCTATGGAAAGATAAAGACCTCTTTATTGTTTACTCGTTTGGTTTACTTGTTTGGTTGGTTTGAATTAGGATCGGTTGCGTTAGTTAGGACTTTTCGTTGGACATACTTGTTGGACTACGTTGGTGGGATGAATGATATTGATTTTGGGCTTTCCTTGATATAAATTATTCATGCTTGATTTGGTGTTGGCAAATTATGTTTTTTTATATATAGAGGTTACATCTAAAACGGCGGTTCGGGGACGAACCATTTTCTTAGAGGGAGGTGATTGTAGAACCTCACGATCAGTCTAGTAATCTTTTTAAGTATTACACTTTTACGTTAGTTTTGTTCATTCCTGAGTTTCGGGACGAAACTTTCTTAAGGGGGATAGTATGTAATATTCGTATTCGTTTTCCCGGGTCGGAAAACGAGTTTATTTTATTTTATTTTTATTTTTATTACAAGCAAACAAGTATCTTGACCCGCAAGTAATTTTCGGTATATATATATATATATATTTTTTTTTACAACCCTTTAGTCTTATTAATACCTCATAAAAAAAATTAGGTTGTTAGAGTTATCTTTTAGGGGCGGGATCCTATCTATAATCAATTACCCATGTAATCCAATTAGTCACACCAATAATCTTATCTATAAGCAATTAGTTATTTTCTTTTATCCTGTCAAAACGATCACAAAAGATCAATCAAAGCCTTCACCGACGTCGTTATATCAATCAAAGCCGCCCGAGACCGAAACGATCACAACTCCTTCCTTGTATCTCCCATCGTTTTCATCGTTTCGGTTGCCCTTCACCGACGTCGTGCTACTCGCACTTGGAGTAGAGAACCGGGGATGTGCAGATCAGTGGGCCGCCGCTGAGTCCACTCCGTCCTAGAGATCGTTGTCGGGGTTGCTCGGTTACTTGTTATTGAGTGCGGGTGGCCGTTGTTCGTCATCGTTTCCGTCGGGACAAGTTTCTTGGGTAAGTTTTCAGCCCTGTTTCCTCTCTGATTTTGTTCGTTAGAGCGTCAATCATCCTTGCTTAAGTGGTCCTACGCTATCGGCGAGTCAATCCGGCGGAATTGTCCTAACGCTAGTAGTTGGGCAGCGGCGTTCGAAGCTGGGAAGTGACCGGCCAAGCCTTATGGATCGTGGGTAGATTTTGGGTTGTTCCTGTTGGTTTAGGTTCGTTAACTTTAGAGGTGGATTTATTAGGATGGATTAGTAACTAAGTGTTCTTTTTGGTATTAGTGTACGTAGGTTGGTGTTTACCAATTAAGTAGTAAGTTGGTATTGGTATTCAAGTTTAAATTATTAGTTGGAATGGCTGTTGGCAAGGAGAAGTTCAGAGATGACTATCTTGATGAATACAACTGATTAGAGAAAACTAGTTAGTTAATTAGTGGAATTTGTATATGATTATATTAGAATATAGGGGTAGTTATATATATGCTTTTGGTGGGTTAATTAGTATTAATCTTGTTGTGGATGGAGTTAGTTTTTCAATTGAATTCACGTTGGGAAGATTGGTGAATCACGGAAGTTAATTTAGTTAGGTTAGTTTAAGCCATAATATGTTTAATTATTGATCAGTAATGAATGGAAAGTTGTGGGAGGCAGTGTAATTAGTTTAGTTTCATGGAGTAGCTAATCAGTTGATTGTTTTATACGTGTTGGAAGATTGATTTATATATATATATAGGTTAATTGAGATTAGATAAATGTATATAGATATTTTACGTGGGTTAATATAGATGCACATGGATAAACTTGTTGGAACTTAAAAGTACGATTGTCAGTGAGTTTAGTTAGTGGTTTGGGCTGGTATCGTCGGTAAGGGGTTCGATCAATATAGAAATCGGTAAACGTTTAATTCAAAAAAAAAAATATATTAATTATGCACTCGTTATTATGATAGGGATCATTCTTGTTCGGATTCCTAAATTTCGTAGCTAGCAGAGACATACTCTACATTCAGGTAAGTCGTTTTTCGACTTGCTCGGTTCTTCTCTACCTTGTTAGATTGCGTATCGTTATTGTAGGGCGGGTTTTGGGAACTAGTCCCGAATACCTTTTAAATTGTTTTGAACTCCTTGTGTGTTTGTGTGCGTTAATGATTTTAAATGTATTTTATCGGAAATTATTTTGGAACGTTTTCTCTGTGTTGGTACCGTTTCCGACACGGCCCATTGTAGCTGGTGTTGAGGAAGAGTTGGCTACTTTGACCCGTGTGACTGGGAAAATCGTACCCCTTCAAACGAAAATTATTATCTGTGTGTTTTTGGCAAGCGCTCCAGTGGAGGCTTAGCCCGGAGTTAGAAGGGAGATTGGGAAGTGGAGTGGGAGGGCCTGCCTCTGCACTCGGCGCGGTGATGAGCGCCTTGGAAGACGGATTGTGGACGAGGGAAGAATTGCATTGTTGTGTGACTGTGATTGTAAATGCGTATGTGACTTGTGTGACTGATATAACTAATTTAGGTATTGGCCTCTAGAGTTATGATTGCGATTGTGGATTTGTATGCTGACTTTAGATAAATGATTTCAAAACGTTCTACAGTTTCCGTATTCTTTCTAGCTTGGTAGATTAGACGCTGACCCTTCGGGGAACATTTTTCAGTTCCAAGTATGAATCAGAGAGCCGTGCAGGAACCGAGGCAGGATGGTGGGCCGGAGCGGTAAAGAGCGCGTGTCATAGTGGGATCGGTTTACATTAGTTATTTATATTAGTTAGAATATTGATTTTAATATTTGTTAGACGGAGTTGGTATTTTGTTTCGGTTATTATCTTTCGATTCAGATAGTTCAGTTTCAGTAGGCGTTATGACGTATTTGATTATTTATAATTTTTCGGGGATTCATGCATGATACGTTTTTCTAAGTTTTATTAAATAAAGGTTGGATGTTTTATTACGTTTTCTCGTCGTGCCCGAGTTGTAAGGTCCTACAGTGTAGTTGTCAACCTAAATAATAGTACCTTGTAAGGTCTATTCCCTAGTAGCGCCTCGTCGGAAGTCGGGGTGTTACAGAATGTGGGCTAAAAACCCCCAAATTAATGGCTATAACTAAGAATAATAGAGAGTGTTGGAATTTGAGCAGCTATAAGTTAATGTTAAAATTTTTACAAAGGCATATTAAATTAATTTTTTTTTCAATCTTTCAATCTTTTTCCTTTGCAACTTCAACTTTTCTATTCATATTAATTTGATCTCATATTTTAGTTTTTTTCAATGTGAATTTAATCAAAAAGAATTTGATAAAACATGCTTGAATTTAGAAATAATTTACTTGTTTATATTTTATATAGGTTGGTTTTGAATAAATTTTTCTATAATATAATATTAAGTATATTATAAAATATTTGTATTATTTATATGTTAGTTTTATATGTTTGATTTGAAACTATATGATATAGGTAGGCTTTTGTATATTGTATACTTGGAATGAATTTATAAAAATCTTATAAATTGAATATTTGGGATTAATTACACCTTTATTGTCATCAACAATTAAAGAAACACTTTATAAAACTAGATAATCATAATTTGTATTTTACTTTCATTTAGAAATAAAATTTTATGCCCAATAATAAAAGAAAATTGATTATCTGTAAATATATTACAATAAACAAAAAAAATTCTATAATTTTTTTATACATGCTCTTAAACATTAGAGTTATCCTAATCTATCTTCATATCTTCATACGGAGATAATGTACACTTACATCCATGTATTTTTGTGTGTACATCCACATATTCGCCTCTTCTCCATTGCCAACTTGGCTTCTTGTAAACTCTTTTTGAACTTTATTCTAGTCTACCATTTTTTTACTTGTTTTGAACATGTATAGAGATAGGAGATATTGCATATGCATATTTAGGTGTCAATAGTGTCCCTTGAGGATACGGAGAGTGTCGTCTTTCCTTCTATCAAAAAAAATCAATCATTCATAGTAATAAATTAAATATTGCATATGCATACTTGTTTTGAACATGTATAATAATAGAATCATATACGACTTCTAATAAATTATTTTTTTATACTTTTAAGTTAAAAGCATCAATCAATCATTCATAGTATGATTATATCATTCACAGTTAAAAGCCCATATATATATAGAGTTGAGATCAAATGAAAACATATCTTATGGTGTAAAATGAGAGCAAATGTGGAGCGTCAGATTTTTGGGATCAAGGGTGTAGATGAGGTGTGTCTTTAATGAGGGTTTTTTAATCAGAGGGGTAATTTCGTCATTTGTCCCCAAAATAAAACCCCTCCTTTCCTCTTTCTCCTTCTTCCCTGGGAGCTTTTTCGTTTATTTCCCCCATTGTTGGCTTTCAATTGTGTTCTTCCTCCTCCTCCATTTTCATGTTTTAATTCGATTTAGTAGTTAATTTCGACCTAGTTTGAGTTGCTTCTAAGTACTTTTTTGTTTTCTTAAGGTTTGAATGTTTAATTTAGGAGTTTTTTCAAATTTGGGTTTATGAATTAGCTTTTCGATTCGGGACTTATTTTACCATGAATTGTATAGATTAGACAATGTTATTATGTTATTTCATTCAATACCTTGTCATTCTACTAATTTTGTTTGTGATTTCACCATGATTAAATATATCCAATTCGAGATTCGATTTTATTCGCTTCGTATGAACCGTCACTTGTATTTTTATGAACCGCGGATTAAGATATGACTTTTAGTTATCATTTTTGGTGTTTTGTTACCCTGATCGAAGTGCATGAAATTGAGAATATTTTTGTGTTTATATGCATGTTTTTAATTATTTAAGGCTTCAATGTTTTGTGATATGATGCAAGAAAGTAAAATCCTCTTGTTCTTAGTTATTTTAGGCCTTTTAAGTCAAATTTATGAAGTGTGCAAACCAAGTGATTGATAAATTGATAATTTTAATAGAAACTATTATAGAATTAATTTTTGAACAAGAGAGTTTTCGCATTTATAAGGTTTTGAAGATTGGATTTGTCTTTTAAGAAAATTAAAGGGTTAATAAACTAAAAGATACATATAAAACCTTGTTTTTGTATGATATTTGTGCAAAATCACCTTCAAAGCCTACTAGCTCAAAGCAAGAGTAATGTGTTTGTTACACATAATGCGGGTTCAAACCCTACATAGGCTCTAAGAGCAAAATCATATTTTTATCCTTTTATATTTGTCTTTGAAATCATAACACTCAAGAAATCAAATAATGTATATGATACAACCAACAACCATAAGCAGAACAATTATGAACTTAAGTGTACAAAAACATGAACCACAAGAAAAATTGTCATGAACCAAAAGATATGAAATTAAAATAAAATAATTATAAAGAATTAAAAGACATAAACCATAAGAACTATAATGAACCTAACTTACAAAAACATGAACCAAAATAACGATTTTCATGAACCACAAGAACGATTGTCATGAACCAAAAGATATGAAATTAAATAAAATAATTATAAAGAATTAAAAAGACATGAACCATAAGAACTATAATGAACCTAACTTACAAAAACATGAACCAAAAGAACGATTGTCATGAACCAAAAGATATGAAATTAAATAAATAATTATAAAGACTTAAAAAGACATGAACCATAAGAATTATAATGAACTTAACTTACAAAAATATGAACCAAAAGAACGATTGCTATGAACCAAAAGAACGATTGTCATGAACCAAAAGAACGATTTCCATAAACCAAAAGACATGAAAACCAAATAACTACTACTATGAACTAAAAAACATGAACCATATGATAAACTTTGATGAACCTGATGTTATATAACCATGAACTACAAGAACAATTGTTATGAACAAAAATGCATAAAAATATTATGAACCATAAAAAGAAATACTATGAACATTACCTTACAATAACATGAACTAAAAGAAATTTTTTTATATAAACCAAAGATCATAAATTTATGAAAAATTAGCCTGTGTGGATATGAACCAAAAGATATGAACCATAAGATGAATTATGATGAACCTAAAGTTATGTAAACATGAACCAAAGGAATAATTTTATAAACAAAAAGACATGAAACAAAATTTATGAACCTTACCTTAAAAATACATGAACCAAAGAAAATTTGGTATAAACGTATCAAAAATTAGCCTATGTGGGATTCGAACCCACATCTATGTGCACTTGCACATTGCTTTACCATTTGAGCTAATATGCTACTAAATAAAATTTCAAATGGGTAACAAAGTGTAATAAAAAAATTAATGAATACAGTAACCCCCTTGCTTCCTCCAGGCATTTAAAAAAAGCGTACACCAAATATATAATAGGTATTAAAAAAATTGCACTAAGAACACACGCTACCATTAATAGCAAAAGCAGCCTTAAGTATCTTGTTAGTGCAATCCCTTCATTGTTGCATCTTCTTCCTCTCTAAAATTGACAACCCATTTGAAGGAACTTTAGGACATGACAACCACCACTTATCCTCTTGCCTAACCATTGAAGGTTGATAAAGATCTCTAGCACCATTCTCAGGAAAGGATATTCTTCTCTCAATGTAACAGAACTCTGTCTCTTTGAACCCATCAAGCACACAAAGTAACATTGCATCCAACTTCTTCAAAGAAGGCAAGTTGGCATACAAATCTGACCTTTTTGCTCACACTCAACGACCACTCCATCTCTCTGCAATACATCTCCTTCCTCTGTGGTGCAAGAGGCTCCAACCTCCATAGTTCTCCAAATACACTAGCTACCATTTTTTCAAAAAATCAAATAATCTATCAACTATATAAGTCTCAGCAAGAAATAACCCCTAAATCATGAAATAGTTTACCTGCGAAATTGTGATTGCATTTGAAATAGCAAGAGCAGTTCAAACTCCCTTGCAATTTTTTTTAATGCCGACACGATGGAAGGATTGTGGCATTGCAAGTTTAGAGAGATATGAGAGGAGGCAGAGGATCGCTAGAAAAGAACGAGAGACAGGGGTCACGAGAGAGTCTAGGGTTTTTTATTTTGAGAGTGTTCGGGGGTATTTTAGGCAGGGCATAAAAAAGCCTTATATTTACCCGTGTCTGCCACTCTAAATGAATCTGTTGAATTTTTTGAATTTTTTTTAAACTCATTGTTTTAATCTCGTACGTCCATTCATCTAATCTAACGGCTCTTGTTTGCTCGCAGCTCACACCCTATGAATATTAGACACCCGAGCCCCACTCTATATATATATATGGGCTTTAATTAATATACATGGTATTTTTAAGAAGATGAATATATTTTTCATGAGGGGGAATAAAGGATGAATGTATAGATCAAATTACAATATTGAATGAAATGACTGTGTTGTATACTTACATAGAGTTATCTTCTTCCTTTAATCAATATACATGGTATTTTTTATGGGATTAAAGTTGGTACAATCGGAACCAATAAAGTAGGGAATTATTTGTTTATATATATAGTAGAGAATATTTATTTTAAAAATATAAGGAGATTGTTTAGATTTAAGTAGATGTATATGGAATAGGTTTCTACATAGATGAAATAGACATAATTTTGAATATATTAAAAAATATACATACCATTTGAGAAGGGCTCTCCACCCTCACGCAATTGCCTCATGATTGAACCATGACCTCGGATGCAGATCAGCGGAGTAAAAAAAGAAGATGATGGTAGTGTTGGACAAATGTGCTAAAGCCTTTATATATAATTTATGATGTAATACACAGATATATAGTGGCAGATGAAAAGTTGGCTTTGCTTGCTCTAAAATTAAATTGGATAGGTGTTTATAACATATGAATAGTCAATTTGTTATTAATACTAATTGATCTTCTTTTTAATTGACACTTTAATGTAATGAGACTAATGGTCTTCCGATACCATTTATTTCTTTGCATTTATTCTTGATGGAATCCCAAGAATTTCCTAAGCAAGCTAAAACGTATTTCTTTCAAATAACATTAATACACTTATTGACAATAATTGATTAGTCTCTCTAATTATATTACATGTAGATTAATGTTTTTTTTAATAAAAAGTTGACATTTCAAACTAATATTCAAAAGAAATATATAGCATATTAAGAAATTATAATTTTAATTTCTATAAAGCTTATTCTCATGAATTGAGATATTTAATTTCTATAAATTTGGAATTTAAGTGCATATATATGTATGCATGAAATAGAATTATAAAATACCTTATTAAATATACATGAATTATTAATCCTCAAAATATATATTTTAGTTTACAGGTTTATAGATTTTTATGTTTATATATATATATATTATAGCTAATATAGCTTTTTCTAATTTTATTTGGAATTGAAATTGGCATTCGATCAATGGTTTATTAAAATAGCTTATGGTATAATATAAAAATATATATGAAATTAAATAGTTTGCATAATATACAGTATTGAGTAGTAATTGCCATTTTTTCCTAGCTTATATGTTTATAGAAGATTTATAAATAGAAGATTAGAAAAAAATAGTAATAAATATTAGTAATGACGTATTTGATTGCCTAAAATTTTTATATTTTATAATATATATAGATAGATAGAAGATAGGGGAAGAGTTCCGTGCGAATGGGCGCCCAGGTAAGAATTGAGAATAAATCACGTTCGTTCCTTTCAAAAAATCAACGCCCCTGATTAAACATTCATTAAAAAAAATAAAATACGGCACGGGCGAATTTTTCCCGCATTATTCACGTATTTTTCAATAAAATACGGCACGGATGAATTTTTCCCGTATTATTCACGAATTTTTTGAAAAATACGTTTTTATGAGACGCGCCTAATTTGTTCATCAAAACTAGCGATTTGTTCATCAGTATTGGCCAATTGTTCATCAATACTAACTAATTGTGCATCGAGTTTTTGATAACAATGTTCATTGATTTTGAACTTTTTTATTTTTAATTTTATTTTTTAACCTTATTTATGCATATGAATACAATATTATATAGTTTGTGATGCACATATAATTAGTTTCGATATACCAATATTTGTTCATTGCTATACTACTATTTGTTCATTAATATAACCTTGTTTGTTCATTGATATACCATTATTTGTTCATTGATATACTCATATTTGTTCATTGATATAATTCTATTTGTACATTGATATAACCTTGTTTGTTCATTGATATATCCTATTTGTGAATAGAAATATACTTATGTTTATGTGTCAATACCATCAATTTGTATATTTATGACTATTAATATCATCAACTTGTACATTTAGGACTATCTATTTGTGCATTTTTTTGTATTTATTTTGTGCTTTTAAGGCTATCTTGAATGCAAAGGATAATACGAATGAAGTGTTTTAAGGCTAACTTGTCAATACGAATGAAGTGCTCAATATAGTACCTAAAAAAGATAAGTTTGATTTAGAAACTTGAATACAAAGAATAATAGATAAAGAATCTGACTTTGCAATAATATGGTGTATGCTAAGAGGTTACTAATGAACAAATTAATATGCATTTAGCAATGAACAATTATATGAAAACGCAATGAACAAATATGCATAAACCAATGAACAAATATGCACAAACCGATGAACAAATATGCCAAAACCAATGAACAAATATGAATATAACAATGAAAAAATATGCATCTATCAATGAATAAATATGCATAAAGCAATGAACAAATTGATGTTACTAATGAACAAATATGCATAAACCGATGAACAAATATGTCAAAACCAATGTACAAATATGCCACAGTGTTGATGAGCAAATCCACAATACTGATGAACAAATCCACATTTTCGATGAACAATCTGGACGCGTGTCCTATTTCCGTTTTTTTCAAAAAAATACGCGAATAATTCGCCAAAAAATCGCACGTGCCGTTTTTTTCCTCTTTTTAAGTGAAATGATCAGCGCCTTTGATTTCTTGATCCAACGGCTCTTGTTCTTTCTTATTTCGCACATGAGCGCCCATTCGCACGTGAACCGGACTCTAGAAGATAAATGTATAGATATAGATTAGTTATCCCCACTTGCCCTCCCTCGCACATCATCAGCACATGCCCAGTACAATCAAACGCTTTGAACACAACTCAAAGATTTCGTACACTAGAAAACTAGAAACCCAATTCCACGTGGAGTTTCAAGTCCATGAAGAAACATAATCGAGTGGTGTACAAATCCGTTGCTTTGAAATAAACCCTACATCATCACTGACCGACCACCAACCTTGATGGCCCGGCGATCCGTCGGGTCTTGCCGGGCCGGGTTATAAACCCGTTTGACCCATATATATTAAAATTAAAATTTTAACTATATTAAAGCACAAATGGACTTATTTAAATATTAGGCCCAATCCTTAAAAAATAGCCTAATGCTAGCATATATTCCCGTACTTTGTACGGGTTTTTCTAAAATAAAATATTTTCAAATATATTTATTATCCGAGAAAAATAATCATGTAAATTATTAAATATAAATTTTTGTTATGATTTGCGTAAAAAGATAAGGCAATTATCATATAACTAATCAAGATCTTTTCATATAAAGTAACAAATGATTGGATTATAATAATAACCAAATTGGCAAGGAGATTGCTAGTAATATACAGTTGCAAAGATAACTATTCAATTAAGATATCTTAGTTAAAAAACAATTCTATCTAAACATAAAATAAATATTCTAGAATTTGTATGATAGCATAAAAAATATCCTAATGATCTTCCTATCTATTATATCCAAAAATAAAAGATTACTTAATAATGAGATTTTCAATCCTATATTCTAAAAACATGAATAAGAATTTATCATATCAAAAAAAATAAAAGATTATTTTAAAAAAAACGGGGTGGTGTGTCCAATCTAAAAGTGACATGTGTCATTTAATAACTTTTTTAACCTCCGCTTTAGGTTATAGTTATGATGATTGATTTTTTTAACTTAAGTAAATTATCATACAAAATATTTAGCATTAATATTAATGTTCATATAGTTTATTTTATATTAGATAGAATATTTTCAACATTTTAAATTGCAAAAAATACAAAATCCTAGGTGGCATGAAAAAATATCCTAATGATCTTCCTACGTCGCATGTAGTTTATAATATGGTAGAAAAATAACTTAAATAAATTATTATAAAAAATATTTAGCATTAATATAATTTATTTTGGTTTAGATAGAATCTTTTTATGTTAAATAAATTATCATATAAAACATTTAATATTAATACTTAATATTTAACATTAGATCAAATCTTTATTTTAGATAGAATATTTCATAGATAAATTTATCTTTTTTTTATATTATCCTAAAATAATATCAACCTATATAAAATTGCAAAACTGCAATCTTATGTGGCAAAATCCTAGGTGGCAAAATCCTAGGTGGCTTAACGTGGAAAAATCCTAGGTGGTGCAACGTGGTGACTTTATTCCTTGCGTCTTTTATATATAGATATAGAAAAAAAAAATCATATAAATTTTGAATAAATATTTAAAATCAATAAACTATAAAAGTTGCTTATTTGAAACAATAATATTGTATAAGTATTACGAATTAAATCAATATTCAAAACATGATAATTATTTAATTATGAAAATAGATAAGTAATAAGATAAAAACTTATCAATTTATTATATACATGAGACTTTTCAAAATAAACTTAATTATAGTGATATAGGATTGTACGTATATTACACAATCTTTATATTAAACTTAATTATCTAAACCTAACATATGCATTCTATCTAAAAATAAAATAAATATCCTAATATTTGTATAATATATAGCATAAAAAATATCTTAATAATCTTCCTAATTATCATATCCAAAAAAAAATATTATTTTTTTTAAATTAAGAATGAGATTTTCTATCCATTGATTATAGTGATATAATTGTAAGTACATTACAATATCTTTATATTAAACTTAATTATTTTGCCAAAGATTATTTTTAATAAAAGAGGTGGTGTGGTCCAATCTAAAATCGACATGTGTCGTTTAATAATTTTTATAACCTCCGCTTTAGTATATAGTTATGACTTATGATTGATGATTTGATAAATATATGATACATGAATTTTTTTAAATTCTCCAAAAAGGATGAAAAAATCTATATAATTTAAATGTTAATATAATATAGTCTATCCGTATTTATATAACTAGTTTTACCCGCCGTACCATGTACGACTACGATTCGATATTTTATAAACATTATAAATAGGATATTCATAAATAAATAAAAATATAATATAAATTTAATATAAGTAATTTATTGTTCGTAGAATGTATATAATTTTTTAATCAAATATTATATTCTTCCTATTTTATTACTTTTCATGTACGTAAATTTAGAGTTGATCAAATATTTCAATATCTATTAAATATTTTATTATCCATTTTTATTAATTTTAAAAATTTTAACTATTTATCATTAATTTTTTATAAAAGAAAATCACTATATTTCTATAAATAAATTCATCAAAAGATATATGATAAATAATTATATTTATTTTAAAATATTTAAATATTTTATCTTTAATTTTAAATACTTGTATATGGAAGCTTTCAAAAAATATTGTTATACTAAATAGATATTTTTTTGATGTTAGAGATAAATTTAAATAGTTAAAAAGAATTTAATAAAAAGAAGTTATAATAATAGAAATAAAAATTAACTTTTTAAATATGAGGTGGGGCTAGAATCGTTCTGGTGGCTCGAAAAGGTACAACTTTAATATATAGTTACAGATATTACCTATTTTTTTATTTTTAAACATTATAAGTATTTATCATTAATTTTTTTTATTATAAAATAAAAAATATATCTATAAATAATTTCGTGAAAAGACATCATGCTAAGATATTTATACTTATTTTAAAATATTTTAAATTTGTTATCTTTAATTTTAAATATTTGTATAAGGAAGTTTTCAAAAGATATTGTTATACTAAATAGATATTTGTTTGATGTTTAAGATAGATTTAAATAGTTAAAGAAGAATATAATATGAAAAAGTTAAAATATTAGAAATAAAAATAAATTTTGTATATATGAGGTGGGACCAGAATCGTTCTGGTGGCTCGAAAGGGGATAGCTTTAATATATAGTTATAGATTAGATTATAGTATAATTTTTTTTGGTAAAAAACGATTTGTCTTGGAGGCTTACCAAAACATAATAATTGTACATACACCCACGTACATACACCATATACTCCTGCCTTAAAAGATATATTTTATCTCTATTTAAAGATATTAACTTATTAAAATTACACATAATTTATATCTTTGTGATCTCGGCTACATATTTTTTTAACATATTTATTTTATTTCAAAGATATATATTTTATATCTGGTACATATTTTTGGAATCTTTTTTATTTATCTTTTACCAATATAATAAATAAAATGTATCTTTCTTTATCTATTTATGCCTATTTGGGGATAAATTTTTTACATAATTGTTTTTTAATAATTTTATATTTCAATTAACTATAAAAACCTATTATTTTAATAAAGAGGGTGATGTGGCGCAATGTGGTGGCAGAAATTGCTTCAGCTTTAGTTATTAGTAATAGATTATTACTATAGCCCATAAGCACTCCCACTCCCACTACACCATTGCCTTTTTTATATTTTCAAAATACCCTTCCCACCTTACAAAGTTCCGATGTGGGATTGCTTTCAAAGGCAAAATTCCCACAACCCTTTGTCCCACATTGAAATACATGGAGTAAGGCAAAATTAATTTGTCTATAAAATACCTATTATGTATGGGGTGGGGTTTCAAAAAAGATTTAATTTAATCATTTCTTTTAATGGGCTTGTATTCTTAAAGCCTTGTTTGGCTCATTATAACCTGTGGCCCAACCCGTAAAACCTCGGGTTGGGTTAGTGCCCCATCTTTGATTATAATGTGCCCCATCTTTGTAATTTGATTATAATGTACCCCATCTTTGATTACAATTAATATGCCCCATCTTTGATTACAATTGATTGAAGATTTAAGGAACATCTTTGGTTACAATTGAAGATTTTATATGTATAATGCAGTAAAGAAAAAGTCGTTGTGACTGCTCGTTTGAAAAATCCAGCATAGTGCTTTTGCAGGGAAAAGTCGTTGTGACTGCTCGTTTGAAAAATCCAGCACAGTGCTTTTGCAGGGAACGATAGGACGTTTGATGCAGTCGAGTTACAAATGGTATCAGAGCTGACTTCGGGCTATGAGTTGACTTGGTCTAGAGAGCGGTCACTCGACCCGAAGGGTGGTCCTTGGGCCTTGACGAGGACGTCAAGTGTTTAAGTGGGGGAGATTGTAACACCCCGATAGTTTATAAGGGATTGAGGTGCTCCCCATGTCAACAAGAGCTCTTCTGTTCTGGGTTCGAGTGAGGACAAAGAATTCAAAAGTTAAGCGTGCAAGGGCGAGAGTAGTACTAGGATAGATGACCTCCTGGAAAGTCCTCGGGTTGGCATGGGATAGCACGTCTAGGGCATCGGGCTTTACAAATGAATTATAAAGAAAAGGAAGAAATGTAGACAAAAAACCTAAATTTACCTCTTTACTCGAGTCTCATCCCAAAATAAAATAATGATTTGTCATATAAATACTTAGTTGGCAAATATAATTAATGACTAGATAATAATCAAGGAAATAAAAAAATTAATTTAGATAGAAAACATTATTCTTTTGGGTCTATTTATGTTATTTTCATAGCTTTCCTATGATCAAAGCTAAAAAAATTTATGATCATAAATTAGCTCTTTTTGTTGTAAGAAATGCAGGAAATATGTTAAATGTTTGTGTAAACCATTGAACCCTATTTTTGTTGAATGTTATTCATGCAAGGTTCCCGTTTGATGTAGGAGTTGACACTTTTAAGATATCTATTAATGTTTAAGTTATTTTAATATTGAGAGATTACATGGATTCAATGTCTTGTAAAATTATATATACTAGTTATACCTGTTGTGTCATGCACGACTATGCTTTGGTATTTTATAGATATTAAATAAAAAATAATATAAAAATTAATGTAAGTAATTTATTGCTTGTACAATGTAAATTTTTTTTATTGGAATCAAATAAAATAAATTGAATATAAATTATTAAGTTTAATGTTGAGAATAAAAAGATAATTAAGGTAAAATAATGTACATTTCACCTTTTCCTTGATGATATTTCATAGATATTGAATCAAAAAAAAATAACATATGAATAAAAAATATTTGTATATTAGAATATAATAAAATATGAAAATAAAGACAAAAATAATTTATTTATAGAAAATAATTAAAAAATAATTTATTTTCATTTAAGATGGGGCCAAACTCATTTTGTGGCTCGATAAAGTAAAGATTAGATAAGATTAAATATTATATTTTTCATATTTTTTTATTATTTTATTATTTTCTATGTACCTTAATTTAGAGATTATCAAATACTTTAATATATGTATTAAATATTATATTACCTATTTTATTATTTTTAAATATTTTAAGTATTTATCATTAATTTTTTATTATAAAATAATATATATATATATATAAATTCGTCAAAAGATATCATGCTAAAAGATCAAAAAATATTTATACTGATTTTATAATATTTTAAATTTATTATCTTTAATTTTAAATATTTGTATAAGAAAGTTTTAAAAAGATATTATTATACTAAATAGATATTTGTTTGATGTTAAAGATAGATTTAAATAGTTAAAGAAGACTTTAATAGGAAAAAGTTAAAATATTAAGAATAAAAATTAATTTTGTAAATATGAAGTGGGACTAGAATCATTCTGGTGGCTCAAAAAGGTACATCTTTAATACATAGTTATAGATTACTTTCTTTTTTTCCCATCTAATTTACTTATTTTTATTTCCATTATTATTATCCAATCATTAGTTATATTTACCAACTAAGTATGTATATAAAAAATCATTATTTTATTTTGGGTTGTGTTGAGTCGGTGTTAGGAACTCACGTTCATTAACACTGGAACAACGTCCTCAGTTTTGATAATGACAAACACCATGGGAACTAACGCCAGTTGTCAAGTATTTCAGCATAACAGGTTGAGCATCGCAAAGCAAAGCACATATTAATAAGTGGAACAAGGCGACCAACCTCAGAAGAGAATAGAGTTCCCACACGATAGGAACTGGATAAGAGGAACAAGAATCCCTCAGAAGTCAAAAAGAGTTCCCATGAGAAGGGAACCAAGAAGACGAGAGTTCCCTTTGGATGGGAACTGGCGCATGCGTGAAAGCGACATCTCAATGCATTTTTAGGGATCCTATTTGTTCCGGACACAGAGGCGTCTCAGACCTTTAGAGCCTCAGCAGAAAGAAGAAGACCATCCAATGGTCTGGATTGATTCAAGAGTTGACAATTGAAATTCAAATCAAAGTCATATGTCAACCTTAAGGAATCATACATGGAGAGCAAGGCAAAAAGGGTATTTAGGACAAATACCTCTAGTGGATAAGAGTTTCTCATCACGCCTATTTAAACCCTTCAACAATCACCTTATTGCTCACTTTTCCCAAATCATAAACTCCAAACTCAGAGAAACAAGAGCCAAAGAGCTGCTTGAGTGAGAGTCGTCAAGCTGGTGAAAAGTCCCCGGCGGTGAGCTAATCTCGACAACGGTGTAGGAGAAAGAGTGAGTTCATAGGTCTAGGGAAACTCAGGAGAAGAGACAGAAGAAGAAGAGAGAGAGGTTTGAGTTTTGCTTTGTCTTTGATTGTGAGCGTTCACCAGGTTAGGGTCGAGAGATTACATTAGTGTTGCCTAGGGAGAGAGTCCAAGTAGGAACAGAGAAGTTTGTATTCTTACATTAGTTTGTATTCTAACTTGATGATGAAAGTGGATGCTTGAATAGGATTGTTTTTCCCTAATCAAATACAAACTCATACTTACTTGCTTTGCTTACTTTGAATTCCCTACAATTAGAATTACAATTCAAAATCCCACTTTTGTTACTACTTTGAGTTGATAATAATAATTAATTAGAATACAAGTTTATCTTGGGTACGACCCCGACTTACCATCTATACTAGTTGAGTAACTAGGGATTATTTTTTATTTGACACGACAACTTTCAGCTAGTCAATATACCAAGCTTATTTATACTCAAAATAACTATGACACTCATAAGTCACTATAACTTCTCCTCTCAGCTCCATAGTGCAACTATGATTAGGGAAAATGCTTCTTATTTTTTGTTACTAACTCTCAACGGGTCCACCGTTTTGATTTATCACATCAACAATATTCAATATAATATGAGTCTATAACTAAAGTCAAATTCTTCTATTCTTCTTAACTATAACACGTGGATATTTTAATTTTTCATTTACATCTTTACCCTTCTTTTATTTAAGTATTTACAAACCTTATATTATAATAATGTTTTCTAATACTAATATATAATTATTTTAGTGATCTTAAAATTTGGCAAGTTTTGTTAAGAGTGTAATATATCATGGAACAATTTTATTAAATATAATTATGTTACAAATATTACTAATATACAACTATATTTAGAGATCTTAAAATTTCACAAGTAATAGAAACATAATCTTAATCTTCATTATAAAATATTTTTTTAACATTAAGAAAACAATATTACTGTTAGTGCACAAAAATTCGTTTTCAATGCACTAGTTGAATACTCCCTTCTTCACCTTCCGTTCCAAGCTCCTCTTCAACCTAGAACCTGCAAAACAATGGACACAGGGAACGGGGACCCCCTAATCCACCTCCGATGCCTAAGTCAAAAGAGTAGTTTGTCGATCAAACGTCAAGGTACATGACAAGACTTGCATGCGAGCTCATCGAATATGAGGTGCTCATCATACATGGTGAAGACATGTATTTATAATGGAGGAGAGGGAGAGAGAAGGTCGAAACCTCTATCTTTAGGGGCGGGTCGATAATGCTCCAAGCTAAAGAAGCGATTTCTTGCTCCCTAATCCAAGTGGAAATTCTATCTTTTGACTAAGATAAAATCCTCCATCATAATGAATAACCGCCATATTTAATTTTATAATAAAATACTTTAAGATAGAAAAGCATAATAAATAAAAGTACCTTTATGGAAGAAGATAGCGAAAATAATTATGTCAATTAATTTTACCCGCTCACAAATGCCCCACTTAGGTGTTAGTAATGTTAGAACACAACTAAGACGTAAGCACTCTAGGACCTATTCGAAGTGGCCATGCAGATTAGTCGTCGGGTTCCCCTAGTGTGCATGCGTGCGTATTTGTATATCCATGAGCGAGTAGCATGGGATCTTTTGCTCCTCTACATACGCGCATATGTAGAAGTTTGTTAGTGCGATGAACTAACATTGCGCTCTTTTTTATGCAAGACTCAATCTAATGCAAAAACTAACTTTTATTGAAAATAAACATGAATGACATGATCATAAGGACTAGACTAATGAATGAAAATGAAAAACCTATGGGCCTCATCAAAACCAAATGGGAAAAAGAGTGCCCTATTTATATGCATTTCCTAATCTCGAGATCCCTATGCAGGGGAATACGGCCATACAAGTAACCGCGATCGCCACCGCGCGGGCCGCGGTCGAGGCTCTTCTGCTGAGAAGGAGGGTCGCTCTCAGCTCGGGGCTGCGGTTGCGGCCTAGGGATCCGCGGGAGATGATCTCGCGGTTGCTGCTTGTTGCCCCGCGGTCGTGATTATGCTCCTGGTCCTTACTTCTCGGCTCATCTTTAACTCTCTGCAGAAACTCTGTCTTAGGGTGATTTCCCTTAGATCACATACGCGCTTCTAGTTGATTAGCCCAAACCTGGACTATGGTGTCTTCATCTCTAAACTGGATCATTTGATGGAGGGTCAATGGTCTCGCTCCTATCCCATGAATCCATGGTCTACCCAAAATAAGATTGAATGGGGCAGGCACGTCGACGATTAAGAACTCGACTGTCATCTCTTTCGTTGCAAAACTAACTTGGGTCTTGTACATTCCAAGTAGGAATTTCGGATATCCTCCAAGTCCAATGAGCTGCATCTTGACTGGAATTAAGTCTTCATTCTTCTTCCCAAGGAGCCTGAAGACATCATAGTACATGATATCAACTGAACTCCTCGGGTCCACTAGTGCCCAACGCACCTTAAAGCCTTCAAGCTCGACTGCTAGGACCAAGGGGTCATTGTGCAGGATTTGGACTGACGCAAGGTCCTTATCCCGAAAGACCAAACCGTCAATCGCGAGCGCGGGTGATGATGACGGTCGCGGCTCAGCTTGTTGGATTTGCATCACTTCTAGCTTGTGATACGATTTTTAGAAATTGCTCCTAGCTTCATCATCCTCGTTCTTGTACGTTGTCGAGATTGTTTGGATGACTTCAATTTGCTTCTTTCTTGGCTCTCCCTTGTCTTTTGGTTCGTTCTCATCAATGTACTCGTGCAAGTACCCTTTTTGAACCAAGCTTTCAAGGAACTTCTTAAAGGGCTCACATTCCTCAGTCATATGCCCTCGTATCATGTGGTACAGGCAATATTTCCAGCTCCGGGGATCATCTTTAGGACACTCATCCTGCGCGGGATAACAAAAGTAATTCTCATGCTTTATGCACGGTAGAATCCTGTAGATTGGAACGTTGAAGGTGATGTAGACCGCTTTGGCTTGATTTCCCGACGAGTGCGCTTTTTGTCTGAAGTTCCCGTTTGAAGGACGGTGTGACTTTTGAGGTGGAGAGGGCGATTTCCCTCTTGTCTTGTAGTTAGACTCTTCCAAACATACATAGTGGTGAATACGCTCTTGAAGTTCAGCAATGGTAAAGGGGAGACGAAGTGGAGAGGGCGATTTCCCTCTTGCCTTCTAATGGGATTGCCCTTCTGAAGGCAGCAATTGCAGTCTTCTCATCACACCCATCGATCTCAGCGTAGTACTCCATGAAACGATTGGCGAAGCGGCACAAGCTTTCATTTTTATCTTTTCTAAGGCTGAAGAGTGTGTCCAGAGACACTGCGTCTCGACTATTGGCTATGTAGTGCCTTACAAATTCAGTGGCAAGTTGATCCCAAGACCGGATTGATCATGGTTTCAAACATTGGAACAACTTCAAGAAACCCTTGTCAAGGCTCCCCGGAAACATCTTGCTAATTGTAGCGTCATTGGAAACCCATAATGCCATTTTATGAGAAAAAGCGGCTATGTGGTTTACGGGATCCGAATGTCCATCATACAGAGTGAATAATGGAGGAGAGAACAATGTCAGGGGCTTGGTGCGTTGAATGCTTCTATGGAATGGTGTTGATGTCACCATAGCCTATTTGTGCTCCGCTTGCTCTTGAGCCGATTGCAAAGTCTCATCTTGCGCTCTTAAAAGATCAAGCAATCTCCTTTCAATGCGTCTCATAGCTCGATCTTCTCCTTCACGCCTTTCATTGCTCTCACTCCGACGTCGACTACGTCATCTCTTCTTCTTACTGCCCTGGTCATGGGTTGACTTGGGTTTTTCGAACGAGTTATAGCGATCCTCGTCATGATCGTGTGATTCTTCCCACTGATCGCCTCGGCCGCGGTCGCCGCCAGATCTCCCACGGTCGTGGCTAGGGCTTTCGTGCCCACATCGGTATCCACGGTCGTCGAAACTATCCGAGTCGCCTAAGGTTGAGTCGTTAGACTAAGGGTGGTCCGCATCTCGGGACCTCTTACACGGGGGTGACTCGTGATGCTTATCCCTTTGTCGACTTCTTGGCGCTCTGTGATCGCCTTCGTAATCCACTTGCATCTCTTCTGATTTGTCAATGCTTTCCAGCTCAGGACCACGACGGTTATTGGCGAATTCGATAACGCCTGCGAGCCGTCAATTGGTCCTTTTGATCTCCGATTTGTTGATAGGGCGCTTACCCTGAATTTTATCCAAGGTGCATTTCAATCTAGCGATTTCTTCTAAGGCCTAGTCCAAGCGGGACTATACCTGGGCACTCTTATATCTCATCTTCCTCCTCATTCTCAATGGTGGTTGATGCCCTATTCCCGCCGTTTGGCCCAAACGCCAAGGATATGCGAGTGTCACCACATACGGGATTAGACCCGGCGTCGCTTGATTGACCATGCTCATAACGTGGGCTCATAGAATTAGGGTTCCGCTCTTGGTTTTGGCTCGACGCGGGTTCCAAGATACGTAATTGCCTTTGGCCGCAGTTGCGACTTCCTGATCCGCGGTCGCGGTTCTCCTTGGCGTTGTTGCGGCTACGATCCGTTACATTGGTTGCTCATCCTAATTCGCGTAATGGCTCACGACCTTGTATACTTTGATTGTTCTCGGACTTAGCAACACGCATTGTTGAGTCCCATACTCGGTTAAACCCATGAGATTCGGACCGTGTAGCGTTTCGACCGTCGATTCATCGCTTGACTCGAACCCTTGACGACTCGTGCGATGAACGGCCGCGGTCGCGGCTCTATGGTCCGCGGTCGCTGGTATTTGTTCCGTGGTCGTGGATCTGCTCGCTGAGGGTACCACACTCGATTTCACTTTGCGCGATCGCCTCAGGGTTTCGAAAAACTACGAACGGCGCCAATTGTTAGTGCACAAAAATTCATCTTCAATGCACTAGTTGAATACTCCCTTCTTCACCTTCCGTTCCAAGATCCTCTTCAACCTAGAACCTGCAAAACAATGGACATAGTGGGCGGGGACCCCCTAATCTACCTCTGATGCCTAAGTCGAAAGTGCAAATTATCGATTGAACGTCGAGGTAAAGGACAAGACTTGTGTGCGAGCTCAACGAATATGAGGTGCTCATCATACATGGCGATAGGGCTGTCAATGGGTCGAGTTAGGTGGGTGGAGCACTTCCACCACCCGACCAACAAGTTAAAACGCCCCACCCAACCGACCCATCACCCGTGAAATGTTCTACCCATCACCCAAACCACCTGTCACCCGCTGGTTATATGGGTGATCCATTCACCCGTATAACCATTGTATAATTGTTGTATTTTATGTCTATAAATAAATTTTTATACATAAACTAAAAAAAACATCCATAATCCATACATAAACAAAAACAAATCACATAAGCAATAATATTCAAGACATCATATTATTTGGGAAACAAACATATACTAGGTTTAGAATATCGTTATTTTATCATGTAAAATATATACTAGGGTTAGAATTACTTAGAAAGTAGAATAGAGGCAAATAAATGGGTTATTTGGGAAACAAATGGACTCATTTATCAAAGGCCCGAAAAGGGTCATACGGGAGACTTCATAGGCTCACACACAAATTAGAGTTATGGATTGAAATGGGTTATATGGGTGGTTTGGGTGAAACGGATGACGGGTCGGTTGGCAGGTTGGTTGATGGGTCGGGTTATTGGGTGATAAAATCTTACCCATACCCGACCCATAACCCGTTTCGCCTGTCACCCAAACCCCCCGTCACCACTTTGTTTGGGTTTTTGCCCGTTTATTTCGGGTGGGTTAAATGGGTGGGTCAGTCACCCATGAGTAATTGACAACCCTACATGGTGAAGACATGTATTTATAATGGAGGAGAGGGAGAGAGAAGTTCGAAAACTCTATCTTCAAGGGCGGGCCGATAATGCTCCAGGCCCAACAAGCGATTTCTTTTTGCCTAATCCAATTGGAAATTCTATCTTTCCTGCTCCGTAATGGAATGACAACAAAATTTTATAAGAAATACTGGGATATAGTGGGAGCATGTAATCAAAGAGGTCAAAAGTTTTTTCCAATCAGGAAAATATTAAAACAAATTAACCACACCTTTCTAACGCTTATTCCAAAAATAGAAAACTCGTGTTCTACAAATCAATATCGACCAATTAGCGTATGCACAACAATATATAAAAATTTTCAGAAATCATGACGGAAAGGCAAAAAAAGATAATGGGGATTTCAAGGAGCCTTTGTGAACCATCGGGCAATACAAGATAACGTGCTCATAGCCCATGAAAATTTCCATTTATTCAGAGGAAGCAAAGAAAAAGATGGGTGGGTTGCCATTAAATTATATATGGAAAAAGCCTATAATAGGGTCGATTTGGAGTTCCTGTTTAAATACTAAATCAATTCGTATTTGATGAAAAGTTTATTAGATGGATTCGAAGTCTATTAGTTTCCCTATTTCAAGAGGTGGAACACGAATTCCATTTCAAGCATTTGTCGATGACATTATAATCTTTTCAAAAGTTTCTCAAGGAGGATGTATGAAAGTTAAAAAAATTATTGAAGAATATTGCAGGATATCAGGACAAAAGGTTAACTACCATAAATCTGCCTTCTAGACTTGCAAAAGAATAAGTAACCAACAGAAACAACAAATACAACATGCACTCGGAATCAACTCGATGACGGATTTGGAGAAATACTTAGGATGCTCAATTATTAACGACGAAGTTAATAAAGAAACATTTAAAGAGACAGTTGGAAGAGCAAAAAATCAACTAACCAAATGGAAGGCTAACTCCTTATCTCAAGAATGACGTATAATTCTTATTAGATACAATTTAGCAACCAAACCCAACTATATCATGCAAAGCTCACAAGGAGGATTGGGATAGAATATGTAGGGGTTGGGTTAGAATATGTAGACCAAAGTCACATGGAGGATTGGGTATATGAAAAACGGAACATATGACCAAAGCCCTACAAATGAAACTACTATGGAAAATAATTGTCGAACCTGACAACATATGGGTCCGAGTTATATTGGAAAAATATCTAAAACACAAGAACTTCTTTTCATACAAAATAAAAGCAAACACCTCTTCGCAATGGAAAAGACTAAACAATCTTCGTACTGAATTCATGAAAGGATTAGTGTGGCAAGTTGGAGATGGGCAAACAATTAACTTTTGGAAGGATAATTGGATTATGGAAGAACCTTTAAGAAACTATGCTCTTAACCCTGACAGTATCAGCGCAACAATGAAAGTTAATGAGATGATTAATCATGAGAAAGCATGGAAAATAGAGGAACTTAGACAACTACTTCCGATTGATGTTGTTGAACAAATCTTGGCCACCCCAATTTTGAGTAACACAATTAGAGATCGCCTCTGTTGGGAACCTAGTAAAAATGGTTGGTTCTCGACAGCTTCAGCTATGGAACTTGTAACGAAAAGTACGACGAACAACCTAAATATTAACAATTGGATATGGAAATTGGATACATTTTCGAAAGTTAAAAACTTCCTGTGGAAAATTGACATTAATGAACTGCCGACTACAACCAGGCTAAGAGAAAACCATGTAATGACACCGGGAGGCTGCATTATCTGCAATTGTACATATGAAGACACTATGCATTTACTTATAAAATGCCCACATACATTAAGAATATTAGGTACTGTAAACCCAAGCATACAACAAACCATAAGAACCTATAATGTGAACAACAAAACACCAAGAATCATACTAAATGAACTGCAACAACATCTAGGGAACAAAGAATTTGCTAATCTAGCAGTAATTTGGTGGTGTATTTGGCACCAAAGGAATAAGCTAGTCTTCCCACAAGCTCCAAATGACTTTATAACATACCTGCCCTTATACACCTGAACTCAACTAGATAGCTGGAATCGAGCAAAAAAACTAGATAGAAGATGAAGAACAAATCCGGAAAAAAAACCATAATAAAAAGAATAAAAAAAACAACCTGGAAGAAACCATGCCATAACACTATGAAATAAATTTTGACGAATCCAGACTAACTAATGGACAAGTATCAGGAGGACTAGTCATACGTGATCATTTTGGAGAGGTAATTAGGATAAAAGCAAAATGCTATGGGGAGATATCGGCCCTTAAAGCGGAAGCTCTGGCACTAAGGGATAACATAAAAGAAGCAAAAGGTAATAAATACATGCATATAGAAATTGAATGTGATAATTTGCAAGTAATCAAAGTTGCCCAGGGATTCTCAAACTGTCCATGGGAAATAGAAATGATCTTCTCTGATATCCTTGTACATTTACAAGGATTTCAGTCAACCCGAATTTCTTATGTCAACAGGGCTTGTAACACTGTGGCTAGATTAGACCTGTCAAAACTTGACCTAATCCGAAAAACCGACTCGATCCGCCCGAAGTTTTTTTGGGTTGAAACCGGACCCGGAAATCAATGGGTCAAAGAGTAACCCGAACCCGGTCGACCCGGAAGAAACTAGGTTGGGTCACCAACCTGTTGAGTTGACTCGACCAACCCGATAAAGTATTATTTCAATTAAAATTAAATATTTTATTATAAATTTTGTATTAAATTATTACTTATTATTATTAAATAATATTTAATATAAATATTAATTATTTTAGTAAACATTAAAATAAAGGTTAACAAAATTGAAGATCGTGACCCGTTGGATCAACCGGAACCCGTACTATAACAACCCGGTCTATATGAACCCATGAATTTAACGACCCGAAGACCTGAGACCCGTTTTGACCCGAAACCGATTGAACCAAACTCGAACCCGACCCGCCCGACCTATTTGACAAGTCTAACTGTGGGTAATAAAATTGCCAAATTGGGCCACAGTCTCCCTATTGACGTTATTAGGAACCATCAAGAACTTCTTGCTTTCATCCGTCAAGATACTCTAGGACGTCCTCCCATCAGGGGAGGCCTCCTAATCCTTACCTAATTCAAAAAAAAATTGTAAGCTGTGTACGTAATGTTTGCCTATTTATGCAATGTGTTCATTTATTTTGCACTATATGTGCATCGTTTTTTTTATTACAATGTGCATTTTTCTCAGATTTTCAAAAAAATAACATAATGAATACAAGCAAATATTTATGTACACGGTATGGTACCACCACAAAACTCTAGTGATGCACATCAATACAGTATGCTTAAAACATTACACAAAGGTGAAAACAAATGAACCTACAAATAAAATTTATGACACATAATACAAAACCGTGCACACATGGTAAAAAACTAATGCACACTTTCACTTGAGCACCACTCCATTCTCACCACAACCAAGCCAAACTTGTCTAGAGGCTTTTTGAATATCTTCCAGCAAGGAAAGGGCTTCAACTATTAACTATCCTGATCATGTATTATATATCCAATGTGGATGGAATCATCAACCTGCTTGGAACAGTAAAAGCTCGTTTTAAAGCATGTTTGGAAAATAACTAAATAAGGACTAGTATCCAAGATGTTCGTAACCTTTCAATTCATTATAAGGAATGCAAATCAAGCTCCAGAAGTAATTGCAAGACGCCTACTCCACAATATCAAATGGGCGGTATAGCTTGAAAATTTTGCTCAAGACAATCCAAATAAATAATTTAGATTGACCTGTAACAAGCGGATAGCCTAGTATTTGCCATGGAATTTTTCCAGATACAAACAATACGGGCCGTGATCGAGGACCAAGTCAAGTATTTTACAACTTCACTTATTCATGTTAACCTGACACAGATTTCCTGCTTCGGTATAATCTTTATTACATAAACCATAATGAAAAATTCTGGGTTGCCTTCTGATTGATAAACTGTTGTGATTCAAGTAGCCGAAACATCAACTTGAGGCATGCAAAATCTGCTACTTTCTTTATGGTGTACAGTCCAGTGACCAGTCCAGTCCTTCCTATCATAATCTTAAACATAATCATCATTATCATTTACAATCATATGTTGAGCAACTGCAAGGACAAAGCTGCATACAGTCCAGCGTGCTGTACAATGAAACATCAAGTTCCGCAAGGGCTTTTTCCAACCTTTGTTATCTCACACACCACATGCACAAAGGGAAATGTCAGCAAGAAGAATGGGAAACAAAAAACAGACCCCTATCAAGTCTTGGACTCGCCGACTGTCCTCTCATAGAAGAGAATGTACCCATGCTCTGTGTTGCTGGAGTACTCCTGAGCTGATCCGAAGAACGTCTGCACAGCAGACTCGTCAATCATCTCTACATTCTCGTCGTCAAAGAAGAGCCAGTGGTTGTGGCTTTTCACAAGGCACACGTAGTGCCCGTGATTGGGCCCCGTACCCACGTGCACAACAACAGCAAACAAAGAGTACTCCGAATCCGCATCTTCCACGGTGTTGGTCAGTTTCAGCTCCAATGGAAACACAACTCGGTAGGATAGCTTCTTGTATCTGCCGAGTTGCTCAATGTACTTGAAACGTTTGAGATGGATTACAAGCACATGAGGTGGCTTTTTTATCTTCATTCTCTTCTGTGCTTCTTGCAGACTGTATCAGAGAAGAGGGGTGTCATCCATATTGATATATACAAGCAAGATAATCCAAGCAAACAACCCGACCATATCTACAAAAGCAAACAATTTCTGCAAGGAGCATGCTCTATTGCTATCCAAGTAAAAGCAGATCAAGAAATCCCAAGCACATATGACAGAACCACTTAAACAAAGATAACAGATCCTGAAACATTCATTGACTGCAAGAAGAGAAGGCACATGGACAATTATTTGCAAAATTAAAGCAACTTAAGAGCAGAACAAATATGCCATTTTCTAATGAAGCTCTGATGATGAATGACAGGCGCTAGCTGGCAATGAAAGGGTGTCATATACAACAAAAATTAGTATGATCTTATGATTAGTAAGAACAGCAACATCACCTGCATCTTACCAGCGACTAAAGTCCACCTAGCAACCATATAATAAATTCATTTACAACTATATATTTCATAAATGTTTATGAAATAAATTAGGCATATTGTATCTGTTTTATCTATTTCATATTAAGTGTAGGAGAATATTAAAATATATAAAGGTGAGTTGTTGGGATGTGGGCTAAAAAAATGATAGTTTTTAAGATGATGTGGACGAGGAATGAGAGTGTTGAGATTCCGAGGCTGAGATTCCGAAGTTGAGTTGTTTTGATGCAGATGACCTAAATGAGTATTTGTGATGATGAATTTGAATCATGCGATAATCTTATTGTAGGATGGAACATGAAACATGCATAGTAGGGAATCACATAACTCACAGAATCACTTAACTCACACAAATCACAACAAACTCATTCACTGAAGGTTTAGAGACCCTAGCCAAGTAGTAAGTACTAGTCAAGGAAAACTCAATCTGGTCAAAAAGCTATTGCCCCAAATAAAAGCACAACAACAACAACAACATTTACCCAGTGGAGCTTCCCTTACGGGAAATCTGGGGGGTCAAAAATTGGATGCCTAGCTTTAGGGCCTAATGCCTTTATCTATTTTTTCTACATCCCTTTCAATGTCAGCTGGGGCCTGCTGTCCTTATTGTAAGGTCTCCCACACTTGGGCTTCGCAATCCCCTCAGAGCCTTAACCGTTTGATTCTGAATTCCACCTTTTCACCCAGTTCTGATCCTTCCAGAATACTCCATCCAAGTCCACCAAGTACGCAATAAAACAAATCATAATTTAATAACCATAGGTGTGGCCGGTTTTTTAACTTTCAATCATCACTTAAATAGATGTTAGTACCTGAAATATGGGTGTGCCTGTGGATTTTTAACTTTCAACAATCACTTGAAACCAATGTGGGATCTGCCTGAACCCAAAGGAAGTTGCTTATCAACATGCAAAGGGATTATGGTTTAGGTTTAGACACCCTTACCGCCCCTTGAACATGTGCCCGGAAGGCAATTATCTAACAGGCTAACACAGAGTATTCAAGAGAAATTATGGCAAGATTGCAGGGCCACTCACTAAACTAGTCTAGAAAGACCAAGAGGAAACATTTGACGGTCATATGGATGTACATGCAGGTCTAGTGACTCTACATCAGACAATCACTATAGCTCCGCTAACTCTCTGACTTCATTCACTGCTGAATGATGCATCAAGAGTGGGAGTGGGGGAAGTTTTGATGCAAAAAGGGAGGTCAATTTCTTATTCAGCAAAGCCTTGCCACTCAGACTTTGTCATAATCAGCTTATGATTAACGGAAGATCGAAATGGTTCTAGCTATAAAGCATTGGAGGCCTACTTGTTGAAAAGGAAGTGCATTTTGAGGACAACCGTAGCAGTTTGATTAATAAGTAGGTTAAGGGAGAAAGGGCATGTGATTGGAGCTTACAAGCTAGTGAGTGAGAGAACGTTATATAGAAGAAGGATTGTTCCTCTGGAAGCTTCTCGTTGCATCCAAGTTGCAAGAATTCTACACCACCAATTCTAATTTATGAGGACATTCAGCTGCCCTGAGAACCTATAAGAGGAAGGATGTAAATCTCTAGTGTCCTCATATGTTCAAACAAAGAGATGTTTCTTGCTGAATGTCTAATCTGCAAGACAATAAGTATGACACTTTGATGCCTGCACATACTCTAACCCTACCTGAGTTTTTTTGAATAGATGTCTGGAAACCTACTTAAAATGTTTTGTTTCAGAAAAACCCAAGCCGAATTTACATGGCTTTTTTGAGGTGAACATTGGCACAACACTAGTTACCAGGGAGGATGCTTATATGCGAGAGCTCCACCAACCCTGCAGAAGTTTTTACCTAGAGTTCTTCGTGCCAGCAGTAGCGGATAAATTTTAAAACAAGGATGAGATTTTAAGACATCCAAGGTTCAAATTGGAGAGTGCTCCAAAATTTTAAAACAAGGAGGAGACTTTAAGACATCTAAGGTTCAACTTGGAGAGTGCTCCAGAATGGATGTCAAGACCTACTAGCAAGAGGATAGAGGTGAAATATGAAGTGATAGATCAGGTGTGGCTGAAAATGAGGCAATATAGGATGCCATCCTCCTTATTGAGGGGAGAGAACAAGGAAATTAGCAGCAAGGTACTACTGGCTCTTTAGAATCATACAGAAGGTGGGTAAAGTTACCTTTCCCCACACAGAATTCATTGTGTTTCATGCCTCATTTTTTAAGAAAGTTTTTGTCACGGATCAATTGGCCATTGATTTTGTAATTAGCTCAGGGCATTTTGGAGGTGCAGAGAGGACATACCTCTGCTGGTAAAGTGAGAGAATCTAGAAGGGAGGTTTAACCTTTTGTTTAAAAACTTGTGTGTGTGTCAGTTTGTGTGTGCTTGATTTCTTACACTCCATCACATTACAAGAAAAAATCAAAAGAAAAAACCTACCTGCAGCACTTGTCACAGAAGAATTTATCTTCAGCATTTAGTGTCTCCGTAGAGCTGAAGTTTTTGAGGCAGCTTGTGATTGAACTGTTCTGTTCAATATCCAAGCTCAAATCAAAGAAAGTCTCATCTCTTGCTGTAACAGTCTCACACCTCAGGCACTTTGTTTCATTTGTCAGTATACCCTGTTTAGATATCATGAAAGCAACAATCATGAAAAGCTTCTACAATAATCAAATGGAATTGCTTTAAAAAATATATTAAACGATTTCCTGGTCTACTGAACATGCAATAGGAATGTTCATAATGCACTGTAATGTAAATAAGAATACAGCCGATTAAAAAGAGGAAAGAACAAAACAATAAACAGGAGCATAAACATCCCAACGGCATGTAAATACATGCAACAGGTAACAGCTAAAAAACAGCTCAAATCAATTGAATAGCACACTAACTGAATTCACCTGAAAATTTTTGTGAACCCAGGTGACCAGTGGTTCCTTTTGAGCACCATTTGTTAGGCCATTCTTTGGTCCATTTGCAGTCTTTTCAAATGATGACCTCTCTGAGTTAGTCTTTGAAGCTGAAGTTTCTTTCTCCAGAATGTCAACAAGCTCATTCAGTAAGAAATTCAAAAATTCATGTGCATCCTACGCATGAAAAACAAGATCAATTTCACACTTTTGGACTGAATTCAGTCATTAATAGAATTTTCTTTTCATATACCTGATGCATGTAACCTCGGAAAAGTTCATTTTCTTTCCTGACTCTCTGAACGAAGCGTTTTGGAGCAATAACGCCGGTTTTCTTCTTCTGGGAACTTATCTACAAATATATGTCACAGAACAGATTAGGGGAAGATACAGATGAGGCGCATGCAATGATATTTTGACATTTACTACATATATAAAGATAATGCACTCTGTGTGGACACTAAAACCATTAATACGTCTGTAATCAAGTAAACAGCCTTATACAACATGTGCTACTCCCAATTTCCATAGTCCATATACCAAATGGATAACATGCATATTACTACACACAAAAAAAAAAATCTACCCTAAATAACTACAATAGATGTGTTCAGTGTTAATAAGGGCAAATTAGACATCCTAGCAATGAATTTGGAGCTTGAGAACCTGATAAAACAATCAAGGACATGTGAGGACATATTTATTAAGCAAATGCTGAAAGCAGCAGGTCAAATGCTACAGTCATATGCTATGATTCTGGAACAAACAAATAGGGAGGAAGTATGTGATAACGAAACAGAAAGCAATACTACTACATATCAACAAACAGCACAAGAGAAATCGATGGTAAAAACAAACTATCTTCTATAATTCCACCCCTCGATTTCCCGCTCAAGAATCAAGGCAATAAACAACTCTTCATTTACACCCCTATGACAGTATAGTCAACAAACAAAAAAAACATATTTCCACAAAAGTGAGATGTTGGAACGCTTGCTTAGGGTTTATGTAGGCATATGCCCTAAAGAAGGCTAGTTCGTGAAAGACCAAAGGTCCAGAGTAGCAGAAGATATACACAGCCACTTAACTAGCTTCGAGCATTTCCTTCTTCAATCTCAATGTCCATCTTGTTCCCATCCTCAATATGAAAAGAAGATGTATGGGTACAGCAATTTTTAACACTGTCGCATCAACACTGTATCAGTGGGACTAAAATCAAAGGTAACTCCAAGGGAGTGATTATTTCAACACTGAAGACAAACAAAATCATGTATAACCTTCTAATGTTCAATGCCTTCATTCATGATTTCTGTTTTGATGAAGTTGTTAGCAATACAACGGATCATTAAGACAAATTATATTGAGGAAAAAGATTAAAAACTCGTAGTCACCTAACCAAAAAGTCATAAAAATGTTCAAACTGCAACATCTTCTAAGTATATTCAGCAAGATATGATTACAATTGTCTCAGTTAACTTTTCATGAAGAAAGAGGTAAACAAAAACTGGCATTAAGATGCACAGAATGTCATATCAATAGGCCTACTCATAAAGAGTTCAGAGTATGTTGCAACCAGCACCACAATATAAAGAACTCAAATTGACAACGATGGCAGCTTTTCCTTTCATATAGTGTATTATTAAGAATACACAAGAATAGCAAAAGTCACATCATTGACACAAACCCTGTTACCCAACCTAAAGTAGTTTGGTCTCCTACAAAGATCATATACCTGAGTGAATAAATCGGCAAGACATGTAAGAAGATTCTCTTCAGGATCAGCAGGATTCTTGTTCTTCTCATAGTACTCGAGTAATTTTTCGCGAAATGGAACACAGAAATATAAGGCCTGTAAACAAAGAAAACAAATTAGCATGACAACTAAGAAAGAAAAGCCAGCCAGTTGTGGATCCAAAATATAAAAAAATCCTATATAAGGTTAATGTCTGCAAAATCTTGTTATGACGTGCTATCCATTACTAGTGAAATACCCTTCATCTCAAGAAAAGTTGAGCAATATATTTGCAAAATTGATGTTAAATCTATTGCAAGTGCCTTGTGGAGATATTTTTTCAATGCACTTCAAGCATATTACAGGGATAGTGATTGGAAGAAAAGAAGAAAAAAGTAGCATACAGTGCCTTTGGCTAAAATTTAGAAATTATAATCAAATGACTATACAGAACAGCTTCCTTCGAACAAAAATAAGGACCTAATCATATCAGGCTCAATACTAGTAAGATGCCACCGTGTACAGCTTCCCTCTAAAAAACTTAATATGCTATCTGTTTTACTCCAACTCTGCCTGTTTCCTATCTTTTATGTTCATATTAAATTCCTTCCAGTGCATGAAATGCATATAGAACCTATAATACCAGATACTACCAGACATGTATGAAACAATGACAAATCCAAAACAATAAACATGCTACAATTAAACAATAGGATGAAAGCTTTAGAGTCCCTATTGTACAAAACACCCAAGTACGATATTTCCAAGACCGAGACAGAAAATTTTTCTTGTATCCAAATCACACCAGGCACCTGTTCCATTTTGAAATCCTGTTTGGAGTCCGTGCAACAAGAAAGCAAGATATCCTATCCACATTGATGCTACATTCATTCCAATCTCCATTTATTTGGTGAACAGCTTTGAGTTGCAACAGTCTTCCTTATAACATTGTAATTCTATAATTCAGTTTCAACCCCAAATCCCCAATGTGCTCAACCATATAAGTTCATAACCAGCACTACAACATGTGAAAGAGCTACCAATATTTCCCACATATACATTCTATCCAGACTAATCCACACTAGACCAGCATGACCATAGTACAAATACACCAAAAAGAAAAAATAAACCTGCACAGATCCGTTACTCAATTTAGAACGAGTGATGGAAAGATTATCTATCTTAAAAAGGATTTGATTGTATTGTAGCAAGATGAATGAGGCACATAAGTTGGGATCCCAATTCCCACACAAATGAAGCGATTGAGCATTATTCATATCTTGGATTGATTTGCATCGTGTAATAATTTGTGAATCTGACTAGCCAAACGAACTTTCTTAGCGATCGAGAAACCGAATTCAGGTAGATACAGTCAAACTTATTACGAGTCAACATCGATTAAAGCTAAGTAATCATCGGAAAGGAACGTGGGCAGAGAAGAAGAAATAAATAACAAGATCAGACTTGAAAATTGTCAAGAGCACCTTATGATTGAGTTAAACCCTAAAAATCAGAACATCAAAATAGCAAACTGACGAAGTATGAATCGGCTACAGAAGAGAAGATTATAAAACCTGCAAGACACTATTGCAATAGCAAGTGTTGCCAAAATTCTCGAGACCGAAATATCGCTCGCCTTCAGGGAACTGATCTCCCAATGCTTTCTCCAGCTTGGAACCGGCTGCCCCCATTCTCGCTTTTTCTCTAATTTTCTCAAGCCCTCCTCCTCGAACCAATGCTCCCCAACGTCCAATCCCCACTCTCTCTTCACCAATTTTTGTTTCAATTAGTAGAATTAAATTGCCATCCTTGCACTTGCAGAAACAAGTTTTGAGGGAAAATGGAAGAAAGCTGCGGAAGCGTTAACAGGAGGGGAAAGACAGACAGGTGCTTGCCTCGACTATATTAGTTTTTTTTTTTTTTTCAAGGGCTTCTTTCGATATATTGATTCCTACGTGTGTTCCATATTCGTCTATTCTTGACTAGTGTGGGCATTCCTAGGGTCCCGAATTACCAGATGCCGTCGTTTATGTAACTAAACTGAGTTGTGTTTTCTAAAAAACAAAGTAAACTCAGTTGTGGATTTAGGTGTCTAACGGTTCGTACAGTCGAACCAATTTGACCGGTGGACGGTGGACCGTATTGATACAAATCCGCTATAACACACCCATTTTGAAACCATGGATATTATCATTAGTCACCTCGGATTTTTCCAATTGAAAGTCACTCAAGACTATACAACATAATTTATAATAAAGCGGAAAACAAAATTTACATTACATTAAAAAGCAATCATTGTTTGATACATACTTAAAGAAAATTGTTACAACTTTATTGTTTTGAAAGGGAACCAGCAACTAAAACAAATAGCGGCGAAAATGAGGCGACAATTCAAACGATTGTTCGTAAAATAGTATGTGAGACCCGAAATGTCCAAAACATTAAAAAACATCTTGAAATCTCCCTTCCTTCCTTCAAATCTTCAGGTCTTCGTCTTCAATCTTGGACAGTCTTGCCCTTACTTCCTGATATTTCCATTGAATACAAAAATACAAGCCAACCTAGTCGGGAGGGAAAAAAAGGGTGGATTAGTCTAACGAAAAACTAAGCAAATGGAAGAATGAGATTGGTTCTAATGGAAATGACTAGACATGTTAGCATCTAAATCCGAACTATAATCGGTCGATGATCCAACCCTAACAGTTCCATTGGAGAGAAATGAATGTGATATTATAAAAGCGATAAGGTATCATACGAATGTAGTTCAACAAGACGAAATAGTATTTCATATGAAGAGGAAAGAATATACAATTCTTGAAGAAGATAGGACACCACGAGAATGTGGTTTCTTCGGAAGTAAAAATATTGTTGGAAACTTTATTTCACATCAATTTTGAAAAGCCTCTGAAGACTAGTCAGATCTCAACCAACCTCATCAGATTCGGAGCTCCAGATGATGAGGTGGCCGCGAGGGCGCTTAGAGCATTCCCAACAAATTCTCCATTTCATTAAGAATGGGGCCTCTAAAGAATTTTATGTCTTTTTTTAACCCAACAAATTCTCTATCCTCTCTTCCCCATAATAAAGAAAGTGGGATAGAATGGGGTATTTTTCCTAAATTTGAGGAATTCCACAAAGACATTTGAAGAATGCATTAATTATATATGATATATTATGGCTTCTTGCAATTGTGCAAATTGATTTTATACTATTATATATATATATCAAATAATAATAATAAATAAATATAGAATTTTCAAAATAGGAAACTTGTTGGAGTTAGTCTAAATAAAATTAGAGAATATGGTTTTTTGTTCTCGATTTTGGAGAAAATTATTGAGAATTTTTTGGAGATGCTCTTAAGTACCAAACTCACCTTGAGAAGCCCAAATAAATATTTGGAATTTGTTGGATGTTCATATATTCTCTTCATGTCTCATATAAAGCAATTAGTTCTAATTGATTTGATGATGAGGCAGTCACGATTTGTTTTATTGATCTCCAAGTACCTCCATATGTGAATACATAACCATTTTTTGATTTGGATTTGTGCGGGCCAAAAAAGTACTACGCATCTACATATGCAACTAAAGTCACATCCCTTTGGCTACAATAATATAACCTAAGATCATTTGCGCCTCAAAGATAGCGAAATATATGTTTGATCTCGTTCTAGTGCCTCCTTGTGGGCGCGGTTTTATACCTGAACAAAAAAATTATTGCAAAAGTAATATCTGACCTTGTATTGTTAGTTAAGTACATTAGAGCATCAATTACACTTAAATATGGCATCTTAGGATTAAGAATCTCTTCCTCCTCTTCTCGATGACGAAATTGATCATTTTCTTCATTAAGGGATCGAACTTCCATGAGAAAGCTCAAAGAGTGTGATTTGTCCGTGTAAAATCTTTTAAGAATTTCATTAGTGTAATTAGACTGATGAATAAAGACTCTATCCTTTAGGTGCTTAATTTATAAGCTAAGACAGAACTTTGCTTGTTTGATATCTTTCATCTATAATTCTTTATCAACTACTTCATAATATCTTGAATTTCATTTAAATTTTTGACGATGTTTAAATTGTCAACATAAATTGCAATAATAGCGAATCCATTTTCATATCGATTGATGTAAACACATGGACAGATGGTGTTGTTCTTGTATCCCTCTTTCAAAAGGTATTCACTAAGTTAATTGTACTATATTCGCCCAAATTCTTTTAATCCATACAACGACCTTCTCAGTTTTATGGAAAATATTTATCGAAGTCCATAACTATTGGCCTCTGGCAACTTGAGTCCTTTGCGACTCTCATGTAGATGTCTGCATCAAGTGTTGAATCAACTATCGGGGAGTATGTAGATAAACCCTCACTTATTATTAAAACACCGGCTAAAACCAATTGAGTTCCATGGTCGAATCGTCCAAATGTCTTATATTTTATTTTTTAAACTCCCGATCAATTAATATCACCGAGTCATTCAACCACCCTCTTTTATGAACTCATTTGCAAGGCATACAATCCTAATGGATAAATGCAAAAATGGTTTATGATCATTTTATGTTCATCATCTACTAGAGAAACACCTAAAACCAATTGTTGCTGATCACTAAAATGCGACTCTTAAAGGAACTTATGTTGATCCCATTCTAGGATCTTATCTCACTTTCTCCGGTCTCTTTTTGTCACATCTACTTAATCAAACAACAGTCGAATTCAAAAAAAAAAAAAAAAAAAAAAAATCAAAGCTTAGAGTAGTTCGGAGAGCAGTGGCTCTCATGCAATGTTCTAAAAGACAGGCTAGGCAGCACTAGCCCATCATCCTGTCTGGAACCCGCTTAAGCAGCCCCTCAACAACACTCAGGATCAGCCTAGCGTCTTTTAGAACAATGCCGTCACCTTAATTGGGGTCAGCATGAGAAACAAAGCTTGATAGAAAAGTAAGACACATCATGATCTAAAATGTCAAAACTATTTATCAATCGTTTTTAAAGTGGCATCCAAAACAGACAGCTATAAGAAAAATGTGCTCCTTACAAGTTTTTAAAAAAAAAAAAAAAAAAAAAAAACTCATCCTCATGTATGTCTAATTCATACACATTATGATCAGTACATGTAAATCAACCTTGGAGTATCTATGCACTGCAGACCCTTGTCGATAAATAAGAGTGAACTAACCCCTAAATCAGCCCAGGATAATCAACAACCAAAAATCTTTCATCAACTGAAGAGCACATTCCAACATATGAAGGGAGAAAAAAACAAAAGAAAATCAAGATTCTCAAAAATACCTCCTAGCGTCTTCTTCTTCACAGATAAATAAAAATTCAAACCATGTATGTCATTGCTACCTGTATCAAATGTGAGTGTGGAACACTTAAATTGGCAGTACCCCTTCTGCAATTCTTGCGCAAGAACGCATAGAAATAGTTCACAACCAGCTTCTTGATAAACCACGAATCCTTCCTCGCCCTAATATCTCCGTGGCCAAGAAGATACACAACACCAGATTCTTTGGCTTTTCTTATAAAGGAAAGCTCCCTCTCTAAACTTTGTTCAGCATCAAGTATATGATCAGCAGGAGGCTTTACCTCCCCTGAAGAGGTACTTGCTTCAGAGATGTGCTTGTCTGCACCCCCCCTGTTGTACTCAGAGAGCAGTGGTGTTCCCAGTGAGTAGACGCTGCCATTGGGTGCAATTAGTACCTTTGACAAAGACTCATTGTCTGAATCCATGTCGCTATCATCACCATCACCGTCGCTTTCCAGGGACCGCTCCTGGGCTTCCCGACGTATAAACTTCTCCAGACTTTCTATCAGAAGCTGCTCAAATGTTTGATGATTCTCTTTGCGAACATCTTTGTAACCGTATCTGTCAAACAGAAGAACCAAAAGCACCCTTGTTATATTATAATCCGACTTTGGAGGTTTAGTAAAGAGCATGAATACAGTGCAATGTTGTTTCCAATAGTATTATATAGCACATATTTGCTATTTGATTGTCATTGGAATTTAAAATATTGGGATGATGGCTCAACCTACAGATCACTAGTTGAACCACAAGTTCATAAAAAAGACCAGAGCTCCGTGAATTTATTATTCAAACAAAATTAGTTCTTGAAAATGAACATGTTGGATAATAACAAAAAGGCAAGGAACTTTACACAGTTATGCTACAAGCTTGAGAGGCTAAATCTAGCTCTCTCTCCATGAGGCCAAGTTTAAACCCATATGTTCAGTAAACAAAGCAAGCTCAAACTTCTCTTTTTCTTTCTCTAAACTCACATCAGATTAGATAATACATTTGAAAACAGCACATCCAATGCGCAAGGGGGAGCCCATTACCTGGCGATGCAGCGAAACATATGATAGCTCTTATGGCAGACACGCCGGAATAAAAACCTCTCATTCTGAGGCACCATAGGCACAGGAACATACTTTATGCAGACAAATATGACCATGGAGTGAACAGCAGGGAGGGTGGTTATAAAATGACCAAAAATTGCAGGTATTCCTTTCACAAGCTCGTTGTAAACCAAGCCAATTCCAGGAGCACGGACTGTTCCAAGATTGCAACCCAGTTCACGAAGAACATTCACTGACATCTTTTGCTTGACTTCAGTTTCATATTTGAGTTTACTCCCATAATTCCATACATACATTACAAGAAACATGACTATTGCAAATACTAGTATGATCCAACTACCATCACCCACACTCCATAGCACTGATGAAAAGAAAATTAACTCCACACCCATGAAGATGACCAGAAAAGCCAGAACGATAATAATATTTATCTGCCATATGAGGAGCATGACAAGGGTTACTAAAATTGTAGTCATCATCATTACTCCCAGCTCAGCAATGCCTGTAAATGGAATCAGCATTAGAAAAGTGATGTAGGCCAAGTGTACATACCAATGATAAGAGGCAGGAGAAAAAGGCTGTAATAACAAATACATCCAAAGTGAAAGTGGCTATGCACTTCTTTGACGACAACCCCCCCCCCAAAAAAAAGCACTAAAAGCGCACACTACAATTACCATACCCATCCTCTTTTCACAGAATGTTCAAATAATTGTGATGAGAGGGAATGGAACTACGAAAGGCATATCCATAAGATTTGAACAATCAAATAAAGCTAATTATTGGACGCCAAGTGTCCTGGTTGATATATAGAAAGACTTATCCTGCTCCAAAAGGCATAAAAATCCTTTGTTAGCATCTATTTTTGTCAATTTTCCTTTTCTTCTCTTTTACTGTTAAAAAAGTTCTCCAATGCAGATTCTGCTTCTCCACATCAGGACAATTATGTGATGGGAAACCATTCAGCCAAAATGCATGAATGAACAAATAACTCAAGGAAGAAAGTTGAAAATTGTTCTTTATTTTTTCTTGAACATGTATATAGCAGCTGTACGAATGGAATCAACCCAGGCATAAATAAGTTATGTTGTGACATGAAGAATCAAGATCTGTCAGTGTCACTTGCCAATGGTGTGCAGCCAAATAAACATAAAGATAATTGCAATACTGGAATATAATAACAGTTTGGAGAGCAAGAGGTTATAAATCAACCATTCATAGAGATAATAAATTTTTAATAATTACCATATGCATTCCCAATCTCTGTAATACTTGAGACGGAACAGACTAGCACGACACATGCTACGAGCAGAAACCAGTTCAAAACTGGAATATATATTTGACCCATAAACTTCCTGGATGTATGAATAATTTTGAGCTTTGGGAAACAGCCAAGTGCTGTAGACTGCTTTATGCATGAAAAGGTAGCTGTTGTCATTGCCCTGCTAGCAATCAAAGCAGCAACTGTAGCAATCACGAAAACTGGCCAAAATAGTCCACCTGTAGAAATTTTAGACCTGTAAGTGATCAACCCTTAGAGAAAGTGTTTCTACATAGAACATAATAGAATATACAAAATCAAGCTTCAAGTACAAAGATTGGTAACGATAAAACGTAGCAGAGCTCACTTGGGACAGAAGAATAGAATACTTGAGAATAATCATCAGGATTCTGCATAAGATATGCAGCCTGACCCATATAACCCAGAAGAAGGCATGGAAATACAAGACACACAAAAGTAAGCTGCAATAAAACAAAAAAAATTATGTGATCGTCTAATACGCAAACTTCTAGGTCAAAACATTATGACTGTAAAAGATAAGTATCCCTTTGCAAGCAACTTTACCTGAACTGATCTAATGGAAAAGTAGCACAGATCAGCAAACATGGCCTCAGAACCTGAATTAACAAATAAAATGACAAAATAAGAACTGCGTTATCTATGAAATAAAGAAAAGAAAAAAGACAAACATCCAAGTAAATTGCAATTTCAGTACAATGCTTATCCTAACCTATTTTTCATCCCAATAAGTACATCATTTATTTCTATTCTCATCAGACTCCCTAAGGTAGAATTAGTCCAAATAAATGCCTAAACTCTTTTGAGATTATCCGGAAGCAGCTCCCTTAACAGACTTATAGTTAAATGAGAAGCCAGGAACAATATTGGATACCGTTAACAATTGACATTATTAGAGGAAACTATAAATCAAAAGCTCAAACAAGAGGAATACTTAAGGCTAAGGGCTACAGTTAGTACACTAGGGCAAAATCATAAGACTCAAGGCAAAACACAAGAAAAATATGCTTATTAAGAACAGGGCATAAAAAATAAACTTATGTATCATCATGTCATGTATATTCGTAGGAATTTACGGCCATAAACTTATTGACCTAAAAGGAAAAATAAACTTCAATACTTTTACCTTAAATGAGTATCATGAATCTCATCAAATAGATTTATAAAAGACAACCGAGTGCAAATTGCACAAATATTTACAATTTGAATATGTTGGATACCTCAAAAAATCAGAGTAATTTACAAGCTAATTATTATTTGCTAGAGTGTGTTAACTCGATTGTCAAACGTAAATGCTTAAATCAGAAAAAGTGGATACAAAAACATGCAGGAAATACAAGAGAGAACCATTGAAAAACCCTCCACCAAGACCTCATTTTCTCCCAAAAAAAGCTACAAACAGCTAAATAGCTAATATTCTTAGAAATCATCATCTTATTAAGAACAGCCATGACCAGCACACAAACAAACAGTCCCAAACCTCTAGGAGTACACCAACCTATAGAAGCACCATTATTTAAAACCAAGAAAAAAAATTAGTAAACAAACCTAATCGAGTTTTCCATCTTAAAGCAATGGGCATTTAAATGAAATGTCAACTAATATTATCAAACCCCATCATCTAGCTTAAAACAACTTCTTTGAAACTGCAACTCCTTCTATCATTAACTCCATTGACAAGTGATCTTACAATGAGTATGAGAAATTAAATAGGGATACACATAGAAAAGCACTCTAATAACCAGACGTATGCAAACCACTATTACCTTAAAAAGGAATTTACAAACATACTTTCAAGTTTGCAGTCTGTGAATTTGTTTGATTCTTAATATAATACCCACGGTCTTTCTATCCTGGGCATGTGATAAGGATCCGAATTTAGAAACAAAAACCCTAAATTAGAAAGCATAAACTCTATATAAAAAAAAAAGAACCTTAAGAACTCATTAGGAAAGGCTAGAGTTGATCATATATCAGTGTTAGTGCGTTCAGTTCTTCACATGATTAGAGCTAATCAGATACAGCTACATAGAAACACCATTAAGAGCTCACTAATAGAGAAGACTAATTAATCTATGTAATTCAAAAAAGGTAAGCCAGCAAGAGGCATCACGGAAAATAAAATAATTCAGCTCATACACTTACCTGTCACAGCTAGAAGACAACCTCCTAGAGCATACCAGGCCTTGATTGAATTCCTCTTAAAAAAGTAGTATATGTGAACAGGGTTAAACGCACTCCAAACATTACTATCATATTTTATCAGGTTGTAAACCCCTATGCCAGCAAGCGAGCAAAACCAGATAAATAAAGCAGGGCCTACAACAAATCCCATTTTGCTTGTCCCGTACTTCTGCAAACTAAAGAGGATAATAAGAAATGCCACGGCAATCATCACCACTTCCTCTGGAAAAAAGAAAATCAGAAGACATGATGTCAATGATGCATGATAACCTCACTTATAATTTACATAAATTTCTTTTTAAAAAAAAAGCTAACTAAAGAAGGTAGAGATGCAAGTCCTTTTTCAAATTGATAATGGAGATAGATTAGAGACTAGAGAGCACTAGTTGACATATTTAGTCATATCTCACCTTCCTTGATCCCAGATATGCCGACTTTGAGACCACCAACAGCAGAAACCACTGCATTAGAGAAAAACAAATGATACAAAAGTTATTCACCTAATGATCCATCCCAATACAATGTTTAAAATGATTCAATAAAACATAAGGTTATGCCTATAGAAGAAATGGAAAAGACATCTATCACATATCTAGTTCATACTATAGTCCATTGATAAACAAAGCAAAGGGATAAAAGAAAAACAACAGAATAACCTGACATTGCTGGGGTTACAACACCATCAGCTATAACCATTGAGGTACCAGCCAAAACTAAAACTAGAAGAAGCTTTTTCAGAGCTAAAGAGTTCTCCAGCCGTTCTTTGATCTTAAGTGACCTCTCAAGTTCTGCAGATGGAACTTTCAGTCTGAAGCTTGATATACGAGCATCAGAAGCTAGTTGATTTGGGATTAGACTGACCTTGGCATGCCTACATATCAATGAGTATAGAGCAAACGTACCACCTGCAGCATTACAGCAACCAACGTGTATTATCACTAATGAAACCCACAAGCAGGAAACCCAAATTTCTGGATAACTAAGATCATATAAATCCACTGAAAAGAAATTTTAAGACCAGGTCAGAGAAAAAAAAAGAACATGTCTCGGACAAGCAACACACCTTCTCCATCATCATTAGCCCATAAAACAACAAGTACATACTTAACCAGCGGGAAAAGAATTAAGGTATAGAGAACAAGGGACAATGCTCCAAGCACATCTTCCTTTCCATTGATAGGAGCCTTGTTGAACATTACACTAAAAGCATATAATGGACTGGTTCCTACATCACCAAATACAACCCCGAGTGTTTGAAATACAAGTACAACTCGCCTCCATTGACCAAACTCCTGCAAAGGCAACAAAACTTCAGATATTCATTTTTCAATTATATATCACTCCTTGCTTATGATAATCTTTAAACTGTGGAAGGCAACCATTCAGTCCATACTATCAAAATTATATAAATCTCTTTCCCTATAAAGCAGCCATGCTAGAGGATGATGATAACAAAAGAAAATGATGTCCCTGAGTATTCAGATCACCCAAGTGAACAATCAATGAACCTCATTTAGGTGAAAATCTTCTATCACTACGATCATTCAGACATTAGGAAACCATGGAAAAGCTTCATATAATTGATTCGGACACCTCAATATGTCCAAGACTTTGATGAAATAGATAAAGCCAGCATTAGAAGATCACTGGAGTTTCAACTCACATTTGGTTCATTTTTCAGATACCCGGATATTGCAATGGGGAAAGAGTAGTTAGTGAGTAGCCAGGTCATACGATAATGCATATGAAATACCATTCAGTATCATAAAAATGACAGAAAGCCCCGGAAATCAACATATGTATGACAAATATTCATTCAGAATCATTAACACCTGAATTATCATCCAAAAAGAATCCATTGGATTGGAAGAAAAACAAAATCATGAATGAGATGAACATCTGGTTCCCTTTTTCTATTTTAAGAGTAAGCAGATGTGAAATGGCATATGAATGAGCGAAAAGAAAACTGAAAACCCCAGCTGGAACAGATACCTCAAAATCATTGCGTTGGACGCCGGGGACCTCAAGAGCCTCAACATCGAAAGAATCAACTCTTGGGCCGGTGCGAATCAACCTCTGCTCGACATTATCCTCCTCCTCTGAATCCATATCTGCAACATCAGGCGATCCCCCTCCCTCGCCCTCGTCGTCTTCGAAGTCGGAGTCATCGTTGTCGTCCTGATAAACCCAGCGGGATTCCATGGAATCCGTTTTGACCAAACTCTCCATCCTCTCTCTCTCCTCTCCATTCTCCCCCATATCCATCAACTCTGCCACTGCAGGCAGTAACCAAGTTTCAAACTACAGATCTCGAATTATTGCCAATGGCGAAGGATCGCAATCAATCAATCATAATGACGGAAAGAAACCCTAGAAAAATAAAGAGGATTCGTGTTTGGGCGACACTTGCAGAGAAATGTGAGATTGCTTAGATAGCAGCAATTTGGGGGAATTTGGAGAACGAGGAGGGAGGAGGATTCGAGTTTGGAGAGGCTGAACGAGTGTGAGGAATCTTTTCCATTTCCCCTTGTTTATTTTGAAGAGTGCTCAGCACTTGTATTGTATCAGGCTTCAGGCAAAAACATCCTTCTCCGCAAAAGTATTTAAAAAATGTGTGTCTAGATCCACCCGATTGCATCTTACATTCATACTACCCATCTATTTAATCCAACAGTTCTATTTATCCAATTCATCCACTGTCTATTAGATAATCATTTTGTTTGACGCAATCGATCCAAAAAATTTATAAGCAAGTACAATTTTGGGAACAGAATGTTTAACTAATAAATGAATATATGTAATTATGTATGTAGGTATGTGATTCAATCTCATTTGTTATCAGTTTTATGTCAATATGGATGCCTTTTCGTATTCAATCCACTAGTTCAATAAATCACTGCGCACGGGAATAAGATGTTGCCTATAAATTTTCAATCTTTTAGTTTTTTTAAGCTCCAATTATTTTTTTATACCAAATATAGATAATTTAGTGAATAATTTCTAAGAACATCCTAAATTAAGGATATGATCAAACACTTCGATTGATACATGTTTTTATCTTATCTGTAATATTTTAAGGCCTTATAACATCATATGTAATGCTAACCTCTTAAACTTTGCTTTTCATTGTTCAAGTAAAGTTTCATCATCTCTCTTTCCTCTTATTGATTTATCTACCACCTAAAGGTATTTTCAATGGTTCATACACACAATGGCGGATCCAGGATTGTTTAGAAGGGGTCCTTGATTGTTGATATTGTAGGGTATATAAAATGGAATAGCATTTTGCATAAACAAGTTGAAGTGAAAGTCGGCCCTTGTATGACAAGGCGGTTTGAGTAGACCACGAAAGGCAGTCTCGTGACTAGACCCCGAAGGGTAGTCTCGTTTGGGTGTAGACCATAAAGGTAATCACCACCGACCCTTTAAAACATTTTATTAAGATGACCGGATAAAGGCTACGAGTCAACCGATTAGTTCAATCTTTCCTTCAACTAATATTGCCCTTATTCAATGGGATACCGCAATATTGTTGTGAGATAAAATGTACCAAACGACAATAGAGATGTTGGCAAGACAACTCTATCAAGATTAAACGTACCTTATTCAAGTCTCATGATTGTTCTTCCTCCTTTACTTGGACGAAGTCATTTTCCCATGATCTTTGTGGTTCTTCCTTCACTTGGACGAGACCATCACGCCATGGAACTTGAGGTTCCTCCTTCACACACACTCGTGAAAGACGATCCATGATAACACTCAAATGTGTTTGGTTTTTCTAACGAAAACACTCGACTACACAACCCTAGTCTTGATCGACTACTTGTATGTGTATGACAACGTTTTTGTGTCTTCTTGTGTGTCATCAAATGGACGACCAACACCCCTATATATGGGCATCCAAGGCTGTCCAATAACCACCAAAAAGAAGTTACAAAAGTTGGTTGAGAAGTTGAGAGGTTGAGAGTAAATCTAGGGAAGTTATAACCAACTCTATCCCTATCCAAAACCTTTCTTTCCTTGTCATCATGGGTGTCCAAAACAGCCCATAAGGAGTCCACTATTGCCGTCCAAATCCAACCCAAAATGGCCCAAGGGATTGGCCCAAAACTCCTTTAGAAAATCTAATCCAAAGCCCACAAGCAAAGCCCAAAATGGCAAAGCATGTGGCACATGCTCAAGCCCATATGTGCGGCCCATCAATGCCCAATGGCACGCCCATGGGCTGGCCCAACAAAGCCCATAGCAAGCTAGCATAGCTAGGTCACTTACCTAGTGTAGCTGGCCCTCAGCTAGTTGAGCTAGCATCCAGCTAGTTGAGCTGGCTTGAACTGCGTTTTAGCTCATTGAGCTGACTTACAAGCTATTTGAGCTAACTTTAGCTAGTTTAAGCTACCTTGAGCTAAACCCTAGCTACATGAGCTTCTTACAAAGCTTGTTTCTTGAGTTAAGAGCTTAGTTAAGCTTCTAAAGCTAACTCTAAACTAGTTTGAAGCTTTAACACTCCTTTCTAGTATGCATAGCTATGTGCCAAGCTAATCTCAAGCTTTGATCCTAGCATAATGCATTCGCCAAGCTTCGAAATGCTTTCAAACATACATAAAACTTGCACAAAGCTATAAGACTCTCATTCTTTACTCAAAACCAAACCTTAGCTCAAATGCATGCACTTGGCGCCTTGTGCCTAAACCCTAGGCGCGCTGCAAGCACTATGCACACACCCTAGGCGTGTCGCCAAACCTAAGCACGCACGGATGTGCCATCGCCACGACATAGGCGCGCCCCACCAGTGACACGCATGTGCCACAAGAGCAAGCAACGACGCGCCTTGCCCTTGCATCGTGCCAGTGCCGAGCAAGCGCGCACACTGTGCACCGGCACGCCTCTACCGAGCATCGATGCCTTGTGTTGTTGCACACGAGATTTCCGTGCCTCGGTGTCGGTGTGCATCTCTTGGATTCTTTTCTTTTCTATGACCATTTTACTTCTCATATCATATCATGGCAAGTCACATAGTCAAATTTCTCAATTGACATTTCTTTGTGACTTTATTTCCTCAACATCCTTATAATGGGATTGATGACTTTTCACAAATCACCAACATTGATCGTGCGAGGGTAGCAGCGCAGACAATAGGTTGTTACACTGAGCCCGTCTATGCCTCGTCGGAAATTAGTAGATTGGTAGCTCGTTCAATCGAGAGAGTGAGAGTCTAAGAGAGGCAGAGAGTCAAAGACTTGATAGAAATTGGAGAATCATCCTAGTTCCCACTCATATGATATTTGAGTTCATATACCAATTTTCTTATCAAAATATATACATAAATGGCAGGAGTATTTTAAAATAAAGTGTCTTATTTGTAGTGGCCCGACATCTGTTACATCTTTTTCATATAGATTTTCTAGTTGAACAAATAATTTGTTATTGATTTGAGCAAGTTAGAGATCGATTAGTGTATATTCAGAGTAGCATAAAAGTATTTTAAAATTTCTCTTTTGTCTTGTCAAACACGCTTTGCTTACTTGAACAATAAAGATAAAAATCAGATTGTAGTATTAGAAAACAAAGACTTCAAACATGGATTATTTCTTGCTTCAAATACTATCTTTTTCAAAACATCTTCTTTCAAAAACTTCTTCTATCAGAAAACATAACTCTTATAAAGAAGAAACCTTTTTGTATATGAGGAAGAAGACTATTTTTTTCAAAATGTATCAAAAAAGAAGAAAGTCAAGCTTATATGTAATAGTGCCTTTTTTCGCATGTTGTACTTACTTATGTGTTTTGTTTTGTTTCAATATGTTTTTGTCGGTTTCCAACTGCCGTTTACTTGACCTCTCGGTTTACCGAGCCTGTTCGGTAAACTGAATTCTTTTATACTAAAAAAATGGAGAATGTTCTTAATAAATACCCCTTCAAATCTTTATAGGTATTTTAGTTTTTCATCTACACCATAAACATTCTTTTTCTCCTTTATATTTCCACCACATATTCATGTCTACTCCTTTGTTATCCTTTCGACTCCCTCAACACTTCTTCTTCTCCTCTTCGTTTTCTACTCCGATCAACACTTCTCACTCCGATCGTTTTTTCCTTAAACTATCATATATAATATTTTAATCTATGCAATCATATGGATTATGTTGCGAGAAGGATTTTGAAGAACACCGCAAGAAAGCCTTGTATTTCAAGGGTTTTACAGATTCGGAAAAATAGGTATGTAAAATCAGTTAGTTTAGATCTTATGTAAAGTAGGAGTTTATATTTTGATTTTGGATGTAAAACCGATTTTTTTTATAATAGCCTTTCAGATCTAATCAACTACCGAGGTTTATGTTCAAAAATCTTTCCACTCATATGAGAAAATAATTTTTGATGCAATCTCATCTCATCGAGCTATATCCAGAAAAGTATAGTTAGAAAAATGAAAACTATAAAATTTGTATACCTTCAAGATATCTAGTCACTCAGTTGATATTCTGTCAAACACACTCTCATGCTAATAACATGTTGTGGAATTTGGAGAACACTTTTGAAATCCGATTTGATTTCCTTAATAATTTACAATGAATTGTACATCCTACTTATAGGCCAAATAAACTCGGATTGATCTTACCGTATGAAGATAAAAAATTAAAAAAATCGTAAAAACCGTTATCACCGTAAATGTCAAAATATACAAAAACCAAATTATATAAGTAAATAATTCATCTCTTAAGTTTATCTTATAACAAGTCAAAATATATAAAAAAATATTTTATGAATTTTTTTTTTCTTCGGTCCGATCATTGAAAGTTATGAATACTAGTAAGGTGTCGCGTGCTTCGCACGTGCATTAAATGTATATTTTATTGTTTGGTGATGGTAAGTTAAAAAACTAAAACACAACATTAATTAGTGTTTATGGGGATAAACCCATTTCTTGGAGTAGATATATACGACAAGAAGCAATTCAATTTTTGTTTTTTAAGAATGCAAAAACATTAATTAGTATTCGGATTTTCAAAATGTGTGTCCATGGACACACAATAAGAATACTAATCTTGATTAAGTTGAATATTGTTTGTTAATTATAATTTTTTTAAAGGGTTTATTAATTCTAATTTAGGGAATAATTTGAAAATAATTTACAAAGTTAGTATTGTTAATGTGTGTCCATGGGCACACAAATAAAATTCAGCCTACAATATATAAATAATGATATTTCATCCGAGTTGTAAGCCCATTGAGAAATTAAACATTAATAAATAATAAGGGTAAAGGTCATGTTTCTAATAGGGGTAGTTAATGATGCTCAAGTTAGCCCAGCAAGGGAATAACTTCGTGGAAAATCAGAACATGGATTGCATAGAGTAGTAGATGGAGTGACGCACTGTAAGCACGAGAAAACTTGTTGTGTGAATTCCATGACTTAGATAGATACAAAAGGTATACAATGTGTAAATTTAGCTATATGATTTGATCAAATGTCAACAGACAATAACAATAATCATTAACTCCATTCAAATTATCACTTTCATTCACAAGCATTTCATCGAACGATAGAGTGCATACATTGCCTATACTTCAATTTTAACATTTAGTGTGCAATTGAACAAATCTAAGGGGCAAGAGCTCGAGTTACTTACACTGAACACTAAAGAATTATTCTATTTTTCTCTCAAACGAGGGTAATACATACTATTGTGGTTTTTCAATGTCACTATAAATAGCATTTACAAATTAATATGTAGAGATGTAAGGCAATAGAACACAAAAGAATTAAGTACGGTAGAATATATTTAGGATGCGTAAAAAAATCACGATAGTATAAATACGATGCAATACCGACGAATATAATCATCTCTTGGTGATCAGATCGTCGGCACTGCACAGAGACAGATATAGAATGAAATTAAACAACACCTTATTTAGTCTTGACACCAAACCATCCAAATTTTGATTGATTGAGCTATTTCCAATGCCAAACAAAAATCTAACCGAGCTGCAATCTGCTTGCACGTAAAATGGGAGCTGTAGATAGTGCAACAAAATACATAGCCACACTCAGATGTATACGAAAACCCAAGTAGAAGCAACTCAGAAAAAAAGATTCCCAGAATTATAAGGTAAAGGAGGTTCAATATACAGAATTTCGAGCCTCAAGCAATAATCAAGACATAAATACTTCCTAGAAATAAAAAAAGCTAGTCGAAACATACGCATAAAAGATACTTAACCTAGTAAACACAAGAAAAAGAACAAACCAGTATCCTCCTGAAATGAGGACCTTGTTGGGATTATAGTTCACACCTGTATTGACCAGAGAATGACAAAATATTAGAAAACAATCATTTAATGTATGATACAACACAAATAAAGTACAAACCTTAGATTTTTAATATCTTCTAACCCACACATAGTCATATACTAATTTTGCAAATGGATCAAACATCAACCTACATAAACATATGGAAGCTGTCATATATAAATAAATTTCAACTACAGGGTACTCAATCAACTTTGCCTAAGATACTAAGCAATGTACTCCCAAAAGAAAAGAAAAAAACAATTATCACACTGAATTTATATAGCAGAAAATGATACATTTATAACAATTTTGGATTACTAAGATATGGAAGGATCAACCTCATCACTAAGACTTCCCCAAAAAAGTTGAAGAAGATAGAAGAAATAAAAATTTTATTATTAACCTTTAGCATCTTTAGCTCTTAAAGGGTTTAATTCTTTCTGAGCATTTTGAGACTTGTTGACCTGGAAGAAGAGCAAAAAAAGAAAGGTTAACATGTTGAAAAATTAAAAAGAAATTTTATTCTACATTGCAGGAGACTTACAACATTAAACAACTTGACCACTGAGTACTGATCAACATCCATCAAAACCAAAAGATATGATACTAAATAGAACAAATGATTGAAAGTCATCACAAAATTTACAAGTTTTCCATAGTATTGATAAGCATCCATCAAAACCAAAAGATATTTTATCAAACAATTGGTACTCGTACCAATCTCCTAAATTTCTATTGTGCCAACACGAAATATGACAACAGTCAGACCTCCGTCAAATAATCCAACACGGTAAGTAACTGCATCCGTCAAATAATCCGAGTAACTTGGAATAGTCGACCTCCGCCAAATACTCCGACAAGTTTAGATAAGCAACTTAGAATATCTTAGAACAACTATGATAACTACACAATTGAAAAATCGAAAGCATATGAACTCACCTTAAATTCTATTGGAGCAGCCCAAATAGTCGATACGAGTAGGGATGATTACGGACAAATTGTGAACCACAACGGTCCTTATATACACATTCAGAACCATTGAAGAGGAGACAAAAAGCCTACAATTGAAGACGAGAAACTCAATTTGAAATTGTATTCGGCTAGGCAATAAGATGTTGGCATTAAGTGCACAACTAATTACTTTTTTTAACCTCTCTTCCTTCAAAAATTGGATATCTAAATCTCCTCGATTAGCAATCTCTTTCATTCACCGAAGCCACCACGAACAGTCGCCACATCCGCCGCCGTCTCCGCATACACTCATAGCCTCCTTCCTCCAACTATCCAACTAACCAACAAACTGAACGGACTCTACTATCTTCCTAAATCTACTGCTTTGCAAATTCAATTCACATTGAGCATTATCTCACACATTTATCAACCAAACAACTTTTGAGATGCGAGAAACAATAATCACATTCAAATGCGATGGACTTGGCTGCGTGCGTATTCTCCGCAGAAAAATAATTACCGCTTTTTTTTTTGACTTGCAATGGCCAGATCTGAAATTGGCGGATCTCTTCAATTGCACTTTTGCATCTACGCTTGACTTGGGAAACTGGTAAATAAGTGGCTTTTTTTTGGGCTTGCCTCTACTTTTTTCCTAGGAAAAATAATAGACGGATTTTTTTTGTGGCCTATTCACCTATTTGCCTACTTTTTTGAATTGGGAGAAGTGAGATATAAATGCATATTGGTTGAACTTTTTTTTAACCCTAATAGGAGTACTGTATAAAAAATCCCCGCCCACATTTAATGCAGTTCAGCGTTTTTTTTTGACTTTTTTGGACTCAGCGTATATTTTTTACTTCTTTTAACCCTTAATGAAACACGCTTGTTTTTTTTTACCTTTTTCTGTCTTCTATTAGAGGAAGATATAGATTTAAGCAGCCAATAGTGTTTTTTCTTTTTATCCTTTTCTCGCCTCGTATTAGAGGTACTGTTCATTTAGCGAAGTTTCGTTTATATAATAGTATAGATTTGGTCCGGTGGTCCCGTTTCGGTCCGGTTTGGGCAGATGCCCAGCCGCCCCATGAGTCTGTGTGTGACCTGCTTTCCTCTGAGAGTGAAACAAAGCAAAGAGAGACGAGAGAAGACAGAAGATGAGCTTGTCACTTCTTCAGGGCTATTCTTCCGCCGATGAAGACCAAGCTGCATCCCAATCTGATTTCTCATCTTCTTCCGACGACGATGCTGACCAGCGCATCTCTCGCCTACCCTCCTCTTCCTCCCTCAACCCTGCGCTCGCTGCGGCCAACTCCTCCAATGGCGGATCTCAGCTTCCATCCGCCTTCGAGGCTTTCTCCCAAGTACTACTCCTTTTTCCTGCTCTTATGCTTCTTGCAAATTATGGACATTTTCAAGGGAAAAAAAAAAAACTGATTTCTGGTCCTTTTTGCGTGTTGTTGGATTTGGAAGGTTTCAGCACCCCCTCAATTTCTCAACAATTCGGCGGAACAGCAGAGTTCGATCGAAGTGAGAGATAGCGCTGCTTTTCGGGGCCGCCGAAAAAACAAGGACAAGAAAGATTTGCCTCCTGGTACACATACTTACCCCTCTTTCTCCTCCTCCTTGTTTAAATCCACTCATGTTGATTATGATAGCGTATTGGACCTAGCTTATTGAGCATTGTTATTAGATATTGTACTGAAACTGATGGATTCAGTAAGCAACTATGAAATTGACATACAATGTTTTTGACATTTTGTGCTTCCTACCTTTCTAAACTATTTTCTATGGCATTAGTCCCTAATTGCCCAATAAAGAATTCTCCTATGGAGACACAAGTTTTCCCATATCTTAGGGCTTACAACCTCTATTCCCTTTGTATATGGAACCAAAACAGCCCCCCCTGGCTTTGTTGAACAACCAACCAAACCAAACCCAGCTTATGAAGAATGGGTCACCTAAGGACCAGTTGCACAACAATGGTCATGACAATTCTTACCTTCTCAACCATTGAGACTGTTCTTGCTCCGGTAACCAAACCCGCCTTACTCCTTTCGAGATCTGGACAACTTTTGCTGTGTTTATGCTGTTCAAACCTGATTTTAGTTGGCATCTGTGGAAGAAAGGAGAGGACAGTGTAACTGAACATTACAATAGAGCTAGAAGCTTGGTGTCATCTACTTACTTGCTCGACGGACTTCTTATCAAGTTTTCTTACATCTCTTAAATCACATGTCAAGACTTACCCAGGAGACCAACTCTCTTATTGCTCAAAATTGCATTATTGCAAAACCAATCCACCACTCAACCCACACCCAACCCTCGAAGAAGCTACAATAGTGGTCATCGAGGATGACTTCATTGAAATGGTCATTTTAGTTCTCGTGGATGAAGATGAGGGGGCCATTCATTGCCTAGAACTACACCCAATGTATGAGGGCCTATCCATTTAATAGGGAAACCAATTCTACTTGTCTATAGTTGATGACTATTCTCTCTTTTTATGGCCTTTTCCTATATCTTCTAAATCCCAATTGTATAGTAGTTTTTCTTATTCATAAATATTAAGGATGAGGGGACAATGCCTTAGCCTAAGGCATCTGCCCATGGAGAAAATTTATAGTGGACATATGTATACCTCACACAAGGAGATTAGTGGGGGCTTGAGTGTCTCCTTTGCAGTGAACACAATGTGTTGGTTCATGCATCATCCCTGAGCTATAATGATAAGCAGTCAAATTATCACTCCATGCAAAGATCAACTTGTGGATCACTCACCAAACCTCGATCAGGTCATTTTTAGACTCTTTGATCCAAACTCTTACTCCATGAGTTTGAATTGTAGGGAGTAGTAGTCCATTACATACAAATTAACCAACCACAAAGGAAGGATATCATCAAGTCGACATAATACTGGAGTTTGTTCTAATGTACATTCTCATGATCATTTGTGTTGTAAGAGTGCCACGTGATAATATATCCACCCAAGTTAGGGTTACTGAAGTGTATAAAATACAGAAAATGATTTATTCAGTTTGTAGCTGTGAAATGAAAATGCACTTTTACATCCTCTGCTTCCTACCAATGTAACCTCTTCTTTAGTGCAGAGTCCTCTTAAGATACGAGAAAAGTAGCTAGAGCATATTTTGGCTTGGACTAGTTAGCATTTCTAGTTGATAAGTTGAAAAGTTAATTGTCATTTCTAGTTGAAAAGTTAGCATTTCTAGTTGAGCTGTTTCCTTTAAGCAGCTCTGCCAATGATAAGTTGCTATACTTGCACTAGTTTCCAAAATTAATTGTCATTTTGATTATAAAGAACTGTCTGCCTTTCTTCAAGAAACTGTATAATGCCCCCTAAACTACACACTATTTTGGCCTTGTTTGGATTACAAGCTTATGCTTTATAAAGCATGTATTATAGTTTATAATGCTCATTATTTGAAAACTCTGTTTGGATGTCAACTATAAAGCATTTAATTTGCTTTATTTCTAAAAAAGCATTATACAACCCAAAAGCACCACATCCTTTGTCACAAACAAGGCCTCTCATCAATGGTGTATCTATCCACAAAGGTGCTACTATTGACGCTGACGTAATCTCCCTTCCAATCTCCCACCAAAATCCAATTTAGGGGCCAAAATTGTATATTAGTTAGTTTTCATGTTTAAATTGAGTCAAAATCAACCAATTTTTGGATTTAGATTTCAAATTTAACAAGAACCTTAATTTTTTGGAAATCCAAAAAATTGTCAAGGCATTACAAACACGAAATCAAGGCATTTCAAATACAAAGAGCATCAAGACAAGCCAGAACCACCACAAATTGATTTGAATAAAAATTGAAAACCACCCATTTATAGATCTCGGGGGGAGAAGCCTGGTGTGATAAGGGATGTGAGAAATTTAATAGATTCAAAAATTGGATGAGGTGAGAGAAACGACCTTGTTATTTGTGTGGTTGAGGGAACGACAGTGGTCGGAAAGAGGCCGCTATGGAGGTCGGAGATGGTATTATCCAAGTACCTCAGATTGAAATTTGGGGGAAGGGATAAGTCGAGGAAGTAATAAGGTGAAGGAGTATAGTCAGATCCGATGGTGGTAGGCATCAACGATTGGGAGAGATGCCGGATAGTGGTCGGAGAGGGCGGCAGAGGCGGTGGTCAAAGATGGCACTATTGAGATTTGATAAATTTGGAGAGTTGGAAATAAAGAAAGAAGTATGTACCAGACATATATTATCAATAGTGCCTATATTATAATAGATGTCAAAAAACTTTAATAATGCATTTTATCTCTTAATGCATAATAATGCAAAATGGCATTATAAAGCCTGTAATCCAAACGAACCCTTGTACCTATGGTCCTGTGGAGTGAAATAATGCTACTGGTTGGGTAGGCTGCATTACCCAAGTGTATTCACTATTAAGATGAGAGTCTCTAACAAATAGAGATTTGTGGGTAAAGTTATAGTTTGTACTTGCATTGCAATTTCAAAAGCTAAAGTTCTTGTTGATCCTGTGAGTGATGGTGGCATGGCTTTGGAGTTGAAACTCCTCAACATATACGTCTGACTGCTCATGTTCAAGTGCAGTCTGCTATAGTGGTATGTATGTTTTTTTCTATATTTATAGTCTCTAAGATCATGTTATGACACTGCTTATAGGTGCTGTGATGGAAGCCAAACCTCAATTGGTTGGCATACACGAACGTGTGAGAAATGATATTGAAGGCAATGTTCCACCATCATCCACCAATGATACTAAGAAAGGTTCATCTGCCACTTTGGCTGAAGGTAGCAAACGAGTCTCAACTGCTAGCAACCCAGATGCAAAAGATGCCTCTGAGCTGCTGAGGTACTCTCTCAATGTCTACTCTTCCTTTTTTTTTGTTTATCAGTTATCATCCAAAAGTGATGCCTATCATTTTAGAAGTGTAAGATATTTTTCCATTTTTCTTTTGTGGGTGTAGGATGTGCTTGCAATGTGGAGTACCAAAGACGTACTCAAATGCACGCGGAGGAATGGTTTGTCCGGAATGTGGCGATCGTCCTCCTTCAGATGAAGCTCTAAAGAAGAAGGGATCAACAGTGAAAGACAAAGAGAAAAGCAAGAGAATGAGGGGCCAATCATCTCACGCTAGCTGGAAGAGTGAGACTGAGATGCATCTCAGGCAGCAGTTTGATTAGCGGAAGCTTCTTTCTTGGTTGTAAAATCAAACAAATGTCTTGGAAGAATTTAAAGCTGTGGATTTTAACAGTGGCTAAATGTAACTTGGTTTCTGGGTTTAGTTTTTTAGCTTTTCAGATTAGAAAGGGATTTCTTGCCATATGAAATTCTGATGATTCAGGTTGTAATTGGTGGCTTATTTTGCATTAGGATGTTATGACAAGTTTTGTCTGTGCTGTGAATCATATAAGCATGTGGTTAATATACATATGAGTTGGGATTTGGCATTGCACTTCAAGGAAAGATCAGTGTACAAATCATTTTACGGCAAAAAGCCTTATATCTTACAGAAGAAATCAAGAAGGTTTAGGTCGAATCGATTTAAACACAAAAATTTCCATAACAAGAAATCAACAAGAGTTTAGAGTAAGGATATATTGAACGAGGGCTTAGCCTTGATTGGGCAAAAGAAGAAGAATGAATGCTTATGATAGTTTGTCAAATTCGACTAAAATTCAGAACTGCTCAACCTCATCAATTTATGGATTTATCCAAGATGTTTCTATGAAAATTTCCTGTATTTGGATTTCTCGTCCTTTGCAGACATATATAGACAAATTCAAATTCGGCTTCTGTAGCCATTGAAAATGGATGAAGAAGGGAAGTTCTATCATGTTCTTCTTCTAATATTCTAATTTTTATGCTTTTCATTTGCATTTGACTTCTCTCTATATCTAAAGTTGGATTTGGATCTGAATTATCTGTCGGGTCTCTTATTTTCTATTTGTGTATAAGCTAATAAAAGACACAACTTTTCTAGAGAGAAGTGGCAGAGCCTCTCCCTCTCTAGAAAAGTCATGAACTCCACATTTAGGAATATATGAAAGACATTGATGTTTGTTTTTTCTGGATTTTTTTGGCAAATTGAAGTGAAAATTGCTTAACTATAAATACCCTTCCACGTTAAGTGCTTGACATTTAGGACCTTGCAGGATTGTGGAAGTGTGTTGTTTTTGTCGTAGTTTAGTAGTAAGTCATTTGTTGTAAGCACTCTCTCATTCATTGGATTGTGCCTCTTAGACCATCCACAACTCTCAACCTCAAAACGGATTCTTAACTCCTTATATTAATTTTCTCACTCTTCCACCTCATTTTAAAATCCACTTCTACTTTATTCCCACAACCCTCAATCTCATTTCATTCTTTAAAATCCACCAATTTTTTTTATCTTTATTTATTCAATTACACTATTTAATTTATGGTATTATTTAATAATACGGTATAATATTCAATATTAATATTTAATTATATTTATTTGACTAATTTATATCAATTACGTAATTAAATTATAAATTTTATAATTAATAAAAAAACAAAAAACACATTTTATTTCAATTAAAACTAAAAATATGAACATACATAAAAAATAAACATGAAATATTGCAAAAAAAAAGTTATCGACAGTGAAGAATAGCTTCCCGATTCGGTTTTTCAATTTCCTAAGTATTTATTTCACTAATAAAATGTATAAAACTAATATATTATATCATAAATTATATGTATTATATTATTTTGTATAATACATAAATTTAATTACATAAAAAATAAAAATTAATTTTTAACGATTTTTAACTTGTATTTCTCATATATATTAAGTTTTTTTAACATCAAAACACATGCAAAGTGGGTGTCTATGAATAGATAAAAAAACAAAAGAAAAATATTAAAAATAATATTTTGAATAAATAATATAGCTTTATTGTCAAAATAAGTCTCAAAGTTTAAATGTATATATTGAAAAATAAAAAAAATGTTGTACATTGATGAGATCCAATGGCTTGAACACAAGCCATGCATGCCTGCATCTTTTTTATGCCCTGTGTGACTAGCTTTGAGGACAATTTTAATTCACCTTCAAATTTGTCCTTAAAAATCCAAAAAAATTGGCCTCTTATTTGAAGTCTAGAAACTGGATTGTTAATCTACTTTAACTGTTTGGAAGAACTTAATTGGTTTTTTATTATAAGAATCATCCATTGTGGATGGTCTTAGAGCACTCTTAGTAGTGGTAGACCAAAATTCCGTCGTCAAAAAAGAGAGACAATAAAATAAGATTAAGAGGAGAGAGAGCATAAATATGGAGTAGAGAGAACATTGCCCTTGTCATTACCACTGGTGGATTTACCTGGTGCCTAGTGGGGGTTGTAGTCCCCACTGGAATTTAAAAAAAAAAAATTAATATAAAAAAAGGATTTTTTTTAGGCTTAGAGTTCTTCTATTCTATGAATCTTAGTCCAAATTTTAGATTTATATTAGGCATTGAGCCCTAATTTCAGATTTGCCCTAATTTCATATTTGTGTTAGGCTTTTTAGCCCCAATTTCAGATTAAATTCTATGGATTGATGATCTGATGATTTGATGAATTGTGTGTGTCAATGTGTGTGCTGAATTTCAGATTTGTGTTAGCCCGAATTTTAGATTGATGAATTTGTGTTAGCCGTAATTTCATTTTTCCAACCTATTGGGGTTCACAAAATAAAGGTTCTAGTTCTAATTCCGATCCATTAAGTGTTCCGAGTTAGCCCCCACTGGATTCGATTCCTGACTACGCCCCTGGTCATTACAATGACCACTTCTCACATTTGGACATTCAACATAAAACTGTGTATTGAAAAAAAGAAGAGAAAATGTAAAAAAATAAGACAAATAATTCCCATCAACTGCCATGACCAAAAACAATTGGGCAACTATAGGGATTTTGATCCAAGTGATGTGAGAGAGAGATATTCTTTTATAATTTGATGACCAAATTAAAATGGACAATCGCTACACATACTCTTATGATGCATTGAGGAATGTGACCCATATTTTGTGTCTCATGGTTGTAACTAACTTTTTCCCTTTTATTCTACAAATTTATCACTTGACAAAAAAGAAAAGGGAAAAATTATTTTATGAACTATAGGGGTTTTTGGCATATAAGGGCAAACCCAACAACTTCCCTATAATTTTCTCTAAAATGGAGAACTTAAAGTCAAATTCTCTAAAAAATATATGCTTTAACTCCAACAGTTTCTTCATTTTGAAGAACCAAACATTTATTATTTTTATTATATATTTACATAATACAATAAAATTTAATGTGACCAATTACATGTTAACATGTGTACATTAAAATAAATGTTCGTTGGGGTTGATATTTGTTTTTTTGTAATTTTTTTTTATGAGTGGGTTGATGAAAAAGGATAATTTACAAGTAGTTTGTGTAATTCACACTCTGATTCTGGTCGACTATTTTCGTCTCTAAACCAATTCTTTGTCCGACAACCCTACTCCGACTCTAACACGACCATCTTTCTTTACCGTAACGAACTTTTATCATTATAAAAAGTTGGCCCATACAAAGGACATGCATTCCTTACGACGTTCTCAGAGCAGTTTCATCGGTGCAAGAAAGTAGCATCGATGCTAAAAAAAATAACAATATTTAAATACTAAAGGTTGGGGGGAGAAGAGAACATCAGTGCTAGAAAAGAGGATCCTAGTACTAGTGCTCTTCAGCCCAGATACTGTTTTTTTTAATATCTGATATCAAAACGCGACGTTTTGGCCAACAGAGCCAAAAAGCTGCGTTTCATGCTGCCTTCTCCAGCGTGGCGCCACGCGTCACCCTTTGATTGGGCGACGCGTGGTGTTTTTAATGTATAAAAAAATACAATTTCAGTATTGTACACTTTAAAAAAAATTACCAAAAGTTTAGATTTTTTTTCTCTACATTTAGACATCCATTTTGACTATATTTGACATATTTATTAAAAAAATGTGTATTTTGGGCATCTTTACCTCCAAAAATACTTAAATCTTGTTATTTTATGGTATTTTGATGAAATTTTATTGCTTAAAATTTGTAATAATTAAAAAAAATTGTGCGATTTTATGTCTACAATAATTATGTTAATATTTTTAAAAAATGTATTTGTTTTGTCTAAAATAATTGTGTGATGAATCTTTATGGTGTGTGATAATGGAGAGAAATTTAGTTAGTTTATAAATTGTGTGATTTCTTGTAGTAGGTCTCAACTTGTCTCCAAAAAGTTTGATTGACATTTGCGTTAGGGTTATTAGTGGTGTTTACAAAACCATGAACGAGGAGTACATCATCCTCTTTAGACCAATAGGTATTTCAAACACTAAATTGGTTTGGATCCATAATCATTGATTAGGAAGAAAGAGTATTTTTTTGTTGGTTAGAAGGAGGGCAACTGCCCTAGGCTTTTATTTTCTTAAATCATCAGAAAGCAAAGGTACAATATATAGAGGTAGGTCCTCTAAAATATTAAGGCTACAATCTGAATTGAAAGACAAATTAGCTAGTGCATCAGCAACTTTATTACAATTCCTATTAATATGTTGAACTACCACCCTCCAAGTTGGGCATTGGATAAGCGAGCGGCAGTGGACCACCAGGGCAAAGTCCGGGTGGGTGGTCGGAAGCGTCCCGGTGAGGAGCTTGACCGCTGAGATAGAGTCCGTTTCAACAACGAGAGAGTGAACATTCTTTTGTTGAGCTATGATTAGTGCTCTATGAAAGGCTAGGAGTTCTGCACGTAGAGCTGAACAGTTTCCCAATTTTTCAGTGAATGCTAAAATCACATTACCCTCCGAATTACGAAGGGCGCCACCTCCACCGGATGCACCAGGGTTTCCCTTGGATGCTCCATCAGTATTGAATTTCAGCCAGTTGTGGTTTGGTGGGCACCACCTGTCTTCCGAATTTCTGGACCAGCTTCCTTTCTTGTTGAGTCTTGATTTTTGCTCGTTCTCTGCATTTCTATATGCTATGGCAACATTACAGGCCGTTTGGATCACTCTTGTAGGATTATCAGCTTCATTATTAAACACAAGGCTATTTCTTTGCTTCCAAATATACCAGGTCATGAAGCTGAACGTCGTACTCCACTGATCATGAGCTTTCAGGTTCAAGTTCAGCCACGGTTTCATGTCTAGTACAAAGAAGCTATCATCATTGGATTTTCCTCCTAGTTTCAGCCATGTTTGTTTAACAACAGGGCAGTCTCGGAGCATATGGACGACCGTCTCATCTTGTTGACATCTTGGACATGCTTTTGAGTGTGTTAGATGGCGCTAGAATCTAACTGAATTGCAGAGAACGCTATCGCACGCCACCAGATGCAGGAAATTACGCACACGCTGTTGTGTAGGCGTCTTCCAAATCAGGTTCCAATTAAAATCATCCCTTTGAATTGTTGGCCTGAGCAAAGACATAGCAGAGCTTGTGGAGAACAACCCCGAAGGAGTCTCTGCCCAATATACTATGTCTTCCTGCACTGTATTATCGGTGAAGATCCGTTGAGATTGGAACAAACATAACACACTGCTAGGCAAATAAGGCTGAATGTGGGGCCAGTCCCAACCGGTTCCATTCCAAAGCTCAGCGACCGTAGCTCCCAGGTATTCTTCCGGAATCGGGTTTGTTGCCAAATCCTCAAGTGGTTTCTCACAGAGCCATCTATGGGTCCAAAAGAAAGTGCGCTGCCCATTTCCAATTGCTATCCGAGTTCCTCGATGGAGAATATCAGCACCATGCTCAATGCCTCTCCATATGTAGGAAGCTGCTGGTTTCTTAGCGATCATGTCAACATCGTGTCTGTTATCGCAGTATTTGCCTCTTAGGATTCTCGCCCAAAGAGCCTCAGGATTTGTCATGAGTCTCCAACCCAGTTTAGCCAGCGTCGCCGTGTTTGTGTTTCGGATTTCACGAATTCCTAAGCCACTCTCTTGAACTGGTTGAGTGACTCTCTCCCAAGATAGGAGATGTATCTTCTTGCTTGTATAGATGAGTGTCGGAATATCGGAGTTTGGTAGTGTGTGACAAATGAATGAATTTATAAAAAGATATGGTGAATTTAGATGAAAGTTAGATGGATGAAAGTTAGACCGATGAATTTTTCTCTTTCCTTATCACTAATATGCCTTTTATGAATCCTATCCGACCAACCCCTTTCATGGATCTCAAAATAACTATATAAACCCTAACTTCTAAAATTTAACCTTGTCCCAAACTCTCTAACTTTTACCATGAACATATATTTAAAAATTCACAAAATTCAGGTCTTTAAATTTTACTCCAAAAACAGTTGAAAGTGCATCAGCACAAAACTCTCGTCTGTTGAGATCCCATCTCTTGCTAAAGAAAGTTATAATTTTCTGAGCTGTGTGGTTGTCTTCCGATTCCGAGTGCGAAAGTATGTTAGGGTTTGGTTTGTGCTTGGGTTGTTCACACTTTTTCATCAGGGCAAATTGCAGGAATTTTGCCTGCATAGCCATCAGGTCTAAAATTCCTTGTGTTTCAGCTGGATGTTCGGATGGCAGCTGCGTCATCTGGGATCATATACAAGAGGAGTCGTCAAAGAGCTTCGGGATGATCAATGTGCCGCTGCCATAGTGCCATTACTAGTGTGGTCAAACTCAAAGGGCGGTCACCATATACTCTATGCTCGTCTACATCCCGGTTCATCTTCTCCATCGATGTGCCTGGCCTGCCCTGTCTATTCTGCACCCTTAATTGTTGATTTGATTTCTGGAAGCATGATCGCACTGCCTGCCTCAGTTTCAGAAGATGGGATTCCTCTAGCTCCTCCTTCAAGTGCGTGCTATAGTTCCTGTTCCAGGTGGTGCAGTTATTAAGAGTATCTCCTTCAAGTAGGAACGGGCAGTATCTTCTTACAAACTCTAATGATAGGACACTTCGAGTTTACGAGAATCTGCTCCCAGTGAAAGGTGGACTCAAAGCTCTTGATAAAATCGAAGAGACAGTGAATGAGGTTAGTGGTGTTGAGAAGCTCAAGGCTGTTGGATCTAAATGCTTGGTCCATCCTGTTGTTGTTTCTATTTCCTTGACTGGCCTCATTTACATATGGGCCAAAGAGTCAAAGGCTAAACTGAAAATTGGAGTGCCTTTGCCCCTGATTTTAAGGAGCTTGAGGAGAATGAAGAATATGTGGAACGAGAAGATGAATTTGACATTGTGCCTGAAACTGAAAAGGTGAGCTTAAACTACAGAGTTTAGGTGTTTTTTATGGGTTGCTTAGTTTTTTTGTTTCTTAATGCTGTATTATTATGCAGGTGAAAGAGTCCAATCATAATGAAGAGGAGGATGTTGATGTAATGACAATTAAGAAGGATTCTGCTTATAGTAATTCGGACATGTCACAGGAAGAACTCCATTTCTTGCCTGCAATTCCCTCTCCTAATGATCCTGAACAGCACGAAAAGTATGTGGGAAGTTCCTCAAAGGCACTGTCAAACCATCATTATGGCTCCCCTCTTTCAGCACAAGTTACACCTTTTGCTGTTAATGCATTTAGCTTTCTTTATATATTGTTTGCATCTTCAGTTGTTATGTTGTACAGTTATTACCTATGACATGTTGATGAATATCTCTTTCCTGGTACCTTTCATCACTCACAGCATGTTTGCTGTTTTCTAAAGATTAAGTTATGCTTGTTCTAGTGTACTGTCAAATTAATGATTATTCTGCTATCAACGCTAGATGAATGTTGGTTTATAAGATTTCTCATCATTAGGACTGGCTCCATCTACTAGTTGGATGGAAAAGTCCATTTAATATATTTAAATAAGAAACAGAGTTTCATGTTCAAGGATGGACACAAGTTTTTTTTTTGCTAATATGATACTGAAAATGAAATTAATGAAAAATACTTCTCAATTTCTATAGATACTTTCTTAAGAGAAATATATGATTTTGTGTTTCAAACTAACCAACTGGAGCCTAGATATTGACTGCTGCATCTATGAATGATTATGCAGTTGTGCAATTTTCATTCTGAGGTTTCTGTTAGATAGAAACTTAGCTGCTTATCTTGTTCATGTTCCTAGTGGTGGAATTATTGCACTCTAGGGATTGATAATGGTACAGTAGATGACATGGCTGCTGCTCATTTCAAAAGGAGGAGGAAGCCTTCAGAAAAAGGGATGGAATTGCAGGCAGAGAAGGTCAAGAAACCTCTAAAGACGATAAAACCTTTGGTTGAGCCCTTCAAATCCAAAGATAAAACACCTGATGAGGAGGACAGTGCATCAGTATATGGAGATGACGGTTCTGACGATTATCAGTGAGGATAGAAGTTTGTTGAGCTGCATATTGTCCTTTGGATGTCTGATGGACTACAAACTAATAGTTTAACTAAGTTCATTGCTGGGCGACTTCTTCAGTGCATCTTTTCCTGTTATAATGTATGTGACAAGGAGAAGAGCAACTGAGGTTAGATAAACGGAGCTAGTATTTTAGGCTGTTTGAGATTACTTCAACATGGTTCACATCTGTGTTTTTTATCAAGCTGAGAGATGGTCTGCTCATTTAGACGAGTAGAATGCTTGATAGTAGTTGTTAGACAACCATTGTTGTGATTTGATGTTTGTCATCGAAATGTCTCTCAATATTGTGGTGCTGATTAAAATGCAGTTTACTCTAATAAAAGCATTGCAACATTCACTAATGCAACATTCTAGTTACAAATGCAACAAAATAGCTACAGATTCATGATATAGTCAAGAATCTAACAGATGCAAATTCAACTCTCGCTAGTCTCCTTGGAGTCAGGTTTATATAAACACTCAACGAAGAGAAGATGAAACTAATGAAGTGAGTATAAAAGAAAGGGGGCTGCCAAATATATAAGGTTTCCTTTACAGGAGAAGAATCTAAATTACCAAGCAAGAACTCTAATCTGATCTGATGGTCATGACTGTTTGAATTTGATACAAGAAAATTTCACAAAAGGGTTCATTCAAGTTAAGTTAGACCATCAAATGCATGAAGAATATTACAAAGAAGGTCGCATTCACCACTGACACATCCTCTAGCATTGCACCGGTACAACGTAATGTTTTATTATTATTAGCATTTGGCTTCCCTCTGAATTATTCAGCCCCAGCGTCATTGCTCTTTTCTTGTAAAACAAGCTTCTCCACACAAGGATTTTGAACCTGTTGAGGAATAACAGACAATTATAATAAGCAACTCCAAAAGCTTCAAAATAGAACAATTATATGCCACTCCAACATCCTAAGTATGAAAAATAGTGTAATTAATTCTTCAGATTCGCTTCTTCTCAGCTTTGAATCAAGTATTTATTTATATCAAAATTTACAATCTCAAAGTTGATTGGTCAATGGTAATAAATTTATCAATCAAGTCTTTTTACAGTTATAAATAAGCCATATAAGCAGGACATCAGAAACACAGAAATAGAAAGCGCATACCAATAGACAAACGATTTCAAAGCAGAGTATGGGAAACCAACATAGAGGTTGTCAAACATTTATAAAATCACTCCTATAATTTTTAAATCAAAAGGAGAGAATTTTTCATTACCATGGTAAGAGGTATTTTGTCAACAGCCGGCACAACAGAGGGGTCTGAAGGTCTATGAAACAGCAGATGGGCTACAGACCGATCAATGGGATTAGTATCTGTTTCTATGTCCATAAATCCGGTACACCTGCTCAGATCCACTAGATATGGTTAACACTGGGTCGATAAAGCACTACAGAATTTGGTACAATAAGTAATTAAGTAATAAGGACATTAGATGAAGATTTTCAATCAACTAATGCACAGAGTTGCCAAATATAAAGGGTGCTCTAAGGATTAAGTAATATCTCACCCAAAACAAACCAAAACAAAACTTTCTCATAGATAACTTGCATTTCAGAGTTAAACTGAATTTGATATAGGCCAAAATATGAAGTCATATATATAGGCCAAAAACAAAAACAATGATTAGCGTTTGTGCTCATATGGATGTAAAATTTCCCTCTTATTTAATGACTCGTCCTTCTTAGTGATAAGTCAGATCTCTGATTAACACAGCAGAAAAGGAAAAAGCCCGAAGAAAGGGCCGTTTGGCCACCATGCTTTGTAATGTCAACAGAAAGCTAAACTTCATGTACCATGACATGTCAAAGAAAGATATTCCAACATAGTTGAAAAGCAAATTGTAGAAACTAAAGTGACGTACTTATTTGTCTCATCAGATGCCAAAACTTTACTCTCATCTCCGTCCCCTTGGCCACCAGTTGTAAGTTTTGCACATTTATGTCTTTGTTCAGCACTATTAGCAAGACGATACAAACTGTCCCGTATACATAACTTTGTCTTCACATCTAACTGAAAATGAAATTTAGTGCAATCAAAGAAGAAAAAAAGGGAGTTAGGAGCATCACAAGTCATAAAACTTCTACTATACTACAACTCTGCATCAGCAAAAAATACCCTAGGTTGTAACCATTTTTGCTTCCAAACTTAATAATGTGTTGTAGAAGTCCAAAGTACACAGAAGTGCCTACATAATTACCCTACACCCACACATTTTTCTTCTCTACTTCATTCTGCTGATAATTCAGATTAATGGAATTCGAAGACAGCACTCTTATGACATGTCTTAGTGATTATACCTTCTCTATGACATGTTGAAGTTGAAGGAAACTACTTGCTTCTAATGAAACTTCATCAACCATAGAACTTAAGAAAGCACTGTCCTGCACATTAGAAGAACCCACTTCGCCTGGAATGCTTGGGCCACTTTCATCAACGCCACTATGACCCTCAACTTGACTTTCAATATTAACAGTTTTCTTCTGAGCTATAATTGGATCAGAAGAAGCACTCTGAATTGCTAAGCCAGCATGCTCACGATGAAGAGAGAGTCCCCCCTGATGAGATTGTACTTTGTTCTTTTCTTCAGCAACGCCAGGGATCCGGAAAGAAACATCATGGCAGCTCTCCTTATGTTGAATCTGGCTGGATGCATAGGAAGATTCATTCTGGGACAGAGATTGGCGACCGTTATCTTCAGATTTGACCATATATGGTTTGTTTCTTGTGAAGAGTTGAGTTGGTTGTTCATACTCTGTTGTCTGGGAAGAATTACATTGACAGGAGTTCCCTAAATGCTGTGTTCGATCTTCCATCTGATTCGACTTATCAAGAGGGATAAAAGATTCACCATGTTCCAGGGTCTGACCCCTTCTTTTGCCACATGTCTGAAGCTTTTTCTGGCTTTGAAGTGGCATAGACTGTCATTAAAATAACAACATAGCCAAGAAATGAACCATTCAGCCAATGCAAATTTCAGAAACTCAGTGACCAGGCAATTAAGATAACACTAGCATACAGGGAGAGAAGATTCACTTGCTTCTAAATTTTCACGAATATCCAATTACACAAAAGCAAAAAGATCATGCATGGAAAGCTTATATAACACCAAGCTGCTTATCACCCTTGAAGAACAACATGATCAACAAAATATTTATTTAAAATGAATGATGTCTAGGTTAGCTAACCTGTCTCCCTTAGTATTTAACTTTAATCAAAACAAAGTACATACATGTGGGCATCAATGTTTGATTATTCGCACCTCTAGACCTTATAAGAGTCTGTCATACTCGGAAGAACCCTAATGAGATCCATTGTTCATTTTCTTTATGTAAAAAATACCAAACCAATCCAGTTGCACTCTCTTCATTACTTTGTTATGAAAGTTTTTAACAAGTCTTAGAGCAATATACGTACAGGCTAGACAAGAGAAACAATTATAGGCTGTGACTGTTGAACAAACAGCCAGATATCACAAATAACATAGATTGCACAGACCTGATCCCCAGCATCAATTTGAGTAGTTGCTTCTGATCCATTTTCAACAGACGAGTTCATAACAACGGCAGTATTATTAGCATCCAGTGTCCCTGAACTTGAATTCCAGCATACTGTTGTATCTCTTTCATAAGTTTCATCAATAACACATCCATCATCATTCAACTTCAAAATTCTATCACAATCAGTTGCACCATTAAGAGCATTCGAATCAGGACCAGGAAATTTAAAGTTTGGCGCGAGTGCATCATTAGATTCTTCAAGAGCATGTGAAGGTGAAAACCAGCTTAACTCATCTTCCTTATCAATGTCCAGACCAAAAGTTGAATCACAGCTTCTGCAAGTCATGGGAAGAACAAGCATGGTCACACTAAAACATGTCTGTAAAAAGTAGAGATACCATAAAATTTTGGGGAAAATAGAAAAATATCAAAATCACTATGTGAATACCTAAACATCTTGTCAACATCTTCAAAATTCTCTATTTCAGGCCATCCATAGTATAAGAGATCACCATTTTCCTTGTCCTGCTGTACGTTATTGAAAAAGCCGAGATCACTGACTGGTTCAGTAACTTGATTCAGCTGATATTGGAAAGAGTTGTTTTCCACTTGATCCCCAAGAATAGGGTCACCATCACATAATTCTTCACCGACAGAATTATTAGTGTTGGTTCTCAAACTACAGTTATTAGTTCCATTGGGTTCTGATGCAGTACTAGATGCATTTTTGTTAGGACAACTATCACGTGAGGTGAGAACAGCTTCATTGGAAGCATAGGATCCAGAAGATACGCATCCAGAAGTCTTTTCCAGCATTGTTCCTCTCATCTCCTTTAAAGTAAGACAGCTTTTTCCTTCCTTACTCTGTTTAAGATTTCTGCTCGCATCACGATGTGAAACGCTAGTTAATTCATATCGCGGTCTCTTACAATTTTCCTGAACTCCATACCCATATTGTTGCTCATCACTCCAATAAGGCACTATATGATCATCACTCTCACCAAATTCATCCCACTGAAGATCTTTAAGCTGTACAATAAAACAAGTTACACTATAAATTAGAGAGCATATAAGATTTGCTAACTACATGTGAATGAAAGGACAGAAGTTGACAGGAAAAAGGAAACACATTATAGAAACTGTTTCCAACAATAAAACAAACAAATTTTACATACATGATTAAAAGTACACAGACAGAAAAACCACGTCAAAATATAAGATCAAGGAATACAACAATCAGATAGGAACTAGTCAAGAAAGAATTTCAAATCTAACAGACATCTGCTGAGATGATACCAGGTAGAGTCCTCAACCTATCGTTGATGCGTTGCATAATAGACATCTGGTGCTAGATCAGCAAGGCTGATCACTACAGACAATAGGAGTGCAATATTAATCAAGGGAGAACCTAAATCCAATTAGTATGGCAGTGACACTCTCACTCTCCCTATACAGTATACTATGACACTTTATCACTTGACATCACTAGAAAGATCACGCTGCTGGAGCTGGAATAGAAGCCTGATCAGTATGATGAAGTTTCACCATTTCTCACATCAAATACTATCCAATTCGGAAAATGATGCTTCCTACCCAATTTAGTGGGAAGATTGGCTAATATGTAAACAAAATTATCATACAATAGTAAATACAACGTACACACCAGAAATAAGAGAAATCAGTACATGATATAATAGCGTATACTAACCATCAGTACAGCAAAACATTAACAATTATTTTCTTTCTCGGTTAATCTACATAGATTCTACTGTGTCCCGACATCACTAAATCTTAAATTGCATCTTCCAACCTTTTCCTCACCCACTGATCAATCATATTACTCGCCTTCCATTCTGCATATTCCTCCCCATTCTTTGGGTTTCACATTCCCTCTTGCACTCCCCCATTATCCTATTTACCACCATGCTGATTTTTCTCTCAACATTTGGTTCATAGTATCTTAGCAGGATACAAAAACGCTGTTTTATGATGCAAATTCACGTACCCCTATAGAACAACTACAATGATGCTTCAAGTGTTAATCAAGTTGTTTCATGTATTTTCTCTAAAAGAACTAGCAACCTAGATGTTTACAAGTTTACATTCACTATATAAAGCTTGAAGAATATTCTTCTTTCCTTTTTCTTTTTCTTGGGGTGGGGGAAGGAGCAGAGAAAGATTATATACTTTCCTGAAAGGAAACTCAATGACAACCTTAAATAGAAAAACTAAACAAAAAGCTAAAATAGCCGAAGATAAAATAAATTAAAAGGATCACATGAATGGTTAGTATAATACCAAGCATATTGCAGAAATGGAAAAAAATTCTATACGATTAAAAGTAGCCAGTTTTAAGGATGCAAAAGAGGGGTGACCATAAATACAGTCAGTTTTCAAATCACTGAACTTGATGAAGCTTATAGCAAGAAGAAAACCAAAATCACCACTGCTGATTAACAGTTCTACCACTATATAGCATAATGCAAGTAATAAAAGCAAGGAAATAAGGTCTACGGTAGTAAAAATGAAGGTTGCAGAATAAACTTCTGCAATATAGCAGCTTCAGTATTTAGAAGAAGAGTATCAAAATCATCACTGCTGATGTCCAGCCCAACAATTAAAAAATAATGAAACCTTCAATAACAAGCAAATAAATGGCAGGTCCAAGGTACTAAATTAAAGCTTACAGGACAAACTTAACCAATAGGTAGCAGCTAGTAATTATGGTAAATTAAATTAGCCACACTCACAAAAATGGCAATACACCAATGGACATTAAAACAACTACAATCATATAGAAATCACAGGTGAAAAACGAGAGCAAGAATTAGCTTCAACTAGTAGTAACATGGAAGCAGTCAATGGTATTGATTTTACAAAAACAGATAGATGAGATAGTCATTGATGTGAAGTTAGTGTTCCCAAATGTACTAGATTGTAAAGTAGCAACACCCATTGTTAAATCAAGATGAGCATGGGTGAGGTATCGAAAATCATGTCCTTCACCTATTATCTTCTTTGTCCTGTAGTCCTGAAATACATGAGAGCAGTAACACGTCACTGGACAATAATGTGATCGGGAAAGAGCAGTGAACCAGAAGAAAATCACAAGCATTCAATTATTTCAAAAAACATAAGCCGTGAGCCAGATGACCACCCTATAATCTCAAATATATAACAGCCACAGAGGAAAAATAAAAAGGTCACGTTTAAAACATTTCAAGTCCGATGAAGTAAAATTTTGAAGAAATTAAACTTCGATTTTCATAGATTACAGAACCTAAATATCTCTGCTCACGCTCTACAGTATCAATAACTCATAACACTGCCTCTAATTCCAAATGCCAGTTTGTGGTCATAAAACTATTACTTCTTACATAGATTACCATCTTAAATAGCTACAAGACAACAAAACTAGAGCACAAATGCAGTAACGCATGTCTTAAATAGCTACAAGACAAACTTTGATTACATAAATAAAAGATTAGACTGAATCTATGATGCATTTTTCCACAATACAATGCGTATTAATTATGAAGTCAATAATATATGACTAGCGAGTAGTGGATATGGTAAGTACTACACTTGAGTTAGGAGCTAAAAAAATTCACCATGCAAAGGAACATAAGAAAAATTTACACTTTGAAAGAGACAGAAAAAGATTACATACTTCATATATTAACATAAAAGCCAAATCCAAATAAAGGAATCAAAGGCTAAAATACCAAAAAAAAAACGTCATGTCAATAATATTTTTTCTCCTATACAGACCTATGTGACTTGCTGGAAATATGTGTGACCAACTGACCATACACTAACAAAATGTGATGGACTTCAAAGCCAAAAAGGATACTAATTGACTATAAATGAAAAAGTTGCTCACCTCATAACACAAGAATTCGTTGCTGTCCACAGTAGAAGACACAAGTACGAGTAAGTCAAATCTTTCTACAACTAAAACCCAAATGGAAACCCTTTTACACGTGCTCTCAAACTAAGTCACTTCATATAAAGACCTTTTTCATTACTTAGCAATGCTTAGCATTCTATATGGTTTTAGACCACTTATTAAATATTCTTAAGATTTCCATCAGATTTTTTTTAAGGATTATTAAAAAAAATAATTTATTTCTAGCCCTATTATGAAATAGATTTCCCTTCTATACATTTTCTTGTCACTACAATACATGTGAAGTCTTAAAATTCATGGAAAGCACTCAGCGGGGAAACAAGATCTAATCAAGAAGAGAGCATCCAATTGAGAAAAGAAAATTCAATGTAGAGCATCAATACTACAATAAATTAGTTGAAAGTCAAAGATTTCTCCTCCTTTATGCCCATTTTAGCCAAAAGTGAAGTACCTTTGTTCTCATTATCACTAAATGAGATCAAAGTCGAACAATATTAAGAAAAACAAAGGGGATCAGTTTTGAAAAAATATTGATAACATGATGGCCATGCACCTAGTAACAGCACCAATTAAGATTTTTCAAGTAGAATATTCCACAGCAAAGTTCCTGCAACTGATATGAGAGCATCTAAGAACAAGGTTATTCATTTGCAGCTTGGAGAAATGACAGAATATTCTGTATATGGCTCAATATATAAATCAGTGTCTGCTACATACAACTAATGCCAGAAATCGGTCAACCTATATCTCATGTCGTGGCTTTCGCTACATGGAGAAATCTAACCACGTTCTATACCTTTTCAAAGAGCTGAAGCATGTATACGCAAAACATTAACTGGAAAACATACCGACTGAAAATATTCATTCCAATTAAAACAACTGAGAACAAGTTACCAGCCACGTGAATAGATATTCAGCAAGACAACAAAAGGATCAGAGGGAGTAATGTGAGCGGAAACAAACATCATACCTCATACAAAAATGCGTCTGACATTCCTCAACTATCCACTACCCAGCACCAAAAACATAGATTGTACGGATTAATGACATAATTTAGGTCAGCAAGCGCAAGGCTTCTGCAGATTAAGATGAAAACCCTTAAGAACCAGTAAACCCCATCTGCAAACTCCAATGCAGTAACTGTGTATAACCAACAGCTCGTAACAAAACCCTAATCCCACTAGATAAGCAACTTGCATCAATCCTGCCCTATTAACAAGCCAGTACACGCTACACCACTCGTAGAATACTGACGTATCCACAAAGGAAGCAAGATGGAGAGAATTTCCTTCCCATGTATTTCACCATAGAGTCTGTTTGGAAATTCACTTAATCACAGCCCCTTCAGTTCAAGTAGAAATTCTTTTATTTCTTTCCCTCTTTGGGAGGAGGTGTAGCGCAATCCAAGCTTGAATTCTCAGTTGGATCTCAAACTTACTGAACATGATTCAACAAATGGAGAAACAGAAAATTAATTTCTCCAATTTGTAAGCACAAGCTTAAACAAAAATCCACACAAAAACAGACCACTTACAACTCATTCACCTTGCTTTCTCACCAACTAAATTCAAACCAGTATTTTATTAAGAGCTCTAGCAGTTGATTTCATTCAATAAAATTACAAACCAAACAAGATGGCAGCTTACCTGGAGCCAGGAATCTGAAAACTCTTCAATCCAGCTCTCAACAGTAACGGGAAATTAGGCCAGATTAAAACACGGTAATAAGCCCTGATCTTCTTCCGATCGATCAAAATCAGTAAACTAGAGAAAAAGAAAGGCTGAGAGAAATCTGCCGTACGTTCCAGCGATAACCTTCCGGGAAAATTCTAGAACAATTTTATTTAACAAACAATTTCCTGATAATAATTAGCATAAAATATACGAAGTATTCCTTTTACGGGTGTTTTAAACACCAAGTGGGTAAAAAAAATTAAATATGGGGAAGATTGATCGAGGAAGCGACACGTATCAGAATTCGTGGACGAGAGAATGGAGGTGAGATACGATCAGTTGCTTTCATACCATTCGTCCACGTGTACCCTTACTTCTAGAAAAGGACACGCGGCTAAACATTATTTGCTCTCATCGTTCTGGCTCTGTCCACGAAAACGGCGACGTTTTCACCCGGACTGTTTTTATTGTTACGGTAAATTGTACAAAACCACCTTTATTTTGTCATTTGACATATAATCACTCTTTATTTTAAAGTATCCGCAACCTAAAACCACTCATAAAATACCCCACATTTCAGATAACCACCCTGAATATAACTATTTATTTTTAACCACCCATAAAACACCCTTTGTTAGCTAAATACCATCTTCTGTGACTTTCTCCATTAAAAATTTAAAAAAACCCCAAAATACCCTTTTCTTTTCTTTTACCCTTGTGTTCTCTCCCTCATCAATAATTAATTGATCTAATCAAATAGCTAGAGTAGAGATGGATTGTGGAGTTTGGTAAACTGGCTCAGATCCAAACACACTCCTACTGAAGTCTCTATTATTAGAATCCGAGAACCCGAAATTTAGGTGGTCAAGATTCCATGTAGAATAATCCTTGTCTTTCGAAATTTAGGTGGTCAAGGATTTTTTAGCCTTCTGAAGCTCTAGTGACTCCTGAAGCATACAATCCTTGTCAGCGGTGGAGTCATTGGTCGGATCCGGAGAGTGGCAAGTGATGAAATCGGTTTAGTCTCCGTCTTCTTTTTTAGGGTTTTTTCTTAGATCCGAATTTCTATTTTTCAGATCTGGAACCCGAATGCCGGCGGTGAAGGCGAATTTGTAGACTCTTGAAGAGGAGTTCAAACCGGTTGGTTCCGGCGGTGAAGGCTATTTTTTTTTTTAGATCTGATTTTGGTTCCTTCAAACCGATCAATTGTGGAGGCGACGAGGCAGAGAAGATATGTCGGAGGTGAAGACTTCGAGTCCTTCTTTCCGTCCTTCTCTGGTTTTGGTTTTGGTTCCTTGAGTTCAAAACGATCAATTTTGTAGACGAGTTTGCAGAGTTTGACAAGGCACAGAGGTATGTTGCATGTGAAGTCATTTAGTCCTTCTCTGGTTTGGTTTAGGGTTTAGAGGAAGAAAGAGGCAAGTAACGCGGCAGAGAAGACAAGGGTAAAAGAAAAGGGTATTTTGGGGTATTTTTAATTTTTTAACGGAGAAAGTCACGGAATGACTTCACATGCAGCATACCTCTCTGCCACACAAAAACGGCGGGTAGGGCTGTGGGCCCCAGAATCCCGAGGTCTCGTAAGACCTCGTGTGGACAGGGAATTTGTTTAAATAAAAGGCGGGTAGGGTTGTGGGCCCCAGAATCCACCTTGGGAGTCCCGTCGGATCCGTTTATTTCTTGTATCCCGGGCCCACTTCTTACTTTACTATTTTGAGCTCCATCACAATCCCATGGCCTGGGGACCTCGTCCCGAGGACCGCAGGTCATAAAGTACGGGGGGTAGTTGGTTCGTCAAACTCGGGGTGCGGGGTTTGTACTTCTTAGGATTTGCGAGGTGCGAGGTCTAGAGGTTGGGTGGACATATTGTGAGGAACTCTCTTGCGAGGCCTAACACTTAGGCCCTTTTCTTGTCTATGCGTGCGATACTTCCTGGGCCTGCTCCCCCGTATTTTGCTTAATGGGCCGTCGAGGTAGACCAGGCCCAATAAGCCATTCGGGAGCGGGGAGAGGCCCAAGTTTGTCCTTTATAAGAAGCGTAACTCCCACGCCTCATCTCCATCTTCTTCCTCCAGCGCTCCCTCTCTCTCTCTCTTTCTCTCTCGCCCTTTTTCAGTTCCCGACGAGCAGTTTCCAGACGGTTCTCCGACGATCTTCCGACACCGCCCAGGAGCACCACCGCACCAGCCGCGTCAGTTTTAAACAAGTAAGCGCTCGACTCCCTTTTTCGCGTTTTCGATGTTCCTCCCCCTTTCTTTCGTCGCCCTTTGCCTTACCGGGAGATGGGCGTTTCCCAGTGCCTCGTGGTGGCGAAACGGTGGGGATGAGGGCGGCGCTCGCGCCTGCGCGACGCCCTCGATTCTCTTTTTCTCGCGTTTTTTCTTTCTTCGTTTCGTGCCCTAGTGGGCGACGGTTGCTTTTTGGCGTTTCACGCCAACGTCTCGGCGGCGAAACGGTGGGGCGAGGGTGGCGTCCGCCACGCTCTCGAACCCTTCGTTCGCCAACCGACGGTTGAACTTCTGCGACCCCTTTGCTTTTTCGAAATTCGAATTCCTCGGAAAACCAAACGTCATGATGTCTGACTGACAGAACGTTTGGTTTTCCACCGTTGGCTTCCATTTCGCCTTCTCTTTCCTCCTTTTGGCGCTTCACATTCTTCCCCATCCGTCCTATCTGTCAGAGTAGCCCTAGGGTGCCACGTGGTTTCTTCCCGTTATCACCTCGCGTATTCTTCTTGTGGCTCTGCTCGATGTCTCAATACTTTTTTCTTTTCCAAGTGTTCGCCTCTCGTGGCCTGGACGTCGCTCTTTCATGCCTAGAGGAGCCTCCTTGAGCCCTCCACCAAGCTTCGCGTTTAAGGTTCAAGAGAGGTTCTACGAGGAGGCCCTTGAGGTCGAGGAGAGTGTCGATACCAGTGATTCCTCGAACCCGAAGTCTCCCCCGCTGATTTTCAGCGATCCCTCATCTAGCGACTCCGTTGTCTCGGTCAGCTCGCTCTTCCCTCGACTGCGCATATATTCCGGAGTCGAGATGGCTTCGTCTTCAATTTCCGACGAGGAGGTGGTTGGTCCCCATGCGAGGTCGTCGGATTCCAATGACCAAGCGAGCTTCTTCGAGAACTACATTACCGACTCCGTGTCGAGCATCCCACCAGTCCTCGAGGAGAGGATACCCATGCATCCGAACCCCTCGAAAGGGATTTTTCTTCCCGAGGGGGTGCCCACGGTTCTGAAGCGGGGAGACCTCGCGGATATTGCCAGGGACTTCGCCTGGCCCGAGGGGGTTGAGCTAGCGCTCCCCGAGGAGGGAGGCTGCTCTTTTTTTTTGCTGAAATGCTAATTCAGATTAAGTGAGAAAATATGAGCCCCGAAGGACTAGTACAAGCGGTCCTAAACGGGGCATACATGGGTAGGCGCGTAGGCCTCCCATACTATGCCCCGAGTAGTCAAAACACATAAGCAAACATACTAACATCCAAACCTAGAACCTCAAAGCAAGACAAACAAATATCCAAATGCTAACATCGAACCTAGGCAACTAGTTTATCTCGGATTACACTTTGAGCCATGCACATGCTAGGGAGGCATCTTGGCCACCCTAGCCGAGCTCCGTGTAGTGCGTCCGGTCGGGATATCGGCCCACTTGGGCTGCGCTTTGAGGCTAGGTCCGGGGCACTCGGAGTTGTTGGCCTTCTTGCTCTAGTCTTGACCGGTATCCAACCTTGGCCATCTTGAGGTTCATCTTCGGGGTTGCCTTCTTCTTCTTCGGCTAAGTTTGCCTCTCTTGCTTCTTCCTCTTCTTCCTCTTGTCTTGCCCTTGTTCCTTCGTTGCTTGAAGACTCGAATGAGGTGGCGGTGCTTTCACTCCCTCGTGAGGGAGAAGCCCCTCTTGTCGAGTGGGGTTGGGACACTCCTACGATCACTCCGGCGTTCTTGGCCCCATTATTATCCTTGGGCGTGTCTTTTCTTGGTGCCAACAAAATTTGTGATGGCACAAGTTGCAAGCCGGCTTGAGCTTCCACACCACTCGGTACTCCCTTCTCCTTATCAACATGCGGTGGTGGATTTGAGGTTTTCTTGACCTTAGTTCCCACAAACTCATTCTTCTCCTTGAATGTGCAACCTTCGTCATCATGACCGAAGGTGCAACACTTTTTGCAATAAAATGGCTCATTTTCAATCAAATATTGGCACTCGAGAGAGACCCCATCATCAAAGTCTAGGCCGATCTCTCTTGGGATGGCATTTGCAAAATTAATCTCCACTAGCACATGAGCATAGGCGCCCCTTTTTCTCTCATTTGTGGCCGGATCTAAATATAGGGGCTTTCCAATTTGAGATGCAATTCGGCCAAGGATACTAGGGGTCCAAAAATCTTGTGCAATGCCATAAAACTGCACCCACAAAGGAATAGTAGCCACATCTTTCCTATTGAAACAAAACTTGTCGGGCACATATTTGAGGAGGAAGGGCTTACCGTGTATGAAGTAGGGTCCTCCTTGGAGCACTTTGTCCATTTCTTCCTGGGTTCCAAACTTGAAGACAAACCAACCCTCCTCTTCTCGGTACTTGGCTTTCACTCCCCAAGACTTGATCATGTCGTTGATAAGGAAATGGCCCGGGTGGCGACCCACATATTGACCAATTAGTGTCCATCCCCAAACCACTTCCCTTGGTAAAGCTTCGGAGCATTTGATTTCCACTCTTTTTGATGTGGGAGGGGTGTAGGCAAGTTTCGCACCCAAACCCGCATTCATGAAATGCTTTTTGATCGGAGCCTGGCGTGCCATGGGCTTGCCATGGCTAGAGAGTGCCGCCGCATAGGATTTGCGTGTGGGAGGCAACATCGCATCTCGGGCACTAGGCGCGCTAGGAGAGGGGTTGGCATGGGTGGGACGCGCCTTTGGGTCAATCGGGTGCCACATGAGGTTCTCAGTGAGAGGGGTGGCGCGCCCTTGGTGGCCGACGGGAGTGGGGCGTGCCTTGGTGGCAAGGGCGGGGGTAGGCATGCTTGTGGGGGATGGGTTTTGGGTTGGGTTGGCAATGGGTGGGAGTGTGCCTTTGTCCTTGGTGGTTTGATTGATCAAGGGATTTTTGGAGGTAGAGGGCAAGGTTTGAACATTTGGCTCCAAAATTTGAACATGTGGGGACATGGGTGAAGTGGCAAGGTGAAATGGCAGGGGGGGGGGCGCATCCTTGTTAGGATTTTTTGGTGGGGCTAGATTTTTTTGAGGCTTTGGAGGGAAAAAAGAGGAGATTAGGGTTTGCTTGTGAGGAGAGTGGGAGGTGGCGGCTAAGGAAGGCTTTTGCAAGACATGTGACTCTTCTAGAGTCAAATTACCAAAACTAGAGTGGACAAGAGAATGACAAGGCAAAAGAAGGGTGTTTGACTTTACCTCTTTTGGCTCTCTTCCAACAACTCTTCCCAAAGCATCTTTTTTGCTAACCAAGTCATGTGACTTTGTCTTGGGACCACCTGGAGGGAGGCTGCTCTTTTTTGCTTTCCCCCGAGGGGGAGCGGTAAATTCGGAGTATATAGATAGAATATGAGCCCCGAAGGGCTAAAACAAGCGAGTCCTAAACAGGGCATACATGGGAAGGCGCGTAGGCCTCCCATACTATGCCCCGAATAGTCAAAACATGCAACGCGCAATGGGAAGGCACGTAGGCCACCCAAGCTACGCAAGCACATCATCAAACTAACAACAATCCAAGGAACACAAAATTACATCAAACATCAAATAATCATAGGACATACAATCTAACTCGAACGCATCTAGTTGAAGCACACGCTAGGGAGGTGCTTTGGCCACTCTAGACGCACTCCGTGTAGTCCGTCCGGGGGGGATGTCGGGCCATGGGGGGCGCGCCTTGAGTGCTAGTATCGGGACTCTCGGGATTTCTTGAGCCGGTGGATCTTCTTCAAACCTCACAACCTTTGCCCTACTCTCGGCCTTGTTGGCTTCTTCACTAAGCTCGGTATCACCACTCATGGATGCGTCATTCATGGTGTTCACGGTGGTGCTAAGGTTATCTTCGGTCTTGCTTGGACTTTCGGGGGTTTCATTGGTGCTAGAGCTTAGATCTTCCTCTTCATTCTCATTTTCCTCATTTTGCTCTTCAATGGTTCCCAACTCTCTCGGCATATGATCTAAGGCCAAGGTCAAGGAAGGATTGGATGGGGTTTGAGGTGTGGGTTCCGGTGGTGGATCGGTTTGGGTCGGGGCTTGTGGGCTAGGGGACGGGGGTTCCTTTTCTAGTGATTTTCCCTCCATTCGGTTCCCCCCATTCATGCCATTCGAGGTTCTCTTAGGCTTTGTCCCAACGGTCATTCTCTTATCCTTAAAATTGCAACTACTATCCTCGTGGCCAAAAGAACAACACCCTTTGCAATAAAGTGGCTCGTTCTCAATGAGGAACGTGCAATCAACCGACTCTCCATCATCGAAATCAAGTGAGGTTCCACGCACAATTTCTTTAGCAAAATTAACTTCAATGAGAACACGAGCGTACGAACCTCTTTTGCGGTTGTCGGTAACGGGGTCCAAGAAGAGTGGCTTGCCAACTTGGGAGGCCACCCGGCCAAGCACTTCCGGGGTCCAAAATTCACTTGAGAGACCATAGAATCGGACCCAAAGAGGAGTGATGGCGAGATCCTTGCGGTTGAAGGCAAACTTATCCGGCACATGCTTGAGAAGGAGGGGCTTGCCGTGTATAAAGTAAGGCCCTCCTTGGAGAACCTTGTCTCGATCATCTTCGGACTCAAACTTAAAAAGCATCCAACCTTCTTCCTCTCGGTACTTAGCTCGAACGCCCCAAGCCTTAATGATATGTTGTGTTTTGTACAGCATAACTAGGACTTTTTAGTACATATTTCTGTAGTATTTTAGGCCTAGTTTGAGCGTTATTGAGGAACAGATTTGAAGGCCAGAATTCAGAGTTAGCAAAAAGTTGAAGACTTCGAAGAAGTTGAAGGCCGCGATCGCCGCCACTCTTAGGGGCGGTCGCGGTGGACGTCGCCGAGGAAGATAAGATCGCCATTGAGGACCGCGATGACACGAAGGCCGCAATCGCGGCCGTGTATGGGTGGCGATTGCGGTTGCCAAAGGTCGTCGGTTGATCGCGGTTTGCAAGTTAGGCAGCGATCGCGGCCTGGTTTGGGCAGCGATCGCGACCCTGCTGGAATCTGACGCGTGATTAGATTTATTTAGTTTATTTTTATATTTTTATCTTTTTAATTTTCAACTTGTTCGAGACTATTTTAGGTTTACTTTTCAGCCTTTGTTTGAGACCTCTCTTAGACCTAATTTTGAGACTTTGTGTTTTTCTCTCTTATGGAGAACTAAACTCTCTAGATTCTATTCGAGTTGAAGCTTTTCAGACTCAAGTTGTTGTGAGATTCGTCATTTCAGGTTTATTTCTACAGGTTATTTCAATTCTCTTGGGCATAATTATTATTGATTGTATTGATTTCTACTTGATTGATCACCTTGTTGGAATTGATATTATCTATTGCTAGATCTAGGTTTTCTCGTAGCAAAGCCTAATCTTTGTAGCAACTCAATTGGTTTAGGACTCGTTGGACTAAAACAATTGAGAAGAGATTTGAATGCATGTTAATTGTTTGACTCGTTGGAATTCAATTGCATGTATCCTGTTTATCCTTGTTCTTAATGCTAATATCCCTATTATTTATGATCGTTTCATGAGTTGTTTGGATATTAAGTTTGCATGTCTCGTTGCCATGTTAAATTTATGACCAGGATAGGAATAACTAAAAGGAATAACTTGTTTGAATCTAGGATCAATAACTTGAGGAAGAAAAGTGGATACTTGAATAGGATTGTTTTTTTCCGTAATTGATAAAAATCCAACTTTTGCCCTGTTTGATTGCTTGTTTTGTTTGTTTCAATTCTTAGTTTGAGTTTTAATTCACAAAATCCCCCTTGTTACTTCTTTGAGTTGATAATAATAAAACTTAGGATACAAGTGTCTCTTGGGTTCGACCCCGACTTACCGACTATACTAGTTGAGTAACTAGGGAATTATTTTTGATTTGGCATCAACGAATTTAAGCCAGTCACTTAATCATCTCATGGATCAAGAAATGGCCCGGGTGGCGGCCTACATAATGGCCAAGAAGGGACCACCCCCAAACCACTTCCTTTGGTAAGGCCTCAAAACACTTAATGGGGACACGATTGGAGGTGGGAGGTGTGTAAGTGAGTTTAGCTCCCAAACCGGCATTCATAAAATGTTTTTTCGGATTGTGGTTCCGAGTGCTCGGCCTAGGGCCTTGCGGGCCGGGGCGCGCCCCACCCGAGCCGCGGCTCATGAGGGCGGAGGCATAGGACATGGGTGCGGAGGCACTAGTGCCTATGTGGTCAAGGTGTTCAAGAGATGGAGGGTCGGAGGGGTGGTGGGGTACATTGGTACCAATCGGGCGCCAAACTCGGCCTTGGACTCGGCCATTGGCACGCGGGTGGGGCGCGCCATGGCTAGGGTGGGAGGACCCCGGTGCCGAGCCTTGATCATTTGGGAAGGGACGAGGGTGGGGCGCGCCTTTGGCTTGGAAGGAATGGGGCGCGCCATTTTTTTGAATGGGTGGGGTCGGATGGGTTTTTGAAGAAAGGTGTGACAAGGAAGGCATGGGTGGGGCCGTTGATGATGTGGAATGGTGAGTTGGCTTGGGTGGCAAGGGTGGGGCCAAGTCCTTGTTGGGATTTTTATGTGGGTCAAGCGTTTTTTGTGAGTTAGAAAGGTGAGAAGATGAAATAGGGTGGGTGGCGGCTATAGGGGGGTTAGGTAGAACATGTGACCCTTCTAGATGGTTATTACCCAAAGTAGAGTTGACAAAGGAAAGGCTAGGCAAAAGAGTAGGATTTGACTTTACCTTTTTAGATGCCTCCAATGTCACTATCCAAGGCACCTTTGGCACTATTCCAAGCATGTGACTTAGACATGGGACCACCTTCTTCAACAATGGCATCCAAGATATGCGGCTGAATGGTGGTGGCGGGCAGGTTTTCCGGCGGTGGTGCCACCATGCCCGGCGGTGGTGGAATGCACAAAGTGACGCCGGTTTCCATTTCCAAGCCCAATTCTTCGCCTTTCTTTGTGGCATCTCCATCTTTGGACTTTGCTCGAGCAAAGGCCTTCAAGAATGCATCTTTAATAGTGGGTTGGCGTGGTGAAGGAGGTTGTGCCAAGAGAAAACCACCATAATCGTCCATCTCCTCATCTTCATCGGATGACTCCCATGGTTCCTTGTTTTTGGAGCTTTCACCCTTGGCAATGGCGACATTCATGTAGCTCCGGTTGGGTGTTTGCCAAAGCCTCCCATGTCCATCTCCATTTTCTCCTAGTTCATCTTCATCCTCCTCAGAAGACCCACTTTCCTTAGCGCTTTCAATGGCCAAATCCAAGAGAGCTCCCATGGTGGTTAGCGTGGGGGAGACTTCCATGGCCGAATTAAACTTCCTTGCCTTTCTTTGGATCTTTCGTGCTTGGCCCCTTGGGCCGTACCTTCTTCTTCTTGCCCATGGCCTAGGTGAGGCCAAGGGCGGCGGTTGTTAGGAGCACCACCACGGGAGGATTGGTGGTGGCTCGGTGGTTGTAGAAAAAACCGAGGATTAGAAACAAGAATGGGGGAAGAGAGAGGCGAGAGTGTGCACAAGTTCCGGCCACCCAAGGACCACCGGTTGGCTCCGGCACGGCGACGGCTCGTGAGGATGCCGCCGAGTGCTTTGGGCGAGGGTCACGTGAGGTGAGCCCTCGCTGGAGCAAGAGGACCGATAGTGGTGGAGTGTGGGAGGCCGAAATATTCTAGTGAGAAGAGATAGTTTCTCTCACTAGAAAGGCACACTACTACTGAGAGCTCTTTCTTGAGGGAGGCTGCTCTTTGGCCAATTACGAGAGCTGCGTCGTCGTGCACCTCGTCAGCCTCCAGGTCGGCTTTCGGTTGCCGCTGGCCCAACATCTGGTCAACTTTTTATGCGCCATGCACGTCTGCCCAGTACAACTGTTCCCGAATGCGTGGCGGCTCCTCTGTGCCTACACCATTCGAAGCTACGAGCTCGGGGATGGACTTGGTCTGGACACCATGTCGAGCTTGTTTTTGGCGTGGAGGGAGCACGAGTCTTGTCTCGTCAACCTTAGCCTGCCTGGTCTCAAGATCACCACGGCCCCCTCGAACGTCTGGTCGTGGAAGAAAAAATGGTTCTTGGTCCGGGACCCTATCGGGAGGTACCTCAACTTCCCCACGGCTCCGGACAACTTCGTCCGGTCCAAAGGTACACAAAAGGCCGATGAGCTCAAGAAGCGGTATGCCCCGGAGCGTCAGGAGCCGTTTCAAGAGTACCTCGCACAGGACCGGCTTGAGCGGGTCGGCATAAGCCTTACACTTCCACCTCGCGAGGGTGGCGGGGGTACTTATTTTCCCTTTTCGCTCCTGGTTTTGTTATATATTATTATTATTATTATTATTATTATTATTATTATTATTATTATTATTATTTTGTTTTGGGCTGCGAACACGGGGGAATACCTCGCTTATTTAATGCTGACCACGAGCCTCGCTCGGGTCATAATGCCTTGATTGTTTGTGATACCTCGCTTCTTGTTTTTTTCTAACTTGTTTTTTCCTTATTTTCTTGACAGTGGACCTTTTCAACGCTCTCACCTCGAGGGCGCAGGAGAAGAAACCTGCGGCCTCAACCTCCCAGGCCCCACGAGCCTTGAAGGGGGTCGTGATAAAGGAACCGACCCTTTCGGCGAGGCCGCCCACCTCGCAACCGAAACTGACAGCCCCCGCGAAGTCTGTGGGGGGGAGATTACGGAAGGGGGGGCGGTCAAGGGAGATGCTAACAGAGTATCCTCCCAAGTTCCCCGAGGGTCCGGCGACGGGGCCAGGTCCAAGAGGAAGGGTGGGGAGTCCCCTCGCGGGGACAAAAAAGAAGAAACACAGGGTGGACGGCGAACGCGGTTCCTCGGGGAAGGAGATCGTCGCCAGCCGCGAACCTGTGAGTCGGGTTCTCTCTCCCACCGGTCCCCCCGCCGAGAAGTTCCACTACCCCGGACCATCCAAAGGGGCACTTAGGAACTGGAGGAAGGACGACTGGAAGGAGGAGATTGCATGGGCGAATAATCTCTCTGAAGCCGCCCTTAATGACGAGGCCCAACGCTACTCGGCGATGGTATGTCTTGTTTTGTCTTCGTAGACCTCGCTTGCTAGCCTCGTGTTTTTTCTTTTCTGATGCACCCCTTGAATTTCTCTTTCTTTCAGCATCACTTTTTTTAGAACTACAACTGCAGCCGTATCAACCTCCTCCAGAAGAACCCGGAGACCTTGGAGGTGAGGCTCAAGGCCCGCGAGGCCGAGTGTGGGAAGAGGAAGAAAGACCTCGCAGAGGCCACGAGGCGGACTCGAGCCACCGAGGTTGCGGCAGCGGACAAGGCCAAGGCCGCCGCTAAGGCCAAGGAGGAGGTGAAAAGGCTTAGGGGGGAGGCGGAGAAAGCTAAGGAGGAGGCGGGGAAGGTTAAGGGGGAGGCGGAGAAGGTTAAGGGCCATGTTGGGGATCTTAAGGCCGAGATCAAGGAGCTCCGAGGAAAACTCTCCGTGGAGCACAACTTTTTCAGGGAGAAGGAATCGGAGCTCCAGAGGGCCGAGGAGGAGATCAGCAGCCTCCGGCAACGCGTTAGCGAGCTCAACGAGGAAGTGGAGGCTGTGGGGCCCAAGTATGTGGAGTCTGCGGAGTACAAGGAAGAGTTGGTGGGCAGTGTGAACAAGATGTTCCGCCAGGCCATCCGCATGGGGGTCAAGCAGGCGGTCGCCAAGTATGGGCACATCGACTCCTGCATTGCCTTCTTCAACCCCAACTATGCGCTGACAATGGGGGAAGAGACTGCGGAGGAGCCTGAGGGGGAATGCGGATTCTTCCTTAGAGAGGATGGAACCGTGGCTACCGAGGCACCCACAACAGAGGACCTCGTCCAGGGAGGTTCAGACCTTGCCACCGCAGACCCCCAACAGGCGATGGATGCGCCATCCTCCAACGCCAATGTGATCGCCGCCGCACCCGTCCCCCAGGTCCCCACGGAGGCCGCCGAAGAGACCTCGAAGGAGTGAGGGAGACCCTCTTGAGCCGTTAAGTTTTAATTTTTTATATTTTTAGAATTTTGGTGGCCTCGCCGGGGTCTGTAATTATGACATTTCGGCCCTTGTGGCCTTATTTTATGTAACTTCTGTTTACGGTTGTGATTCGTGTTTCTTTTTTCCTTAGCCCACTGCACATATATCCCGATCCAACCCCATGGCCCGAGTGTCACAATATTTGTGGCACCCTCGGGACACATCGGGCGCTGGTTTTATGCCGCGATCCCGAGCCTCGCTCGGATCTTGCATGATGATTATGCCAAGATCACGAGCCTCGCTCGGATCTCGCATGATGATTATTAAGCCAAGATCACGAGCCTCGCTCGGATCTCGCATGATGGTTATTATGCCGTGATCGCGAGCCTCGCTCGGATCTCGCATGATGATTATTACGCCAAGATCACGAGCCTCGCTCGGATCTCGCATGATGGTTATTATGCCGAGATCGCGAGCCTCGCTCGGATCTCGCATGATGATTATTATGCCGAGATCGCGAGCCTCGCTCGGATCTCGCATGATGGTTATTATGCCAAGATCACGAGTCTCGCCCGGATCCCGTATGATGGTTATTGATATTTTCCAACCCCAAGCGGGAAGCGAGGGGTGGGCTTGAAACTCAAAAAACTGATAATCTCCAACCCCAAGCGGGAAGCGAGGGATGGACTTAAAACCGAGAATCTCCAACCTCAAGCGGGAAGCGAGGGGTGGACTTCGCAACTCAAAACCGAGAATCTCCAACCCCAAGCGGGAAGCGAGGGGTGGACTTAAAACCGATGATCTCCAACCCCAAGCGGGAAGCGAGGGGTGGACTTCGTAACTCAAAACCGAGAATCTCTAACCCCAAGCGGGAAGCGAGGGGTGGACTTAAAACCAAGAATCTCCAACCCCAAGCGGGAAGCGAGGTGTGGACTTCGCAATTCAAAATCGAGAATCTCCAACCCCAAGCGGGAAGCGAGGGGTGGACTTTGCAACTTAAAACCGAGAATCTCCAACCCCAAGCGGGAAGCGAGGGGTGGACTTCGCAACTCAAAACCGAAAATCTCCAACCCCAAGCGGGAAGCGAGGGGTGGACTTCGCGACTTAAAACCGAGAATCTCCAAACCCAAGCAGGAAGCGGGGGGTGGACTTTGCACGAAATTTTCATTTTAGAGAGATTTGAAAATACCACAACACTTTATTCACAAAATTTGACGGAAACAACAGAGTTCGGAGAGTTTACACATAATATTTTTTGAGCCGATCGATGTTCCATGTTTTGCTCAGGGTACTTCCCTCGCTGTCTTTGAGCTTGAAAGCTCCGGGCGCGACCTCCTCCCCGAGGAGGTATGGCCCCTCCCAGTTGGGGTCCAACTTGGCACCTTCGGTACGCCTCAAGACGAGGCTACCCGCGGCCAAGCACCGGGGTCTAACCTTCTTGTCATGATACACCGCTACGCGCCGTTTGTATTCTCTAGAGCGCAGGTCGGCCACCTCGCGCAACTCATCCCTAAATAGTAGCTCAACCCTGAGGTTGGCCTCGTTCTCTTTTGCATCGAAATCAAAAACTCTCGCCGACGGGACCAAGGTCTCCACTAGGACTAGCGCTTCCGCTCCGTAAGTTAGGGTGAACGGCGTTTCTCCTGTTGCGCGACGCGCGGTGGTGTGATATGTCCATAGGACGAGCGGGAGAAGCTCCGCCCAGCAACCCTTCGCCATGCCCATGCGCTTCTTTAGATCGGACAAGATGCTGGCATTGACGTTCTCTACCTGGCCGTTGGACTGGGGGTCGGCCACGGAGGAAAACTTGAGGGCTATGCCCAGGTCGGAGCAGAAGTTCCGAGTCTCCTCGCAATCGCATTGGGGGCCATGGTCGGTCATGATGCTCATGGGAACGCTAAAGCGGCAAACGAGGTTCTTCCACTGGAAGTCGCAGACCTTTGTCCCCGTGATCTTTTCCATTGCTTGTGCCTCGACCCACTTCGTGAAATAATCAACGATGACCAAGATGTATCGCACCGGGCCAACAATCTTGGGGAAGGGGCCGAGGATGTCCATTCCCCACATCGCGAAGGGGCACGGTGCATGGATGGAGCGAAGACGCGAGGTCGGGGCGTGCTGGATGTTACCGTGCTTTTGACACCCATCACATATCTAGACATAGGCTCTAGCGTCCTGCCGGAGAGTGGGCCAAAAGTATCCCAAATGGGTGATTTTATGTGACAGAGCTCGCCACCCTGGGTGGCCGCCACAGACCCCCTCGTGCGCCTCATAGAGGATATGCTCCGTAGACTCGGTCGGCACACACAGCAAGTTGGGCTCCGCATAGCCTCGGCGATAGAGTCGACCGCCAGTGACGCAATAGCGTGCCGCCTGCATTTTCAACTTCCGGGCCTCGCCGGGGTCCTCTGGGAGGATGCCGCTGTCTACGTATCGCGTGATCGGGATCCTCCAGTCCCCAGTGGTGACGGAGAGAACCTCGCTGGTTACACTCTGCGAGAGTTTTCTTTCCACCATCATGCGATTCCCTACCTCCAAGGGAAGGGCAGAACCCAACCTCGCGAGAGCATCTGCCTTCGTGTTCGTGGTTCGCGGGATGGACTCTACCGCAAAGGTTTCCAGGCACGACACCAAGGCCTTAACTTTCTCTCGGTACGCAGGCGGGAAACCCATCCGGGTGTCGTATTGCCCGTTGAGCTGACGTGCAACCAGCTCGGAGTTGGTGTAGACCTTGATTTTGCGGGCTCCACTAAGGAGCGTCGTCTGTATCCCGGCGATCATGGCCTCGTACTCGACCTCGTTGTTAGTAGCATCGAAGGCGAAGTTAAGGGCGTACTCCGTCTCGATTGAGGGCCCGGCGAGAAATACGCCAGCCCCGCCACCGGCATCACATCGCGAGCCATCAACGAATACCTTCCACTCCTCCGAGCTTGCGTCCGTTTCGGGGAAGGTGACCTCCACCATGAAGTCAGCGAGGGCTTGTCCCTTCATTGCGGTCCTAGGGAGGTAGCTGATGTCGAACTCGGAGAGCTCGACTGCCTACTTCGTCATTCGCCCGGAGAGGGCGGGCTGGTGGAGGATTTGTCGAAGTGGGAGGTCAAAGAGGACCTGAATGGGATGCGCGTGGAAGTAGGGGCACAGGCGCCTGGCGGCGGTCACGACAGCCAGTGCCATCTTCTCCGCCGGGGAGTATCGCTGCTCCGCAGGCTGGAGCACGTGACTTGTGAAGTAGACTGGGTGCGTGGCTTTTCTGGATAGCACCGCGCTGATCGTCTCTAGGCTTACCGCCACATACAACTGCAAGTCCTCGCTTGCCATTGGAGGTGACAACGTAGGAAGCTTTGATAGGAAGGCTTTTAACTCGGAGAAAGCGAGCTCTAGCCCCTCGTCCCAAACAAACTTGTCGTTCTTCTTGAGGGCAGCAAAAAATGCAGAGACTTGTCCGCCAAGCGGGAGCAAAACCTCCCTAGGTAGTTCACGACGCCGTTGAGCCACTGTACCTCAGTGCGGGATTGTGGTGACCTCATTGAGAGGATTGATTCGACCTTGGCGGGATTAACATCGATCCCGCGCTCGCTGATCATGAAGCCTAGGAACTTCCCCGATGACACGCCGAAGACGCACTTCTCGGGGTTCAGGCTGAGACGATTGTGCCTGAAGGTCACGAAAACCTCGTGGATATCGGCCAGATGCTCTTCGGGGCATTTGCTCCGCACCACGACGTCGTCGACGTAGGCCGACACGTTTCTCCCTAAATGATTTTTGAAGACCAGGTCAATGAGATGCTGGAAGGTCGCCCCTGCATTTTTAAGGCCGAAGGGCATGACCTTATAGCAGTACGTACCCCGCTGCGTGATGAAGGACGTCTCCTCCTCGTCACGCGGACTCATCGAGATCTGATTGTATCCTGAGTATGTGTCGAGGAAACTCAAGACCTTGTGCCCCGCGGTTGAATCAACTAGATCGTCGATCGAGGGCAGGGGGTAGTTGTCTTTGGGGCACGCTTTGTTGAGGTCTTTGAAGTCCACGCACATCCGCCACTTGCCGCTGGTCTTTTTGACCAGCACGACGTTGGACAACCATTTTGGGTACTGGACCTCGCGGATAAACCCCGCGGCCAGCAACTTAGCCACCTCTTCATTCGCGGCGTTTGCCCTTTCCTCGTTCATCTTCCTCCGTTGTTGCACAACGGGGCGGGTGGTGACGTCGACGTTCAAGGAGTGTTGGGCCACAGTGCGCGGGACGCCGCAGAGGTCCATGGCGGTCCAGGCGAACGCATCGCGGAATCTGGACAGCAGGGCCTCCAGCGACTCCGTCGATTTCCCAGAGAGACACTCTCCCAAGTTGATCTTCTCGAACTCATTCCCGAAGGGGGTAACCACCCTTCTTTCTGCCTCGGGGATAGGGACCGTGAAGTCCCAGACTTCGAGGTCGGCCTCGCCGGGGGACTCCACCATGAACACCGGACATTTTTGTTTTGCCGAGGTCGCATAGCAAACGCGACCCTCCTCCTGGTTTCCCTTTACCTCTCCAACCCCGCCGTCAACGGGGAATTTCATCTTCAAGTGATAGATGGAGACTACCTCCTGGAATTTCATCAGGGATACTCTCCCGATGATTGCATTCCACACCGAAGGCAAGTGTACCACTGTGAACTTTACCATCTCGGTCCTCCTTGTGGAGCCGGTGCCCAACATCATCCAAAGGTCTATGAGACCTGCGACGTCGACCTCGTCTCCGGAGAAGGAGGTGAGCTTCTCAGCGTAGGGCTTCAAGGACGTTTCGGAGATGCCAAACTGCTCGAATGCGTCGTAGTACATGATGTCCATGGAGGATCCCGTGTCCACCAGCACTCGCTTCACCATTTTCGAGCCCACTTGAGCGTGCACTACCAAAGGGTCAGAGTGCGGCATGTGGAGTCCCTCGGCATCTTCGGAGGTGAAGGCCAAGCCTACGTGAGACCGTGAGGTCTGGGCGACGCTAAATACCGAGGGCTCATGATGGCTTGCCCTCGCGTACCTCTTTCTTTCTGCCTGGCTTGATCCAGCCAGCGATGGTCCACCCGAGATGGTATGGATATACCCATCGGGTGTTGTTGTCTGCCCAGACCGTGCCTGCTTTGTGGGAGCCTGCTGCTCGACGTTGTTGGCCTGAGCTTGACTCGGGCCTCGTGGTACGGTGTTGGCGCCTGATGCGGGGTTGGCACGTCCCTTTTCATTTGGGTTGTACAAAGGGCCGCCCTTGCCCCTATAGCCTCGTTGCTTTCCGCCGAAGTAATTCCAATTGCCACCACAGTTGTTGTTGCGGTTGGCGTTGTTCCCGTTGTTATTGTTGTTGTTGCTTCTTTTGTTGTTGTTGTAGTTCCTGTTTTTGCTGTTGTTGACGGGGTTTTGGGCCTACGTTACATACGCATCCCTCGCGGGTGGTGCGGCCATCTTCGCCTTTCCTTTAGCCTCGGCGACGATTTCCTTGTCGGTCTTCGGTCGCGAGCTCTGGTTTGCGGCATCCTCGCTATACACCTGGGACGTGATCCGGGCGCACAGGCTGTCATACGTTGTTGGGCATTTCAAGAAAATGTAAGTCTTGAAGGGCCCCGGACACAGGTTGCCCATGAGGGTATCTCGCACCGATGATTCGTCGATGTGTGCGATCTCCGCTACTACGGTGGTGAACCTCGTGAAGAAGGTGCCCAACAACTCGCCCTCTCCCCGCTCAATACCGCGGAGATCCCGCATGTTCTTCTTGCGCTTCCTTGAGCCGCTGAAGTGTGTGACAAAGGATTCACACAGCTGAGCGAACGAGGCCACAAACCCTATCTTGAGGCTTATGAACCACGTCATCGCGGCCTTGTCCAGGGTGGTGGGGAAGATGCGGCAAAATATGGTGTCGTTGTAGGAGTTGACATTCATTTGGACAGCAAAGTGCTTCACGTGCTCCTCCGGGTCAGCCGTGCCGTCGTAGAGCCCCATTTGTGGCCAATGGAAACCTTTGGGCATAGGCGCCTCCTGAATCTCGTCCACGAAGGGGGAACGACATCCGACCTCAATGGGTTGGCGTCGCGACCTCGATTTGAGGGAGTGCATCGGCGCCGCTGGCCTTGATTTGAGGGGATGCATAACACTCCCCGCCGTTTCGGACAACTCCGTGTCCTGCATTCTCGAACGTCGCAATCGAGATCGCGAGATCTACATGGGGTGCCGGGGAGGTCTCTCCGTTGACGAGCTGTTGGTGGACGTCTCGTGTCCCGACACATGCCCAGGGACATACGCGGGAACGTACTCGGAGTGGGGTTGGCCTGGGGCGGGGGCGGGAAAGTATGAGGGGGCGAAGCCCTGCTGGTACTGTTGATATGCTGTGTTTTGTACAGTATAACTAGGACTTTTTAGTACATATTTCTGTAGTATTTTAGGCCTAGTTTGAGCGTTATTGAAGAACAGATTTGAAGGCCGGAATTCAGAGTTAGCAAGAAGTTGAAGACTTCGAAGAAGCTGAAGGCCGCGATCGCCGCCACTCTTAGGGGCGGTCGCGGTGGACGTCGCCGAAGAAGACAAGATCGCCATTGAGGACCGCGATGACACGAAGGCCGCGATCGCGGCCGTGTATGGGTGGCGATCGCGGTTGCCAGAGGTCGCCGGTGGATCGCGGTTTGCAAGTCAGGCAGCGATCGCGGCCAGGGATAGGCAGCGATCGCGGCCCTGCTGGAATCTGACGCGTGATTAGATTTATTTAGTTTATTTTTATATTTTTATCTTTTTAATTTTCGACTTGTTCGAGACTATTTTAGGTTTACTTTTCATCCTTTGTTGGTATTCTCTTAGACCTACTTTGGAGACTTTGGTGTTTTTCTCTCTTATGGAGAACTAACTTTCTTAGATTCTATTTAAGTTGAAGCTTTTCAGACTCAAGTTGTTGTGAGATTCATCTATTCAGGTTTATTTCTACAGGTTATTTCAATTCTCTTGGGCATAATTTTAATTGATTGTATTGATTTCTACTTGATTGATCACCTTGTTGAAATTGATATTATCTATTGCTAGATCTAGGTTTTCTCGTAGCAAAGCCTAATCTTTGTAGCAACTCAATTGGTTTAGGACTCGTTGGACTAAAACAATTGAGAAGAGAATTGAATGCATGTTAATTATTTGACTCGTTGGAATTCAACTGCATGTATCCTGCTTATCCTTGTTCTTAATGCTAATATCCCTATTATTTATGATCGTTTCATGAGTTGTTTGGATATTAAGTTTGCATGTCTCGTTGCCATGTTAAATTTTTGATCAGGATGGGAATAACTAAAAGGAATAACTTGTTTGAATCTAGGATCAATAACTTGAGGAAGAAAAGTGGATACTTGAATAGGATTGCTTTTCCCTAATTGATAAAAATCCAACTTTTGCCCTGTTTGATTGCTTGCTTTGTTTGTTTCAATTCTTAAGTTTTAGTTTTAATTTACAAAATCCCCCCTTTGTTACTTATTTGAGTAGATAATAATAAAACTTAGGATACAAGTGTCTCTTGGGTTCGACCCCGACTTACCGACTATACTAGTTGTGTAACTAGGGATTTATTTTTGATTTGGCATCAACGATTCTCAGCCAGTCAACTGTCCATAGCCCTGGTAGGGATATGGGTTCGGGGGTGCACCACCCGGCTCGTACCCCTGGAACGGGTAGGGGTTTTGTGGGGCGGTGTACGTCCAACCCGGAGGGACCACGATCGGACAACCCGGAGGTCCCGCGCCCGTCCATTGCGTGGTTTCGGGCATGTTGTCGGGGTGTTAGGGGAAGAAATTGTTTGGGCAAGCCATTTTGAGGGGATCAAAGCCAAGGTTTGCACAAATCGAGAAACTGCTTAGGATGAAGAGGTTCCCACAGACGGCGTCAGTGATGAAACCCGAAATAAAACATCGCTAGAAGACAAGAAACGAGATTCTATTATTCGATTGTGCAAACACTTGCTTTTTATGTATTGTTTTCTTACAACGAGGTTACAAGAAAACGAGGTTCTGAAGCAAATGAGGTTTACAAGAAAAACGAGATTTACACCTTAGACCTTCTAAGAGTATTTGAGATCTCGATCTAACAAGGTTCGAGATCTCCTAATCACTATGAGATTCTACTATCCACATGCCTCTTGACGAACTCCGGTAGCGAGGTTGAGCTTCGAGTTTGAGTGTGGTGGTGATGGCTTGCGAGATGATGCAGCGAGGTCTTTGGTGTGAGTGAAAGCTCTCTGTGTGACTTGAAGTCTTTTTGTGGACTTCACTTGTCTATAGCGAGGTCTTTTGACGATGTTTCAACACGTCGATCTTCAACGAGCAAGATAGTTCTTGAGTTCAAGATGTTTTTCGACCCTTGTTCCCTACGAGGTTCTTCCCTATTTATAGTGTTTCGAAAGGATGAATTTTGGTGTTTGTTCGATGTGGGACGCCCGAGATCAAGCCTTTTGATTGGTCGAGTGTGAGGCGGTCGACCATTGGCCGGAGGAGAGGCGGCCGCTGAGTGGCTGAGATGGGGCGGGGGTGTCAGCCGTTGAGAGACGAGGCTTAGACCTCGTCACAAAGGTTTACCTCGTCCCCGAGGTCTCGAAAGACCTCGTGTGGACATGGATTTTGTTTAAATAAAAGGCGGGTAGGGTTGTGGGCCCCAGAATCCACCTTGGGAGTCCCGTCAGATCCGTTTATTCCTTGTATCTCGGACCCACTTCTTACTTTACTATTTTGAGCTCCATCAATAACGAAATCCAAGATAATTTGGAGAAAAAAGAGGGAACCTCACCAAACCAAAGTCAGTTCAGGAGACACCAACAATTTAAAAATGACACTGATCTCGTGAAAATACTCACACATGGAAACCTATTTACTTGGAGAAAATCCATAAATGAACACAATAATATGTATGAAAAAACTAGACAAAGTACTAGTTCATGACCAAATCATTCAAACATTCCCAAACTTGTACACAAAAAACCATGCGTTCACCACCTCTAACCACATCCCAATATCTTTTGAACTAGAAAACAACGAGAGAAGGAAAGCACAACCATTTAAATTTGAAATGATGGGGGAAAAAGAAGAGATTTCTGCAACGTCGTACACCAAGCATGGAGACACAATGTGCCAGGATCAAATATGTTTATACTAACAAAGAAAATGCAACTATTAAAAAATAAGACCAAACCATAGAATAAAACCACATTTGGCAACATCTTTGAACAAATTAAGAAGCTAAAAAGTGACCTTACCAACATCCCAAGAGAAATCGCCATGAATGATGACTTTATTACCCTCGTAACAAGATAAAACAACCTAATTAAGAAAAAAAGAAAAAAAATACTAAATTTCCACCACATATTCTAAGCCCAAAGAGCAAAAATTAAACACAAAAAAATGGATAACAATTCCAAATACTTCCATAGGATTGTTAACAAAAGATGTAACAAAAAGTTCATAAAAGTAATCCACGCCTATGAAGGAATGATATCTCCCATTTCGACAATCTTACTCCTATATTGATATCCCCAAAGTCGCCACTTTGGAAGGATAAGAAGAAACTTTAACAAGGAGTGATGTGGAAGGAAGCACTAGAGTCAACGATCCAAGAGCTATTATCAAAGGCAATATTTAAATTGTCTTCCCCGGCGAGATAAATCTCCTCACCTTCCCCTACAACAGTAGTAGCGCTCTTCTCATCTTACCTCCTTGTTCGATTGAACTAGTCTAGTTTGATGTTACTAGCCCTTTGATCCCTCTTGAGGTTTCTACAATCTGTTTTTTTTTGTGACCCGCCTTGCTATAATATTGTACTGATCTCAATCAACCCTGACTTTTATTGTACCGACGTGTCTCATCTTTGCAATGGTTGTGAACGACGCTTGCATTTGACTAAGCGCATTCATGCCTCATTCCTTCCTCACGGCTTCTTCATTTAGAAGGTTGTAATTGATGTTATCCATGGTAAGTTTTCCGTTTAGTCAAGAGTTATTGAGACTAACTACCAACGTGTCCTCACTCTCTAGTAGGGAACTGAGGAGTAGAAAGGCTTGTATTTCATCCTTGACCTTCATCTCAACCTTTATATACTAATTTCTGAGTCCCTTGAAAAATTTCAAGTGCTCTATCATGTTGTGATCATCTTTATACTCCATCTTTACAAACTCCTACATTAGGAGGGCTTTGTTACAGGGCATTTTCTTTTGAATCATGGTATTGACCTTTGTCCATAATCATGGTATTGAACTTGAAGATGTCACCATCGTGTGTAACTTTGGCGTCCATCTTGAAAGGCACGAGCAAATGTTGACATCAAATAGACCTTTGCTTTAATACCACAGTTGGGAAAACTAGCATTTTCCGGCTTTGTGGATTAAGATAGCAAAACAAGACAACTAAAAATTACAAGCTAACTCTTTTACATATGAGGAACGAAAATTTACAAGGCTAATTATTTTGTGGGTGCACTCACACTTACATGCTTACACCTATGCTCATACACTTGCTTTGGTAACTTTTTTTGAGCTCATACACTTGATTCATTGTGTGTTGATTTGGTAACTAATGAATCTACACGGTTTCAGGACTTCCTTGCTCGGCATAGGAAAATTAAAGACAAGTTTGCTTATATTGCACTCCGAGATGCATTAATTTAGCATATTTAGAACCAAAATGGTATACTTCGACTAATCCACGACAAAGAAACATTTCAAGGGAAAGGTATGAATCCAACTCTGACACTTCTCAATCAGCAAGGGTGTACCTTTTGTTGTAGATTTGAATGCAGATGAAGATGAACAAGAGCTATATGATGAGGAGCTTGGTCAAGCTTCTCGTCTTATTGGTATAAAGAAAGCAAAGTTGAAAAGAAATGAGGAAAATGAGAAGACCAAGCTTGCTAAACAAATCAATGATTCAAATCAAGAATTAAAGGAGCTATTTGAAAAAAGTATGTTAGAAAGAAACTTTGCTGCCAAGAACGAGGAATATGCATCTAGAAAGTTAGTTATGCAACGTGAACGTGAGGAGAACATAATCATGCTTACTAGCATGGATTCAATTAGATATCCAAAAGGGAGTGAGTAAGAATGAAAAAACTAAAATAATGGAGAGAAGAGCTCGTCACTCCCAACAACAACAAAAATCACCAACATCATGTGGCTTTGGTACTTTTAGTAACATAAACTAATTTCATTGTGGTACACATGAAAATTTTAACTTAGTAACTTTGCTTGTCCATATTATGGAGCAAGTGGGGATCACTATAGAGGAATAGATGGATATAGTGGATTCCTACATTATGGAGCAAGTGGTGGATCTAGTTCAAGTGGCATGCAAGGAGAATCACAATAATTCAGTGATATCAATGGAGCTGAAACGCGTAGTAGATATGGTTGGATGAGAGATCATAGGAGAAATGATTGTCGGAATACTAAAATGTCGTAATTGTTAGTTTATTATTTTCTTACCGTTTTGTTATTTTATTTTACATAAGTGTGCGTGGTCCTTTTTCCGAGCTCAAAGTTGATCTCCGAGAAGGTTTTGAAGAGGCCATTGTCATATCTTATAATGTATAGTATATGTTGTTTTTATGCAACCTTAATTAATGCTTATGTATTAAATTAAAATTTGATCCGATTATATTCAATATTAGGCTCAAATTAACAAACTTGTTATGACTTTTGTAATGGTATAATTTTTATCATTATCAAAATTTAATAGCATTAAATTAAAGGATAATTTTAAATTATAACTATAGTTAATAAGGGATATATTTGGAATAAACTAATTTTTAGTTATATAGAAAAGGGTATAAAAGGAATAAAGAGATAAAATAAAAAATATGAGGAAAATTATAAGTGAATGTATAAGGTATATATACAGTGGTAGATCTAGGGGGCATGGGTGGGCAGCCGCCCCACCGTTCGCCGGTGTTAGTAGTAGGGTTGCATAGAGGAGCGGGGGATGTGAGGCGGAATAGGGCGACACCGTGCCACTGAGGGACAAGGCGGGGCAGGGTTGCGCGCGATTGAGGCTGAGCAAGGAGAGACGCGACATCGCTGCTTCTGGGCGGATCGTCGGAGATTGTGCCGACATGGTTGGCTGACCTAATCAGCTAATCTAAAGAACGCTGAAGAAGAAGGCAGATACGACATCGTTATTAAAAATCTGCACAATTTTTTTTCTGTTTTAAAATGAACATGGGTTGGTCTCTAAACTTGAGCTGAGTACAAAATTGGACCGACTGAGTGTCAAAATAAATTTGGGTTGAGTAATTGCCTTTATAAAAAAAAATAGAAAAGAATTAGGTTAATTTTGAAGAGATTGAATCAAATGAAAATGGGGCTTATCATGAAAACTAAGAATAAATCTAGACCATCCGATTGAAACACTAGAAATGAATCTAGTCCATCCGATTAAAAAAATAAATTTTATTTTATTTTCTTACTTTATTTTTAAAGTCTTTTTACGTATGTAGAATGGTATAAATCGAGTATGAACATAAGGCCATAAAACGTGAACATGAAATACTAATATGTGAACGCACCTATATTATATGTGAACGTATACTAAATTTTCTGAAGTTAAAATGCGGTTATATGTGAACAGCCCTTGTTAGAGGTGTCAAACGGGTCGGTCAGGTCGGGTTCGGGTTCGGTTATTTCGGGTTCGGGTTGAGTCGGGTTCGGGTCGTAATGGGTCACCGGTCAAATCGAGTCGGGTTATTGCGGGTTGTCGGGCGGGTCGGGTCGACCTAACAGGTCAAGAAAATTGATTTTTTACAATTATTAAAATATTTTTTATTTAAAAATAATATTTAATAATAAATGTATTATTTTTACATATTTTAATAATAAATATATTATAATTTTTAAAATATATTATATATTCTTAAAATATAACAAATTGGGTCAACCCAACGGTTTTTTCGGGTTTGAACCCAACGGGTCTATCGGGTTCGGTTTATTTTGGGTTTCGGGTTCAAATTTTCGGGTCTTGACCCTAAATTTTTCGGGCGGTTCGGGTCTGTTTTTCGGGTCGGGTCAGCTTTTGACAACTCTAGCCCTTGTAATAATGTGAACATGTGTATAAAATATATGAACATAACGTAAAATATCAAGCATCGCGTTTTTTGGCAAAAATAAGCGAAAAAATTAAAAAAAATGTCAATTTTTTAAGCCGTTTAACTCATGTATTATGATTTAATCGAACATGAACATATGACCATAAAACATGAACAAACAATAATAATATGTGAACACACTTGTAATATATGCGAACATATTATAAAATCTATGAACTGAAAAATGTGATAATATGTGAACATGTCTTATAATAGTGTGAACTTATGCATAAAATATGTGAACGTAATGTAAAAAATCAAATTTCGTGTTTTTGGCAAAAATAAGCGAAACTAAGAAAATTAAATAATTTTTTATTTTTATTTTGTCAAAATTATCATTTTGTCCCTATCTCTTCTAATCTTAGCCATCAATTTTTCAAATCCAAGGGTTCTCATTTGTTCTTAGTTTTCATAATAAGCCCATTTCCATGTGAATCAACCTCAAATTTTGAAATTATAGAAATCCGAACATGTTTAGGTTATAATTGGTAAAAAAAAATTAAATTGACAAACCTTCCATCCTTCAAACACTTACACAAGTGACGCTACATAATCCACAAAGACAACTTCAATTTTAATGCGCATGTATTTTTATTAGATTTTTTTTTATCAAAGGATTTATTGTTGATTAATTTTAATAGGTTACTAATTTGGTGTTATTTATTGAGAGGGGTATTTTACAAACTATTGAAAACTACAATTAAAAACAAAATTATTAGTCATACACTATAGTTTAATTTGTACGTTCATTTTTTAAGTCATACTATCTTAGTTTATTATTTTATGCTAATTTAATGTTTAAACTAGTTTGTTTTAACTGACCTTTTTTTTACCATTAGACTGTTTAACGTCCCTCTCCCCCCCCCCCCTCCGTCCCGCCCCGCCCCGCCCCGCCCCACCCCATATATATATATATACATATATATATATGAGGTGTTCCTATTTATGTATGGCAAAAAAAATTTGGGAAAATGTGATATAGCTCTTTTTATTATTAGGTAAGGATTAGGGGACTTCCTTTAGGGAGGGCGCCTAGAGCATCCTGATGGATGGGAACTATAAGTTCTGGGTGAGTCGTGATTGCATCAATAGGGAGACTGTGGCTCAATTTAGCAATTTTATCAGCCACAACATTACCGGCCCGATTGATATGTAGAATCCGTACCGAAGACAAACCTTGTAGTAACAAAAGAATGTCAGAGATGATCATTTCAATTTTCCAAGGGCAGTTCGGATGTCCTTGTGCAACTTTTATCACTTGTAGATTATCTCCTTCTATTTCAATTTGTAAGTGATTATGTTGTCGTGCTTCGATTATACAATCTCCTAGAGCTAACGCTTCAGCTCTTAAGGCAGTAGTTTTACCATAATTTTGTGCTTTAATTCCAATTACTGATCCATAGTGGTCTCTAATGAGTATAGCTCCTGAGGCTTGTCCATTCAGCAGCCTGGAACCATCAAAGTTCATTTTTAATGTATTCCTATTCGATTTTCTCCACTTGGTATTCTTTTTTTGTCGGTTTTGTCTCTTTACCCCTGTTTTTTTATTTTTCTCTTCATCCTCTTCCCATCTTTTGGCTTTTTTTCAATTTTCTAATTGAGTTCAGATATACATGGGTAGATCTAAAATGAAGTCATTTGGTTGTTGTTGAAAAACTAGTTTATTTCTTTGGTGTCATATACACCAGCATATTGTAGCTAAAGTAACAAGTTTTTTGTGTCCTAGGTGTTAGTGTAGTTCTTGTAACATCGTTTTGGGTGGTTTATTGTTGGAATTGTATTGTCTTAAAGTTTGTTGTATAAGTGGATTTATGTTCTCTTCTATCTTAATGGTATGTGGACATTTGATAAATAAATGTTCTGTATCTTCATTAGTACAATTGCACATAATACACCTCGGCAGTGTCATGACCTGTTTTTCTCTTAATCTGGCTTTAGTTGGTAAACCATTAGTCTCCATTTTCCAAAGGAAAATTTTTCACCTTTAGAAAGGTATCAAGTTTCCATATCCATTCATAATGGTTTTGGTTCCCATTTGTGTTTTTTGTGATTAATTCTATTGCTGATGAGGTTTAGAACCAACCATTTTTACTTGGTGCCCAATAAAGTCGGTCTCGGATGAAGTTTTTGGTATCAGAGTTGCCATGATTAGTTCTACAATGTTAGTAGGAACTAATTGCCTTATTTGTTCTTGCTTCCATGTTCGGTCTCCAGAAATCATCTCTTTAACTTTCATTTCTTCATTGGTGTTTCCTGGTTGTAAGGCATGGTTCAGTAGTGGTTCATTCATTATCCAGTTATCTTTCCAAAATTTAATGGTTTCTCCATCTCCGACCTGCCACACCAGACCTTGAAGGAATTCCGGTCTCAGACTTATTAACCGCTTCCATTGCCATGACGCATTTGGTTTAGCTTTATAAAAGAAGAAGGTTTCATTTTTAAAGTATTTCTCAGTGACAACCCATATATTATCGATTCGGCGAGTAATTTCCATAGCAGTTTCATCTGTAGTGCTTTGTTCATATGTTCTGTCTTTCGTATTCCTAGGCCTCCATGATCCTTTGGTTTGCAGATCCTATCCCATCCAACCAAGGGTTTGTGAAGATGATCTTTATTCCAGAAAAAACATCTATTTATTTTATCCATTTCATTGTGGACGTTTGTTGGTAGCATAAAGCTTTGCATTATATAGTTTGGCTTAGTTGTAAGATTTGATCTGATTAGAACTGTGCGCCCTTCTTGGGACGCGAGTTCGCTTTCCATTTAGACAATTGATTTTTAGTTTTCCCAATTGTTTCTACAAAGGTATCTTTGTTAACTTTTCCATTGATAATTGGACATCCTAGGTATTTTTCCAAGTCTGCCATTGAAGTGATTCCTAATGCTTGTTGTATTTGTTGTTTTTAGTGATGACTTGTATTTTTTCTGGCATGGAAGGCTGATTTATGGTAATTTACTTTTTGCCCCGATACCGCATTGTATTGTTCAATAATTGTCTTAACCTTAGAGCATGCATATTGTGAAGCTTTACTAAAGATTATGATATCATCGGCAAATGCCAAGAAAGGAATCCTAGTGCTCCTTCGAGCAATCGGGCAACCAATCGGCTTCCTATCCGTGTTACATTCTTTTTGGGGCTTTCTTCCTGATGTCCGCCTTTTTAGTCATGTTTTTAGGGTGTGTTTTTAGTGTGTTTGAGTCTTTTTCTTTAGTTTTGTATTTTTTTTTAGTCGTTTGTGTAGGTTTTCGTATTTCCTTAAGATATGGAGTCTACATAAGCTTTGATGGTGTTTTTATAGGTTTTTGAGCTGTTTAGAAGCATATTTTGAAGAATGAAGTGAAAGCCGAAGAAAAGCACTCCAATAAAGACATTAAAGATCAAGTTCAAGTTAAGAAAGAGAAAGATAAATTTGTTACAAGAACATAGGAAAAAGAATCGAGTCAAACCGAGGTGTAACGAACCCGCTACGGAAGTTTTGCTCAAAGTTGTTTTCACGACTGAACAGGGTCGGTACCGAGGCATCCCGTGTCGTAGCGAAGACCGAGTCGGCGCAATTTAAAGGCTTTTATCCTATTTCCTTTTATGTTATTAGATAGATAGAAGGAATATATCTTATTAGAAGATTTATTTCCTTAGAGATAGCTTTTAGATAGTATAGTTTCTCTATAAATACCCTTCTCTAGCTCTTGTTTGGGGAGACATACACGATTGAGGAGGAAGAGAGAGAGAGAGAGGGGCGTGAGAGGAGTAGAGATAGAGTAGAGATTGGAGATTGCTTGGAGGACAAGTTTTGTTTTGGATTCAAAGTTGTAAGCTTTCTCTTTAATTTAATTCAGTTTTGCTTTTAATCATGCTTTGTGAGTAGTCTCTCTTTCTAAGGTTGGGGTTGAACCCAACAATGGTTGTGCATGCTTGTTTGTGATCATAATTTGATTGTTTTTATTGCATGAATCTTCTCTCTTGCTCTTAACTCCTTGAAACGAAAGTTGAAGGGAATTTCTCATTCATAGTTGAAGTGAAAGCAGAAACCTTGAATCAGAATAGTCAATTTAGGGTTTTGAAGCGAAAGCGGATCTATCCTAGTTGAAGTAGAAGAGATTAGATAGTAAGTTTATTAATTGAACGAAAGTTAGTTGATTTACTTGCTTAGGTTGACGAAAGTTGACGTCTTTATGTGATAAAAGCATGATCTTTATGTTTCATTAATGTTTGGCATGCATAATTGTTGTTGTGGGGATACCTTTACCTTAGAATTTCTCTTCCTTGATATAAAAATCCTTACTTTTCTCTCTTGCTTGCGTGACAAGTAACAAAACTTAGCACTGACTTTCTCTATGTGGACGAACCTGACTTCGCTATACACAGCGGGGTCTTGATATAAATTTATTTGTTGTCAAGAAACCCTCTCAACACTTCCAAGTAATTATGTGGTGATTACAAACAGAAAAGGGGATAATGGATCACTTTGTCTCAGCCCTCGTTCGGGAAAGAAGGGTTATGTTGGTCCATTGTTAACAAGCACCGAAAAGACATAGTACATACACATTCTTTAATCCATCCAATAAATTTACTATCGAAACCAAATTTATCTAAAACTCGGAATAAGAAGCTTCAGTCAACACGATCGTAAGCTTTCTCCATATCTAGTTTAATGGCTACCCATCCATCTCTTGTCTTGCTTCCCCTAAACGAGTAAAAAAGTTCATGAGCTATAAATATGTTATCTTGAATTGCTCGGTGATTTACAAAAGCACCTTGCAAAGGATGTGTTATTTTGTTCATGATTTTTTTAGGCGTTCTGTTAAGATTTTGGATTTTATTTTGTAGATTATTGAACATAAACTTATTGGTCTATTGTGGTTAGTCGCACATGGGTTCTCGACTTTTGGTATAAGAGAGAAAAAGGTATGATTTAATTGTTTTAGAATTTTCCCTGAATGGAAAAAACTTTTAACAGCTTTTATGAACGACGGTCCCACAATATCTCAATACTTCTTGTAAAATTCCGCTGTCATGCCATCAGGTCCCGGTGATTTCTCCGATCCAATACTCATTACGGCTTTTTTAATTTCCTCATTTGTTACTGTCTTTATTAGTGTTTCATTTTCCTCATCAGATATTGTTTCTATAATTAGCTCTAAATATTCATCTGTGAGTACTTGATTTACTGGTTCCTTAATATATCTTTTTCTAAAATCATTTCAAATTTCGTTTCTAATATTTTCCATTCCTACTATTTGTGTGCCTTCTTCCGTTCTAATTTCTTTTATCAGTTCCTGTTTCTTCTGCCACTTGCAATTTTATGAAAATAACCAGTGTTTACATTAGCTAATTGGACATGCTTTGTTTTTGCCCTTTGTCTCCAGTATGTTTTATGAAAATTAAATATACTTTCTTTTTGTTTAATTATGTGCATTTGTTTTTGAATAAGATTGGGTTGTGGGGATACTAATATTTGTTCTTGAATTTGTACTAGTTTATTTTCAATTTCCTTTAGTTGTTCAAAGGTGTTGCCTAAAGTCTTTCTATTCCATTGTTTTGCATTTCTTTTAAATAATTGTGTTTTCTTCACTAATTGGAACATATTTGATCCCGAAATATCTAATCTCCATGCTTGCCTTACAACATTTCGAAAGTCTTTTCTTAGCATCCACATTTTTTCAAGTTTGAAAGGTGATGCTTTTGTGATATTTTCATTATTTATTTCTAGTGATAATTACAATGATATGAGGTTGTAAATGTGTGGTTCTTCATTTTATTTGTGGAAAATGTGATATAGCTTATAGTGAGAGATAAATATAAGGTATATTTGGGATTTTCGTGGATTTTACCCTACGGTGAGGGATGATATTGCATAACACGAGAACTGAAACTAGGAACATTTTCAGTGAAAGTTGAATTACTCAATTTTCAATAGGTAAGAATAAGAATACATGACAGAAATCTGAGCTAAAAATGTTTGTGCAATACAAATAAACGCACATCTTCCTCGATCTCATGTCTCATCCTACTTTTCATTGAAAAAAAAGTCTCATTCTACAAATTAAATCTCTCTTTCCTAGTGTAAACCAGGAAAAGAAGAACAGAATTGAAAAACTAACCTGCCAATATCTCAAACAAGAATATAGAAAATCTTGGAAAAATTAACTATGACACTGTGAAATCTTCAGCATTGTGGCTTCAAATCCAGCGTTCTTCATTTCTTCTTGGGTCATCCAAGAAGATAAACACAAATCTATCAACTCCTTCCCACAAGAACCACCTGCCTTACTACGACTAATCCTGGCCTTCTCGTACTTAGTGATCTGCTGCAGATTCGACTCTGATGGATCCTCACTGTATCTCTCTACCACCTGTCTTATAGCTTTGCACCATATAGGCCGAGCGACCTTGAGAAACTCATGGACAGCCACCACGGGAAGGCCCACACTCCCAAGACCGCTCTCATTCTGTCCACCTCTCCCATGATAATCCGATCCTCCAAGCTTAACCAGTCCATGCCTATCCGCTAGCTCACTATATACTGTTGACATAATAAAATACAAATAAACACGGTTTTTCTAACTTATACCCTAATACAGTGACATAATAAAATAAAAATAAAAATTATTTCTCTAACCTGTATGCCCTAAGACCCCTTATTTGGAAAGTAACTAGTACTATATTTTATTTATTCAGAATTTTAAATTATTTTTATAGGGTTTAGTTTCTAAGGATGGAATTCTTAACCTGTGATTCATATCTGAAGAATCTCATTTTAGAACTCCATACAACACTGAAGAATCAATTACCTGCAAGTTTACCGTCACTCCTGTAAGCTTCAATTCCATGAAGCCCTGCCTCCTTCAACTTCTTGATGATCGGAATGGGATTCTTCAGTGCCCATGGATGAGCTAGCACTGCTAGACCTCCAGTTTCACATATAAATTGTACTGCTGCTTCAGCACAAGGCTCAGCTCCCCTGCATCAAATACAAATAACTGACTCAGTATACTTTTGAAGTAACTGCAACTGTTCTTATAATAAATTTTGTACTCTGTTCACCGGACTGCAACACACACAGGGAAAAAAATGTCACCCGAAGATTTGTCTTAATTCCTTCTCATTGTTTTTATGAACAAAGAGAATTTATTAACAAGTACTCACTTGCTATAAGCAGGTCCACCATCATACAGGTATCTGGAAAATGCGTGCTTCAGATTTTCCACATAGCCAGCCTCAACCAATGCCCTAGCAACATGCAGCCTACCAGGTGCAACACCACTGCCTGCAATTTTTGTAACATGTTCCCACTTGAGAGGCACTTTCAGACTATTAAGCTTTGAAACTATATTTTTGGCACGAACGTAACGCCCGTCTCTTATGTCGGCCAAGAATTTCTCGAAATCATCAAATCTGGTTGGTCCACAGCTGCTATAATATGCAAGAATGTGAACTGGTTCTTCAGATGCAGAATCTTCACTGTCCATCCGTTCAATTTCATCAGAACCAATAGCTTTGTTGATAAGCCAAATTACATGCACAAATATTGTCATATGAAGGAAAGAGGCTTTGCTAATTTCCAGGTAGGTGATTTAAAGGAAGAGAAGGGGTATTGCTTCAGTAAGACGTGAATTGGATAATTAGAAGTTCTACACAGATATGTACAAACATCTGAATTCCTGCAAAAGTTGGCACAGGTACTCTTTTTATGACTTCAGAGCATTGCTATATTAGATCTTCAAACACTGTATTCGCATGCTCTCTTATATTTTCATTCATGAAACAAAAGCAGAAACTTATTTCTCCATTTCCTCTTTGCTGCTACAGAACAAGCAACTTAAAAAAATACTAACACAAGATCATCACAGCATTTTCAATATAGTAGTATATAAACCAAGCAAACCCAAGTTCAACCATTCAGTTCAACTGAAAGACATTTTAGATAGGATTTTCTTTTTTTTTTCCTCGAAAGCTGGTAAGGCACTTCACAAGATGTATGTATACAGATTAGCATGAAAGACTAACCTGAAAGAAAATATTGTACTGATCTCAACACCTGGTATTATCTTGATGCCAAACCTCTGAGCTGCCTCTAGGGCTTCAGTAATACCAGCCATTGTATCATGATCAGTCAAAGCGAGTACCTTCACCTGTTTCCAATGCAGCAGTAAGATGCAACTCACTCATCTTATCAACAACTAAATGGATAAACATAATGTATGAGGCAGGGGAGCTAAGTAGCTGAGCTTATATGGATATTAATTAGAAAGCCATAAGGGTATCTGCGTGTTTACAACGAGAAATAACAATAGCTCAAAAAAAAAATATAAATACTTTCAGTCAAGAGTAACAAGTCTAGAAAAGACTTCAAGAAAATGTATCTACATGCACAAATGAAGATCAAGAAATTCAACTCTTGATCATCCGGATACCATATAATGATAAACAGCAGAGTCAATCAAGGTTAGCTGTTTCTGACATTGGTTAAATTGTAGGACACAAGTTGGCCAAAAAAAGTATTGGCAATAGAGGTAGCTATTAATACCTGATGGGACCCTATTCTATTTCACTCTGAAACAGCATAATGAAACATAAATGATGCATGTAACTGTAAAAGGACAATCGATGGTGTTGTTCCTTTAATTTACTACTGTAAAATCATAAAAAAAAAAGCTTAATTCCACCATAATTTTTGCAAAGAGCAATTCAAATTTCGCATCCCAGTACTATAAGTCAATAATGCCTGTTACAAGCATACACAGGTCTAGGGAACAAAATATACAAGTTACCCACCTTCCACGATTCATATGTTTTGCGCTTTAACAAGTTGTGTAGAGTAAAATATTTATAAATATGCTGAAAATGAATAATCTAATGGTTGATACTTCATTGATCACCACTCAAATGCAAACCAGTGGCATTCAACAAATTCGCCAGATGGATAAAACACAACTAAGCAAGGCAAATCCGTGGGGGGATTTCAGATATGCAGCAACACAAACAAATCCACTAGAACGCGTGTGACAGAAAGAGAATAAACCGGAGGAAGAACTGACCCCATTTTGATGGGCTTTCTCGACAAGAGCAGTGGGGGAGAAGAAGCCATCACTACAGGTGGAATGGGAATGCAGTTCAAAGACGACTTTGGCAGGAGGAGGAGGAGTAACCAATTGAGGAAGAAAATCAGAGGAAGCGGCGGCGGCGGGAAAAGAGGATACCCACTCATTGACAGATTTGAGAGCAAGAGCCTGCTCCGCCGTAAGCTTCCGCTTCGCACCGCCTCTCTTCTTCTTCCTCTTACCCTCGCCCATCCCTAAACAACCAAAGAGAGGAAGGATTCAAACCATAAGAATCTGGTCAAAGGAGTCTGTTTGGAGATGAATACAGTAGTATCTAGATTTCTAGGGCATAATAATGTATAGGCAGATTTCGGGGAAAAGCCTAGCCTAGGCTGCTCTGCTAATCTGCCATTCATACATCTACTGGATGACCTATCTAACGTTGCGTCCAATCAGACATCAATTAAACACACTAGTGAAACGGCAATTTCCCTCTCAACGCATTTATGGATTCTTCTGTCTCTCACACCTCACCTCACCTGTCTGCAAACATGGGCCGCCGCTACTGCTCCTACTAATATCTTCTACTAAAATATCTTCTACTCCCCCAAGCCATGTCCTAGAGCTTAGTAACGGATGAGATCACATCGGAGTCTTGGATTAATTGTCATTAAGGCTCAGTTTGTTGGAAATTGACCCTTTCAAAATACTTAAAATACTTTTTTTTTATTAGGAAAGAAATTAGAGTGACCACTAACAAGCTAGTGGTCTCCCTAGAGGATCCTGGCGGATGAGGGTATGGAGGCCCAAGTCAGCTGCAAGTGGGATGGAGGAGACGCTCCTAAACGATCCAGCGATGAAGTCCGCTACAGAATTGCACTCCCGAACGACGTGAGCGATGCACCAATCCTGGAAACGAGCTAACAAGCAATGGATATCCGCACGCAGCATCTCAATCTCCCACGGGCAGCGCCAGTCACCGAGCACGGCATTGACCAGCTGCAAATTATAGCCTTCAATCTGGATCCGGGGAATGCCACGTCTGGTGGCCTCGAGATTCAAAATACTTATACACTCGCACACAGAAACACAATTTTTACAAAATGACTTTGTACTATATAGAGAGATATTAAACACGAGTAGCTTGACACCACCCATACTCTAACTTACACGTGCGGCGACACTACCCACACTAACTCTCAATCGTGCCCTCTCCAAGTTATAGCTTGATCTACCTCTCTCACCCACACTTGATCACTCTGTGTGAGAGAGGTAAGCTAAAGCTATAGGACGTTCGACCCCAGGGCATAGGGCCACTACGCCGTCAGGGAAACCCTCATCTCTCAGGATCTGAGCCATCTCTTCCCGAGTTAGGGTTTCGACGGTACTGTCGCATTCCTGGAGAACGCTGGAGGGCTAAAAGCCATGTTTCGAAGACACCCTCCACCTCGCCATTAAGGAAAATTTGAAAGAAAAAAAAGAGAGGCTTGAGAAAGAAGAAGAAAAGAGAGGGTTTACCTTAGGGAAAGAGAAAGAGCGGTGAAATGATGACAAGGTCGCAGAACTGGGGTAAATAAACACCGCTTCAAATCCTCCCTCAAGTAGTGTTCTGCAATCCCAGTGTTCCATGTGTCCCGGTAAACAATCGGGAATCTCGGAAGATAGATGGTGAAAAAATCTCAAAATCCTGCTTCGAAAAATCTCGATATTTTTTAGGCTATTGTTACGCCCAGAACTTCAGCAACCCATTTCGCGGATGGGCCAAGAGGTCTACGAAGATTTGAGCCCATCTAGCTCATTCCCACGAAGAAGCAAGCAGATGCTGGTAGAAGAGAGGAACATGGAAGTGGGACGAAAGACAGAGAAATGTGGGAAACCACCAACCAAGTCGTGTGGGATAACCACCGGGGGACAAGTGGTGAGGAATAAAGTATAGCGAGGGCAGAAGGCAGATGATCATGTAATGTTAAGCATTGAAAACCTTATGAACAGAGAGCTTACAAAATACAATGTGAAAAATAGCTTTCATTCGAATTCGCTTGCATTGTAATTTTTTGAGTGCGTTAATCGATTAGATCAAGCTCTACTCGACACCAAGAACCGATAATTTGCCTTTGGTATATTCTTGATCAAAACAGTTACAATTTTCATATCACCGTCTACCTCAATGACAAAATTCCTACCCCTATCCTTAAAAACTCCTAGCCTTTTAAAAACTCTATGAAGACTGATCGGTCAGCGACGGCAGTCACTTGAATAGATAAGGTGACTTTTGTTTTTATCGATCAACAATTCCTTTTAAGAGGTCTTGTAGTATGTACATTACCACTTGAATGATAATTCAATCCCTAACATCCATTCAAACTCGTCTTATAGACAATGCTTTTTTTTAATTCATTCCTTACCTACCAAACCATTCTCATGCTAACCTTGGCCCCAAATACTTTATGTTTTATGTGTATACTTTTTATTTGTGTATTTGAGCTTGAGCGGCTAATTATATCATTTTACAATACAACTAGGGCCTTAGCTAAATCCACCACGTGCAGTGGATTTTTCGGCCCAAGATGTGACATGGTGTCAGGGGCAGAACCGGTCTTGCAGACCTATTCCATGGAGAACCGGCTTTCAAGGCCGGTTCTGTAATATCCGCTAAATTCTAAATAAAATAAAATGAGTAATTATCCCAATAATTTTTTTTTTCTCTAAAATAGAGAATGTAATAACCTTTATAATTTCATATTATATTATGAAAGGTTATAAACATTTACTACAATGACAAGTAAGAATTTAATTAAATATATTAAGCAAGTCGGGTAATTATTTAAATATTTTTCTCTTAAAAGAGAGTTAATTATTTTTATAATTTTCTTAATAAATTATAAAAATATTATAAAGGGTTATCAAAGTGACAAATAAAATTTCCAACAAATACAAATCATATGAATTTCGAATTTTAATTAATGTAATAATTACAAGGAGGCAAAAATATGAAACAAGTCAAATAAAAAAGAGGCAAGAGCCGGGATTCGAACCCGAGACTTCTTGCAAACCCCTCTCACACGCCCCTTCCCACAATCCGCTACGCCATTGTAATTCATTTACTCATAAAAGAATTTCTATTGTTTTATTCCCTTATTTCCTTCTTCTTCCCAAATTGAACAAATCAGACTTCTGATTGAATTGACGTATGTTGAATCAATGGCTTCCACTTGTCTTCCTCACCTCCTCTTTCACCCAATCAACCTTCATGCACCACCATCTCCTCCGCCAATTGGATTTTCTCTACCTAGACAAGCAATCCTCATGAGGCTTCCACATCATCATGGGAGAAGCTTCCCAAAGCTTCTATTGCCACTATAAATAGGGGGCAAGAGCAAGAGTAAAATTCACACAAGCAATTTCCTCTCCTTCTTCTTCATAATCTCGTTCATATTTCAAGCCTCAAAGCCCCAAATCAATTTTTCCTCAAATCTGAAATTTTAAGAAAAAAATCCACACCAAAACCTTTCTCCTCCTTGTTGGCCACCAAACACCGCCGGACCACCAGCCAGGCGGCCGGCCACTGCGCGCACGACCCTCCCGACCGGAGATCACCGCCACCTCCCACGCCCTGCTGTTGGTGCTCGCCTGAAGTCCGTCGTGCACGTCCTGAATTCTCTCTGGCTATTCACGTGGAAGGAGGATGAGATAAATGTAAGTTGGGCCTATTTTTGAGTTATGGGTTGACTCAAAAATAAATAAAAAGGCCCATTTAAACTCTATTAGGCCCATCAGATTGCTAATTGAAGGAAGAAGGAAGATCCAAGCCCAATTTTGCCCATCTCGATTTTCGAGCCCAAACGCGTCTCGTTTTCGCTCGGTATAATTTCCCGACTCGTATTTTAATTTCTATCTTTTTATAAAATAATTTTACATATATATAATGTTTATTTAAATAAATAGAATAAATATCATAAGTGGATTATTAAAATAGGAAATAATGTTGGCAATACATTAAATAAATTCCAATAAAATTATAAGAATAATATAAATAACTTTTGACCATATAAAGGCTGATTTTAAATATATATATATATATATATATATATATATACATATTAACTTGGTTGTGTTTTTATGATTAAAGGGATATATTATGATAAAAAAAAGAGTTATTAAAATAAGACTATATTAAAAAGAAAATAGACTTGCATGTCTCTTAAATCCTTTTATAAGCTTGAAAATAATATTAATAAGATATTTTATCATAAGATAATTTAATAAGAATAAGTTGAAGACTAAAAAGATATATTAGTTAAATTACATGTATTTCTATATAAAGAAATACAATATAATAGATATGGGAAGATTGTTAAATAAAATCATGGGATTTAAAATATGAGTTTAGATACTTGAAAAGTATAATATAAATAATAGGTTTACTTTACTTGGAGCATAATTTAATGAATAATAGGATTTGAGTAAGATGATAGAAATTATCATCTTAATACTTTTTATAATATATCTCTAAGTGTAGAGAATGTAAAGACTTATGAACTATTTTATAATGATGATGGTTATGATAATAAATTTATTATATAATAAAATATTAGTATGACATATCTCTAGGTGTAGAGATTCTAAAAGATATAAACTTTATTAAATAACTATGGTAGTTGTGATAATAAGTTAATATATAATATAATATTAATAGTGCTAAGTTATAATAGTTGTCTTGTATGAAAAGATAATTAAAAATAGAAAAGATAATATATCTTGTTCTAGTGATCCTAATTTTATACTTATTGTTTATAAGATAAGTTTTTAAGACATGATCATAGTTCTATATAAACTATAAGATATGGGAAGATATATGTGAATAAAGTAAGTAAGATTATTTTAATATTATGCCAAGTTATGGAAAGCTTACTTTATAAAGTATATAGAAAGTTCTATTTATGGAACTACTAAGAAGGAATGCCTATTAATATTTTATCTCTACTTAATATGGTTTATATATCTAAATAAGGCTTTATTAAGATAATGATACTAATAAAATATTCTTTGATGAGAAAATAATATTTTAAGTATTATTATGGATATTATTGATAAAAAGGTGATATTATAATAACACTAAGTTGAGATATTTTAATAAGGATATAATGGACTTTTATAATCCTAAGAATATTATAAATTTCAATATACCTTTTTAGGTTGAATATTATATCATATGCTTTTATAAGGTTGTCCTTGCTTATTTATATTAAGAAGTTAGCAAGTGAAATTAAAAGAATATTCTAATAAATTAATTAAGGAAATTATTGGTTTCCAAGAATGAAAATGTTTAAATATTAAGAATAAGAATTTATAAGAAATACAAGGATATTACCAATATAAAATAATAATAAGGAATATTATTATTTTATTCATCTCCGCCTAAATTATTATTATAATAATTTAGTAATTAATTCTCTCATAAAAAGAATATAAGAAATATTTAAAACTTTAGAAAAATAAAAGAAATTCTTATTAAAGTTCGTTCGTACCTCTCGTGTCGATAGGTCGAGTCTCCGTTCCGAGTAAAGTCAACGATTTCCATTCGTTCGTTCGTACACAATCGTAAAAGCTAAGGCAAGTGGAAATTCCCCCTTGTGACCTTTTATCGTTTCGTATTCTCGATGTTGGGAACAACTCGTGTGCTAAGTAACGAATGAACCTAGGAAATATCGATTGTTAGATATAACGACCATTGTTAGTATAGTTCGCTATTATTATTTGATAAGACTATTTATGCTAGTATGGTTGTGGCCTTGGTTGTTTAAGGTCTCGTTCAGAGATCAACGTCGAACGAACTAGTAAGGGGCGCGGAATAGCCGACGCTTCTATATAATCTTACTAAGTCGTAAGTGCCTACGTGTTTGAAGTACGACTTTCGGGATCATGATCCCATCCGCTCCGATTGCAAGGAGGGATGAACGCACTCTAGCTAAGTGCCGGGAAACTGAGTTTTTTCCCTTGGTGGATCGGGCCATCCGAGTCCCACCTCTTTCTGTTAAAGAAATCATTAACGAAATCGAATACTTTTCGTCACTATAAGATAAGTGCCCAATGCACATTTAAGATACCCAAACCGGACCGGTCTCAAATGATCGATCCGGCTCTTGGTCCGCTCAGGGCGCGAGAGGCTTTTAACTTGTATGAATTGATAACGTTCCCAACATAATCTCAATTCTAAAAGAAGTCTACAATCTAGTAGTTCTTCTCTCGATTATCGAGCTATCTCCGCTTAAGATACGCTCTCCTTCGTACCGTTAAACCTCATATAAATAAGCCTTATCTTAAACACAACCCGAATATCTCTCTCGATATTTCTTGATTACCGAAATACCCTCGGGAAGTTCCGTTCCCTCTTGCTTAGTCTCCTTAGACTAATTCCCCACTTCTGCACTTTTGCCTGGTATTTCTCGTCCTTCGCGACAAATGCCAGACTGTAGGATTGTACACCGAAGTTTTGAAGACAAAGTCAAGAAGGTTCAGGAAACATCAGGCGAGGATTGAAGGTCAAGGCAAGACAATAACGAAGGAAGGAAGGAATTCTCATAAGAGCAAGGCATTCCGAAGATAGTGCATTAGCTCTTCCTTTTTTAGAAAACCAAGCAAATCATCATCACATGAGTTGTCTTGGGAAAACATTCTTGTAAATTTTAGATTATGTATTTTAAACCCTTTTTAAACGGCTTTACTTTCCGCTGCTACCTCTTTTGTAAAACGACCCTCAATGTAATGAACGGAAGTTCTTATCAATAAATAAAATTCCGCTTTTAGTTATTTTCATCTTCAATTAAAGAATCAAGTCTCATTCATGAGCATCCGTTGATTTATTTAACATTTATGTTAATTTTCCGCATTTGTATGAGTTCAATATCATTCTAAAAGCCTTGAGTGACTTTGGACGGGAAAATCCGAGGTCACTGGCGGTAATACCCAATGTTGTAAAATAGGGGTGTTACAAGTTCTATCCCACCATCACCACAATTAAATGTTAACATGTAATTAAGTGGTTAAATTATTAGTTTAATAATATTTCTTATATGTGAAAATGAAATTAAGTGAATACATTAATTTACTTTAATAATATTTTGAACAATTACATGCTAACATGTAATTAAGTGGTTAAATTAATTTAGTTTAATAATATTTCTTATATGTGAAAATGGAATTAAGTGAATAAATTCATTTACTTTAATAATATTTTGTATAGTTAATATGTAGTTTAATATGGAAGAAAACTAAAAATGTTATATAATGGTTAAACAACAAAGCAAAGACAAGTTGATTCATTATTGAAATACATCGAAATAAAAACTAAAAGCGTACGTTGAAATAAATCTAGAAAAAACTACGATCTTGACCCGAATATCCGTGTGGATAACTCCCACCAAAATGCATGCTCCGACGGTGTGGTTGGGGAGCTTGACTTGAGCCTTCGTCGACTGGATAAAAACGACTATGATAATTGTTGTGACGGTGGGGCTCGGGAGGAGGCTGACATGGTGGGGGAAGTTGGATAATGGGGGTAAAAAAATGAGATTAAATGGGGTAGTTTTGTAATTTATAAAAAAAAACTATTGGTCTCTTCCATCATGAGTGTTCAGGCCTCTTTCATCTTGAGGATACTGTGCATCTTTCATCCCGAGTATATAGGTCTCTTTCATCTCATAGGCATCTAGCTAGTTCATAATATCGCATGTGCTAATCCATAACAAATCTCGAAAAGAGATTGAAACAAGCAATGTCACAAATCATCGGTCCTAAAGTTCAGTACTAGTGTAATACGAATCATGCATAATAACAATATGTCGTTATTTCTAAGTAAATAGATAAATCCTATATTCATTTATTTTTGCAAACAAGTGTGTTCCCAACATTGAAGAGTCAACGAATATTGAAAACGTCACAAGGAGGGAACAATTCTAAAGGAATATATTGATTTCTTATAAGAATGAATGATTCTAAAGGAGTATAATAATTTCTTATAAGAGCATATGCACCAGTGTCAAATTTAGGAGGAGCAAGAGAGCAATCTGTGGGCCCATCACTTAAATAGAAGAAGCAAGAAAAAATGGAAGGTGCAGCGATGGAAGGAGCAATCTGTGGGCCCATCTCCTTCAATTTTATTTGATTTATTACATAAATTTTGTAATATGTATTTATTAGATTTATATTATTGTGACATATAAGTTTTTTATTTTTATTAGCGACGAAAAGCTCAATCATGGTATGTGGCAAAAATGAAGAAGGAGTTTACGAGGTTTGAATGTTGGGAAGTGTTGAAGAACCATCCTACTTTTAGAGAAGTCTCAAATAATACTCCTCCTTTTTCATATGCCGAAACCGCCTCTACTCCGCTCGTTAGCCCAATTCCTCCTACATTCGTTGTGGATGCGGATGAAGTGATTCGAACACCACAAAGCAACCTTGAGGGTTCCTCAAGTCCGGTTAGACCAATAGGAGTGAAGGCGGCCAAGGAAGCTAAAAGAAAAGGAAAGAAGGCCATGACTTCTTCAAATGAGGCAAGAGATGAGGCTTTGAAAAGCATTGCGGAAAATCAAAAATCTTGGATCGCCAAGAAACAAACAAGTGATGCGATGGAGCTTGCTTTATACGAAAAACAACTAAGCCTTAAAGAGAAAGACAACAAATTAAGGGCTTTAGCGGAAGAATCAAGGATTATGGCAATGGATACAGAGGCTATGACCCCAACATCAAAGAAATATTTTTCGAAGAGGAAAGCGGCCATCCTTAAGCAAATGGATGACGAGGAAGGAGATGATAGCGAGGAATATTTTTCGAATTGTTATCGCCCACTTTTCCCTTAGTTATGTACTTTTAATATGTAATTTCATTTCTAGTTATGTATTTTCAAGTAATAAAAAGATAGCTTTTTTATTCCATTAAATCAAATAACACAATGCAAACACACTTGGATATAAGCACAAAAAAGAAAAAAGCATAGAGATAAAATTAAAACAACATAGTTATAGTCGTTCACCGGTCTCAATAAACCGTTATGCTTAACCAAGTCTTTTTGAAGTTCTCCATGGATATAAGAAGATTGAATATCTATAACATGGTCCTGAAACCGTTGTTCGTAATATGGTCCATCTCTTCCAACTGGCTCAAATGGAATTCCATTACCTTGTTCATCCACTGGCCCATCATAAGTTGTGACAACACTTAATGGGTTCTTTAGATCTTCTTCTACATTCTCCTCAAACTCTTCCTCCACAAATTCTTCCTCAACAATCATGTTGTGCATTATGATGCAAGCCAACATAATGTTCTTTAATGTCGATTGGTGGTGACACCTTGTTGCATGACGAATAATTCCCCAACGAGATTGCAAGATACCAAAGCACCTTTCTACATCTTTGCGGTATGCCTCTTGTTTCTTTGCAAACAACTTCTCTGGTAGCTCCTAGGGATTGGAAATGGTTTTGACAAACGAGGAGTACCTCAGATATATTCTGTCAGCTAGATAATAAGTGTTGTGATACGTCATACCATTGACTTTATACCTCACATTTGGGCTCATTCTGGCAAGGAGCGAATCAAAGATATCAGATTGGTGAAGCACATTGATATCATTTTGTGCACCAGGTACTCCAAAGAAGTTGTGCCATATCCACGTGTCATATGAAGCCACCGCCTCTACAATAATAGTGGGACGTTTCTTTCGCCCGGAGAATGCCCCTTGCCAATCTGTGGGGCAGTTTTTCCATTCCCAGTGCATGCAATCGATGCTTCCGATCATACCAGGAAATCCGCGATGCTTGCCCATCCTTAGAGGTCGAGTAATCTCTCCTGAATTTGGAGCACGAAGGTAAATGTCATCGTAAAGTTCGTACACTTGGATACACCACTTCTTCATGCATCCAGATTTCTAGTGTTGTAGATTCACCCATCCGTGTGATTTCAGCGCACTGATCTGCGGCTGAGCCGTACGCATACATTCGAAGAGCGGCGGACATCTTTTGTTGTGGGAGAAGCCCGACTAGTCCGGTGGCATCTGACTTTTGACACCAAAAGTTGTCATGGTTGCAGAGATCTATTAGTATACGGTTGAATAGATTCCTGCTCATTCGATACCTCCGGCGAAAGGCTTGCTCATCGAAGATAGGGCGTTCGATGAAGTAATCTTCCATCAGATTATGTCCCCTTGACTCCCTCAGCCTTTCTACATTTTGACGCCGCCGAGGTGGCTCATCATCGACGATTGCATCCACCGTGATCGCATCAGTGATGAATGAATTAGCAATCTCCAAATTTCGCCGGCGTTGTTGTCGCCTCCTCCTGAAAAAATTATCGAAACTAAAAGGATTCATTTTATCTAATTTTAGGAATGTTTTATGGTAGAATGTCGAGTAATTTGTAGATAGTGTAAGTGAGTATACAATGAGTTGTATATATAGTCAATTCTAGCTTATCTGATATTTGAAGATGGTGACACGTGTCATCTATTAATTGGTCGAAAATCTCACCGGGAATCTTATCTGATTATTTCGATGATAACGACACTATAGATGGCATGTGTCCTCCATTTATTGGTCGGAAATCACACCGAGAATCTTATTCAATTATTTAGAAGATTACAACACGTGTCATATACATATCGGTTGAAAATCCACCCAAAAAATAATTATTTAAAAAAAAATAAGTCATGAACAATAATAGAAGGTGCTATTTATTTGAACGGTTGCACAAAAAACCCGAACTGCACCTTCTATGTCCTGCACCTCCTTAAATAGTACCTGCTCCTCCCCAAACAAGAGGAGCAATCCACAAACACCGCTGCATATGCTCTAAGAATGAACTATTCTAAAAGAATATAATAATTCCTTATAAGAATGAACAATTCTAAAGAAATAGAATGATTTCTTATAAGAATGAATGATTCTAAAGGAATATAACGATTTCTTATAAGAATCAGCGATTCTAAAAGAATATAACGATTTCTTATAAGAATGAACAATTCCAACGGAATATAACGATATTTTACAAGAATGAACATTCTTAAAAAATATAATAATTCCTTATAAGAATCAACAATTCAAAAGAAATAGAGCGATTTCTTATAAGAATGAACAATTTTAAAGGAATATATTGATTTCTTATAAAAATTAACGATTCTAAAGGAGTATAACGAGATTTATTATAAGATTCAACGATTCTAAATGAATATAACGAGATCTTATAAGAATGAACGATTCTAAAGGAATATAACGATTTCGTATAAGATGAACAATTCTAAAAGAACATAATAATTCCTTATAAGAATGAATGATTCTAAAGTAATATAACAATTCTAAATGATTTTTATAATAATCAATGATTTTAAAAAAATTTAACAATTTTTTATAAGAATGAACGATTTTAAATGATTTCTTATAATAATAAACGATTCTAAATCAATATAACAATTTCATATAATAATGAACGATTCTAAATGAAAATAACAGATTCAGATAATAATGAAAGATTATAATGATATTTTAATAATAACTAGTTGAAGTCTCGTAAAATTTACGGGATAATTTTACTAAAAAATATATAATTTTATGAAATTAATATAAAATACAAAATAAATGTATATAATATCATTTATTAAAACTATGGAAGCTATAAAAAAATAAGTTTTTTAGATTGTACCTCATATTTCAATTGAAAATATTAAAATATTTTTTTATTATTTGTTGAGATGCTCCCTAAATTTAAAATAAAATTGTTAAAATATTAGTTTCAATTGAATTAAATAGTTTTAAATAGTTTTTTAATTCTTTGTTAAGACACTAATATGCATAAATACTTAGTTTTAAAAATATAAAATTAATTAGGATAGGCTATCTACTAACATAATACAATGTATTAAAATTATTTTTTAAGTTAATTTGTTAAGATTATGTATTAGAATTCTTATCTTTTACTACGTAGTACATAAGATAATGTTATGAAAAAATTTAATATAAAGATTGGTAGAGAAGATAAGATAGAATATTATAATTTATAGATAAAAGGATAGAGTTTTTAGCAAGTATAATATAATTTATTATAATTATTTTTTAAGTTAGTTTATTAAAGCTCTACCACATGGCGAATTTTTTTCAATAGAAATGGTTTCTGCTTTATAATGTATTAGGTAGATGAAAGATTCTAAATGAATATAATGATTTCTTATAATAATCAATGATTTTAGAGGAACATAATAATTTTCTTATAAGAATGAAAGATTCTAAACAATTTCTTATAAGAATGAACGATTCTAAATCAATATAACGGTTTCATATAATAATGAACGATTCTAAACGACTTCTTATAATAATGAATGATTCTAAATGAAAATAACAAATTCATATAATAAGGAACGCTTATAACAATTTTTTTAATAATAATAAACGATTCTAAATGAATATAATAATTTCATATAATAATGAACGATTCTTAACGACTAAAAGTGTTTTTTTACACAAACCAAATTTTAAAAGAGGTATTTTTAACAAACCACCTTAATGTAATTTGTTTAATTGAACCACCTATTTTAGTATAATTTTATATTTTATTAACTAATATGTCCTTCATTCATATATATTTAGTATTAAAAAAATTACAAAACCATCCCTAATTTTGTAATATTTTTTTCAAAAACCAACATATGGTATATTAAGAAAACTTTCTATTTTTTTCAAAAAGTTACCAAAAATGACTTTAAAAGCTAAGATATTTTTATTTAATTTATAAATATTGTTTTCTTATGCATCTCTTAATTACTACATTAAATAAATTAATATGTATTGTTAATATTTTAAAATGATAAAAAGTAATTTATGTTTTTTTTGAGTTGTCATTTGATATAGAATAATGATCTAGAGAAACACTCTATTAGAGAGAAATAGAGGAATAAATAATATACGTTGGATTGAATTATATAAACGGACTAGATTACAAAAGAAAAAAAAGGTGTATAAAAAACTCATGTACATGCAATACACAAGATTACATCCAAAAGGAGTGATTTATGGAAGATATTAAAATCGTATATTTCTCTCTCCAATCTATATATCCAAATTGAAAACCTTCTCTCCATAATTAATACTCTCGGTTATAACGATTTCTTATAAGAATGAACGATTCTAAAAGAATATAACGATATCTTATAAGAATGAACAATTCTTAAAGAATATAATAATTTCTCATAAGAATGAACGATTCAAAAGGAATAGAGCGATTTCTTATGAGTGAACAATTCTAAAGGAATATATTGATTTCTTATAAGAATGAACGATTCTAAAGGAGTATAACAATTTCTTATAAGAATGAACCATTCTAAAAGAATATAATAATTCCTTATAAGAATGATGTAATATCCGCAATATTCCAAGGTTTTTAAAATCAATATAATATAATTTTATAATCTTTTCCCTTATAAAGAAGAATTCTTAATATAATTTTTATAACCCTTTTCTATTTAAAAAGAGATCCTTAAGTAAATTAATTAAATAAATTCAAGAATGCATTAAAAGGGTTATGAAGAAATAAAAACATTTAAATAAAAATAATGCATTATAAATTTTGGTTGTTATTAAATAAAAAGGGGTATATTAAGCTATTAATAGTACAATAAAAATTCAGTAAAAAGGATGCAAGAGCCGGGACTCGAACCCGAGACCTCTTGCAACCCCTCTCACACGCCCCTTCCCACAATCCGCTAAACCATTGCAACTTTCTATTCATTTACCCAACTCTTTTAATTTTATATCAACCTTATCTTCTTCTTCCCAAAAGAGACATCAGACTTTTGCCTGATGTGAATTGACGTTGATTGAAAATTCCTCCAATGCATGGCAATGGAGCCTTCTCCTCCTTCTCCCTTTGCTTGCAAGACCAACATTGTTGCATCATCGCTCATCACCATCAAACTAACACACTAATGCCCAATGGATGATCATCCTCCTCCTCTCCATTGGTGCACCATCAATGGCATGGATCACAAGCCTCCTCCCTTTGCCTATATAAAGAGGCTCAACTCTCCCTCAAACTCACACCAACACCCATTCTACTCTCTTCTAAGCAATTGCTCTCAATTTAGTTCCAAAAATCAGCCTTCAAGTTTTATTTTTCCCCTTCAAAACACCATTGGAGTACCTTCAACCTCCCCCTTCTTCCTCCATTGTGCACCGCCGGCCACCATCAGCCACCACCAGCGCCACCGAGTCCGTCCGCCGTCCGCCTGGGTTGCCGCCGAAGCCTTGGTGCATCGCCCATCCTCCTCTGCCTTCTCCCCAGTATACAGAACGTACATTCTGTAAAAGAAGAAGATCAATTTCTATTTAATTTTAATTATATTGCTTTAATCAATTTTCTTTAATAAAATAAATAAATCTCCTCATTATTGTTAGCATACAAGATTAGATTTAATAAAAATATTGGCTTGAGGATGAGGGGGTTAAAAGAAAACTCTCTCTTTTTGGAGGAGGAAAAACCCTCTAGGATGAGCTCCCACCAAACCCACCGGGATGAGCTCCCACCAAACCCACAAGATAAACCCGTACAACACTTCCGAGATAACCCCCCTTCCATTTCTATCGGCTCGTTCACAATCAGATCTAGTTTCATCGATGTACATACCTTTCTTTTTCTGACCTATAGATCTGTCGCCTGTTCAATCGCCTCGCCCTTCTCCTTCGTCTTCTCCGGCGTGTTTACTCGGCCCTCCTCCATTGGATTCCAACCCTCTCGGCTCCTTCGGTTGCTTTCCGGTGGGTGTTTGTGTCACTGGCTTGACTCCATGGGGACGCCCTCATCCGTCGTCGGCATGTTCGCCCGTCCTCCTACGCCATTGGCCTATTTGCCCGCCCTCCTCCGTCGTCGGCCTGTTTGCCCAAACTTCTGTTGCCCAAGCCTCCGTCGTCGGCGTCATCGTTTGCAAGATAAGAAAGAATGGAAAATTGGAAATATAGTGCTTGGGCTGCAAGCATCGTTAAAAAATTTAATTAGGAAAAAAAAGTTGGAAAATGCTTGGGCTGCAAGCATGAATGGAATAAGGAAATTTTTATTATTATTACTATTATTTTTAGTATTATTTTTTTTTGCTTTGCCACTAGATGGTTCTCTTTTGTGGAGCAGGATGGCTCGTGTCTTTTGAGTAGTACTTACGGTTGAAAGAGGTGGAACTGAATTTGGATTTGGACCAAGTTGTATTGGGCTAGGTCGTGTGGTGCCTTGTGGCTTCTGAAGATCCTTCATCTCGGTGGAGGGAACGTCAGCTGTCCAGTTCGCACAACCCTCGATGGGTTACCTTTTGCCTACGACGCTACTCTTTAGTGCTTTACTCACCCCGATCCCAAATTCTCCCTCGTTCTATCTCTTTGGCGTCTGTACTTGTTTTAGTCATCTCTGCTTTTGTTGTGTGTTTTTTTACTGATGCACTTAGCCTTTCATGGCTGCCGTTTTTATACGGCCTCTCGGTTCACCAAGCCTGTTTGGTGTTCGAATTCTTACCTTATCAAAAAAAATATTGGCTTGAGATCTTGTTAGTTGAGGAGGAAGAATAAATCAATTAAAGAAATTATAAGTATAATTGGTAAATTTTTATTCTACTTAATATTTAGTGCATATCATAAAATTGCAAGACATACTAAGATCTCACATAAAAATATTTTATAAAGTTATTATTTTAAAGTTGGTAGCTTTTGATTATTAAATAATACCTTATTAGAAGAATATATATATATAAGATATTATTAATATGGCATATCTCTAGGTGTAGAGATTTTAAAGATATAAGTTTTAATTAATAACTATAGTAGATATCACAAAAAGCTAATATATAATATGATATTAATATTGCTAAGTTGTAAAAGTTGCCATGCATGAAAAGATAATGGAAAATAGGAAAGAAGATATTTCTTGAACTAAGATATCATAAAAATATGCTTTTGATTATAAAATAGGATCTTAAGACATGATCATATTATTTATATAGAGTCACGCTCTGATGCATAATATTGCTACAATGTAAAATGCGAGCAAAGCAGAGCCGTTAGATTGAACGAATGGACAACCTAGATTAAATAAAATGGGTTTGATTAAAAAAAAAAAGGAAATGGGCGGGTTCATTTACAGTGGCACACACGGGTAAAAATACTTCAGTTTTTTCATTCATAGACAAAATTACCCTTTAGATAAATAAACCCTAAAAGAAAACAAAACTCACACGCACCTTTTTTTCTCAGCCTCCTCCCTCTCCCTCTCCCTCTCTTTCTCAAACCCCCTCTTACTCTCCAGATCTGAAAATTAAAATCTTTCTACTTTTCCCCTTTTTTCTCTTTTTTGGGTGAAATCTAAAAGACATGTAAGTTTCTATTGTATTCTTCTTACAATGTGTCCTTTGTTTGATTAATTGAAGGTACAGCAATTGGTGTGTTGAACTTCACAAGAATTATGAAAGATGTTAAATTGTTGGTCTTTAATTGTTTCTCCAGTTGTGTTTTAAGCAAACCTAATTTCTGTTTGCTATTTGAGCATGATTCTTTTTTGCAAATACAATTACTTTTTTTCTTGATTTAGGTGGTTTTTTGAACCCAATTGAAGTGTCAACTTGTGGGTTCATGTGAGATGCGATTTAGGTCGTTCTTTTTTTTTTTTCTATTGTGTTCTTCTCGTAGGTATGTTAAGGTTCATACCTTTGTATGTTAAAGTTCATCGTGAGTGTTCTGTTCACACTTTGTACTATGTTCATTAGTTGTATGTTGAAGTTATTTGGTAGCCTATAAGCATAATTTGGAAACTTATTTTTTTTTTTGGTGAAACGGAGGGCTAAATGCCCGTTTTATTCATAAAAAGGTAAGCTTACATAGTAGGGTTTAACATTTCAGTCTCACAAATTGTGAGGAGTTCATCCAGTGGTTCATTAAACAAAATAAAATCACCCACAAATTCTCTACTCTTCCTAGCAAGCCAATCCGCTGCATTATTGGCATTGCGTTTCACCTTGTTAAGTTGAACCTGCCACTCTGTTTCCTTAATCAAACTTCGGATTTTGTTGATCATCGCCATCGATCCATTCACCGGCTGGTCCTCCTGTGTAAGAACAGTAATCACCTCACTAGCATCAACCTCAATAATCAGCTTAGTAATCCTCATTTCTTTGGCAACCGTGAGGCCTTGTAGGACGCCAAGGAGCTCGGCTCGGAAAGCTAAACTCCCAACACCAGACGCTGAGTAAGCTTTGATAAACTTTCCTTCAAAATCTCTTATAATTCCTCCAGCCCAGACCTTATCTTCTCCTGCAGTGTAAGCTCCATTAGTGTTCAATTTGAGCCATCCTTCCGTTGGCCTTTTCCATAGTAAGCTCTCTCTTTCTTTGCTGCATTTATCTCCAAACCTTCTCTCAAAAGTTGTTCTCACAGTTATGTACTCCTTTGCTTTTAGTACAACATAGCTGTCTCTGTTCTCTGGGATCGTGCTAGCATCACCAAAAATTTTGACGTTCCTCCAACGCCAAAGCCACCAGACGCCAGCAGCAAAGATCGCCGGCCATGTACCTCTCTGATCCAAGTTCAAATCAATCCATTCTTGCAGCGAACCTTGATTGAAACTCGTTCTCAAATTACCTTGTACCAGTTTATTCCAAAGATCAACAGCTTCCGGGCAATCACGGACAATGTGTAGTGCAGTTTCAGAAATTGCCCCACATGTACTGCATGAAGGATTGCTACTGATGTGCCTTCTGACTCTCTGTGCATTGGAGAGGATACAATCATGTGTGAGAAGCCAAAGGAACATCTTGACTCGCTCCGGTGCTTCAACTTTCCAGACCTTCTTCCAAACCGGCGTCATGTTGCCATCTTGCCCTTGCCTTATGATCTCCAAGGCTGATTTCAAAGTGAATTCACCATTACTCGTCTTGTTCCAGTAGAAATTATCTTCAACTTCTTCCTCAGCAAGCTGAATTTCAGCTATTTTATTTAACGCATGTGCTGGAAGCTTGTAAGCAAAAGTATCCCATCTCCAAGCTCCATCTAGCCAATATTCGTCAACTGTTTTTGCTAACTCCTCTTCAGTGAGAACATCAGTAACCATATCTTCTAATGGGCCTTCCGTTGCCCAAGAGTGAGACCAAAACAGCGTGCTTTGGCCGTTTCCGATCGCAGTTTGCAATCCTTGAAACAGAGTCCCCTTTGCTTTCACTACATCATTCCAAAGCTTTGACGCCCCTTGCTTCTGCTGGAACATGTCCCTATCACATCTGCCCTGACAATATTTGCCTCTCATGACCCAAGACCATAGATTTTCTAGCTCTTTCAACATTCTCCAGCCCAATTTTGACATGTATGCGCTATTGACTTGACGCATACTTCTCATTCCCATTCCTCCATTCAACTTCGGTTCTTTCATCTTCTCCCAGCTGAGCAAGTGTATCTTCTTCTTATCTTCGGTGGATCCCCAAACAAAAGATCTTGTTTTCTGTTCGATAGAATCACATATATGTAACGGCAAGGTAGCAGATTGCATAGCATAATAAGGTATACTCTCAACCGCAGATTTTGCTAACGTTATTCTGCCAGCAAGAGAAAGATATTTGGCTCTCCAACCATCAAGTTTTTTACCGACTCGCTCCATGATATGCTTATACTGCACTTTGGTGACTCGTCCCTTGGAAAGATTAACTCCAAGATATTTACCGAGATCTTCTGTTTTTGGAATATTCCCCATATCCGAGATTGCTTCCGCCATATCTTCAGGTGTTCTATTCGAAAAACACACACGCGATTTTTGATAGTTGATTTTTGATCCAGATTCCGCACAAAACTTTCCTAGGCAGTACTGGATAACTTGAACTTGTGCCGGCGTGGCTTCAGCAAACAGAACGAGGTCATCGGCAAAGAATAGATGTGTCAGCTCTGGTCCGTGATCTCCGAGCCTAATAGGTGACCACGCGCCACTGGCCACGGCTTCATCAATAACATGGCCTAAGCGTTCCATACAAAGCATGAAAATATACGGGGAGAGCGGATCGCCCTTTCTCACACCTCTGCTTGGCATAAATCTTTCTCCAACTTCACCATTCCACAGAATTTTCATTCCACAAGAAGATATGCCATTCATTATCACAGTGATTAGATCACTAGGAAGCTTGAGATCATTCAATGTATCTTCAATGAAGGTCCATCGTAACCGATCATAAGCTTTTTCTAGATCTATTTTCAACGCCATCATCCTCGGACCCCTTTTATTTCTCATTGAATGCATAACCTCTTGTGCAATGACAATGTTGTATGTAATCTGCCTCCCAGGTACAAAGCTTGACTGAGTTGGCGCTACCACTTTCCTCATAATGCCTTTGAGTCTAGTAGTGATGGCTTTGGTAATAATCTTGAATGCCACATTGCAAAGGCTAATGGGTCGAAGTTGATTCACATTCATCGGGCTATCAACCTTGGGCAGTAGGGAAATAAGGGTTTCATTCAACTCAGGTTCAATTGCTCCACCGTTCAAAACTTGTAGTGCTTCTCTCTCCACTTCAGCTTGGACTAGGCTCCAGTTCCTCTGATAAAAGATCGCGTAAAATCCATCCGGACCCAGGGATTTGAGTGGACTCATGCTGAAAATAGCTTCCTTGATTTCCTGCTGGTCAAATCTTTTGTATAGCACGTCATAATCAGCAACTGATATGCTCGGAAATCTCCCTCTCGGTAAGTCTACGGGTCCCTCTCTAGGCTGTTCTTCAGTATATAGCAACTTAAAATGAGTAGTTACCATCTCCTGCAGCTCTGTTGGATCCCAAAACCACTTCCCTGACGCATCTTGTAAGGCATCAATTTTGTTTCTCTTTCTCCTGATGACAGCACAAGCATGAAAATATCTTGTATTCCGGTCACCATCTCGGAGTGCATCAGTCCGCGCCTTTTGCACCCAAAAGACATAAATTTGCTGAAGAACCTCCTCCAATTCCGTTCTCAATTTGCTTTCCAGCAAGATCATATTTCGGGTTGCTCCACCACAAAGACGTCTTTGAACACCTTCCAGCCTCTTCCAAAGCCGGTTCCTCCTTCTAAAAAGATTTCCAAAAACCTTCATGTTCCAATCCTGCAGTTGCATTGCTAAATTCGTCAGGCTTTTTGGGAGTTTTGCGCCTTTTTCCCAATTATCCGCTAGGAAGGATTGGAACTCCTCATGTAGAAGCCAAGCAGTTGTTCGGCATTGAAATGCAAAACCTGCTTGTCCTTGAAACTTAATGAAACTAAAGCAAAACGATAGACAGGTACATCTTGAAATCCTTATTCCTCCTTCGTCTTCACTTCACATCACGCCTTGCTGGGGTTCCTGGATTCTGACATAATTCGCGAGGGGCGATAGAATGCCAGGCAAAAATGCGGAAAAGAAGAATTAGTCTAAGAGACTAAGCAAGCGGGAAGGGAACTTCCCGAGGGTATTTTGGGAATTTCAAATATTCTCGAATATAGATATTAGGGTTGTGTTTACGATGGGCTACATAATAAAGCTTGTTTATGTGGAGTTTGAGGTTCGAAGGAGAGTATATCTTTAGATCAAGATAATTCGATGAGCAATAGAAGAACTACTAGATTGTAGACTTCTTTAGGATATCGAAAGAATGTTGGGAACGTTCATTAAATCACACAAGTGAAAACCTCTTGCGCCCTGAGCGGACCGAGAGCCGGATCGATCATTTGAGACCGGTCCGGTTTTGATGTCTTAAGTGTGCATTCGCACTTATCTTGTATAGTGACGAAAAATATTCGACTTATTAATAATTTTTAATAGAGAGTGGTGGGACACGGATATTCCGAGCCACCCGAAGGAGAACAGTCAATTCTCCGGCACTTAGCTAGAGTGCCGCACAATCCCTCCTTGCAATCGGAGCGGATGGAGATCATGATCCCGAAAGTCGTATGGACATACGACTTAGTAAGGTTATATAGAGGTGTCGGCTAACCCGCACCCCTTTCTAGTTTATTCAAGGTAAATCTCTGAGCAAGATTGTAATCCATCAAGATAACAAACATACTAGCATATATAATCCTAACAAAGGAATATAAAGCATACTACGCTAACAATTGTCGTTGTTTCTAGCAATCAATATTTCCTAGATTCATTTTTATTTAAGCATACAAATTGTTCCCAACATCAAGGATTTTCACGAAATGGAATGTAAAGGTTGCAAGGGGAAATTCCACTTGCCTTAGCTTAGCGAGTTCTAACAAACGAGCTTTGACGAAACTTATGTGATTCCCGACTACAAGCGAGGATTCCGACCTATTGACACGGAATTTACGAACGGCTTATAAATATGGATACTTCTTAACTTGGATTCTCTCTTATAATGCTTTCGTAAGAGAAGCGGAAATCTAAATTATTATGATAATAATTTAGAAGATGATTTAAAATAATAATGTTCCTTCATTATTATTTTGGTTTTGTAATATCCTTGTTATTCCATAAAATCTTTATTAAAAATAATTATTAAAAATAATTATTAAAAATTATCCTTTTTACCTATTTATGATAATAAACTATTACTTTTAATTTTCCCATTTATTCTTGGATGGTCCTTATAATATTTACTTCCTTATCTAAAATATTTTTTTTTAATAATATTTTCTTAATAGAAAAGTATTTACCTACATAATCCTTTTCTAAATAAAGTTGTCAGGCATATACTCTCTTTACAAGGAAATTTCCTAATTTAGAAGTTTCTACTTTTCCTTATAAGGTAACTTGCCTAAAATACTTCTAATTTAGATTAATCTTATTTATTCTATTTCTATAACCTTTTTATATTGTAAGGCTTATATATATTATGATATTTTAGTTCATAACACAGAATCTTTTCTATATTTCATCGATTTCTTTTCAAGCAAGTCAACTTTAGGTTATATAAAATACTAAGTTTATTATATTATCATATTTGATATATTTAATCTTGAACTTAGGTCTTTTAATAATTCCCTACACTAGAAGCCCATTAATAATCCTACATACTTATATAAAATTTCTAATATTATTTTATTTAATATTAGTATCTTTTAATGTAGTCATGGTCTAAGTTAACTATAGTCTCTTGATCTCTATCATATTTTACAATCAAGACTTATGTGTTAGTAAAATATTTTATTATATATATTTTTTTTTTCATAATAACTAACACCTTTTGTTTTCCATATGCTCTTCATACATAAGACATGCTAAGTTGATATTGCATGAATAATTTATACTAAATTCCTTATATTTTCCTCAACTTCATAATTTCTATATCTTATATAATTTAGGCCATGCAAGACTTTTCTCTACTTGAACTTCTATTAAAAATCTTTATAAAGATGGTATTATTTTTATTGCACAATCTTTTGATTTCTAAGGTCATAATATTATATCCTCTTTTGTATAAAAGACATGCATAATGTTTTCTCAACTTTTTATTTGATCTAAGGTAAGATAATACTAAATATGGACTTTTCATACTATATTAGTTTTATTTCATCTATTTATATCTTGTAATAGCATGCATGTAATAAAATCATGAATATATCTACTTATTTTTATTTAGCTTAAGTTACTATGGTAAAAATATATTGTTTCTAGTTCTTTTTCCAACTAACAAGATCTCCCTCTCATATTTTTATTCCATAAATTCCTAAATATATTTCTAACAATTATAAAGGCTTTTAATCAAAGAAATACATATGGATAATATAATTTTTAAGGATAGAATTTTATACTTTTGGTATTCTGTAATTACAGAACACTTGGAACAAGGCAGAGGAGGAGGAATGGCGGGCAGGGGCGGCGCGGCCAAGCTTCCGGCGAGGGCAGGCGGCGGCGCGAGGTGGCTCCGGCGGTCCGGCGTGGGCTGGGCGGTCCGGCTGGGCTCCGACGGTGGTCCGGCGGCTCCAAGGAGAAGAGAAGGAGGAGTTTTTGTGGTGTTTTGAATGGAGAAAATCTACTTGTAAGTTGCTGATTTTTGGTGACTTAGAGGCAATTGATAGAAAGGATGGTGTTCTTGCTAGAGAAGAGAGCAAAGGCTTGAATGGATGCTTGAAAGGGGGCTTTTATAGACAAATTTGTGAGGTTCTCAATCCATGGCTCAAGGCATGGACCAATGGAGGAAGAGAAGAAGCTCTCCTATAGGGCAATGGTGTGCTTCTTGTGGTGATGAGAAGGTGATGTAGTAAAGGTGGTCTTGCAAGGCAAGGGAGGTGGGGGAAGAGCATGCATTGGCTCTATTCAAAAACTACGTCAATTCAATCAGACATCATTCTGATGTCTTTTTGGAAGATGAAGAAGAGTTAGTTGATATTAGATAAAAAGGTTGGGTGAATGAGTAAGCAAGTTCAATTGGTCTAGCGGAAGTTGGTGAGGGGCGTGTGAGGTTGGAGTGCAAGAGATCTCGGGTTCAAATCCCGGCTCTTGCATTCTTTTTGCAAACTTGTAATTAATTTTCTAGGCTCTTGTGTAATTTGTTTCTTAGAATGAATTAAATTGCCAAAGGATATTATTTTTATTAATTTTCTTTTTATTGATTTACCTCACTTTATTAAACTATACCCCTCAAGTTATTTTATTACATTTTCATCTATTTCGACTTTTACTACTAGCCTCTTCCGAAAGAAAATAAGATAAATTAATTCGATATCAAAAATCCTTCTTTTTAACTTAGAGAAAATAATTGAAAATATTATATTATAAATGCTTGGAATATTGCGGATATTACAGCAGCTTGGAATCGAAACGGCTTTTCACCAAGTCCTCTTCCCACAAACCCATCGGTACTCATGTAAATTGGACTATGATCCGATTGAATTGCTGCAAAGTGTCTGACTGCAGCATCCTCAAATTGATTTCTCCAAGCAATGTTACACATAGCTCTATCCAATCTTGCACTTCTACGTGTTTCAACTAAGTCTCCACGACTCCACGTGTGACAAGGTCCCGAGTACCCGAGATCAATGAGCTCCATCTCGTCCATCCACTCCCTGAATTTTCTGCACCTTCTCCTCATTTCTTTCGAATCTCCAATTCTTTCCTTCATTGTCATGGTCTCATTAAAATCACCCATCAAAAGCCATGGTTGATTCGCCGGGGGTTTGAACTCAAGGAGCTTATCCCATAGTTGCTTACGACTTTTGTTTGTGGACTCGCATAAATAGCCGAGAAAAACCATGTAGCTTCGCCAGCTCTAGTGACTTTCATAGTCACCACTTGAGGATGCACATCAAACTTGATCAGATTCACTCTGACCTTCCTCCAAAGCACCCATATTCCACCCTTAAATCCTCTAGCTTCAGCTCTAACTATGCCATCAAACCCAATCTTATCACAAACTTTATCTGCTTGAACATCACTAATTTCGGTTTCAAGTAGCACCAAAATAGATGGATCATGCTCTCTAATGAGATCCTTCAACACACACAAGAATTCTTTATTCGCCGCCCCTTGGACGTTCCAAGACATAATTTTAATAGTTGGCACAACCATAGATAACATATTGTTGAGGTTGATGTCATCTAGCATCCACGCTACCACTTTTTCAATCATCACATCCCTCCATGGTGATGTCTCCACCACCAGGATTGTCGGCTCCTTGGAACTCCTTTGGTTCTTCTTCAATCGAATCGACCATTCCGACATCAGTTTCGGAACACGGTCGATCTTTGGCTTTTGTCGGGGTATTATCCATGACCAGTTCGTCATTCTGGATATCTGGTGGTTCTACTGGAATTGAGCTTGTTGTAATGGGTGTTGGAGCTCTTTGATCCTCAACCCGCAATTGGCCTCCGTTTATATTTACTTGCACACCTCCTAAATTTCCTTTCTTGTTTCCTGACGTGTCTTTTATGATATCTTTGGTCTTTCCTTCTAATGTCTCTTTTTTCCTTTCATCAGAATATCTTCTTGCCTTTTATTTATTTTCCTCCAATTTCTTTGATTCTGTCTCTTTTCCTTTCTTAATATTTTCCACATCCTTCATGCCCTGCAAATCCGGGATTCCACTTCCCTTAATTTGTTTCATATCTTTCCCATGATCTTTCCCCTTTGTATTTGATTTGATCCGATCTTTTTCCCCTGCTTTCCTTAAGTTTCCATCGCCTTTCCCTCTGTCTTCGCTCGTCTTGTTATATTGCATCGTTTTTTCTTTCTGAATTTCCCCACTTTCCTTTTCTAACTCTGCAATATTTCCTTCCTCTCTTTATAAAATCTTGAATCTCGAACCATCAACATTTATGGAAGTCGGTTCCTTTATGGTCAAAGATTTGGTTTTGTTTGACTTTTTTTGAAATTGATCATGGTCAATTCCCGCTTCTTTCCTTGAGTTCTGATCACCGGCGTCAGTGTTTTGTTTATCTTTTCCGTTCCCCTTTCCAGTGACACCTCCGTTTAAACCCTGATGATCTTTACCCTTCTCCTGAACTGGAATTCTTTTCTTGTAATTTCTTGATGCAATCATCCATGGCCCAAAGTTCTCCTCAACTTCCGGTCTTTTTTGTTTGAGGTCCTTCCCTTTATCGAAGCTTTCGATACATATCTCCTTTTGCTTGAGAGGGAACTGTGTTTCTTGATGTCCAATCTTACCACACTCAAAGCAAACCATACGAAGACCTTCATATTGCACCCTCCATACCATTCCATTCATCTTGAATTTAGACATCAACGGTTTCTCTAGATCCAATTCCACACATAATCTTGTGTACTTGCCTCTTTCTCCTTTGGCCGTTGTTCTATCTACTTTCAAGACTTTGCCTATATTTTCTCCGATCAGTGTGAGGATTTCTCTATCGAAGTACTCCATGGATAGGCTTGGAATCCTGATCCAAGCAGCGAGGAATCTGATCTTCTCCTGTTCTGCTATGAAATTTGGCCTCCAACGCTGAATTGTGAGGTAGCTATCTCCTATGATCCATGGTCCATTCATCATGACATGATAAAGATCATGTTTTGGAATTTAACTACATAGTAATCATTTCCCACATCTATCATTAACACTTCTCCTTTTGGTTCCCACTTTAACAATAGTTTTCTTCTCAAGTAGTTATATCCAAAAGACTGGTCAAACATTTTGATGATTATCGCATCCCTCCAAGGCTTTCTAATTCTGTTTTTGTCTTCAGCAGTCAGGCAAATGGTTGGGCATGTTGGATCATTTTCCTCTGGTACAAGGTCATCAAAAAGATCATCCTCTTGTGTAATGTCATCCCATAATGGATTATTATACTATGTAAATCCTTCTGCTTCTGTTTGTCCTGCAACTTTATCCCGAAATGAAATCATTTTCATGTTCGCAGCCCTGTCTTGGTTATTTTTGGCGTACACATCATTCACTCTGGGGAAATCCTGTTCCATTATCTCTTGTCGTGTGTCTTCGATTTCCTTTTCCAGTGTATTATCCTCTCCTCTCCTGGTACGCTTATTCTTTCTGTCCAGAATATCTTCTTCATTTATCCCCCTACTCGATCCTGGATCTAGCGGTCGACCTCCAATGAAGTCTCCACCGGAGTTCATTCCTGGTTGCATCGGCGAAGTCAAGGAGAGCGAAGTCAAAGAGAGCGTTTTTACGTTTTTATTTCTAATTTGGAAACTTATTTGGTAGCCTATTAGCTCAAATGGTAGAGCAATGTGCATGTGCACATAGATGTGAGTTCAAATCCCACATAGGCTAATTCTTGATACGGTCGTGTCTTTTTTTTGTATCGGTTGTTCTTTTGGTTCATGAGTTTTTAAGGTAAGGTTCATAATATTTCTTCTTATGGTTCATAATTTTTTTTCCACGCTTTTTTGTTTATAACAATTGTTCTTTTGGTTCATGTTTGAATAACCTTAGGTTCATTAAAGTTCATCTTATGGTTCATGTCTTTTAGTCCATGTTAGTTATTATTTTCTTTCATGATTTTTGGTTCATGCTACTTGTTCTTTCGGTTCATGTTTTTGTAAGGTAGGTTCATAATAATTCTTATGGTTCATGACTTTTAATTCTTAGTAGTCTATCTTATAGTTCATGTCATTTGGTAGCTTATTAGCTCAAATGGTAGAGCAATGTGCATTTGCACATAGATGTGGGTCCAAATCCCACAGACTAACTACTCATTTGGTTTATGTCTTTTGGTTCATGGTAGTTCTTTTGTTGTTTCATGATAGTTTATCTTACAACTCATGTCTTTTCATTGATACTAGTTTTTATTTTGATTCACATCTTATGGTTCTTGATCTTTATTCATTTGGTTCATGTTTATACAGGTTCCTAAATATTTAATCTCACAATTCATGACTTTTTATTCATAAAACTTGGCTTATTGGTTCATGTCCTTACAAGTTAGGTTCATAACAATGATCAATAAAGGTCATTAAATTTAATTCACAATATTGGTAATGTTGTGTCATGCATTGATAAATGATATTTTGTTGGTTCATGTCTTTATAAGGTTAAGTTCACCACAATTATCAATAAAGTTCATGAAATTTAATGCATAATACTTTTGTTTTGTCACATAATCTAGTACATAAATCAGATTTTGTGGTTCATGTCTTTATACGATTAGGTTCATAACAGTTATCAATAAGGTTCATGAAAAATTCTAGTTCATAAATGACATGAGTTCATAATTTGGTATACTAGGTTCATAATTTATGACATTACGGTTCATAATTTATGAACAATAAAAAATTAACAACTTCCATGACGTTCAATACCTTTATCATGTCCCCATTGCTAAGCCTTACAACAACATCCAATCAAGCATATAATTTATTAAGTCTAGAACAAAGAAACAAGTTGTCAAAAGGGGTAAATAAGAAGAACTAGCTAGCAATGATAGAAAAATGGTTCACATAGAAAATATTTTCTCTTATGGGTGGGTGACAATCCATACAAATTAAAATCACCACAAAAATCAGTAGAAGGCCACACAAAATCAATAAAAACACTGCAATAATGTTGAATTTATACAGTTTGAAGTATTACAATCCCTAAATCAAAACCCCCCTAAATTGAAAAAACCCCAAATAGAATCTCAACTTCAAAATTGAGAATAACCAAGAATCCCCAAATCGACCCCCCAAATACCTAGATCCATGTTTAAAGTGTGAATTGAAAGTGAGAGAAGCTAGATCGAGAAACGAATTAGCCGAAAAAGCATGTCAACAATGGAAGAAAAGAGCAGACAAAAGAAACGGGAAAGGAGAAAGGAGAAGGTGGGAGATGAATAAACAACAAAGTGACAAAAATACCCATCCGTTTAGAAATTCATTTAAACGCGTGTGTTAATCCTGGCCATAGATATAAGATGATCTAACGAAGGTAAATTGCTCGCATTTTACACAGTAAAAGCCACACACATCTGATCTCGATTCTATTTATATAAACTAAAGATATGGGAGGATATATGTAAATAAGGTAAATAAGATTATTTTAATATCATACTATATTTATAGAGAGCTTGCTATATGATTTAATCTAGAAGGTCCTAATAATGGAAAATACTAAAAAGAGGCCTAGTAATATTATTATCTATACTTAAGATTATTTATATATTTAAATGAGGATTTTAATGAGATCATGTTATAATAAAATATCACTTGATAGAAGATAATATTATATGTAATGTTATGGATTTTATTGATAAAAGATAATAGTATAATAATACTAAGATATGTTTATAAGGTCATAATAGACTTTTTACAACCCAAAGAATATTATAAATTCAATATACCTTTTTGGATAAATATTATATCATAAGTTTTTCATAAAGTTGTCCTTGCTTATTTATATTAAGAAAATAGCAAGTGAAGTTATTAAATAATATTCTAATAAATTAAATAAGGATAATTTTGGTTTCCAAGAATGAAAATATTTAAATATTAAGAATAAGGATTTTATAAGGATAAAAAGGGTATTACAAAGTTAAAATAATAATAAAGGAATATTATTATTTTATTTAGCCCACCTAAATTATTATTATAATAATTTAGAATTTTATTCTCTTGTAATAGATATACAAGAGAATTTCAAAACTTTAAAAGAATTTAAAGAAAATTCTTTATTAAAGCTCGTTCGTAAATTCCATAGGTCGAGTTCCGTCCAAGTCGTGAACAACGCTTTTCGTCATCTCGCTAGTCTATACTCGTAAAAGCAAAGGCAAGTGGAATTTTCCCCTTGTAACCTTATATATTCATTCCGTGAAATTTCTCGATGTTGGGAACAACTTGTTTGCTAGTAATAAACGAACCTAGGAATATCGATTGTTAGATATAACGACCCCACTGTTATCGTATTCCGCTATTATTATTTCATAGGACTATTATGCTAGTTTGGTTGTGGCCTTGATTGTTTTACGGTCTCGTTAAGAGAACGGTTCGAACGAACTAGTGAGGGGCGCGAGATTAACTCGAAGCCTCTATATAACTTACTAAGTCGTATGCCTGTGCGCTTAAAGTACGACTTTCAGGATCATGATCCATGTCTGCTCCGATTGCAAGGAGGGATGAGTGACACTCTAGCTAAGTCTCGGAAACTGAGTTTTCCCTTAAGTGGTCCGGGCCATGCAAGCCCCCCACACTTTGTAAAAATCATTAACGAAATCGATATTTTTCATCACTATATAAGATAAGTGCCCAATGCACATTTAAAAGACATCAAAACCGGACCGGTCCCAAATGATCGATCCGGCTCTCGGTCCGCTCAGGGCGCGAGAGGTTTTCAAACTTGTATGAATTAATAACATTTCCAACGTCCTTTCTACTTTAAAAGAAGTCTGCAATCTAATACCTCTTTTCTCGGTTAACGAGCTTTCTCCGCTTGAGATACGCTCTTCTTCGTTACGATAGACCCCACCTAAAGTTCTATACTTAAAAACACATACGATAATATCTCCCTCGAATTTTAAGCATTACCAAATTACCCTAGGGAAGTTCCGTTCCCGCTTGCTTAGTCTATTAGACTAATTCTTCTTTTCCGCATGTTTGCCTGACATATTCTCGCCCCTTGCGAATTATGTCAGACCCTAGGAACCCGAGCAAGGCGTAAGTGAAGACAAAGGAAGGGCAAGATTCACAAAGGTGTATTTTTTGTACCATTTTGGTTTATTTCTTTTTATGTCCCAAGAACAAGTTTTTATGCGTTTCGTTATCGAACATCATTTTGTTAAAGTAATGTAAGAAGGTTTGTACAAACAAAGTCTCTTTCGAGAGCACCCTTTTATATTATGAATTATGTTAATTTCCGCATTTTAAGTGTTCAATATCATTCTAAAAGTCTTGGGTGACTTTGGACGGTAAAATCCGAGGTCACTGGCGGCAATACCCAATGTTGTAAAATAGGGGTGTTACAAATGAACAATTCTAAAGAAATAGAACAAATTCTTATAAGATTGAACGATTCTAAATGAATATAACGAGTTCTTATGAGAATGAACGATTCTTAAAGAATATAATAATTCCTCATAAGAATGAACAATTCAAAAGGAATAGAGCGATTTCTTATAAGAGTGAACAATTCTGAAGCAATATATTGATTCTTTATAAGAATGAACGATTTTAAAGGAGTATAACGATTTCTTATAAGAATGAACAATTAAAAAAGAATATAATAATTCCTTATAAGAATGAACAATTCTAAAGAAATATAACGACTTCTTATAAGAATGAATAATTCTAAAAAAATATAACGATTTCTTATAAGATTGAACAATTCTAAATGAATAGAACGAGTTCTTATAAGAATGAATGATTCTAAAGGAATATAACGATTTCTTATTAGAATGAACCATTCTAAATGAATATAATAATACCTTATAAGAATGAACGATTCTAAAGAAATAGAGCGATTTTTTATAAGAATGAATGATTCTAAAGGAATATAATAATTCCTTATAAGAATGAATAATTCTAAAGAAATAGAACGATTTCTTATAAGAATGAATGATTCTATATAAATATAACGATTTTTTATAAGAATGAATGATTCTAAACGATTTCTTATAATAATAAACGATTCTAAATCAATATAACGGTTTTATATAATAATGAACGATTCTAAACGACTTCTTATAATAATGAACGATTCTAGATGAAAATAACAAATTCATATAATAATGAACGCTTATAACAATTTTTTTAATAATAATGAACGATTCCAAACGAATATAATAATATCATAGAATAATGAACGATTCTTAACTACTATAAGTGTTTTTTTCACAAACCAAATTTTAAAAGAGGTATTTTTAACAAACCACCTTAATGTAATTTGTTTAATTGAACCACCTATGGATGATTTTGTAATTTAATGAAACATTTATAAGTGGTTCAACTTAACAAACTATATTATAAAAGGTAGTTTTGTTTTAAAAAAATTATAAAAGTAGTTTGTAAAAAAACACCCATTTAAAAGGTGGTTTTCGACAAATAACCTCGAATATAACAATTTGTTATAAGAATAAATGATTCTAAACATAAATAACGATTTTGTATAACAATCAATAGACATGTCAATCGGGTCGGGTCAGGCGGGTTCAGGTTCGGTTTTGGTTTAATTATGGGTCACGAGTCAATCGGGTCAGGTTGTAGCGCGTTTTCGGTTGGGTCGGGTTGATCAGCAGATCTAAAATATCATTTTTATGATTATTAAAATCAATTTTCACTTATATAATAATATATAATTAAAATATATTCTTTTTATGTATTTTAACAATAAAATATATTATAAGTTTTAAAATAAAATTTATAAATTCTATAAATATACTAAACTAGTCAACCCAACGGGTTTCGAGTTTCAAACCAACGAGTTTTGAGTTGTATCGGGTTTCGGTCAACTCAACGGATTTCAAGTTCTATCAGGTTTCGGTCAACTCAACGGGTTTTCGGTCAACTCAAAACCTGAGTTTTTTCTAGATTTATTTCAATGTACGCTTTTAGTTTTTATTTCGATGTATTTCCGTAATCAATCAACTTGTCTCGACTTGGTTTACTTAACCATTCTATAACATTTTTATTTTTCATCCATATTAAATTACATGTTAACTCAAAATATTATTAAAATAAATCAATTTAACCACTTAATAATATTAAAAGTGGAATATTGTGAAATTATGTAATGGAGGGTTCTCCAAAGAACCGCTCTACAAGAGCGGTTCTCTGTCTGACAAGTGTCACATCCACGGGGCGAAAAATCCTCTGCGCCCGGGGGGAAAAGCAACATCCCGCCGCTTCAAATCCTCCCTCAAGCAGTGTTCTGCAATCCCAGTGTTCCATGTGTCCCGGTAAACAATCGGGAATCTTGGAAGATAGATGGTGAAAAAAATCTCAAAATCCTGCTTCGGAAAATCTCGATATTTTTGGGGCTATTGTTACGCCCAGAACTTCAGCAACCCATTTCACGGATGGCCCAAGAGGTCTACGAAGATTTGAGCCCATCTAGCTCATTCCCACGAAGAAGCAAGCAGACGCTGGTAGAAGAGAGGAACATGGAAGTGGGACGAAAGACAGGGAAATGTGGGAAACCACCAGCCAAGTCGTGTGGGATAACCACCGGGGGACAAGTGGTGATGAATAAAGTATAGCGGGGTAGAAGGCAGATGATCATGTAATGTTAAGCATTGAAAACCTTATGAACAGAGAGCTTACAAAATACAATGTGAAAAATAGCTTTCATTCGAATTCGCTTGCATTGTAATTTTTTGATTGCGTTAATTGGTTAGATCAAGCTCTACTCGACACCAAGAACCGATAATTTGCCTTTGGTATATTCTTGATCAAAACAGTTATAATTTTCATATCACCGTCTACCTCAATGACAAAATTCCTACCCGTATCCTTAAAAACTCCTAGCCTTTTAAAAACTCTATGAAGACTGATTGGTCAGCGACGACAGTTACTTGAATAGTTAAGGTGACTTTTGTTTTTATCGATCAATAATTCCTTTTAGGAGGTCTGGTAGTATGTACATTACCACTTGAATGATAATTCAATCCCTATCATCCATTGAAACTCGTCTTATAGACAATACTTTTTTTTTTTTTAATTCATTCCTTACCTACCAAACCATTCTCATGCTAACCTTGGCCCAAATAATTTATGTTTTATGTGTATACTTTTTGTTTGTGTATTTATCTATTTGAGCTTGAGCGGCTAATTATATCATTTTACAATACAACTAGGAATGGTGGGTGAGAAATTAACGTCATGGATGGGGTCCACAGGTACAACCGCCCAGCACTCCGGGCATCCACGTGTCCTACTTTTGCACTTCAAAAATTAAAAAGAAATTAATACGGAATATGATAAGTCAGTCAAGAGTTGGAGGAGGAACATACTAGTAAGTTAATAGTGGACGGCGGGACGGTGGCACATATTGTTTGATTCATAGCTACATAGATACAGACTACACTACAAATTGAGAGCATCAAGCAGCTGTATATATCATATACACAATCAGCCCGGTGACACTGATCAGGAAGCCGAATCGATTGGCGATCAGGATGGAGGAGGACGCCGGAGGAAAGCCTAATAAGGTAGTAGACGGGTCGGAGATAATGAAGCTGGTGGAGAACGAAGCGGTTTTCAGCCGATTCGTGGAAGACAAGTTCGAGAAGCTGGATTTGGATAAGGACGGCAAGCTCTCCCTCAACGAGCTCCGCCCCGCCGTCGCCGATCTCGGCGCCGCCCTCGGCCTCCCTGCAGAGGGCTCTTCCCCTGACTCCGACCAAATCTACTCTCAGGTAAGGAAATTGATCAACTCGAATTAATTAGGTCAGAAATGCGTCGTTTGATTTGATTTGGGGGTGATCGATTCGGATTTCGGAATGCAATGTACAGGTGCTGAATGAATTTACACATGGTAAAGAGGATAAAGTGAGCAAGACAGAATTCAAAGAGGTTCTTTCAGATTTCCTAATAGGCATGGCCGCGGGACTCAAGCGAGACCCCATCCTCATCCTTCGAATTGACGGTGAAGACCTCCGTGAGTTTGTCAATGGCACCACTTTTGACGCCGAGATGGCTTCCATATTCTCGCACATTCACTCTCCAAACACTCCTCTCCGTGATCACATTCTCAATGCTCTCCACAAGCTCGGTGTTGATCAAGGCTTGCCCCCAACTTCTGATCCCTGGGTACCTACCTAGCTAAAGCTTTGCAATTGATTTAGTCAACTTACATTTTCAATCATGAATTGCATATATTTACTTCTTGTTGTTGTGGATGGTGTGGGATTTGATGAATTGGACTAGGTTATCAGTAACATTGTGGAGCCAGCTTTGCATACGATGTCCAATCAGGAAGCTGTGGTCTCTGATCAGGACGTGTTCTTCACAGAATTCAAGAAAGCAGCGGAGAATATAGCAGATCGTCTCAAGGAGCAGCCTGTTATTGTTGCTCATACTGAGAATACCTTTGAAGGGAGTGGTATTAGGAGGCTCTTAGCTAACCACTTTGAACTGGAAAAGGTATAAACATCCTACAATATACTGTGTATGCGTTGCACCAATTAATCTATGTAGCTGTACGTCAACAAGCCAATTACAGTTTGAACAATGGATCAGGTATTGAGCACGGCGATTGAGACTTTACCTAGCGATCGCCATGGGAAGATGTCAAAGGAGTATCTCCGCATCGCCCTCGATTCGATGGCATCATCCGCCGGTTTACCTCCGTATGGCGCTATTGAAGAGGTATTTTATTTACCTTTATTTGCTGCTTTTCATTATATATATATAAATACATTTTAATATGCTTTTGCATATTTCAAGGATTTAATAAATAAAAATGTTTTTATAATGAAAACAAACAAACAAACCCTTACAAGCAATGCTCAATTGTAATGGTGTGGAAATTTGTGATTGAGTTTCATGGCCGGGTTGTACATTAGGCTAGCTTGAAACATGCTCAATTGTAATGGTGTGGAAATTTGTGATTGAGTTTCATATTGGAAGTTGAGAATGTTTCAAGCTAGCCTAATGTACAACCCGGCCCCACCGAGCTTGTTTGCTGGTCTTATTCGCATTGTGCTCAGTTTATTGGCTCATCAGGCTTTAACACATGCCTTGACTTCGAGCAAGACCAATTGACCCGAGCTATAGTTTGGCACCGTACGTCCTATATATATGCTATCAGATGAAATTGTGTTAGGATAACTCGTCTTGCTATAATGTGTACAATATATTGTAACATGACAGATGGATAAGGTGATTAACAATGCTTTGAAGATGTTGGAGGTAGACGACGGGAAGCTTGTGAAAGAAGACGAGATGAAGAAGCTGCTGAAGGAGATACTAGGGAGCATCATGCTTCAGCTGGAGGGGAATCCCATATCCATATCATCAGACGCGGTTGTGCACGAGCATTTGGACCCCCTTCAGTCTTCCTTGTTGCAGCCACCAACCCCGACATCATCCAACCTGAACTAGCTTGGCCCCCAACCCAATGGCCCGATGCTTGGATTACATATGTTATTAACGGTAATCATATAGCCAATTAAGGACAACGACAGGGAAGCCTGACTATATCATACACATAGCTCTGATCATTTGATGCAGGGATGAAGTATGAGTCTACCGGGTGTATGTTATGTGTAATGTCGAATTCGTGTAAAATGTGGATTAATGACCTTGTTTTTATCATGTAATGTTGGTTTGGACATTTTAGTATATCTATCTATCTATATATCTATAGAGAGAGGGGGTGAGAATGTGAGATAATGTATGATCTAGCATAGCAGCATCCGTACGAATCAGTTGAGAGCGGTATTAAATTTGTATGGAAAGTACTTCTTGATCACTAATTTCTTGCAAGTCAATAATAATTTGAAAATTTGACTGGCTGAAAGTCGTCGTGTCAAATCAAAAATAATTCCCTAGTTACTCAACTAGTATAGTCTGTAAGCCGGGGTCGAATCCAAGAGACACTTGTAATTCTAAGCAATATTATTATCAACTATAAAGTAATAAAAAGGGGATTCTGGAATTGTAAACTACAACTAGGGAAAATTAAACAAAGCAAAACAATAAATCAAACTGGGAAAAGATTGGATTTTTATCAATTAGGGAAAACAATCCTATTCAAGCATCCACTTTTCTTCCTCAAGCAATTGATCATAGATTCAAACAAGTTATTCCTATCCTGATCAGAAATATAACATGACAACGAGACATGCAAACTTAATATCCAAACAACTCATGAAACGATCATAAATAATAGGGATATTAACAATGAGAACAAGGATAAGCAGGATACATGCAAATTGAGTTCCAACGAGTCAAACAATAAGTATGCAATCAAATCTCTTTCTCAATGGTTTTAGTCCAACGAGTCCTAAAAGATTGAGTTGCTACAAAGATTAGGTTTTGCTACGAGAAAACCTAGATCTAGCAATAGAGAATATTAAATTTCAACTAGTTGGCCAGACAAGCAGAAATCAACACAATCAATAATAATTACGCACAAGAGAATTGAAATAACCTGTAGAAATAAACCTGTAACGTAGAATCTCACAACAACTTTGAGTCTGAAAAGTTTCAACTTGAATAAGATAAAGGGAGTTTAGTTCTCCATAAGAGAGAAAATACCAAAGTCTAAAATTATGAAAACTAGGTCTAAGAGAATACAAAACAAAGCTCCAAAACTAGGTCTAAATAGTCTCGAACTAGTCGGAATATAAAAAGATAAAATATAAAATAAAAACTAAGCGGAGAAATCCGATCGCGCGTCAGATCCAGCCAGGCCGCGATCGCCATCAACCAGGGCCGCGATCGCGACCAATCTTCACACCGCGACCTCAATCGGCGACCTTGAACCGCGATCGCCACCAAACCTAGCCGCGATCGCGGCCTTCCTTGTCATCGCGGTCCTCCTCGGCAACCTCGGTCTTCCTCGGCGACGTCCACCGCGATCGCCCCTAAGGGTGGCAGCGATCGCGACCTTCAAATTCTTCGACATCTTCAAATCTTCATAACTCTAAACTCTCGGCCTCCAAATCTGTTCTTCAGCAATGCTCCTAATAGGCCTAAAATACTACAAATATATGTACAAGTCCTAGTTATGCTGTATAAAATACAGCATATCAAATTCCCCATACTTAGACCTTGCTCGTCCTCGAGTAAGCTCAAAATAAAATTAAGCCTCAAATCAACAAAGGTCTACATATAGAGGTTAGTTTGAATAATAGAAAGTGCAGGATTGGGGTCGGAACTCGGAATCATGCAAATAGTAATCATATTTTCTCTTCATGTTTAGAGTTAATGGTTTTTTCAGTTTCGATTTTATTTAAATTGGATTGCACTACACTATTTTCATTAAATCTTGAATTTAATGTGTATTTTTTTCTTAAATGTGTATTTGTGTGATTTCCTTATTCATTCTCTATCAGAAAATAACCAAATAATTTAGAAATTAGGGACCTAATGTCTTTCATGAGACAGAATATGGACCATACAAGGGAAGGAATTATTAAAATCATTAATGGTAGTATTGGAATATATTGAGAGATATCTCAGGATAAACTATCTATCCTAATTTACAAGATAACAATATATCATACAAATATGTATCCTAAAATATATATCAATCTATTCCAATAGGTGGCCACAATCTGATGAGAAAATAACAACACAAGTTACCCATGTAGGTACTTGTTGTCTTAGCAATAAGCATATCATACATTCAAATCTTCCCAACAAATGAAATCAGCACGAGAGAACAAATGAAGGATGATAAAAACTTTTGGAATGCAAACAAATAAGTTACAAACCTTTGCCTCTGAAGGGCCAACACTGACCTGGACCAAAAAGAAAGTCATTTTTCAGCTATGAACTTGGTTTACTACGGAACATAAATTTTTATTTTAACGTAGTTTCTTTTTAACAACATAAAGTACATATAATAAGATATTTGTGAAGAAAAGAAAAGAGATTCACATACAACACAAAATGTCCTTGAAGGAACGATTGTAGTTCTGTATATGGTCCCTGCAATATGGTTTAAAATAAAATAAAAAGGTTAAGAGCTACCCAAAGAAATAAAAGATGCTCACACTTAGCAATGAATTTGAGTTGGATTTTAATCTTCTAAATCTAGAAGCATTTCTCTCGATGAAAGCACCAATTGATACGGACCCGGTGTAGATTCGTATCGGAATCTTGTTGGTCAAGGGGTTGAGACGCACCCGAGGTGAGTTTGGCTCGATAAACGCCGTTGGTGGCCACCGGAAAAGAATGAGAGATAAGTTTAGGGCAAAGGATAATTTCTTAATTCATTGATTTATTGATTGATTAAAAACATAACAATAGAAGAGTATTAATAATAACTCTCAGATCTAACTAATACAGAAAAGATAACGCTGAAATCAAATCTTACTAAAAGATAAGACTAAATCCTAAATAAAAGGAAATAATAATACGGAAAATCTATATACACACATAATTTTTTCTCGGCGCACAAGATTTGGCACGCTTCATGAAGCGAGTCGCTTCATAAAGCGAGCCATATACGGATACCCGAGCGGATTTTTTACAACATCGGCAAAATGACACGCTTCACGAAGCGTGAGGCAATATTGTGCGATTTCCTTAGCCAATCCAATATTTTTTTTACATATATAGGTTCCTCTCGTCGATAGCTTCGATTTGATAGGTAATAAGCCCAAATCCGACACCCGAGCAAAAAGTTATGAGCGTTTTAAGATTGGACATACGCAAACTACTTTAACATGATGTTTTATATAAGATATGATTTAAGATAAGACTTAGTATATAATATTTTGGGACGGTTTATGTTTATCGTAAGTATTAGGGTTTATGGTTAGGGCAAGACTTTCTCGTTAACCAATAATTATTTATTTTATGATTTCAGTTAATTAAAATCATTAACTAAAATCAACCATTTAATCTAAGTTGATCAAAGATTTGTTAACCAAATTTTTGGTTTGGTTTTCTCGTTAACCAATAACTATTTATTTAATTTTATATTATAAGAATACACTTGAACAACAATAAAGTTATCAACTTTATATTAAAAATATTATCGCTCGGTTAAAATTTTAAAATAAATATTATTTTACATGGTGGTTATGTATTAAATTGTCTTTACAATATGTATTTTATATATATAACATTTTAGGAGTTAAATATTTAAAAAAAAGCATATTTAACCAATCAATGATGGAAATATAAAGTAATATTTTCAAAATCAAATATAATTTGAAATTCTGAAAATAAGCATGTAATTCCATTAAGACGAAATATATTTAATATTTTTTTACAAATTAAAAAACTATATTTTGGTTTTTCGGTTAACTGAAAATATGAATATGTCGATCTGTAACCAACCTGTAAAACCGTGAAAAATATCAGTTTGGTTAATCAAACCAAAATTTTAACATATATAAGTTAGGTTACTCTAAAGCCTTACTTTAAACATAAACCACAATCCTACCATAAACATTAAACCTTACCCTAAATCCGACCTTAAGCCTTATCTTAAACCCTTTATTCAAACACTACTATAAACCCTAGACCTTACTTAAAAATCCTATACTTAAGCCTTTTGCTGTAGAACCCTTATCCAAACCCTAAGCCCTAAAAATATATACTCTATCCTAAATCATATACCTAAATCCTAAACTTCACTAAAATCTACAATAAACCCTAAACCTTACTCAATATCATACCTTAAACTTGTCTTAAATGCAACCCTCACACTAGACCTTATCTAAAACCCTACACTTAAGCCTTGATTTAAACCTATTTACCAAACCCTATTCTATATCACATACCCAAACTTTAAACCTCATTCAAATCGTACCCTAAACCATAATATTTACCATAAACCTTAAAACTTACCCCAAACCCTACCATAAAGCCTTACCCTAACATAAACTCTAACACTTACCAAAAAATATTATCCTATGCTTTATCTTAAATCTTATCCTAGATAAACCACGTTTGAAAGTAGTATGCGTATGTCCAATCTTAAAACGTTCATAATTTTTTACTCGGGTGTCGGATTTGAGCTTATTACCTATCAAATCGAAGATATTGACGAGAGGAACCTATTTATGTAAAAAAAATATTGGATTGGGTAAGAAAATCGCACAATATTACCTCACGCTTCGTGAAGCGTGTCATTTTGCCGATTCTGTAAAAAAATCTGCTCGGGTATCCGTATATGGCTCGCATTATAAAGCGACTCGCTTCATGAAGCGTGCCAAATCTTGTGTGCGGAGAAAAAAATACGTGTGTATATATCCTCAGCCTAATAATATTCTTTAAACATAAATGATTATCCTAAATATCCTAATATTATAGCGTATCAATTCTCCCCCGTTGAGAATCGACTTGTCCTCAAGTCGGAAATCAGAAGAAGACTCATGAAACGGATCTTGGAGCTGAATCCGCCAGGATCCCATTGCACATGTAGCATTGCTTGATGCAACACCATAAAAGCAAATTGGTTTTGAACCCCATAACTCCTAACCCAATACATGAAGATATCACCTTCAAAAGCTGGAAATTCGGGTTCCACCAATTCATCCATACAGTCTTTGAAGTTGTTGTCAATTGGCTTAGCGCCAAAGAATTGCGGACTTGATTGGTGAGCCTGCATCTTCAAGCGCGGAGATGCAACTTCCCACACAAACGGTTTAGATGTGGGAGAGGAAAGCGACGTCGGCGTCGGGTGCGGTGTGTAGGAGCCGCGGGTGCGGACTCAGGGACTGCGGGCGTGGAGACAGACGTCGCGGGCTCGGGGGCATGGGCCGCGGGTGCCGGAGGGCTGGCCGCGGGCACTGGGGCATCGACCGCGGGTGCCGGGGCATTGGCCGTGGGCGCCGGGTAATCGGCCGCGGTCGCGGGAGTCGCTGGCGTGGGAGTCGTGCGATCAACATGCGCGGCGACAGCTATGGTCTTGGTGGTGATTGGACGTTGGAGGGCTGTCGGACAAAAGAACAATTCTAGTTGACAACAACCGTCGTAGATGCACCTCCCGCAGAGAGATTTGATCGCCTTGAGAGCGGAATCATGAGTCTGAAATTGGATTTGCCAATAAAATTGAGACCTATAACCTACTCTTTGAATGCTTTCCAAGTCTCCGATTTGTGAAAATACTTGATACGACACTTGATCGGAGATTAGGTAGCATTCACGATGAATTATGATGAGCAACGTTCTATCATCGTCGTTGTTGGCCATGGAAACGTTGAGTCCAGAGATGAAAGCACCAATTGATACAAAACTGTATAGATCTCGTATCAAATTCAATGAACAAAGTAACCGGGTGAAGGGAAGAAGGGCCAAAGCCGAGGATAAAGAGTGACTCAGATGGGATAGGGGAGAAGATAGAAAGAAGCGTAGATGAGAAGAGAGGATTAGGGTAGAGATAATTAATTCATTCTGATTGATTAAACTTTTTAGAATACAAAAGGAGTATATATAATAATAAGCCCTACCACTAAACTCTAACCCTAACGGTTCAACAAACGCGTCCCGGGGAAGAACCATAAAGAAAACCCGAAAAAAGAGATAAACTCTAACCATAAAGAAAACCCGAGAAGAGAGATAAACTCTAATTTATAAAAATACATTAATAAAAGTATACTAATTAACGTATCAGTCAGTGAATAAACAAACATTTAATTAATTGTTCATACAGATCATAAACCTTCCAAGACCAAGCACTAGTTAGATGGCTTTCCCTAAACTGTTACCAGCTGAAGTCATGTCATTCATAAAAATTAAAAAAAAAATTGATAAATGATTGCATGGGGTACCTTGTACCTTTGGATCCTATCCGAAATAATCAAAGGTGTCATATTTGATGAGACCTGAAAATAATATTCAAGTCAATGTAAGTCCATCAGCAATTATGAAAACAATCTTTTAGAGGACCAGTATACTAAAGATCCTCACACATGACTCAACATGCTTCTCAGATGTTCTCTCTGCTTCATGTAATCATGTACATGAGTACATCATTGATGTACACAACACAGTGGCGGACCCTAAATGGAGAACAAACGAGCAAGAAATCTTAGTTCAATATTAAAGGTCGATAAAGGGTAAATGAGCAAGAAATCTACCTGATGGTTCTTTGCTATGCTAATAAAGGTTATCAAATAACTCTATATCAATCCATAGTTGAGAGTTAAATACTCAAATAACAGTTTTCCCCATACCTTTTATTTCCATTTTCTTCTGATCTGTAGGTTTATGTTCTGCATTTTTCTTGTTCTTCGTTGGGGATTTTCCTCCGGGGCCACCTTACGCACAGAATTCTTATCATCAAAAAGCTCCATGCCATGCTCCATCTCTTTCTCAGCCAAATTAGATGCATGCAATTTCTTTGTTCTTCGTTCGGGTTCTGTCAAACATTCAGTTAGTTCAGTTTTGTCAACTTATGTGTATAAAAAGTTATTGATGAACTGATGAGAAAGTTAAAACATAACACTTGACTTTTTTTCAGCAATATTGATTCATGTAATAATAATTTATGCTTTGCCCCTAAATGGAGAACAAGCATCTGCTTTTGTCAGGAATGCTATAGCAAAATGTTGGGAGGTTCAAATGAAATTGATAAAAGGCTGCTTCTAGTGTTCGGGCGATAATGCTCTCCCAGATTATGGCAGTTTCGATTAAGAATATAATACAATTCATCCATGAATCCACTCCATTTTTCCATGGGGACTCAAGTAAACACCCAAGTAACTCCAGCGGCCTCAACAGGGCTCAAACCAGCAACTTCAGAGACATTATCCTGTCCAGTATTGCAAAGCATAATAAAAATAAGCTCCTTTCTTTTCTTTTTGCAATGGAAGAATGTGTGAAAATAATTCCTTCAAGTGAAGATGTTCAAATCTTACATGAACTTCCACTTGCTTCTCAGATAATTTCCTCCTCAATTTTAGCAGCATCTTCTTTTCCTGCAAACCATCCAGTAACAGGCCTGCTTGTGCTCAACACACATTTAGAATGTTCAAATAGGAGGAAATTATCTAAAATAGAACATACATCAGTCAAGGTAAGGCAGACAAAACGGAAGAGGCACATGATGTGCAAACTCAATCACCCAAAATCAAACTTGAAAAGAAAATACTATACATCAAATTTCAAGTCATCGACCATCATGAAAACCTTAGTCAAATGCTCTAAAAATGTGAAATCTGAATCCATGACAGACATTCATATAATATGCTATTTTGTTTTACCTGTTTTTTTATATTAAAATCAACCGTCTTTCTCCGTTTTGTACAAGCCCCTTCTACTTTGAGACGCTTTCGTGGTGTCTTTTTATTTATTTGACTTAGCAGAAAGCTTGCTTGAAACAACAACACTTGGACCATTACGCTATTTGTCTGGTCCAAAAAGAGATGGCCCAAATATAATCATTTGACCCAAATAAAAGCCTACAGAACCGGACAACAAAAACCAACGAGCTTGGCTAATTCGTATGGGCCCTCACATGGTAACATCATTTTGTTGATCCATTAGTATAATTGTACAGTATAATGCCGCACAAAACCCTATCTTATATATCTAAAGGAAATTTGTAAATAAATAAGAAAGCTGTTGGGCCCAGGATTCGCCGACCCGTCTCCCGTTAGGCCCATCAGTCCGAAGCGAGTTTTAAAGCCCATCTAACCCAGAAACCTTCTGAGATCGAGGATTGCCAGTTGCACCGAGGGTAACTGCCGCGAGGTGGACGTCCGAACGTGGTGGATTTCGAGGATGATCGTGGCCACGAGTAGACGGGAGCACACCTAGCTGTAGTATAAAGGGGAGGGGAAAGTAATTGTAAGGGGGTATGCGAAAAACGACCATTTGTAATCCCAATCAATCGAAATACAGTGAAACTCCGAGTGTTTGAATTCGAGCTTTGATCAATTTCGTGTTTATCGGTTAGCTTAGCCCTTACACTTTTGTTCATCTGTTCGTGATTGTCGCTGGTCGAAATCTGACTAAAACAATTTGGCGCCCACCGTGGGGCCCTAGCCGGTTTCATTCGTTTTTTGATCAAAGTTGGAACCTCTCGTTCCGAGATGATGAACTCACCTGCACCACCACTTCCTACCGATGGAGGGATCGAGGGAAGCCAAGGAGTTAACACGGAGGAAGGCATCCGAGGAAGCGGGATCGAAGAAGTCCGAGACCTTCGCAACGTCCTAGATGAGTTCGCGACCAAAATAGCGACCCTCCAGCAAGATATGTCCAGCCAGAAGGACCGCAGCCAGACCCATATGGATCACATCACACAGCTCACCGCGGAAAACGCTAGTCTCCGCGAGCAGTTGCAGACGGCCTCGGCGTCGCGAAGCGGATCCCGGCTAGTCGGGACCGCCAAGGAAGTCGCCACTCGTCTCAACCTGGGGGAGGCGCTCAATTCCTTCTCCCAAGCCAGGGGCCAACCCTCGACGGTAGAAATGGTTACCCCGGCGGCCACCCTTCCAGGAGTACCCACCGCCCCGACGCCCGGAGACAAGGCCGCAGGCACGGAAGTCTTCCACCCGGCGTACGACGGAAGAGTGGAAAGCCAGGTACCCCACCCAGACACTTTCCTGGAAACGCTTTTTAACAAATATATGCAAGATCGGCTCAAGGGGCTGGAAGACAAAATTGCACAAATACTCGGGGTGCCTCCTCCCATTGAAAGAGAGGCCCCGGACGGTTATGATGAATCCCCTTTCACGTCTCCGATCACCAGTGTAGATATCCCGAAGAGGTTCACCGTTCCGACGGTCCCAACCTACGATGGGACGGGGGATCCTAATGAGCACGTCTCCATCTTTAAGCAAAAGATGATGACCAACTCCATTCCACGAGAGTCCAGAGAAGCAATCATGTGCAAAGGGTTCGGAACCGCTCTGTCCAGTGCAGCCCTAACCTGGTTTATCAACCTCCCTAGGGGGAGCATAGGGTCCTTCGCAAGCCTGGTGGACGCCTTTAGGATGCAGTTTGCCAGCAGCAGGAAGCTAATGAAGCAATCCAATGATCTGTACCGAGTGGCCCAGAGGCCCGGGGAGTCCCTGTGGGCCTTCCTGAATCGGTTCAATCGAGAGAAGGTGGCGATCCCACTCTGCGATGCGCCAACCTCTATAGAGGCCTTCCGAAGGGGCCTGCTCTCGGACAGCGAGCTCTATCGAGAAATCACGAAGTACCCATGCCACAACTTCGAAGACGTCCAGGTAAAAGATCTAGCGCACATCCGGTTGGAGGAAAACGAGGCTCCCACAAGAGCCGCTTCGGTCTTTGATCGAGTTGAGAGAAAAGTTTCTTCTAACCAGCAAAAGGAGCGTCGGGGACATCCATATCTGAAAAACTGGTCGGAGGCGCCAGGGGTGCACGCCGCCGTCATCAAGCAGTTAGCCAAGAAAAAGGATGCTTCCCAGCGACCGAAAGTCCATGAGTACAACCTTGGCCTGGGGAACGCCGAAATAATAAAGTGTTAGGCCCGAGGCCCTAGAAGTGCCATCCCATGCCAACCCGAGAACTTCCCAGGAGGTCACCTATCCTGGTACTACTCTCACCCTTGCACGCTTAACTTCTGAGTTCTTTGTCCTCACTTGAACCCAGAAAAGGAAGAACTCTTGTTAACATGGGGAGCACCTCAATTTCTTATAAATTATCGGGGTGTTACAATCTCCCCCACTTAAACGCTTGACGTCCTCGTCAAGGCCCAAGCACCGCCCTCCGAGCCAAGTGCACTCATAACCTAGAGCCGGCTCTGATACCATTTGTAAGTCCCGAGGCCCTAGAAGTGCCATTCCATGCCAACCCGATAACTTCCCAGTAGGTCACCCATCCTGGTACTACTCTCACCCTTGCACGCTTAACTTCTGAGTTCTTTGTCCTCACTTGAACCCAGAAAAGGAAGAGCTCTTGTTAACATGGGGAGCACCTCAATTCCTTATAAATTATCGGGGTGTTACATAAAGGGCTTGGAGAAATTCGGGGACCGGATCAGGTGGCCCAAGAAGGCGGAGAATCCTAACCCGAAAAGGGATAAGAGAAGTGGTGTGATTTCCATGAAGACTACGGGCACGAGACGGACGAATGCTTCGCCCTTAGGAAAGAACTGGCTTACAGATTCGAGAGGCCTGCTGTCCGAGATCTATGCAAACTCGAGTACCCGCCAGCCAGAATCTGTCTGAATCGATGGACATTCCATCCTCCCCTGAGTACGTCAAAGTCGTCAACGTTATCAGTGGCGGCTCAGATATTTGTGGTGTCACCTATTCGGCAGCAAACGCCACGCGCGGGGACATCCGATCGGACAGTTGATGGCGAGCATCCGTAATCTAGAAGGTTATCCTGGGAGCACTATCACCTTCAGCGACTCGGACTCGGCCGGTCTGGTAGGCCCTCACCACGACGGATTAGTCATATCGTTGTCGGTAGGGAACGTGTTAATGAGAAGAATCCTCATCGACACCGGGAGTTCCACTAATATGATAACACTTGACGCCCTCAAGGTGATGGGGATAAAGGAGGAAAACATCCTCGGGGAGTCAGTGGCGTTGGTAGGTTTCAGCGGGGAAATTGCTCACACATTGGGGGAGATAACCCTTCCCATCTATGCCAAGGGGATCAACCTGCAAGTCCGGTTCTCCGTGTTCGACTGCCCGTCCTGTTACAACATCATTATGGGCCGGCCTTGGATCCACGATATGAAGGCAGTCCCTTCGTCCTACCACCATACCATAAAGTTTCATTACCCATGGGGGATCAGGGAAATCAAGGGTGATCAGTGGCTATCCCGAGAGTGATACAAATCTGCCCTCAAAGCGATCGTCGCCCACACAACATAGCAATTACAAGGGGCCAAGGGGCCCATGCCAGTGCGGGACCCCGAGACCGAGAAGATCGAGGAAATTGCCCTCGACAGCCAAAAACCTCAACAGACAGTAAGAGTAGGAAAGGACCTTGCACCCGATAGGAAGGCCGAGTTAATCAACTTCCTCAGGAAGCACAACAGCAGCTTTGCATGGACTCATGAAGACATGGTGAGGATCGACCCTGCAGTTATCACACACCGGTTGAACGTAGATCCTCGCCATCCACCAGTGAAGCAAAAAAGAAGGAAGTTTGCTCCCGAGAGAAATCTGATCGTTGACGAAGAAGTATAGAATCTACTCCGGACGGGAAAAATCAAAGAAGTGAAATACCCGGAGTGGTTAGCAAATGTTGTGGTCGTGAGCAAGAAAAACGGAAAGTGGAGGGTTTGCATTGACTTCACGGACCTCAATAAAGCATGCCCGAAGGATTCTTTCCCTCTACCGCACATAGATGCTATGGTGGATGCCACTGCCGGTCACGAGATGCTCACATTTATGGATGCTTTCAGCGGTTATAACCAAATCCAAATGCATTTGGAAGACAAAGAAAAGACGTCATTCATCATCAGTCGGGGGACATACTTCTATCGGGTCATGCCGTTCGGACTCAAAAATGTCGGGGCTACCTACCAAAGGCTAGTCAACCGTATGTTTCAACAGCAGATAGGCAGGACCATGGAGGTGTATATTGACGATATGCTCATCAAGTCAAAGCAAGCTTCCCACCATATCCAGCAGCTAGAGGAAGCTTGCCGGATCCCGGACAGTTACCATATGAAGCTCAACCCAGCGAAATGCGCGTTCGGAGTAACTTTTGGTCGCTTCCTGGGATTCATGGTCACCCAACGCTGGATCAAGGCTAGTCCCGATCAGATTCGAGTTGTAGCCAATTTGCGATCACCAGATGTGTGAAAGATGTGCAAAAGCTGACGGCAAGAGTAGCGGCACTGAATCGCTTCATCTCCATGTCATCCGACAAATGCCGCTTGTTCTATGATGTGTTACGAATGAACAAGAAATTCGAGTGGGCACAACCCACGAGGCAGCTTTCCAACAGTTAAAGCAGTATCTGTCTAACCCGGTGATGTTATCCAAGCCCGAGGAGGGTGAAAATCTCTTCCTATACCTAGCAGTAACTGAAGCCGCCATCAGCGGCGTGCTGGTGCGCGAAGATGAGGGCGACCAGATGCCAGTGTACTACGTCAGTCGTACTTTGCTCGCGGCTGAGACACGGTACTCACCATTAGAAAAGCCGGTTCTCGCACTGGTCATGGCATCGACGAAATTGAGGCCGTACTTCGAGTCCCATACAATCAGCGCCCGTACCAACTATCCGTTGAAATCCATACTGAGGAAGCTGGAGATCACCGGGCGAATGGCCAAGTGGGCTATCCACCTGAGCGGGTTCGACATCACCTACGAGCCAAAAACAGCAATCCGAGTCCAAGCGCTAGTAGATTTTGTGGCCGATTTCAGCCCAATACTGGAGGACGAAGCCAGACAACAAGAGGCCTTCGTAGCAGAAGTTGAAAATTCTGGAGTCTGGACCCTGCACACTGACGGAGCCTCCAACAGCCGAGGAGTTGGGATAGGTGTAGTCCTAAAATCGCCCAGGGGGGACAGGATAGCACAGGCAGTACGGTGTGCTTTCGAGGCTACCAATAACGAATCAGAATATGAGGCATTAATACCGGGGTTGACGGTCGCCCGAGATTTAGCCGTCAAAGAAGTAGAAGTAAAGTGCGATTCATTGCTGATCGTGAATCAGATCCTAGGAACTTTCATCGCCAGAGATGCCAGAATGGTGTCATACTCAGAGAAAGTCAAAGAAATCATGCGTGAGTTTGAGACCTTCACCATCCAGAAGGTCCCCAAAGAGGAGAATGTGCAAGCTGACGCTCTAGCCAACCTAGCATCTGCTCTAAATCCCAAGGAGTTCGCTTCAATTCCCCTGGTACATATATTGTCCCCAGCAATCATGCGGGAGGCTGACCCCTTGGAGCGGGAAACCCAGAATGGACCGTCACCAGCCAGAGGGAAGGAGATACACTCCATTCTGGAGATGCTTGACAGCGAGCATCCCGAAGCTGACACGCCTAGTGTTCCTCCGAAAGAAGAGTGCTGGACACAACCGTACCTAGGATGGCTCGATCACGGACAGCTGCCAGCAGAGAAATCCGAGGCAAGAGCACTCCGGATGAGAGCTGCCCGTTACAACGTAAAAGACGGGATCCTGTTTAAGCAATCCACTGTGGGAACCTCACTTCGCTGCGAAACAAAAACGGAAGTACCGAAGATACTCCGAGAGCTTCATGAGGGTGAATGCGGGAATCATTCTGGAGGGCGCAGTCTCTCTAACAAGGCCCTCAATCTGGGATACTACTGGCCGACCATGCGCCAAGGCGCAACTGAATATTCTCAGAAGTGCGACGCCTGTCAAAAACATGCCCCAACCTCTCACCAGCCGCCAGAGCCACTACATCCAACGCTGACCCCTTGTCCATTCATGCGGTGGGGGATGGATATTGTGGGGAAATTACTGCCATCCTCTGGACACCGAGTATTCTTCCTAGCAGTCACTGACTATTTCTCCAAGTGGATTGAGGCGGAGGCATACAAGGAGATCAAGGAGTCCCAAGTAGTGGCATTTATCAAGAAACACATCATCTGCCGCTTTGGGATACCTTCGGAGATCGTCTGTGACAACGGGTCACAGTTTATTGGTAAGAAAACCAAAGACTACTACCTGCAATGGAACATAGACTTGGTGACCTCCACTCCTCGCTATCCACAAGCCAATGGACAGGCAGAATCCAGCAATAAAGTCATCATCAATAATCTTAAAAAGCGGCTGGTCAAATCAAAGGGGCGCTGGGCTGACGAACCACCCTACGTCTTGTGGGCAGATAGGACCACCCCTAAAGCTGCTACCGGACAGTCGCCGTTTTCCCTGGTGTACGGATGCGAAACGATGATCCCAGCTGAAATCACTGTGCCAACTGCACGATATGGATTGCAAACACCAGACCAGAACTCCACCGAGTTGGCAGCCGACCTTGATACCATAAAAGAAATTAAAGAGAGAGCGTGATTACGCTTAGCTAGACACCAACAACAGGTGGCCCGCAGTTACAAGAAAAACGTACGAATCAAGGCCTTTGTTGTCGGCGAATGGGTCCTTCGGAATGTATTCCAGAACACTACCGAGATAAATGCGGGGAAGCTTGCTCCCGCCTGGGAAGGACCCTACAAGATAGTAGGCATCACAGGGCAAGGAGCTTACCGACTAGAATCTAGAGATGGAAAATCCGTGCCGCGCAACTGGAATGCTACGCACTTGCGGAGATACCATTTCTAAGAGGCACAAGAGTCGTCAGGAACGGCCGAAATAACCAATAGTAAGACTCGATTCTTGGTATGTATCCTTTCGAAGTTACATTCAAATAAATATCTCAGCTTAGGATGTTTGTACTACAATCCTTTCTGAAGAAAACAATCCGGAGAAGTTATCCCCGGCAGACAGCACTAGAAAGGAAAAAACTTCAGTATACTGGAAAGTAAAAAGAAAACATGAGGAAAATAATACAAACGGTACAAATACCCAAAAGTCACAAAGTGAAATATACGAAAACGTCTATTTTATTATTCTAAGAGAAAATCTTTTAAAAACGATTACAGGGCACAGGAAGCCATCTTCTCGACGCCCGCTATTCGGCAGAATCGCCAACACTAGTGTAAATGGAAGATCGCTCCATAGAAGCTCACCATCCGGCATCGCGGATCCACTCCCCACGTCGCCAGCTCTACCGGCAAGCGCCAGATTCCCGACGGACAACGTCAGGGAACTACAGTAAACCGACGGACATCGTCCTTTGCGCGCCTTCAAGGTAGGTATTCTTCTTGATCGGCAGGGGCTCAGGGAATAACCCTTGAGTCACCCGTAACGCCGGTCGGAGTTTTCCTCACCCCTCGAGCCATAGCTATGCATCTTCTCTGATAAACGGCCTCCTGCAGGGGCTGCTCGAACGACGACCAGCACGCGGTGAAAAGAAACCTGCAAAATTGCCAGCAAAAGCAAACGCAAAAAGGAAGCAACATCAAAGCACGGAATAAACAAAATTACAAGCAAATAAAACCCCCGCCCCTTGACGGGGGGCAAAGACGAAACAGAGTATCTTTGGCCTCGCCACCATCCAAAAGCCTCACAGACGCCCAATAAACGGCACGCCCGTGAGGTACTACTTGTCTTCCAAACGTTGTCCCCAGAAAAACTAAAAACTTTAAATTTTTACAAACGGACGAAGCCGCCAGAATCCTTGATCATGAAAGAGAAATTATGCAGGGCCCCTCGAAGCGACGTTCTCCTCCGTCTGCTCGCCACCCTGTGTCTCCACAACATCCTCCAAGTTTGCCTGCTCTGTTGGGGTCGCTGGAGAACTCATCAAGCCAGCAACACGAGCTGAGGGCACGCCACCGGGGAAAGAGCTCAGGAACTGCTCGTTGAACTTGTCCGCATCCCCGATGGCGAGCTTCCCAGCTTCAAATTCCCAGATAGTTTCCAGCCGCGCCAGCATGTTGAAAAAGGCTTCGATGTCCTCTGCATCCGCCTTCCCAACTGGGGTCATGTCCGCAGCCTTCGCCTCGAGCTCCTTAACCTTCGCTTCCAGGATAGCAATCGCCCGCTCCAGCTTTGCAACCCACGCCTTAACAGCCTCCTCCTGAGCAGCCAAAGCTTTGGCCCGAGCGGCAGATTGCTCTCGAGCTTTGGCTATGTCCTCACGATACTTGGCGACCTCTTTCTTCCGCCGTTCCTGCTCGGCCAACTCCTTGTCCATCTCATCAATAAACAGGCCGACCTCTTGAAAAAGCTACACTCAACCATTGAAAGTCCGTAAAGAACTCTACAGAATCAGAAGGAGTAAAAATTAATCAGTCATGACAGAAGGCTCATTACCTTCCAAGCTCCAATGCCTACCTCAGTTGCCATGGTATGAGCAGAAGCAGAAGCGTCGCGCTTCTTGAAGCTGGGATCGCGGTACCGCTGGAGAGATTGTAAATCAAAAGACGCGTCGTCCAGAAGCTCAATGGAATCATCATCGCTATGTTGGGCGCTTACGGGAGGATCTGGGAGCATCAGACGACTCCTTCTTGATCGCTGGAGCAGCATGGGGTTTCAGGTTGCTGGAACGCGTCTTCTTGAGAATCAAATCCGAGGCAGAGAAGGCAGAGCCTAACTTGCGCGCCCGGGTCTATGGGATTGATAAAACAAAGCAAGTTAGAAAATTACAAGGGTCAACAATACAAGCGACGGTAAGGTTGCGCTTACCAATGAAAGGGCCAGATGTGACGGTTGAAGTTAGGGCCATAGGCATCTTGACGATAGGGAGATTGACCTTTTCGCTGGCTCTGTCTGAACCTGAAGGAGTTGCGCTATCCTCACTTTCCGAAGATTCGTCCGAGGGCTCAGCAAGGGAGGCCCCGAACGTCCTCTGTCACGAAGTAAGCTTGATGAGTTTTGACAACGCCCTTTCTGAATGACTCTGTGAATCGACGTTATCCGGAATGCCTACAAAACAGAAAGAAAGAGGATGAATAGGCGTTAAATCGCTCCGTGGATTAACACGTAGGAGGAACAGAAATTCTTACTAGCAGGGCTCCACTTATCGTTCAGAAACAAGCGACACTCAGGGGTCAGAGAGGCGATTTCAACAATGAAAAAGTGGTTGGCCCAATTCGTCCCGTTGACTTTAGTGTTCAAGACGAGAGGCCGACGCGCAGTCCGGGACTGTAAGATAAAACGTCCTCGCCTGACCGTTGTGATACGGTAGGCTTGGAGGAAGTCCGGGATCGTAAAATCTACGCCTGCGACCTCGGCCATCCGACTTACCCAGAACAAGATTTTCCAGGTAGAGGGAAGTAGTTGTGCGAGAGAGAGTTTGAACCTAGCCAGAAATTCTTGAACCAGCGGAAAGGGGAAATGGCAGGATATGGTGAAAGGAAACTAAAAAAAGCAAGCCCATCCGGAGCGAACCCAGTCTGAGTGCTCAACATCCGGACACAGCGCTACACCCCCCCCCCCCGGGAAAACCCCCCTCCAGGATGAGTTGGTTCATCTCATCTAAGGTCATAGTGTTGGCGACTCTATCACACTCTTAGAGGATCCCAGACGGCATAAAGTCGTGCTTAGAGACTGCCCTACCCTCGCCATTGAAGAAAGAAGAAGAAAACTGAAAGAAAGTTGAAAGAAGGAGAAGGGGTAATTCTTCGTACCTCGGGAGAGTTCAACACGAAAGCAATGAATGATGATTTACCCCAAGACGCGCTGTAAATATAGCAGGCGCCCGTCCCTTCACCTGCAGCCTAGGAACGCACCACGCGATCTCGGCTCTACACGTGGAAGATTTGGAATAGCAAAGATCTCGGATGCCAACAGTAAAAAGATCTCGCGAATTTGAAAATTCGCCCGATCTTTTTGGGGCTATTGTTGGGCCCAGGATTCGCCGACCCGTCTCCCGTTTGGCCCATCAGTCCAAAGCGAGTTTTAAAGCCCGTCTAACCCAAAAACCTTTTGAGATCGAGGATTGCCGGTTGCGCCGAGGGTAACTGCCGCGAGGTGGACGTCCGAACGTGGTGGATTTCGAGGATGATCGTGGCCACGAGTAGACGGGAGCACACCTAGCTATAGTATAAAGGGGTGGGGAAAGTAATTGTAAGGGGGTATGCGAAAAACGGCCATTTGTAATCCCAATCAATCGAAATACTGTGAAACTCCGAGTGTTTGAATTCGAGCTTTGATCAATTTCGTGTTTATCGGTTAGCTTAGCCCTTACACTTTCATTCATCTGTTCGTGATTGTCGCTGGTCGAAATCTGACCAAAACAAAAGACTCATCCTGCATCGATAGTTAACATGCCAAGCTAGTAGCTCTATTTACTATAAATAGTAAGGTGGAAATACTGAATAAGGAATCGAAAATCTATTTGGGTCGTGATCTTTTCTTGTATCTAGATTTGATGTGTTTGATCTTCGAGTTAGATTGTGTTGTTTACGGTACAAAGTCCAAAAAACTTTATATTTACGATATAAAGTCCAAATCCATTACTTAGCGCGTTATATTTGGGTTTCAACAGTCAATTCCCAACTAGATCCATGAAAGAAGAACCTCTAAACTTAAAGCCCGTCGAATATCTCACTAGTCGGTTAGAAAAAAATCTAACAAGAGTTTTAAAGAAAGTAAAGAACGACAAACACAAATTAAAGAACTCCAACAAATAGCCAAAAGAAACCGAAACCAAATCTTACCAATTGTTTCATCTTTGACTCGATGTATACTTTCACATTCTTGTTCGTTTCGGAAAAATAGGCACGTCTCCACAAAGCAAAAGAATTGTCATGATATTCCAATCCTTCGTAAGCAATGACGGTCTTCTTCTCATTAGTGGCAACCATTTTCCAAGATTTCATCAAATAACACTCGACATCCAGGTGTTTTTCCTCGAGCTTGCTCTGCATAGCCGATATTGTTATAAGGGTTTCTTGACAAACAAATAAATTTATAAATCAAGACCCCGCTGAGTATAGAAGAGTCAAGTTTGTCAAGGGAGAGAGTCAGTATCAAGTTTTGTCTTAACTTAGGGAACAAGTAATAGCAAAAGGCTGGATTTTTATCAATAAGAGAGAAGATTTTAAGGTTTAGGTATCACCACAACAACAATTATGCATGCTGACACTAATGAAACACAAAGATCATACTTTTATCACATAAAGTTGTCAACTTTCGTCAACCATGCAAGTAAATCAACCAACTTTTGTTAGATCAATAAACTTGTCTATCTATCTCTTTGCTTCAACTAGGATTTGATCAACTTTCGCTTCAAAAACCCTAATTGACTATTCTGATTCAAAGTTTTCGTTTTTGCTTCAACTATGAACGAGAAATTTCTTATCCACTTTCGTTTCAAGGATTAAAGAACAAGAGACTAGATTTATGGATAACAACAATTAAATCATGATCAAAAGAAAACATACAAAACCATTGTTGGGTTAACCCCAACCTTAAAAAGAAGGAAACTACTCACAATTCATTATTGAAAAACAATTAAATTCAATTAAAAGTAAACTTACAATCGAATCCAAAACAATCGTTGTTCAAACTTAAACTGTTCTTCCTCTCTTCTCTCTAACGTGCTTCTCCTAACTTGAATGATAAAAACGTCCTCTCTAAAACTAATGCTATTCCTAAGGAAATAAATCTAACAAGATAAATCTCCTAAGGAAACTATCTAAACGGGATAAAATATCATTAAATGCGCCGATTCAGATCGTCCCCTACCAACATGGGATGCCTCGGTACCGCCCCGTCAAGGTCGGTAGGGTTTTCTTGAATTTCTTCGACTTTCTTCACTGTGTACCTCGGTACCGACCCCAAACACCTCGGTACCGACCCTACTGCCTCGGTAATCGGCTCGTAACTTAGAGCACTACCTTGGTAGGGGGTCGTTAGCCTTCGTTTTTGCCTCGATTCTTCTTCTAACGTGTCCTGTGGGGTCGCTAATGAACCTCTGAAACTTTATTCTTGGCTTGAACTTGATTCAACCTCTTTCTTGGCATCACTTCATCTTCACTCCTCTTGCACTTTTCCTCGGGCTTCTCTTTACTCCTAAAAACGCTCCAAACAGCTTCAAACCCTACAAAAACACCACCAAAGCTTATGTAGACTCCATATCTTAAGCAAATACGAAAACCTACACAAACGGCTCAAAGACAAACACAAAACTAAAAAAGCAACACAAACACACCCTAAAACACGACTAGAAAGGCGGACATCAAAACACCCCATACTTAGACTTGCTTGTCCTCAAGCAATAACAAGGCATCAATCAATGACTATAACACATCCTTCAAGCATTAGCCTTTTTCAAAAAGCAACATCATAAGCATAAGTAGAACAAATAGACAAGTGAATCTAACGTCATTACACATATATGATCAACCTCAAGCAACCAAAATCCAACCTCACAAGGATAAATGTGTTTCCCTCAACTCTCAAGTGTTTAGGCTTAGAATAAAAACTCTCATCTCAATCCTATATTCAAAAACTACATAGACATTGTTACTCATATCACCAATCTCTCCACCGGAGAGGTCAAAACATATGAAAATCATCAAGAGAACTTAGGATCAATGGAAGACTTCATAGAAGATTCCATTCAGCCGGGTTGTAATGGAGCTTGATATAAACAATAAGGCATGGAATTATTTAGGCTATGTGGTGCTAAAAATCCGGGAATCAAGACTCCTAAACTTACAACACAACTTTTACCCTAACTTTTATGAACAACCAAACTCACTAAACATGAAGAACACTTTGATTCTTTCAACCCCCATAATATCCCAACTAATCTCGCTTGATAAAAATAACAAGGAAATTTGGCTCATGTACACTTATTCACAACTTCTCTCTTTTTTTCCCTTTTTTATTGCATTTTTCTCTTTTTTTTCTTTCTTTTTTTCTTTTTCGAATTTTTCTTTCTTTTTCACTACTCTTGGTGCTTTTATTGAGAGCCAAAAATCCTTTTACATGATATAAACTGCGAGATAAATAAATAACCAACCCATATTACTACTTGAACCAAACACATCTCACTCAACGAAAATCATAACAACCAACGCTAAGTCCTAATCCCAAGATAGGGTCAAGCTAACATTAGCTAGGGAATAATTTTTCTGGAGCTACAAATAAAAGGCTTCAGGCTCAATTTGGGTTCAAAAAGAGGATAATGCATAGGGTAGGTAAAAGAGAGATAAATAGTGGGTTAAAAGAAATAAGTTCTATATCATATGATATCACATGCAATGAACTAATATCTCATAAAGGCCTCAAGAAATAGATAAACATATCAATGTCAAGAGATAATATGCATAAGGAGAGTAAATCACACAAGAAAAGAAGAGGTATTTTTAATATTCTCCCTATAAGGCCAAAAACAACTCACTAGGTAGCAATTTTTGTTGGATTTAAGTCACTTCTACCTAAGATCATATGTGCTCAATTTCATCACAAGCTAATTATCCACATCAAAACAACTTTAAGTAGACTTAGGCAAAGCTATCCAAACATGTCAAAGGAATTACATGATCAAGCAAGTCAAAGCATAATAATAGGACATCTAAGTGGAGTACAATCCATCCAAAACAACAAACTCAAAGAAAGACATAAAAAGATAAAGACATAAAAACTGAGTTTTCTTTTCCCCCACCCCATACTTAAGCAAAACAGTGTCCTCACTGTAAAAGAAAAAACAATAAAAAAATAAAGAGGGAGAAGAAAAGAAACTCACAAAACACTACTTGAAGTTGTCGAAGTAGATAGGTGATCACCGAGTTCGCTGAATTTTTCGTATTTCCTATAGGGGTCGGTACCGACCAACCTGACTGCTTGTACACCGATTTTTCTTTGTTATTGCATTTGGTACCAAGTGTCCTCAATCGGTGTCTTCTCCTTTTTATCACGTCTTCCTTAACTTTTGTACCTGAGTCACTCATAAAAACATTTATCCCGACTATACTAATCTAACCTAAAAACAAGTCAAAAGAAGGCTATCAAAAAGATTTAACAAACTAAAAGTAAAGCGGGTTGCCTCTCGTAAGCGCTACTTTTAATGTCTCTAGCTAGACATGACTTACTTTGGTTTGACTAGGGCTACTTTCCTTCGGCCTTGTCGGGATTATGCGAAACCCCATACTTAGCCGAAAGAGCTTCAAAGCCCCTCTCCATATAATGTGGTCCTCTATCATTAATAAGCACACACGGAATTCCTACAATAAGGTTAGTAAAATCCGCCAACCAAGGGGGCTTCAACCCTTTCTTAGCATGTATAGTAGGATGGGATGTAGAAAAAGGATGAAAGAAGGGATCATTACCAGAATTTATCAAATTAGGGTAAGCAAACTCACCGAGGCCTCTTAGAGAGGGGGTCCTTACCGAAGAGTGGTGTAGGTCGTTACCGACCACACTTGGTCAGGAGGAACCTTGATAACGTGCCTGAATATGCCTCCAGTATTGTGATTTACCCTCAGAGAAGGGTCGGTACCGACCTCTTTTTGGTCGGTAGGGCCCTTGTTACTGCTCTCAACGACCTCGTTCAGCATGAGGTGCTGATCTGGATGGGAGTCATCAACCGGGTTAGCATTGCCGAGCTCCGTGTAAGTGTGGAGCATCTTGATCTCTACAACAACGGTCTCATTCACAACGGGATTGAAACGGAACTCGACCACCTCCTCCCCAATATCAAAAGTTACGAGTCCCTTCCTAACATCAGCTCTTGCCCCATCTATTGCTAAGAATGGTCTCCCAAGAATGATAGGCACCACGGGGTCTTCCGGCATCTCCATAACAATGAAGTTGTTGGGGACAAAGAATTTGCCCACTTGGACAGGAACATCATCAACGACTCCAGTTGCCTTCACACACGATCCATCCGCCATGTAAAGCTTCATATTCATCGGTTCCTACAGTCCCATATTGGCTTTGGACCAAATAGAGAGCGATAGAAGACTTGTGCTGGCACCTGGCCTAGAGGGGTCATTAACGACCATGGTGGGTTCGGTAACGATGTCAATTGGGCCGTTTCCTTCACTGTCTTGCTCTATTGTCTTGGGCTCAACTCGAACGGGCAACAGTTTTCTGCTCCTTTCTTCCATTACTTACTTTTAACTCTTCTTTATTTTTGCTCTTCTTTTGATTTTCTTTCCACAAACCTTATTGAGATTCATTCTTTTCATTATTCTCTCACAAGAACATCTTTGCAAATTTTTACACAAAACTCATCTCAATCAACCATTCATACCAGACTTTCTCTCAAGAGATTTTCAATGACAATTTCCAACATCCTTAACTTTTTTTTTCAATTTGCACATTCTCCTCAATTACACCTTTCCAACTTCTTTTCAAACCCCAAAGTACATCATATAACCCACAAAATTCCCTAGTCAAATCCTAATTCCCAGATAAGGGTCAAGCTTATTCGGCTAGGAATAATTTTTTTGTGGAGCTAATAATCAAGGCTAAGGCTCAAAACAATGGGGCTACAAAAACAAAGGTATAATGTAGGGTAGATAAGGATATACAAATGAGCTTAAGAAAGTTGCCTCAATCATTTTTACATCATGCATTCAAATCATATAATGTGGCCTTGAAAAAGAATCTAAACGCAAGTTCTAGAGTTAAAGTAATCAAAGAGATACACTCAAGAATTTTCATGCAAAAATAGCATATAAAGGGTCAAAAGATCTCACAAGTCAACAATTTGTTAGAACTTCATAAATAACTCAAATTTCCACTTTCATGCATGCTCCTTCATAATCAAGCAATTCTATTTTTTAGAACTTTCATCAATAACCAACAAGTTATGGGATATGAAATCATGCTCACTCAATAAACAAGTGGTTCCAAGGGGAAAAATGAATCCTAAAATGCAATCAAGACATTTTTTTTTTTGTAAATTTTCTGATTTTTCCAATTTTTATCGGATTTTTCAAACTTTTCAAACAATGCATAACAGTAAAGTAAACATGCAAATGCAACTACATGAATAAACTACAGCTAAGCACTTATGACAAAATAAAGAATCCCCTTCCCTCATGCTTAAACTTTACTTTGTCCCCAAAGTAAAAGAAAAGTTAAGAGAAAAAAAAACTAACATCGTCATAAGAGCTGACACGCTCAAGAATCTACTCCTCTGGCGGTGCGCGGGCACGGGCTGGTGAGCACGTGGGCGCCCTGGCCTCCTTGGACCGCGTGTAATTGTGTTTCGAATTTACCTAAAACTAAGACAAAAACGAACCAAAACAATACGAAAAAACTGAATTTAAAGCTTGGGTTTCGACTTTACCTATGTTTCGACTTTACTTGTGTTTCGACTTTACTTGTGTTTCGACTTTACCTGTATTTTGACTTTACCTAAAACAAGAAAAAAACTGAATTTAAAGCTTGGGTTGCCTCCCAAGAAGCGCTTGTTTAACGTCATTAGCTTGACGCATAGCATGACTTCTCAAGATTAGACATCGTCAATGCCCTTAATAACCTGTCAAAAGCCTGTGAACACATCTCACAAGAAGATAAGTAGCACAAGGATAAATTCAAATTGAATAACAACCCATTTAAAAACCGCTTCAACTTATCAAACTTGTGAGACCAATTTTCATGAGATGGCATATGCTCAAAAAAATTCAACACAAGTGGTGATGTCAGAAAATACTTACAGTATGGGTCAAAGTACTCGTCACCATTACCACTTTCCTCAAAGATGAATTGTGAGTATTCTCTAGTACCAACCTTAAACTCACTTGGTTCTATAGGCTTCTCCATGTCAATAGGGATTGAACTTGGCTCCATGGTGCTCTCTTCAAGTTGAATTATAGGAATAAAATCATATTGGACATTAAAGTCATCCTCATAACCCAACTCAACTTTAGTGGATTCCTCCTCAACTTGCATTTGGGTGTCTAACGCAAGGGCATTTGATTCCAATGCAACCTCTCCCATCATTGGATAGGGAATTGGTGGAGATAATTCGACTAGCATACATTGATGGCTCATGTACCAAAAGAAATCTCAACACTCTTCTGGTCCCATACACCAAAGCCTATAATTGCTCATGTACTTTGACAGCCCTCGAGTCTTAGAATTCAAACTGTCTAGGATGCATTCACATAATTCTCGCTCACATGGATAATAACCCAACAAAGTACCATATTCATGAATATTTTGTTGTAGTCTAGCAAAATACTCATGAAAATATTCATCATGTAGTTGTCTACATGCAAACATAGCCATGGATCAGTAGCACGGGTGTTATGAACCGTAAGATAGGTTCACAACACCAAAAATAGTAATACTAAATAAACACAAAGAAATAGCCGAGTCCCCGGCAACGGCGCCAAATTTGACGAGCACTTTTATGTCGATGTAAAAGCACTGTCAAAGAAATATCCTAACTTCCTAACCTGAGTAAAATGTAAGCAAGGGTCGAACCCACAAGGACTCAGATTATTTGTATTTTAATAATATTACTAAGTTAAAGGGGAGGTTTTTATGATTTCAAACTATCAATCTAAGTAAATAAAGCAATTAGAAATTCAAATATAGATAAAAGCGTCCAACTACTTTTGTATCCATTACATACATGAGTTTTGATCCTTGATTATTCTTATTTCGATTTCCCTTGACTAATCTATTGTGAATTTATGAAATTCAAGCTTAAGGTGGTTATTAATATACACTGTCTTTAACAACCTTTTAATCAATTAACCTAGAAAACCTTCTATGTTAAGTTGATCATGCAATTAAGTTCAAAGCATTCAATAGAAACATAGTTCATGAATTCCACCGTCTATTCATGAAGTTTTGTGATTGAATTCTCCACCTTTGATTAACTTTATTCCACCGTCTATAAGTTTAATCAAAGGATTCATCCATGAATAACCAAATTTCACCGTCTATTTAGTTACTCTAATTGTAATTCAACCTAGAATTAGAATAGGTGATCAAACTACTAAAACCCTAAGCGAATTTAATCAATAAAGCACGGAGAAATTCAATCTAGTCAAGGCAAAGAGAAATAATTCAAATATCACAAACTATCATGCATACAAATTCAACTAACTAGTTGGACATAAGAAAATTAGCTAGAATATGACATTAAAGAAGAATTAAACTTACAAGAGTTCGACTTCTCTTCAATATTGCAATACTAGGGTTTAAGTCTCCCAAACTTCTCTCCAATTGAAAACTAACATAAAATAAAGCATCACATCCAAAGAAACTCTAGAAAAGAGTATTTAAACCACTATCTAAAAGTATCTTAAAACAATAAAGTCGGCCCAAAAGTAATACGGAGGCCCAAGTCAGCGTCGGATCAACGCGCCGGAGCGCGGTCAAACTCCCCAGAGCACGGTCGCGCTCTGGATTACTTTGCCCGCGCTCAGCCTGCAGTGACTCCATCTCCGCGGCGCGGTTTGGCACTGAGGAGCGCCGTCGCACTCCGCCCTTCTTGCCCGCGCTCAGCCTCGGTTCAACATTCAAGTGAAACTTCAGAGGCTGTTTTGACCCCCTTCAAGTTGGAATTTGGACTCGGAGTAAAAATATGAATTGCAGCTCTTCGAGTTAGCTTTCCAGTGATACCAAATTCAGCTTCATCCGAACATTGTAGCTCCCAAACCAAGCATTTCAAGATTGAGGTATCAAAACAAGACTCCAATGCATGACTCGGGTTTAAGCGTTTTTATCCCTCAAGCTCTTGGCCTTGACTCTTGACTTGTGATTTTTCCTTCGGTTCTTCTCTTCAATGCTCTCCACGCCTTCCTAGGTCTGGTCCTTAGCCTCACACCAACCATGCTTCACCTTCCATCCTACAATATAGCACACAAACGCGTATATTCCAAACTAAACCGAAATAAAACTTAAATTACAAATTAAAGCGAAATTCTAACTAAAAATGCATAAAATGGGGATAAAACATGCTCTAAAATCTATCTCTATATGTTCTATCAGAAACTATCTAAACGGGATAAAATATCATTAAACGCGTCGACTCAGATCGTCCCCTACCGACACGGGATGCCTCGGTATCAACCCTGTCAGGGTCGGTAGGCTTTTCTTGAATTTCTTCGACTATCTTCACTATGTACCTCGGTACCGGCCCCAAACACCTCGTTACCGACCCTACTGTCTGAGTAATCGGCTCGTAACTTAGAGCACTACCTTGGTAAGGGGTCGTTAGCCGTCGGTTTTGCCTCGATTCTTCTTCTAACGTGTTATGTGGGGTCGGTAACGAACTCTGAAACTTTATTCTTGGCTTGAACTTGATTCTTCACCTCTTTCTTGGCATCACTTCATCTTCACTCCTCTTGCACTTTTCCTCGGGCTTCTCTTTACTCCTAAAAACGCTCCAAAACAGTTTCCAAACCTACAAAAACACCACCAAAGCTTATGCAGACTCCATATCTTAAGCAAATATGAAAACCTACACAAACGACTCAAAGACAAACACAAAACTAAATTAAAGCAACACAAACACACAAAAACACGCCCTAAAACACGACTAGAAAGGCAGACATCATGCGTCATGAAATAGATCGCACAACTCAATCTGATATTTCGGCCTCAGAGCTGAATCATAGAGGTCATTTATCCTTGTCTTCTCAATTTCGTAATAGCCTGCGTTGAGAAGTTGTAATAGCTCATCCTTTGGAGCACAAAACTGACTAATGTTGGACTCTATAGCATCAAGCTTTTCTGCAATCGATCGTTGCTTGGCCAAAGGGCCGCCGAAGGCTGTTTGTGGTTCTTTATAGGTCGCAAGTCTCGACATTTTGGGGATTTTCAGTGGGAAGGAGAAAGAAGAGGGACTGAGATTTTTGGGTTTTTTGAATTGGGGGGGGGGGGTTCTCAATGCGAAATGATACAGAGAGCGTGTCAATTTAAGTTCGCATGTCAATTTTAGTCCGGTTTTATTAATTAGTTTGGGAAATTACATTTTCATCTCTATACAATGATACGTAAATTAGTCTAACCCACTAAAGAGATTTTAGGAACTATTTATCATTTTTAAAACATTAAATTATTTATAAATACAATTTTTAAGGAAATTAACATATTTTGAGGAAAATTTATAGGGTAATCTTATAAAAAAAGTTACCCATTTTTAAAAGTCAAATACGATATATTTACAAAAGATTATAAAAATAGATATTTATGCAAATGTATTATGAAATAAGGGTATGTGGTGTTATTGTTTCAATTTATTTTGAAGTACTTTGTTGAAACTTTCAAACATTTACTTATTATTTACTGAATTATTCATAGCATTAAATCACTAAAGACATATTCACGAGCAATCTTAATTAAAATGAAAATAAATAATAAAACTAACTAATAACTAGGAATTAGACAAAGAATTAAAGCTTGAAACATAAGGTGAAACGACACGTCTTAAGTATTACATAAATCCACATAGAGTTTTGGTACCATTAAACAGACACAAAATAACATCAAGTGTCTTAAGAAATATAAAAAAAGCTAGGCAAACTAATTACACTATAAGTTGAACCATATTTATGAATGACATACTTTTCTTGGTAGGTTAAAAGTAACAATGGGTAACATCATAGATGATACAAGTCAATATAGTAGTGACAACAATGTAACTAGTGATGATATTGACATTGTTGTTAGCACCAACAACAATAACAAATCACATTGGTGCATGAACCGGTGTCGTGTACAATTACTACTCTTTCATCGAATGGTGGAGGAAGACACAAATGCAATGGCGTCACATTTCTATAAACACGTGCATAAAGTGCCATGTTATACAAATGCCAACCAAGGAGAGAAATGGATGGAAGACCTTGTTAAAGGTCATGATGTTAGATGTCCTAATCTTTTCATAATGGAAAAAGATGTGGTAGTTTCTTTATATAATCAATTGGAGCAACTATACAGATTATGTTCATCAAAAGAAGTAACATCACTTGAAAAGGTTGGATTGTTTACGTACACTCTTGTACTTGCCACTTCTACTCGAGCTGTTGTTGAGCACTTCCAAAGGTCAACTGAAATAGTACACAGATTGTTCCATGATGTTTTGGATGCAATAACTGGTTGCAACAACCAATTAATTAGATTAGCATGTTGATAGCTTGCATATAGGTGTAGTTTAGATGCATGTTTTATGTCTATTTTGCATAGGTTTAGCATAGTTTTAGGTTTGTTTTTAGGATTTAGCGTTTTCGGGTAGAGTGCGCTTATTTTCTCGGTTTTACAGGTTTTTAGGTACATGAGCAAAAGCGGGACGGTTTACAGTCGAGTATGGTGGTTTCTAGAATATATGAGCAAGCTAGGAGGTGGTGCAATGGATCATTAAAGAGCTAAGGAGAAGAGAAGACAAAGAAGAAAAACACGGCATAGGAGGATTTGAGCAAGCCGAGCTTTGGCAAGGATGCAAGCCGAGCAATTCACGCAGAAGTCAATTGCGCGGGGTAGCATGAAAAAGTGTGGCCGCGCAATTGACTTTCTACGCGGAGACATTTTGGGCCGAGATTTGGGCTTAGTTCGTAGCACCCCGATAATTTATAAGGGATTGAGGTGCTCCCCATGTCAACAAGAGCTCTTCCTTTTCTTGGTTCAAGTGAGGACAAAGAACTCAGAAGTTAAGCGTGAAGGGGAGATAGTAGTACCAAGATGGGTGACCTCCTAGGAAGTCCTCGGGTTGGCATGGGTTAGCGCTTCTAAGGCCTCGTCCTTTACTAATGGGCTTGGTTTTATGGATTCCGATGTGTTGTCTTGTAGGCTTATTAGGATATGTTTCCTTTGTTATCTTTAATAGTTGTAAGAGATACTTTAAACTCTTTTTAGTTTCTTTCTTTTTCATAACTTGCAAGACAATTTGGAGGCTTTGTTTCTAGAAAACTTTTCGCAAGGAGCAACCTTTGAACCAATTTGTAAGTTTTTCTTTAATCAATTATGAGTTGATAAATTCCATTGTGTTGAGCTAGTTAATTGAAGTCGTGATTTGCATGAGTTGTGAGGTTTGATTGATTCTCAACAAACTTGAATAGAGTTTATTCCGTGTGCCTAAATTGAACCTAAACTAGGATTTTGTTAGATTGATCACCTAGTTGAATTTCTAGTTATAACTGAATCTTATTAATTACCGGTCGGAGTTAATTTGATCAAGAGTAGAACTCTAATCAATTTAAGACCGGTTGGACTAGTTGGTTAAAGAAGGGAATAAATTCACAAGTCACTTAGATGTCTGGTTGCTCTAAGTGCTTGTTTCTATTGATAACTTGAATCGTTTATGATATTGTCTAATTGAATCTAGAAGATCTTCTAGGTTGTTAGATGATTAGGGTTATTAGACCGGTAGTTCTATCAACTAAACCTGAAGTTTGGGTCATAATCCTTAGTAGGATCATAATCCACAATAGATTATTCAAGTAAAGTGAGAATCAATGATCAACAAAGCAATGTCATGATGGATTTAACTAGTTGAACACACTTTTCTCTTATTGAATTAAACACCTTCGCATTCATAGTTAGTTTTAAATTGCTTCTTAGATTAGATAATCATTCATAACCCCCCCCCCCCCACTTTGGTTACTTGGCACTCAAGTTAAACACACTTACACGAGTCTCTATGGGATCGACCCTTACTTATCGCTCTATTGAGTTTGGTTAAGTCAGGATTCTTTGGTAGGTATAAAGACCACTGAAAATATCTCATCACACGTGATATCATCTGACCTCGTGATCCAAAGCTCAAGCGAATTCCATCAAAGATATGTTCGAATCCTAGCTAGATATATGCCATTCAAGGTATGTCAAGTAATTGAACTATTGTACAAAAAGTTGTTAGTTTAAAACTAATTTACCTATCAACTACAACATGATTACATAGGTTGCATTGGTGGTACACATATAAGCGCTTGCATACATGAGGCGGATCAAGGTCCATTTAGAGATCGAAAACACAATGTCATGTTCAATGTTATGCATGTTTGCGATTTTCATATGTTATTCACTTTTGTGTTGGCTGAATGGGAAGGATCATCACATGATTCTAGAGTGTTAATGATGCATTTTTACATCCTATATTAAATTTCCCACATCCTCCAAATGGCAAAGTTCAACGCTTTCCATGTAGGGAACCTAATTGAATATATATTATCATAATTGCTATGTGTTGTACTAATATTTTGACCAAAAACAAGAAATTGGACTAATATTGTGCTTTTATAGGTAAATATTATATAGTAGATAAAGGATATCCAAATAGAATTGGTTATTTGGTCCCATATCCAAAAAAGTATAATTTGCCAAAATTTGAGGAAGAAGCCCCAGAAAAAAGAAGATGAAGCATTCAATCGTTAGTATTGTTCTTTGCGTCGTTGCATTGAACGTTGCTTCAGACTATTAAAAAAATGGAAAACATTGAGCCAAATGTCATCCTATAATGAGTACACACAAATTTGACATTATTATCGCATGCTTTGCGCTACATAATTTCATTCGCCTATACTCAGATTGTTGTCTGGCGATGAAGATGAACCTATATAAGGAGTTGCTAGGGAAAATGTCCAAGAAGATGAAGTAGAAGAAACTACAAATGACCCAGGAGGGGCAATGAAGCGACTATTCAATCAGATTGCCGATCAAATATGGAACAAGGTGTAGTCTCATGTCTCTTTATGTTACATTTTCCGTATGATCATTTCCAAAGTCGAATAGTGTTTTCATTTTTTGTATTTTCATATCCTTGTTATGGCTTGTATTTGGAAATGATTGAATTTAAATAAGAAAAAGGACTAAGATTATCCTAATTTTTATTATATTCTTTACATACAGAATATATATATGATATATATGCTTATATAATATTTATCATTAGCCTTTTAAAAAAAAACTACCTACTTAAAATAGTCCAATTTTTATCATATGTATCAAATTCCCTTAGTACTACCTACAATATTATACCCTCGGTGACTAAAAAAATTAAAATCCCACAATTCTCACATGCAGGCAAAAATAAACTAGATATTAACTAATTAGGAGAAACTACATAAAATCACCCTTTATTTTCTTTTGTTTGCATTCCTTTATAGACTAATTTGGGTATGACGATTAAACCTACACGAGTCCGTTTTCAATTGTATAAGTTTGTCATCTACATCTTTGACTTGCATAAAGACATTCCCAAACGTCATTTTATTCCATACTTTGATTTTAGACTTTAGAAGTTATGTTTTTAGCTTAAACATGTGTGAACTTGTAGGGTCATACCACCACGGCTGTCTCACTAAATTCTCAAAATCTCCCTGTTGCATCCGCATTTTTTCAAACTTAAATGGACAACCTTTTTGTATGTCATTAACATTTAAATCAATAGATATTGGGTAGTGATTCAATCTAGTAAATGCGTGGTTCCTAGTCTGAATAAACGGGAACCATTACATAATTTGATCGGTCATAGGATTCGGTCCACCGTCTCATATATGTTATCAATATCCATTGTTCTTTTTCTCCAAGTATATATATTCCCTGTTGTTGGAACGTACATCAGGTCACATGTTTATTTGAAATCACACATCCGAGAAAACCTATCATTTGTAGGTTCTAGACCCCCAATTTTGTCTTCTAGTCATGATATATCATTAAAGTACCCTATAATTATATAAGGTAATGATGTTCGTGTTTTTAGTCTAGTTTTTAGTGTCTTTCTTAGTTTGTTTAGTTTGGTTTTAGTAGGTTTTAGAGTTAGTTTTGTGTGTTTTTGGATGAGTTTGCATATTTTGTGAAAAGTATGGAAGCTACTCCGTTTTGTGTCTTTTTGTAGGGTTTTAAGCGGGAAGGAGCACTTTTCGAGCTGAGTTGTAGTCTTATGGTGGAAGGTAGAATGCATGGAAGTGGAGGAAGAATGGGAAGATCAAGTCAAAGTCCAAGTTAAAGTTGAAGAGAAGTTCAAAGAAAAGCCAAAACAGAGGCTCGTTAACGATCATGTGAAGGTCGTTAACGAGGCTGGAAGATAGAATTTTTTTAGGGGAATCAGCAAAGTCTACCGACCCTGTGCGGGGTCGTTAACGAGGGTCCCATGTCGGTAGAGGCGTAGCCGACTTTTAGTTGTTATATCTTTTATCTTGTTATCTTTTAAGAAGGGTAAGTTTTTATCTTTTAGCCTTTTTATAGATAGTTTCTTAGTATAAATACCCATGTTCTAAGCCTAGACAAGGGAGGGGGTATTAGTTTTAGGAGAATTCGAGTCGAGAGAGAGAATCGAACCTGAGTTCGGATCAAGAGAGAGAGTTTAGGGTCGGTGATCGGATCTTGCTCGGTGTTCTTAGTGTTTTCGGGATTCCACAAAGTTTGTAAGACGGTATATTTTCAATGTCAAGTAAGTTTAGCTTTGTTTTCATTGTCTTCTTTGATTAAAGTTGTTTTCTTTATTTTGATGAAGAGTGAGTAGTCTTCTTATCTAGGGTCGGGGTTGAAACCCGACATAGTTATGCATGTTTGAATGAGTAAGTTGATGTTTTGATTGCCTTTTATCTATTGAATTGCTTGTTGTGCTTATGCTTAGACGATAGTCGAAGTAATTTGAGTTTTCAACTTGATAGAAAGAGAAAGTTAGGAACTTGAATGTTGATATTGTTCGATACGAAAGTTTCGAGCTTTGGATTCAAAACAGGTAATAAAGTGAATTGATTTATGAAAGTTGATTAATTTGCTTGTTAGTCAGTGAAAGTTGACGAATTTATCTTTAAAGGCATGATCTTTATCTTCATATGAGTTTTATGCATGGCTATGTCGTGGTAACCCTTATCCTAGATCTTTTTATTCATTGATTTGCTTAGTTTTACTCTCACTTTCATTCGTTACCGAGTCAACATACCCTCAGTACCGAACCTGCGTTTGAGTCGTTAATTGTTCTATTTTAGGTAATTCCCAGGTTCGTTAACGACCCTGACAAGGTTGTTAACGAGGTTGGTCGTAGCTGTTTTTGTTTGTTTTTGCTTTGTTTTCTTGTTTCTATAGTTGATAGACAAACAACCATGCTTCCCGTGGACAATCCTGACTCTGCTATACACAGCGGGGTCTTGACTACAAATTTTATTTGTTGTTAAGTAAATCCCTACCAACAAATTGGCGCCGTTGATAGGGAAGCAACAGTGTTTGTTTGTTTATCTTTGGGTCTGGGAATAACCCGACCCTGTTTTTGTTTTAACTTTGTTTTCTTTGTTTGTTTTCTCAGCGTATGCCAGCAGGACGTCGCAGGCTCGAATTTGACAACATTGGTTACTATTCCGAACCTGAACGCACCTTACACCATAGACGAAGAGAAAACCGAGTCATGGCTACACCTGAAGAGATGGCTCGACAGATGGAAGTCCTTCAGAAGCGGATGGAGGAGCTACAAGCTGATAAAGATGACGTTGCTGCCGTTGCTGACCATGAACAAGCAAACAGTGCTCGTTTATAAGAAGAACTGAACACCTATCCAAGGAATGCCAAGCAATATATGCATCTAGAACTGAGCGTGCCAGAGTCTGCAACTGTGCTTCCAGAGATAGAGAAGACATTTGAGATTAAATATCAATTCATATCCTTGATAAAAAGGGCTCAGTTTGAGGGAAAACCTACTGAGTGCCCTATGGAATATACTAAGAATTTTCTTGATTTATGTGACATTATTGCTGTTGAAGGTGTCTCACTTGAATATGCTCTTTTAAAAGCTTTCAGGTGGTCTCTTACTGGAAAGGCCCTGAGCTGGTTGGAGAGCTTACCTCCTAAGTCTATCAGGACTTGGAAGGCTTTGTATGATCAATTTCTTACAAAGTTCTTCCCTCATGCCAAGACAACGAAGTTGAGAAAACGTATCACCTCCTATCACCAGCTGCCTAACGAGTCCTTTGTAGAGACATGGGAGAGGTTTAAAGAGATGCTTAGACAGTGCCCTACTCACGGGCAACCTTTATATGTACTTCAAGAAATCTTTTTCCAGGGGATCAATGCAAAAAACAAAGAACCGCATCAACACACATACTGCATGCGGGTTTATAGAAATGGACCCCACGGCTGCATGGGAATTACTGGACAAGCTGTCTAACTACGATGCCATGTATGGTCTCTACGTGCCTACTAAGGACGAAGTTGATCCCGATGTCAAAAATCAATTTCTATAGGATGAGGTCAACCGCCTTAAGAAACATGTAAGTTTTCTGAAAGCCTCTCAACCTTGTCAAGAATGTGGCTCTTCTGCCCATATTACTTCTGCCTGCACTAACATTGAGCAGGTTAGAGCCGCTGAGACTTATGCTGAGATGAATTACATGAGAGGTCCATACAGGAACCAGCATAATAACTTTGACAGGTCGAACAATTACCCGGCATGGGGCAATCAAAACCCAAACCCAAGCTATGCAGCACCCCCACCGGATAGACGGCCTGCACCATATAAACGTCCAGACCATCAGGAGCCACCATCTTGGGTAAAAGGACTCTATGAAGGGATAAATGGCGTAAAGAATGAAATCACTGGAGTCCAAACCAACCTTAACAATCAGATGAAAAGATGGGGAGAGTTTGATGTATGGAAGAAAAGTGTCGACTCACAGCTAGGAAACCTGGCCGCACAGATTCCAAGACCACAAGGGCAACTCCCGGGCCGTCCCGAGGAGAACTCTAGAGGACAAATAGCGGCGATGCACCTTAGGAACAGAAAGACATTACCGGAGCGTGCCAAGGCTACAGAGAAGAGCCCTGAATCGGAAGAGGACGTCACGACCCAGATCAATAACGAGCCAGAGAGGGTCATTACCGAGCCGGAACAATTCGGTAACGATGCTCCCAGGGTCGTTAACGACCCCAATCCAGGTAAGTTCTCTACTCCTAGCTCCGCTCTTTATTCTGAGCTCGTTATCGACCCCACCAAGGTCATTACCGACCCCACCAAGGTCGGTACAGACCCTTCAAACGCACCAATCGATCCTAATATCGACCCGGTAGCATCACCTCTCGAGCCCGATTTGGCTCCGAGAATGGTGAAATCTCTTCCCTTTCCTACTAAGAAGTCTAAAGACTCTACTGAAGGCAAGTTTAAGCGTTTCGTTAAGATTCTCCGAGGCTTAAATATTTTTATCCCATTCGTTGAGGCCCTAAGCGAAATGCCGGCTTACACAAAGTTTTTGAAAGACATTCTTAGCATGTAACGATCTATTACAGAGTTTCAAGATGAGGTCCGATCTATTACTCTTCCAGAGAAATTAGGAGACCCAGGGAGATTTGCTATCACAATTGGCATAGGCGACCACCGATTCAAGGCCCTATGTGATTTGGGAGTCAGTGCTAGTTTACTTCCTCTATCAATCTGGTCAAAAGCTAACATGGGACCTCTAGAACCTATGGACATGAGGCTATACATGACGATTATCCTATTCAAGTGGGGAAATTGTTCATTCCAAACGATTTCATTATCCTCAACATGCCTGAAGATCCCTTAGTCCCCATCATCCTAGGGAGGCCATTCCTTGCTACAACAGACGCTAGGGTGGATGTTCGAAAAGGACTTCTCACTTTCGATATAGGAGAGGAGCGGGTAGAATTCAACCTCGACCAAAATGCCAACGACCCAACTGCTGCCGCACAAATTGAGTTGTCCCAGCCAAAGCTCGACATTGTTGATTCTAATGACTCTCCTCCAACAAACAGGGAGGACAAGAGTGTAACCGGGATCTCTACCGACCCCTCTTGGTCCAGTACCGAGCCCTTCATGCAACATTATGACGGAAGAAGTGCCAGCGCAGGCTCATTAACGACCCCGACAACTTCAGTGTCAACATCATCATCAATAAATCAAGGTGAGTACTCTTACTATGGATTCACTATTAATGGTTATGACTCTTCTTTATGCTCTGTTCCTACACCGTACCCCACTATCTATGCTATAGAGGAATCAAAACCACCTTGGTTTTCGGATTTCACTAACCAAGTGTAGGAATACCGGGCATATTGCTAGGAGATAAAGGACCAAATTTAGTGACACGAGATAATAATGCCTACAAAGCTAAGTATGGGGTCCCTCAAAACCCTGATATAGCTGCAAAGGAACCATCTTGAGCCGAGGTAAGTACGTCGGGCTAACGACGTTAAAAATAGCGCTTAAGGGAGGCAACCCGGTGTTTAGTTTTCTTTTTAGATCTTTTTCTTAGCTTTATTTTGAGTTTCTAGTAGTTTAGAAATTAGCAAGATAGAATTATTTGGAGCTAACATGATACAGGAAGTTGGGCTCGGAATAACGCTGAAAAATAAGTCACACAGGCTCGTTAACGACCCCACCCAGGGTCGTTAACGACCTATTTCGAGACCCGAATAGGCGGACATGGGCAAGGTAAATACTTTTAACCTAAATCTATCTTCTATCTATCCTACCCACGCCGCCTCTCCCCCTACCTCTTGCCCCTTCCTATTTAACCCTCTTAAAACCTCCCAATCCCACACTCAAATCTCAAACCAAATCCTCAAATCCTCAAACCAATCCCACTGATTCTCTCTACCCACCATCAATTGGAGCACCACTGCCCCTAAATTCGGAACCACACCACGATAATGAGTGCCTCCACTCTCGAGTTCGTTACCGGTCGCCTCGTTACCCCTCCCCAAATTCAATCTTTGTTCTTCAATTCTTCAAATCAACGGTATGAATTCTAAACCCTAACTTTCTATTTGCAAGTTCATGATTTTTGGGGTAAAAAGTTCATATCTTGATTTTGCTTGAGTGGTTGATTTGCATGTCTAAATTGCGTAATGATTCTATTGCTTTTACAATGGTTCTTGATCTTGATTTATATGTGGTCAGTCTTTCTTAGTTTGCATTGAAGTTTTGATACAAAAGCATGAATTAACTTGTTCTTGAATTGAGTTGATCTTCACCATGAGTTTTTGGCAATTTTGGCATGTTCGGATAGGGTAATCGGCTCAATATGGGGTGGCATATGCTTTATTGTGTGTTTTATGTGGGATTGTGTTGGATTCATGCTCGTTTAGTTGGAAAATTTTGGAGTTTAGAACTCGGAATAGTCCGCGAGTGGTTCTCGCTCAGATTCATTAACGACCTGTTCAGGCTCGTTAACGACCCTGCAATATGTCCAGTTTCAAATCGAGACTAGGCTCGTTAACGACCCAACTGGCTCGTTAACGAGTCAAGTCGAGAGCATTTCCGAGACCAACTATGGGGTCTCCTTTTTATTGGTTTGTGTGGATCTTATCTTGGATAATTCATGTTTTTTGTAGGTCCATATGGCAAGCACTAGCAGAGCTACCACAAGAGCCGGGAAAAAGAAGAGGACTCAACGGTCCCCGTCTCCTCTCCGCATGGACAGTGTCATATTGGCTACGCAAGCGCAAGCTAACCTCTTTGACACCATCCTGGAAAAGGACTACTACACAAGGTGGTTCTCAAAGTCAAGTGCTAAGGCAATGGGGATCTATAAGGATGTCAAGCACGCCTTTGCCATTCTGGGAGTGCCTGAACTATTGAAGAAGGAAGATGTACCGCGCTACCCGGCTCTCACCTCTGAGTTCTTGGCCACTCTTGAGACAAGCTTCAAAACCAAGACCTCGGTGGGAAGGATAAGATTCCGGCTAGGCAATGTCAACCATGAGTGCACAATGGCAGAGTTTAATGGATGTCTCGAGCTTCCTCACCATTCTCGGAACTACAAGATCAAGGACTACAAGGTTACCAAAACTTGGAGTTACATTTCCGGGGAGGTTGAACTTTCCGTCGCAGCACTTTCCGGGGCAAGTATCATCAACCCCATCTTCCGGATCATTCTCCGAGTATTGGCTGCCACATTTTGGCCCAAGATAGAGTTATCAAGGCCGACATAGACGGAAGTTGTATGCCTCCGTACTATACTTTTTGAGGATCCCGCCCCGTTGAACTTGGGGTATGAATGGTTGGAATACATTGAAAAACACGGGATCAAGTCAAAAGAAGTGTGGTGCGGGAATTTGGTTAGTCTTTTGGCGGAAAAGCTCGGCGTTAACCTCTCGCTCTACACGCCGAACCGTGCCCAAAAACACGACAAGAATTATTGGTTTGCTTCTGCCATTTTTGTGAGGACCGAGAGAGGGCACGCCACCAAAGTTCATGGCCAAGATTTGCTCCTTACCCGAGACAAGTTTGAATTGCTTTATGTGCCAAATTGGTACAAGTCTTGGACGGGTCATGAATTCCCTTTAGAAAAAAATCCACAAAACGAGCCGTCATTGAGAGAGTGTGAATCGAGGTTTGCTAGAGAAGGAGAACCCATGAATGAAGATGATGATGCAACGGAGGCAGAAACGGAGGCAGCCACGGAGAAGCTCGATATCGAGGATGATGACCTCGGTACTGAAGTTCTGGGCGACGATGACAATATCGTTAACGACCCACCCAAGGTCGTTAACGACTACTTCGAGGCTACTAACGAGGCACACAGCTTCGGTAATGACCCCCCGCCACCGCCTACCGTGCCACAATCTTATGATCTTATGCCTTATAATCCGGTGATTTTTCAAGACCAATTCCAGCCCCAAGATCACTACCAACCACCTCCTCAGCCCACCTATACTGGATCGATTGTTCCACCTCCATGGGCCGAAGATCTATCATTTCAGATGCAACAGCTCAACCTGCAGCAGACACAGCTCCACCAGAGGATGGATCGTTGGGAGGGTGTGTATTCCGCTCGCATGGCTTTGGATGATGCGAGGCATCAGCAGGCGGATGCTCGTTAGAGGACTATGGAGCAGAGGGTGACGGTTGATGAGGAACGTTGGAGGACCATGAACGAGTTCATGGGGAACTTTGAGCGTCAATTTCCACCACCAGGGCGCTGATTCAGCTTTTGAGAAGATGTTTCTTTTCCGCTTCAGTTGTCTTGTAAGTTTTTACTCTTTTACTCTTTTTCTTTTCTTGTCTTTTGCATAGTTTTATTACAGTGGGTTATTGTAATTTTAAGTATGGGGTGGGAAAGGAAGAGAACTTGTGTGTTTTGTGTGTCTTGTGTGTTTTAGTTGTCCTTTGTTTTAGAAAAATTACAAAAAAAAATTGAAAAAATTGAAAAAATTCAAAAAAAAGAGAGTTTTTTAGAATGGATAAATACCCTTTCTTTTTGGTTCTATGATGATCATGTAATTTCCTTTCAAGCATGTTTTTGATGGTATAGCCTGATTCTTGATATGAAGTTGTTTTTATAGAGCAATAAGCAATTTGATGAAATTGAGCATGTATAACTTTTAGCATGGGTAATGCAATCCAACAAAAATTTCTACCTTGTGAGTTATTTTTGGCCTTAAAGGGAGAACATCAAAAATCCCTCCTCTTTTCTTGTGTGATTTACTCTCTTTATGCATATTATCTCTTGGAATTGTGATGGTTATCTATTATTTGAGACCTATATAAGATTTTTTTTAGTTCATTACTTTTAAAAATCATATGATAGATAACTTATTTTTATAAGCCTTATTTATCCTTACCACCCTTGCATTATTAGACATGGAAATATTTTGGTCATGTGGTGCTAATAATATCCGGGAATCGAAGACTTCTAATATCCTTGAAAATATATCGTTTGTAAGACGATATATTTTCAATTTCAAGTAAGTTTAGCTTTGTTTTCAATGTCTTCTTTGATTAAAGTTGTTTGCTTTATTTTGATGAAGAGTGAGTAGTCTTCTCATCTAGGGTCGGGGTTGAAACCCGACATAGTTATGCATGTTTGAATGAGTAAGTTGATGTTTTGATTGCCTTTTATCTATTGAATTGCTTGTTGTGCTTATGCTTAGACGATAGTCGAAGTAATTTGAGTTTTCAACTTGATCGAAAGAGAAAGTTAGGAACTTGAATGTTGATATTGTTCGATACGAAAGTTTCAAGCTTTGGATTCAAAACAAGTAATAAAGTGAATTGATTTATGAAAGTTGATTAATTTGCTTGTTAGTCAGCGAAAGTTGACGAATTTATCTTTAAAGGCATGGTCTTTATCTTCATATGAGTTTTATGCATGGCTATGTCGTGGTAACCCTTGTCCTAGATCTTTTCATTCATTGATTTGCTTAGTTTTACTCTCACTTTCATTCGTTACCGAGTCAACATACCCTCGGTACCGAACCTGCGTTTGAGTCGTTAATTGTTCTGTTTTAGGTAATTCCCATGTTCATTAACGACCCTGACAAGGTCGTTAACGAGGTTGGTCGTAGCTGTTTTTGTTTGTTTTTGCTTTGTTTTCTTGTTTCTATAGTTGATAGACAAACAATCGTGCTTTCCGTGGACGATATTGACTCTTCTATACACAGCGGGGTCTTGACTATAAATTTTATTTGTTGTTAAGTAAATCGCTACCAACAGGTAACGAGATTGTATGAAGGTATTGTTGGACATCTTGCCAAAAGATGTTTTATCACTCTCATTAGGTGGAGCACATAAAAAATAATTATCATTTCATGATTAAGCCAGAAATCGCTAAGTTTGATGGAACAAAAATGTATATGCTGAAATTGAACACTCCACGTCCAATTATGGAATTGGTATGCTTTCATAAAATTACAAACCTCCCTCTCTACCCATAGCCAATATCCAAATCATATCATCAAAGCCTGTTTTTTTCGAAGTACCATCAGATGGGATGTGCTCCGTTTTGGTTTCAGCCAAGGCCATTATTTGAATGCTCAAGTTTACAAAAAAAAAAAACTAAATCTGTCCAAAAAAAATTTGCCCTATCCCATGACAATTCCAAACCCAATTTTCAAAATGACAACATTAGTTGGTGAATAGGTTTTCTAAATTTTTGCTTTTTAGGCAGAATTATCTTGTCGCTTAACAAAAATTCTATGTGATAATCGCTAATGTTCTCCTTCTTATGCTTAAATGTTTCATGAGTTAGCAAAGAAATTCTTTTACAAGAATTTTTTAAGATCAACCGTTGAGTAAACTACATCATACCACCATTCACATAAGGAGGTCGCATTTTAAGGAAAGAGGCATTTCAACGATACAATAGATATTGTATGAAGAAAAACCAAACGTCTACAAATTTAGACGTTGTAACACCCCCTTTTTATACAAGGATATTACCGCCAGTAACCCCAAGATTAAACTCTCAAATCACCCAAGGCTTACATTAATTAAAGAACTTAACCAAAAACTTTAAAAAATGCGGAAGATACTTATATATATATATATATATAAACGATGCGGAAGTCGAATACAATAGTGGAATAAAAATGAACGGATAAAAAATTCAAATGGAAAGGGTCCCACAAGTCGGAACCTCGATGCTTAAAATTATTCTAACTTTTTCCAAGCTAACCACCTTCACTCCAGTTGCTCCTCAAGCTTGCTCCTCGTGATCCTCGACTTAGAACTCCACTCCTGATGTGTCGCAACGAGAAATGCGATGGACACCAGCCGACCATGCAAGGAAAATAAACGGTCGGTTAGTCTTGTGACAGACTAAGCAAGTGGGGTTTTAGAAAGTGGTTCGGTTTTTAGGAAGAGTCGAGTTGGGATGTCGGGTACCGAATGAAAGCCGGTCCCATCCTCGGACTTCGGACCTCCTATGAAAACTATGATTTGAAGAAACAAAATGAGAACTTCACCAAAGGGTAAGTCTCGGTTTCGAAAGATAAGTTTACATATGTTGGGAACTTGGGTTTCACACATTTAGTCAGGTGGGTAATTAAACCTCTCATTGTTCACGTTTCCCTCTACCAACCTCACCGCATACGTGTTGGGCGAATTCAGATTGGAGCCGGAGAATTACGGAATCCGAGAGTAAGGATGGCTTCCATCTTGTACTAGCCTTCCTATCATTTTAATTGTCGCCAACAGGCGCCTATTTAATCTCTACCAATTTTTAAGGATCACAATATCGTTCCACTTGGAATTAAGCATACTTTTAAGTAAGACAAAATGTGGGTTACGGCCCCACGAAAATACTCAAAAGACAGAATGTGGGTTACGACCCCACGAAAATACTCAAAGGTTGGGTTGCAAGCCCAAACTAGCACGAGCTACGTGCCATCACCCCTCATCGAGCGAGCGGGTATTGACCATGGTCTTAAAGGTAGAGCATTGGCTCAAAATTATTGTCGAAGGAATCGACGCGTATAACATAAAGTACGAACATGCAAGCCTACTCATCTAGGCACACATATCACAAGGCAACGGCCCTACAATCCATCTAGCATAACCTAAGTACGACTAGAAATAACGTCATTAAATCTTGAACAATATAAATCCTAGATTCATTTTATTTCATACAAGAGTTCCCAACATAGTTATAAAATACTTTAAAAGCAAATGAGCACATATAACACGATATGAGACATATTTTGATAAAAACAGGTGATGCATAAAGGGCGTTTCATGGAAATCGAACCCAAACCACTTGCCTCGTAATTGACGTAGATGGGTTACGAAACGATCACTCATGATTAAGAACTTATTCCTGTTCAATCAACCACAAAATAAATTTTCGTCAATTTATTTTGTTCATTTGATATCGTTGATTTTCCGAGGAATGACAACGGATTTAAGTTTATAAAAAATTACAAACTTTACACATTATATTAATAATATCTTTTTTATTAATATAATGACACTAAGTTATGAATTTTATAAATTCTTCATATCATTCAATTTAAACTTTTCCTTATAATATATTAACCTCAACATATGTATATATATATATATTTATTAATAGTAATCTAAAGGAAAACCTTGTTACTTTATAAATAAAAACATTATTAATAATCTTATTTATCCATAAGAAATTCTTCCTCTTATTAACATCCTTTTTAAAATGCCAATTTATTCATATGAATACTAAAAATACCCATTTAAAATTCACAAGTTAATTTAAATACTTATAAAATACCAAATTCCTAACATTTGTCAATTTAAATAATTTTTACCCATTTTAATTTAACAAAAGATTATTTTTTTATAAATTGAATTAAAATGGAATATATCAACAAAGGTGAGCAGCCCGGTCGGGCCGGGTTGGGCCCGACCTGCTCACGGGCTCACCAGCCAAACGGAACAGCCCACGCAAAAACAGAGCACAAAACAACACCAACTTCAATCGCTTCGTTCTCCTTTGTCTGGTATCGTATCGGGGCATATGAGTAGGCGTTGGAACCGTGAGAGAGAGATATTTCCAATGATATATAATGGGAAAATTTTGGTTGTGTGTGGAAGAAGAACAGGCCAGAAAACCGAGCCTTGCTCTGTTTTTCGCTGAACAGAAGTGATTTCTTTCCGAGCCGATTTGGGCATATTTGAGAATGTTTCTGGAGAAAGTTGTTGAATAGAAAATGTGTGTGATGGATTGAGCTTCGTAATGGCCTTTTATATCACTCAAAACGATTCCCAATCGACTCATTTTCGGAGCTTGAGCACCCAATCCCGAAAACCAAACGTCTCCCCACTTCAATTCGAGTTTATCCACAAATTAATGGTCAATTTCAACGATTCAGCTACTCCTATTACTCCCTCCTTGAATGATGATTGTTTGTGAGTACCAATCGACGCCTAATTGAATGTTATTAAACCGAATTCAAGCAATCTTCAAACTTTGAACGTTTTAGGTCGATTGGATTCCTCTACCGTTCACTCGGAAAAACCATATCAAAACCTCAAATTGATTGAGGGTTATTAAAGGCAATGTTATGGGATTTCCATATTGTTGAAGGGTTTCTTGAACAAATAAATTTATATCAAGACCCTGCTGAGTATAGCGGAGTCAGTTCGTCCACGGGAATGAGAATAGTGCTAAAGATTAGTCGATAAACTACGAAAAGCAAGAAAATCACAAGCAAACAACGCCGGGACCGAACCGAAGTGGGACGATCACGACCTTAAGAGGGTCGGTCCTGAGCACAGAAAAACACACGAACACACAAAACACAAACAAAGGATCGAGCACAGTGTCATGGGTCAAAATTCAAAGCAAAGACAAGAGTTTTAATCAATATAAAAGACAAATCCTAGGGCTAGGGCTACCACAACAACAATCATACATGCTTCCAACAAGAACTCACAACTGTCATGCAATTTAGATCATAGAAGAGTCGACTTTCGCAAACAATTCAAGCTATTCAATCAACTTTCGCAAATTAAACAACTTTCTATCTATCCTTCAACCTAGGAATATCAACTTTCGCAAATAATCCTATTAGACCTAATCAAGCAATCAACCTTACACTTTCGATTGGGTTAATCACAAGATATGCCTCAACTATCGTAAAGGAATTTAGCACAAGATAGATAGATATGATCATCCAGCATTCAAATTATGAATTCATGTTTTTAGACATGCATGATTGTGTTGGGTTTTCACCCAACCCTAGAATTTAAGAAAACTACTCACTCATCGCATAGAGAGACGAGAAAAAGGAAGAAGAAGACATGATCAATCCAAACGAATTCAAATTAAACTAAGAAGAAATCTTACAAAAGTCTCAACCTTGTTCTCCAAGTCTCCCTTCAAGTAACCAAAAAACGGAATCCTTAAACTAAAAGGTTTAACCTCCTTTTATAGAGGAAAAGGAGCCCTAATTTAACTAGGAAACAAGATAAAATAACCTTCCTAAAATAAAAAGATAGAATAAATCACAAAGATCTCAGGATATGGAGAAAGTCGGCGCCACGCACGACCCAAATGGGTCGTGCATGACCCTCATAGGGTCGGTCCTGGGAGCACTCTCTCTTGCTTCTTTAGATTGGTTCGTACACGACCCATCCTAGCTCGATCTTGGGTCGATTTCTTCATCTTAGTCGTACTTCCTTGGCTCATTAACTTCAAACCTTCCTCATAGCTCGTCCACCCTCTCTTGCAATGCTCCAAATTCTTCTTTCAAGCTCCAAAACTCCTACAAAATGACACAAAAGATGCGTAGCTTTCGAATCTCAAGAAAATACGAAAACTAAAGCAAAAAGACTCAAAAACATAAGACTCAAGTACGAAAACCAACTCAATCTAATCTAGCTAGACACTAAAAATCCTACCTAAAAAGCGGACATCAAAACACCCCATACTTAGACTTGCTTCTCCTCAAGCAATAATCATGCAAAATCAAGACCAATAACTCAATCTTCAAGCATAGCCTTTGTCAAAACATTTTAAACACAAGTGAAAAAGTAGACAAGTAATTTTAACGTCATCACATATGTATGAGTCTCAAGCGTAGGAAATCACAATCCATCCTCACAAGGGATATTAATGTGTTTCTCTCAACTCTCATGTGTTTAGGCTATTAAATCAACTCTCATCTCAATCTTTATGCAACATCTACTTTATCATTGAGACTTATATCACCAATCTCTCTACCTAGAGAAGTCACAACACATCAATCATCATAAGAACTTAGACTCAATGAAATCTTCATAGAAGACTCCATTCGGCCCGGGTTGTAATGGGGCCCGGTAATAACATTAGGTAGGGAGTTATTTTGGTCATGTGGTGCTAATAATATCCGGGAATCAAAGACTCCTAAAAACTCTCACATTACCAAAACTCTCAAAAAGAACATATACCAAACTCTCTCAACATTATGCACTCTCTTTTTTTCTTTCAACCCCTTTTAATATCCCAACTTAATCTTGCTTACAAACACTTAGGAAGATTTGGCTCATGCACACTTTCACTATTCAACTCTTTTTCTTTTTCTTTCTTCTTCCCTTATCATCTTCATTTTTTTCTATGGGAAGTCGGTACCGATTTCTTTTTTTCTTTCTTTGCAAGTGCATTCAGGGAACCGAACTCCTTTTACATGACAAACTGCAAGATTCTCAAATACCCAATCCAAAATTACCCCACACTTGAACCAATACAACTCACTCAACAAAACCATCACAACAACTAATACTAAGTTCTAATCCCCGGATAGGGTCAAGCTTATTTCGGCTAGGGAATAACTTTGTGGAGCTAAAAATAAAAGGCTTTAAGCTCAAATTGGCTTCAAAAAGAGGATAATGTAAGGGTGGATATGGGTTAATAGGGCTTATGAAAAATAAGTTCTTAATCATAATTAACATGCATGAACGAACTCATAGCGGCTTCAAGAAATAGATAACCATATCAATAACAAGAGATATATGCATAAAGAGAGCAAATCACACATATAAAGAAGAGGGATTTCATGAAGGTCTCCTTATAAGGCCAAAATTCCTCACTAGGTAAAAAAAAATTTGTTGGATTGCAATTACTTCTACTCAAGACACATATGCTCAATTTCATCAAAAGTCAATTTTCACAATCAAAAGCAATTTCTCAAAACTTAGGCTATACTATCCAAATATGCCAAAGGAATTATATGATAAGCATGAAAATTAGATCTCATCATAGGACATCTAAGATGGAGCATTCTTCTATCCTAAAACAAAGAAGCAAATATTTTTGGATTTTTCGACATTTTTTAATTTTTTTTTTAACAAAACAAACTAACAAACAAACCAAAACAAAAAGACTCAATTATGTACAACATGTGAGATTTCTTCTTCCCCTACCCCATACTTAACTTATGCAATGTCCCCATACATGAAAATGACATGAAAATTAAAGAGAAAAGAAGAAAAAAACTCACAAAGAACTCTTGGAAGCTTGAAAAGAGGTGGAACTCATCATGGTGAAGGTGGAGCCCGTCGTCGTGGACGGAATGGTGGATGCGTCGGGGGAACCCATTCATCTCTATCCGGGTAGTTGAACCCGTTTTTGAAGCTTAGGACCCTGCAAAAATCCCACAAAAATTCTATCCCAAACAAATGTATTCTATCCTAGTCTAAAGAAGGTTAGAAAAAAAAATAATCTAAAAAACAAAAAACATAATAAAAATAAAAAAGACCGGGTTGCCTCCCGTAAGCGCTTGTTTAACGTCATTAGCTTGACGAACTTATCTTGGCGGATCAGGGCGGCTTCCATCCAGCTTTGTCGGGATCACGGGAAACTCCATACTTAGATAGAAAAGCTTCAAAGCTTCTCTCTAGGACATTCGGTCCTCTATCATCCACAAGTATGCTTGGAAGTCCTACATTAGGGTTAGAAAAATCCGAAAACCAAGGAGGCTTCGACTCTTTCTCAGTATGCTCAATAGTAGGAGTTGTAAAAGAAGGATGAACGAAAGGATCATGACCAGAATCAATTAGATCAGAGCAAGGAGACTTACCTTTGTTATTCTGAAGAGGGGTCGTTATCGAGGGTATGTGGGTCGTTATCGACTCCACTGGATCAAGGAATGCCTCAGTATCGTGCCTGTCTAGCCCATTAACGGGTTGGAATTCACCCACAGCGTTGTGATTCTTCAGAGAAGGGTCGGTACCGACCCACCATGGGGGGTCGGTAGGCTCCTCGTTGATGCTTTTAGCAACCTCATTCGCAGCAGTATTGAAGCGAAACTCGACCTTCTCTTCCCCGATGTCAAATGTGAGAAGTCCCTTTCTAACATCTACACGTGCCCCTGCGGTAGCTAAGAATGGTCGTCCAAGAATGATTGGCACCACAGGGTCTTTTGGCATCTCCATCACTATGAAGTCGTTGGGAACAAAGAATTTGCCTACTTGCACAGGAACATCCTCTACGACTTCAGTGGCTTTGACGCATGATCCATTTGCCATGTAGAGATTCATATTGACAGGTTCCAGCGGTCCCATATTGGCTTTGGACCAAATAGAGAGTGGTAGGAGACTGGCACTGGCACCTAAATCACAGAGAGCTTTAAAACGGTGAGTTCCAATACCTATTGTTATAGCAAATTTACCGGGGTTGCCTAGCTTCTCGGGGAGCTCCAACGACCTCACCTCATCCGTTAGCTCTGACATTGATCGCTTCCTAGATAAAATCTCCTTCAAGAATTTAGTATAAGCAGACATTTCATTCAAGGCCTCGACGAAAGGAATGGAAAGATTCAAGCCTTGAAGCAACTTAACGAAGCGCTTAAACTTGCCTTCCGTCGGGTCCTTGGGTTTCTTAGAAGGGAAAGGAAGTACCTTAGATCGGGATTGAATAGAAGTAGAAGGGTTAGAAGACTTACCTTGTGAAGGGTGGTCGAGCTCGACCCCAGTTGGGTCGGTCGCCCCTTCTTCCTCATTAGTAGCATCCCCAGGAACGACCCATGAGGGGGTCGTGCACGACCCTAAATGGGTCGGTCCTGAGGCTCGTTCCTTCTCCTTATGCTCGGGTGGCTCGGGCAACGCCTTGCCACTCCTTAGGTGCATGGCTCGGACTTCACCATCGCTTTTTCGGCCTCTAGGATTCTCGTCGGGGCGGCCCGGGAGTTGTCCATGAGGTCTCGGGATTTGAGTAGCTAGCTGGCCAAGTTGGGAATCGACGTTCTTTCTCCATGAGTCAAATTCTCCCAACCTAGCATGAACACCTTTCATCTGCGTGGTAAGCTCGGCTCGCACTCCATTGATCCCGTTCTGGACTCCGTTGATTCCTTCTTGCAGCCCTTGCACCCATGATGGTGGCTCTTGATATCCCGGAGGACGGTAGGGAGGGGGACGTTGCTCTTGTTGAGGAGGTTGGCCTCCTTGCATTGGTCCGTAATTGGGATTGCCCCAAGATGGTTGAGCATTGTTCCTCCCTGCATAGTTGTTTTGGTTCCTATAGGAACCTCTCATGTAGTTCGCCTCCTCATAAGCCTCGGTGGCTCGCACTTGCTGCAAGTTAGTGCAATTGGAAGTAGTATGGGCGGAAGACCCGCATTCTTGGCAAGATTGAGAAGATTTAAAGTAACTTACTTGCTTTTTCAATCGGTTGATCTCATCCTGCATGAATTGGAACTTCACATCCCGATCAACCACATCGGATTGTGGTTCATAAAGCTTCCTCTCCGTCGGCTTAGCTTGTTGGGTACCGTACATGGCATCATAGTTGGTTAGTTTGTCCAATAGAGCCCAAGCTTGATTGGGATCCATCTCAATGAACCCGCAATCGGTGTGAAGGTTGATTCTGTCCTTTGTAGCGACATTAATCCCCTGAAAGAAAATCTCCTGAAGCACATAGGGTGGTTGTCCATGAGTAGGACATTGCCGAAGAAGTTTCTTAAACCGCTCCCAAGTTTCCACAAAAGTTTCATTGGAAAGTTGATGATAAGAAGTGATGCGCTTTCTTAGTTCTGTAGTCTTGGCCGGTGGAAAGAACTTTGTCAGAAATAGGTCGTGCAAAGCCTTTTATGTAGTAATCGACCTAGGAGGTAAGCTTTCGAGCCAAGTAAGTGCCTTTCCGGATAAAGACCACTTGAACGCCTCCAAGAGCACATATTCAAGTGACACACCATCGGCAGCGATGGTGTTACATAAGTCGGTGAAGTTCTTGATATGCTCCATGGGACACTCAGTGGGCTTGCCCTCAAATTGAGATCTCTTCATAAAAGTGATGAAATGAGACTTGATCTCAAAGGCGCACTCAATTTCAGGGAGGACAATAGCTGATTCGGGAACCCTAAATTCCGGATGCATGTATTGCTTGGCATTCCTTGGGATAGCGTCCAGTTGCTTCTGAAGTCGCTGCGCAGCTGCAGCTTGAGCATCTCGGTCCGCTTGAAGTCGCTGCGCAGTTGCAGCTTGAGCGTCTCGGTCCGCTTGCATGCGCTGCATCTGAGTGCAGAGTTCCTCCATTTGTCAAGCAAGAGTCTCAGTGTCGGCCATTGCTCGTTTGTCTCTCAAAAGTCGATGGAAGGATCTTTTGGGTTCGCTGTCGTAGTCAATCCCAAAGGTTCTCCGGGAAAAACAAGATAGCATACACTGCGACAAAAGACAAAGAAAACAAAATTAGAAAACAACAAAAGGGCAAGGGCTAGTCCCAAACCCAAATATCAACTAAACTAAACACTATTGCACACTCCCCGGCAACGGCGCCAATTTGTTGAAGGGTTTCTTGAACAAATAAATTTATATCAAGACCCTGCTGAGTATAGCGGAGTCAGGTTCGTCCATGGGAATGAGAATAGTGCTAAAGATTAGTCGATAAACTACGAAAAGCAAGGAAATCACAAGCAAACAACGCCGGGGCCGAACCGAAGTGGGTCGATCACGACCTTAAGAGGGTCGGTCCTGAGCACAGAAAAACACACGAACACACAAAACACAAACAAAGGATCGAGCACAGTGTTATGGGTCAAACTTCAAAGCAAAGACAAGAGTTTTAATCAATATAAAAGACAAATCCTAGGGCTAGGGCTACCACAACAACAATCATACATGCTTCCACCAAGAACTCACAACTATCATGCAATTTAGATCATAAAAGAGTTGACTTTCGCAAACAATTCAAGCTATTCAATCAACTTTCGCAAATTAAACAACTTTCTATCTATCCTTCAACCTAGGAATATCAACTTTCGCAAATAATCCTATTAGACCTAATCAAGCAATCAACCTTACACTTTCGATTGGGTTAATCACAAGATATGCCTCAACTATCGTAAAGGAATTTAGCACAAGATAGATAGATATGATCATCCAGCATTCAAATTATGAATTCATGTTTTTAGAAATGCATGATTGTGTTGGGTTTTCACCCAACCCTAGAATTTAAGAAAACTACTCACTCATCGCATAGAGAGACGAGAAAAAGGAGGAAGAAGACATGATCAATCCAAACGAAATTCAAATTAAATTAAGAAGAAATCTTACAAAAGTTTCAACCTTGTTCTCCAAGTCTCCCTTCAAGTAACCAAAAAACGGAATCCTTAAACTAAAGGGTTTAACCTCCTTTTATAGAGGAAAAGGAGCCCTAATTTAACTAGGAAACAAGATAAAATAACATTCCTAAAATAAAAAGATAGAATAAATCACAAAGATCTCGGGATAGGGAGAAAGTCGGCACCACGCACGACCCAAATGGGTCGTGCACGACCCTCATAGGGTCGGTCTTGGGAGCACTCTCTCTTGCTTCTTTAGCTTGGTTCGTACACGACCCATCCTAGCTCGATCTTGGGTCGATTTCTTCATCTTAGTCCTACTTCCTTGGCTCATTAACTTCAAACCTTCCTCATAGCTCATACACCCTCTCTTGCAATGCTCCAAATTAAACTCTTCTTTCAAGCTCCAAAACTCCTACAAAATGACACAAAAGATGCGTAGCTTTCGAATCTCAAGGAAATACGAAAACTAAAGTAAAAAGACTCAAAAACATAAGACTCAAGTACGAAAACCAACTCAATCTAATCTACCTAGACACTAAAAATCCTACCTAAAAAGTGGACATCACATATCTTCTCTCGGACTTAAAATCCGTTGAGAAATGAAGAAGTTAGAGGTATTATTAAAACACTTGCACAAACAATTGCACAAACAACCCACTTGTTTTGAATCTTCTAAGTCAAAAGTTGAAGACAACCCATTTCGGGTTCAATCCATCTCCGAACAATTGCACAAACAACCCACTTGTTTTACAAAAGTGATAAAAATGTCCTTCCATCTTGACCTTTGTACTTCAAATAACTCATATTAATATCATATGAACTTTAATCTATTTTATTTGCTTAAACTTTATCTTTAAAAATATTTGCATAAATTTTAGAGGTATTATTAAAACACTTCTTATATTTAGTTACTTATAATTCTTCTTTTATAATTTTAACTAAGACACATATTATTAATGGTTACATTTTATCATATTATAAAAAATCATAAAACCATAATTCTTATGGTTCATAATTATTATTTATAATATGAGGGATAATTTTTTTAACCTTATTTATGGTCTTAAACTTATAACATTTAAAATGTTATAAAATAATGATCTCAATGAAAATATTTTATTACCTGAAAAGAAAAATGTAAAGTAAAATTATATTTTTACCCTTATAAAAATAAGGGATATTACAGACGTAGATAGTTGACATGGAGATATACCACAACAAATGTTGATTCCCATACTTATTTCATTCCTTTGACACAGAGTTATACAAACAACTAGCTCATAGACGCTTACTGCATAGACCATCTTATGCATAGAAGTGTCATAAAATCCACAACACACATTCAACGACATACACATTATGTTCCCACCACTAACACAATTCTTCGCATTGAACACACATATTTAAACAAGATTTATAATAATTAGCACAAATTGATACATGCTAAACAAACAACAATTCCTTACGCAACATTAGCTTACCTTCACACTAATAAAATAATCATTACTTAGGACCTGGTTTGACTTACGAATGTAGAAAAAGTAACCGAGTTCACTTGCCTTGTATACGATGTTTGACCACGGATGACATGGAAGGTTGAGTTAACAATGATTGCTCAGATCTTCGTTATTCAACGGTATCGAAAAAATGAAAAGATTCAAAATAAACTATTAACAATTTATTTTGATCAACAATTAATAAACTAACCCGAGTTTATATCCTTTATAAACTTAAGACTTATTTTATTATTGATCCTTAAAGTATGCGTATGGAAACGAGGTTGAAGACACAACCCATATCTTACTCTCATGCCCCTTTACTAGGACAAACCTTAACTTTGTAAGCCCTAAACTACGTTGGATTGTCGACCAAGTATCTCCGAAAGATAAAAACCACACCAGGTCCTAGAGGATATTAGGACACTGACAACAAAGAGGGAATGGAACTCCTCACTAACACACGGTGGAGCCTATGGTTCGCTAGAAATAAAAGTCTTTGACAACAACAACATAACAAATTTGAATAATGTCGATAACCTAAGCGAGTTTACCCAAAACCAGGTTAAAGAATGGAAACTTGCAAGAGCCTCCGAGTCCCCCAGTTCTCGCACTTACAATGACAGAGTTGTAGTGGGGAGAAAGCTTGCTAAATGGGCAAAACCCAAGAGGGATACATTAAGTTGAATTTTGATGGTACAGTGTGTGTGGAGGGTGTTGCTTCTTTCGGATTCATCCTCAAGGACTCTGGTGGCTCCCCCATCCATTTTGACGGAGGACTGATTGGTCGGCAGTCTTTTCTGATCTCCAAGACCATCGCCTTACGCCAGGGACTTCTCAAGGCGATTCGTCGTGGCATTCCCCGGATCCAGATTGAATGCGATAATTGCAGCTGGTCAAGGCCGTTCTTGGTGACTGGCGCTGCCCGTGGGAGATTGAGTTGTTGCGTTCGGACATCCACTGCTTTCTTTCCCGCTTCCAAGATTGGAGTATTTCTCATGTCTTTTGTGAGTACAATTCTATGGCGGACTTTCGTGAGTGCTTCCTCTATCCCGCTTGCAGCTGACTCGGGTTTACTTACCCTCATCCGACAAGATGTTCACCCTAATCTCTTTCCTTATGAAAAAAAAATCTTGAATTTAATGTGACATCCAAACATACATACTCACCCCCCTAGAAAGCCAATCCAAACTTGTATCCGAACACCTTTTCATTTTTCCGAGTTTTCACTCGTTTTTTTTGCCAGAAGTTTCAAATCTTTTTTTGGTAGAAGTTCCACTACTCGTTTTTTATGGACGAGTGTGTCTAAGCACCCTCAAGCAACAAGCTATACAAGCTCTTTACTCACCTTTTGTACAACTTCTACAATCTCTCTTAAATACTTTCTATAAAATATTTGCATATGTGTTTTTTTCTTTAACAATTTCACCCCAAAAAAATTAGTCTTGAGTGATGACTGATGAGTTAAAAATACCAACATTCAAAGATTAGCATAGCAAGGCACAACACTTTTGTTGTTATTAGATAATTGGATGCTTAGATGGATGTGCAATCACACAAGACTAGATAAGATTAGAATTAAGGTGAGAAGAAGCAAGTTAGGGGTGGCCAGTTAAGTTTTGGGGACAAGTTGCGAGAAGCCAGACTCTGATGATTTGGGCATGTTTAAAGGCGGAGTCCAAGAGAGCCGGTTCGTAGGTGTGAGCTAGAGTGGTTATTGGGGAGTTTCATATAGTTAAGGGTACGACCGAAGAAGTGTTGGAAGGACATCATAAAATAGGATATAGATCAGTTTAGGATTTTAACAAATTTGGTACAGTGCAGAGACAATTGGAGGGAGAAGATCAGAGTGGTGGACAATTAGTCACTAAAAGAGTGTAGATTGCGCGAATTTAAGGCATTGTGGCGGTTGTAGTTTTGTGTGTTGTTGTTAGTTGTTTTTGTCATTTTTTCGTGCTTTGTGGTTTCTTGTTTTAAGTAGTGTTTTGGGTCGTCTACGGATCTTTTGGGTTAGTTTTGTTTTGTGGCTTCACTCCGGTCTCCCGGGTGTAGCCTTTTCGAGTCAGGTCAAGGGTACCTTATCTCAACTATACTAGGTCAATTTTATTGTTGTTATTAGATAAAGATATTTTATCATACTTTCCCTTCAAAAAATATTTTTATAAAAATATTTTTTCCTTACAATACTTAAAAATATAATATTTGTAACACATTTTAAAGTAAGTAAAAGTGATTTTTTTTTCTTTCAAAAAAATACTTTGTGAAAGAGAATAGTAGAATCTTGCCTTCATAAAAATACATGGAAAGAAGAATAAAATTGCACCCTAATCTTTTTTAATGAGAAAAAAAAATAGAAGAATAAACTTGCAATAAAATGCCGGCGGTTTTCATTCGCTCTATATCCCAGAAACCTTCTCCCTCCCTTCCTTGAGAGAGTGGGAAGTAGTGCACGAAGTAGAACAAAAGGAAGGTTTGGGAAGCCAAAAATGGCAGATCAACATGAAGTTGCAGCAGATTCAATCGTTTCGGAGGCTGAGCGAAAGCCTATCTGTACCATCGTCATCATTATAGGTACGCCCAAATTCTTTCCTCTGATTGTTTGTTTCGTAGCCTCTTTTGTTCTCTATCATTGAGTTTCTTTGATTTTTCATTTTTGTTGCATTTTGTGCAACAATTTCAGCTATGCAGACCGAAGCCCTCCCTTTGGTTAACAAGTTTAATCTCTCAGAGGATGTGGAATCTGTGTGAGTTTCCTTCCATCTCTTTCGTACTATCAATGGGCTATCTTAGACCGATTATATCCTGTGAAGAAAACGACATATTAATCAACTGCACGCGTTTAGGCTTTTGATTCCATTTTGTAATCACCCGATCTTGAATTCTTAACTATCTCATCTTGTTAAATCGGTTATTCGGGAAAGAAGAAAAAAGAGGAAAGACGGGTTTGGTTCCAATATTCACTTTCGGTTTGTACAATTACTTCTCGAAAACCACGAAAATGTTTCCATTCAATCAAGCTGAACGTTAATATTTGGCGACAGTGTGTCTCAGCCTCTTAGGTTGGACTTTGGTCAACGAATAATCATTTCTCATATTGGAGAGTTCATCTATGCTGGAACTGTATCTCGATATTTGTATTCAGGATATACTGTTATAACTGCCTTTCCACATTCTGCAGGTTCCCTAAAGGAGTACCCTGGGTCCGTTATCATGGATTCTACAGAAATTTGGATCTAAATGTTATATGGCCTGGTAAAGATCCAAAATTAGGTAAGTTGTTTTTCTGAATCAATTGACCATGTGTTGTTTTTTTGTTTGGTTGCTTGTCTCGAGTGTAACTGATTTATGTCAAAGAGGAAAGTTGTTTTCCTTTCTTAAAAGTGAATAAAATCAGCAGGGTAAATGATATGAGCAGAAAGACCCAAAAATGTAGTCTTGTATCACCACCACAATTCTATCTAAACATTCATGTTTGGAGATATTAAGAGTAGCTTAGATTATTTTCAAGATTTTGGCTCTAGTTAAGGGAGTGTTTGTATGATTACTTGAACTAGTTATCTAACTAGTTACTAGTTTAAAAAAATAAATAACAATGTTTGGTAAGCGAAAATCAACCAGTTACTAGTTGATTAACTAGTTTAAATGAAAACCTCAAAAAACAAGGGGTTTGAGTAGTTTATCCTAGTTGTTTGTATTTATTTTTTTAAATTGAGTAGTAACTAATAAGGAGTATTAATTATCCTTTTTAAAAAAAATTAGAAGATATGAAGTCTAACTTTTTACTAGTTTTAACTTGTTTTAGTTGTTCAAATGCAATTTAGTGTTTTTTCATAACTTCAACTCATTTTTTACCTACCACTCCAATTTTAACTACAACTAGTTAAATAACTCCTACGTCCAAACATATCCTAAGAATAAAATAGAACAATCAATCCAATAGGCAGTATCCTTTCTTCCCTCGACAGTTTATTGCTGGAGGGTTATCATTGTGGAAAACATAAACGTTGTTCTTTGTAACATAAATTAGTCTACATAAATTTGTGTTTTAGGGTTTGATGTAAAAAGATGAGAATCCACAGTTTTTGACTTGGTCACAGAATTTTCTACACATGTACCCTTGTCACCTTAATAGTATAGAATAATATTACATGCTGGAAATATACTCCTCAACTCTTTATATGCTGTGTTTTCAATTGTTGATTTTGAAATGGTCAAATTAGTTGAACTTTTAAACTGCATCTGATCCAAGATCACTGTGCACTTTTGCCTATGTAACCTGTATGTAGAAAAAAATTTGTTTCTTGAAGTATTCACCTCTGAGTCACTTTGTTATCATATTTGGTCTAATCTGGTTTGTTTTCTAACCCTTTCTAGTTTTAATTAAATTCCAGGGGTAGATAGTGTTGGCACAATTTCAGCCTCACTTGTTACCTATGCTGCTATTCAAGCTCTGCAACCTGACCTCATCATAAATGCAGGCACATCTGGTGGTTTCAAGGTATTAGGTGTTTAAATGTGAGAATTGCATGGTTTATTTTAAATTTTAGATCTATAGTGGTGTTTATGGTTAATGGAATTGATTTTTTATATCTTGTAGTCTAATTCTGTAGTAGAAGTAGATCCTCGTCTTTTTATTTACCCTTTACTTTTCTCTTCCGCCCTTCTCTCCATTGGCAATAATTTTTTTTACCTTTTCCTTCTGTGAATCTATCAATGTCAATTATACGGTAATAAATTAGTAGTCACATGTGACACAGTGATTACAAAATTTGCTTCCAAAACTGTATTCAATCAGATTAAGCCATTTTGCCCAAATTTTGCCACAGTTGTGCCATATGATCGCCACATTATCATTGTTCGGTTAGTAAGCATGTTTTGAATATTTAATATCTATATATTCGGTGTAAGACATGGGAACAGCACTACTTGTTCCCTATATTACCCAAAATCCCTCTATGGTCTTTCAAATTTGATTTCGGAACCCTTTTTAATGTATAATGTTTTCATCTCCTTATTTTCCCTTGAAGAAGAATTTATCCTCCTCTATATGTACAACATTTCCTTTGGAAAAAGTTCTTTCTTTTAGTTTTTACAAAGAAAAGATAAGATAGACAATGAAGATATAGGCTAACAACAAAAAAAAAGATGGATGAGTTTTCATTTTCTTTATGCTTTTGGGGGGAAGGGTAAAATACATGACAGAAGGTTGTCACAAAGGGGCCTTTAATTCTCTTATCAGTCTACATGATGGAGATGTGGTATGACAATCTAGCCTGCTCTTATGGGTAGACCTGTTTGGATGGACAATCTTGACTCGTCATTTTAAATTTCTAATGTTTTTTCTTTTCTGACCCCTTCAGGGAAAGGGTGCAAATATTGGTGATGTGTTTCTTGCACCTGAAGTTTCTTTCCATGATAGAAGAATACCAATTCCTGTAAGCACATCTCTGTTTGTATCATAGATATGTTGCTTATTGCTTACTCTGTATTGAAGGAATACTTGGACTGGTTAATTTTTAATTGCATTAAATTCCTAAGTTGGCGAATGCTATTATTTCCTGTAGCCATTCTGTTTACCTAACTGGATTTGCAAAATGATATTTCTAGTAAATTTATGATTAGCTTTGCTTGAATTTCAAAGCAAAATCATGGTGAATGACTGAAGTCTGACCTCTTTTAGACAAATTTGTAAGGGTATACGGCTGAAGTATTCCTGTTTGATAAAAATTTGACCGCTTTTTGCTGTACGTTCATTTTTCAGTTATTCCATTTTCTATTGGAATCATTCTATTGTTTGATGTTTGGTAGGTTTTTGATTTGTATGGAGTATGTCAGAAGCAGGCCCTTTCAACACCTAATCTAGTGAAGGAGCTTGATTTAAAGGTATATATATGTATGTTTATTTCTTAATCAATCTATATCAGTAGTATAATTTGTGATTCTAGGTATCTCTCATGTCCAAGGCTATGTATTACTATGTTTGTACAGTCCCTTTGAAGGGGACAATGGAACATATCAGGTTTTGTGGCTATAAAATATGCAAACGTTTGCCTGATGGATATCATTTTGATGTTTTCTTCCGATTAATGTCTCACTGGGAAATATAAAATTCATAATTCAGGTTGGCAAATTGTCTACGGGCGACTCCTTGGATATGTCTCCACATGATGAGACATCAATAACCACTAATGATGCTACATTGAAGGATATGGAGGTAATGCTTCGGAAGGCTGTCTTATTTCTAATATGTGCCCAAATTTATTACTTTAGCATTGCTGGAGAACTCAAGAAAATGAGTGAATAAATCTGTTGGAGTGAAGATCCACAACACTCAAATTCACAATCAAACGAAGGATATGAACCAGAGGTTTAAGGGATCCTCTGAAAACTCTATTATACTCTACAAGAATTAATTGGTTCTCTGTGGTCAAAGGCAAAAAGTGAAATGCAAAGAGAAAGTAAATATAACTTTACAGCTCTATATTTCTCCCTGGAGAAAAAATCAGTGTTCGTTGTATGATTTAATGTGCATTCAAATTTTTTACAACTGGGCATCTTTTGTTGCTTTGGGAAGTTGAAAATTATAATTTCTGACTTCCATTGAAAGAGGATTATCTGATGTGTCTTAGTCACATGTAATGAACCCTTTCCCTTCCTCTTCCTATCCCGAATCTTCTTGTTAGTAGGATTAATTTTGGGGCAAGACCATAGAGATTTTAGTAATGCAACCGATGGGTTACAGCGAAACGACACATTATCCTTTTCCCAAACATAGATTCCCCACCCAGAAGTAGTTCATCTGCCTTTGTTAGAATTTTGCCTTTTGGCTGAATCATATGGCAGACTTGAAAGTTTTCTTGATGCATAGATGGCCATCTTTCTCAGAAGTCTCCAACAATAGGCACACATTCAAATTAAACTGCAGTCTGCAAGAGTGGAATAATGGTCTGTAAGGCATTCTCTAATTCCTTGCTCTCCATTTAGCTTTGGATTCTCTAGTCAGAAAATTGGATCGGATGGCTTTATCATAGAAGAGTGGAATCCCTCAATCGTAATGCTGAATCCTTTTCTGTTTTTTTTTTTATGAAAGTTGTGGTGCTTGGTTCACCGTAACTCTAAATGTGGAGGAATTAAGGAAAAGCATGAGAATGCTTTGGCTGTGAAATTATTAATGACAGAGGCTTGATTGAGAGGGGGGAAAATGTTTTACTATTGTTTGGATAGCATTTTGATGTAAAAATTTGGAGTTGTATTGATCTTCTCTTGAGCTCTCTGCCACCCTTTATGTCGTAATTTCTGAAATCTGGATTTATGAGAAGGTTACATGAGAGAACAAGAAGATCATTGTTCTTTCAGTTATGGTCTGCTTTTCTAGGGATTAGCTGTTTATGATCTTATTTCTTAATGTATCTGTAACCGGTTGGAAGTGATACTCTTGATTTTAAGACTCAAGAGGACATCACTGAATGTGGACATCTTTAGTGGTCAATCTGTTGGGAAATAATTAAGTTATGATGAGAAAATGGATAATTTTTTTAGGGAAGTTTTCTGGAGTTACAGCTTTCAATTTACTTAAACATCGAATGCTTTGATGAATCATTCAATTGTTCTATGCTGGCAACAACAAATATGATCAAATTCAGGAGATAGAATCTACTTTTGTCTCTTGAATGTAGTTGCTCGGACTATAAATTCGATTCACAGTTTCAGTGACGTCAGAGAGGAATTTGGAAATAGTTTTCACATCCTTCATAGACAGATTATAAGTACTTTTCAGTAGGCTTGTATTTTAATGAAATCGCCTTCTTTTGCTTTGGGGACCAAGTTTTATTACTTACCCACTTGTTTAAAATTAATTGTTTTTCTATTAATAAATTTCTGAATAAAACTAGTTGTGGCCTTTGTGGTTCAGGGTGCAGCAATTGCGTACACAGCTGAGCTTCTCAATGTCCCTGTTATATTTTTCAAAGCAGTGACTGATATAGTGGACGGCGAGAAGCCCACAGCAGAGGAGTTTCTGCAGAACTTGGCCACGGTTACTGCTGCTTTGGGCGAGACTCTTGGTAAAGCCATCGAATTCATCAACGGGAAATGCATTTCTGAACTTTGAGTTGATTATTTCCCCTCGTCATTATATGCATACGTATTTGTGACGATGAAGGTGCATGATTTGAAAATTGAAACAATGCTGTAAAGGCCATGAACTTGATTTCTATTGCCTTGTGAAGCTGTCTGTCACTGAAAGAAGATAATGTGCATGATGCAAGAAGATGGGTGGTTTGGCTAATAGATGTGTCTTGTGTATTTTTGAATTGACGAGAACATGATTCTAGACAATTACATTGGACTATTGAACTTTATGTGAGGCAATAATATGTCTTTCATTTTATTATGTTATTACTTTAAATCTACCATTATGTGACCAGCTAAATCATCCATGCACATTTTAACGTCATCTGGATTTCTAGTCTAGGTCCAATTATGTAAGAACATACTGTCTGAATGCGCGAACAGAATAAACATGTATGCGTACGTAGCGATAATGAAATGTCAACAAACTTTCTCAAAAAAAAAGAAAAGAAACAAAAGAATGCTAAGTACACTTTGCTCTTCTAACCAATTTTAAAACTAGAAAAGTTAAAAGAGCACAAATCTAGCGTGATCACTTTGCTTCTCAACTAAAACCCACCGAGCGAGGAAGTAGGAAGACAATGAATGCCTTCTTCCTATCTCTTGTATATTAAACTGTCATCCGAGATCTTAATTCTCAGTCCATCAATCTATCTTTCTGTGCAAGCCATATAACTAAATTTTTAGGCAACCATGGTGAAGGAGGCGAGCTCGGGAAAAGCGACAATTCTGGCCTTGGGCAAAGCCTTCCCTCACCAGCTGGTAATGCAAGAGTTCCTGGTCGATGGCTATTTCAAGAACACCAACTGTAGTAATCCCGACCTCAAGGAGAAGCTCACCCGTCTCTGTACGTACTCACACTCGTCTCTATATATTGTTTTACACGACTGCTTTCATTGTTAATTAAACTTTCCATTGAACAAATGCATATGCCATGATGGGTTCATGCAGGCAAGATGACTACAGTGAAGACGAGGTACGTTGTGATGTCGGAGGAGATCCTGAAAGAGTATCCGGAGCTAGCAATGGAAGGCCTTCCAACGGTCAAACAGAGGCTCGACATCTGCAACAACGCGGTTACCAAGATGGCGATCGAAGCATCGAAAGCCGCCATCAAGTCATGGGGGCGTCCCGCCACACACATCACCCACCTCGTATACGTGTCGTCGAGCGAGGCCCGTCTACCCGGGGGAGACCTCTACTTGGCCAGCGGGCTCGGCTTAAGGCCCGACACCCAACGGGTCATGCTCTACTTCAACGGCTGCTCGGGGGGCGTTGCGGGTCTCCGTGTGGCCAAGGACATAGCCGAGAACAACCCCGGGAGCAGAGTCCTCCTCGCAACCTCCGAGACGACCATCATCGGGTTCAGGCCCCCGAGTGCCGAGAGGCCATACGACCTTGTAGGGGTGGCGTTGTTCGGGGACGGGGCGGGGGCCATGGTCGTGGGCTCGGGGCCGGAGTACGAGACGGAAACGCCCCTCTTCGAGCTCCACACCGCCATCCAACACTTCTTGCCCGGGACGGAGAAGATCATCGACGGGAGGCTGACAGAGGAAGGCATCACCTTCAAGCTGTCAAGGGAGCTGCCGCAAATCATCGAGGACAACATTGAGGGGTTTTGCGGGGACATCCTCGGGAGAGTCGGGCTGTCCAAAGGGGACTATAACGACATCTTCTGGGCGGTTCATCCGGGTGGTCCTGCTATACTGAATAGGATCGAGAAGAGGCTCGAGTTGGGGCCGGAGAAGCTGGTTGCTAGCCGGAGAGCATTGGCTGATTATGGAAACGCTAGCAGCAACACAATTGTGTACGTGTTGGAGTATATGATGGAAGAGAGCCTGAAGGAGAAGAATGAAGGGAGTGAATGGGGATTGGTCTTGGCTTTTGGTCCTGGAGTTACCTTCGAAGGAATCCTTGCAAGGAAACTTAACTAGCACTTGTTGATTTCATTATCATGGCAAATGTCTTCCTACTAAGCAAGCCAAGTTCACGCGCCTACTGTATCTTTTAATATACCCACCGTCGAAATAATATGTTTTCGTCTTGGTTGATTTTATTCCAGCGCCCACTCTTCTTCTGCTATAAAAGAAACCACAAATTTCGTATGTCCATTTTATGACAGAAGATCGCTTACCCTAAAGCCAATTCTGCTAAATCAAATTACAGCGAATCAAAATTAAATGGTACACCAAGTGTCTACATCCCCATATAGCATTGCTACGATCTGTATTAGCAAGACTAAAGCATTTATATATGGAATGAAAAGCATCCCCCTCCTTGAACCCGCCTCGACCTCACACCACACCAGCAGGGAGTCGAAGCACAAGCTGTCCTCCAACAACACTACAAAGAAAGAGGAAAACAAACAAACAAACAAACAAACGTATTAGAGTTCATAACACACAAGGGCAACAGATAGAACAAGGGGGGGAAATTCAACCTCTTGACGTAATAGTAACAGAAGTCGGCCAGGATGAAAGTTTGCACAATTTCAGAGAACAGAACAAACGAAGGCCATAATCCGTATCCAAGAGCAGTTAATAAGTGTCCACGGGTATCAAGAACCTGGCAAACATTACGTAGACAAAAGTTCATCTTTCATCACAACAAACAATTTAAACAGCGGATAAAGCTGAACATAAGCCAATCATTTTAAGGAAAGATGAAGAACTTGAAACATGAAGTAGAATTATGTATGTCCTCGTCCGGTGAAGAGACAATAATAAGTCTTGATTGCATCATTAAACTGTCATACTATATGTAGAAGTAAGCTCTTCAGGAATAACTAAATCACAGATATTAGTTATAAACTATATTTAGAGATACTACATGAACAAGCAAATCCATCAAAATGGCAAGCAGAATGATTGGTTTTGCATACAAAAGCAGTTCACGTTGTAAATATCAATTGCTCAATTATTAGAACCTAGATGAGATACTTTTTCATTTTGACATTCAAAATATTGGACTAAGAAATGATGACCAATCATTTTCACATGTGTTCTAGGTGCTCATATGCACGTTAGATGTAATATTTTCTTGTGCACATGATTCATTCTCCTCTCCCTCTTCGTGATAACAACTTCAACCAAAACGTGACCCAAAGAGTTCTCTCTGTTGATTTCTTATTTTATTTCCCTCGATTTCCCAGTTCAATTACACTTCATATGTTCTAGATTGCATACTGCCACCCAACTTATTCGTACATTGGAAAAATTGCTACTTTACTCAAGTCCTTGTGAAAACAACTATTACTGGTCTGACAGTCATACCCTTGCAGTTCGGTCACATCAACAATTCAAGTTCATGATATGAATCAGATCTAAGAGCAAGAAAAATCAGACCTGAAGGACCCAATGTGCACAGCTCAGGAACCTTGCTATTCCAAGAGCAAATACATAGTGTGCGGTAAATGGTTCGACAATCTGCATATCCGAGAAAATTAGAAAACAACAAGCCTGCAACAGACAGTGTTTAAGCCCTTTATGGTCTATCTTCAAAGATCAGTACCTTTGTGTTCTGCATGACACGCAACTGAGGCAAAACTGAAACAGCTTCCAGATACACACAGAAAGCCCACAAAATTCTGTGCAAGACATTGTGCGAAGTCGCTGGATGGATAAGCAACGCTAAAACAGCACATGGCACCACCTATAGCAGATTAACAGATATCATTTCAGGAACAGTAGGATTACATGAAAAAGCAAAAGCTAGATCACATCAAGATATTCTCTGTTCAATTTAAAAGAAGATAATGTTCATAAAAGTGAAAACAAAAGCATACCACATAATAAATAGAGAAGTTGTCTTTATCCTCCATGTAGGTTGACCTTAGTTTAAAACGAATCATATAAATAACCCACAAGGTCGTAACCATGGTAGCTGAATCGAGCAGCGTATGTATGTCATATTCCATCACAAAGCTACAGTAGAGTCTAACTGCTAAAAACATAGCAGTGAGGTACTGCGACTTCAATGAGAGACCTGCAATATATTCAAATTGGATGAACTTGATTCAACTGTAATTTAACACACACAAAAAACATATATGATACACTGAGGACAATTAGATGAATAAACCATGCAAAATGAAGAACATAGAAGCCTAGTATGATCATTTTAAAAGAACTGAGCGTCAGACCTCTCTTTCCATTGCCTTTTCAAATGAAAAACACAAATTTGTAATATCATCAACCAACAATATTAGGCAATCAGTTGTCAGACTGATTTTTCCTGGGATAAAATCGTAGGACATAATTCTGGATTTACAACCATGACATATCAAAAAATAAGTTATGCAACTCTAGTATATGGCACCTTATATCATATGCAATTTATTAAGCGTTGATAACCATAGACGATGCAATTGATTAATCGTTGATAACCCTAAACGCAAGTCAATTTTCAATGAAAAATCTACAAGTTTACTCATATGCCTAATGGTAATGCAGCAAAAGGATTAAGAGAATGTTCACCGCAGTACCGAAAATGATCGAGAGAAGCTTTGAAGGAATAGGTTTGTCGGACTTACAATTCCACTATGCCGATCCTAAACTAATAAAGTTTCGAACTTCCGAAACAAATCCGAGAAATCGTGTGAAGGTATAAAATTAAGAAGAAGGAAGAAAGAACTTTGGAAAATGAAGAGATGTTCAAAACCCTAGAAGTAGGAAAGAAGGAAAGAGGGAGAGTACCAGCACAAGTTTTCTCCTGGGCGAGCTTGTAGATGAGAACGGAGATACCAATGGCATGTACAGCCTCCGCGGCGACGAAGAGGTTATCGTGATCGTGAACGATGAACCGGAGCAAAACCAACGCGGCCATGCCAGAAACCACGGCGAGAAAAGCCTTCACCTTGGGCGGCTGCCGACGAATCCATGAAGTGACAGTGTAGATCGCACTCCTTTGTGGCCTCATCTCACCGAACCCTCTAAGCTAGAAGAGCAGTCAATCCCACTGAACCATGGAGAATGGAGTCCAACCCCTCTCTTCTATAGGAGTAGTTTCTTTCTTTTGTCAAAGAACACGACAATTTACTTCAAACAATTTTTTACCTATAAAAATAGGGCTCTCTTTTTACCTAGCCGGCCACGACACTTAAACCGGCTTACCTAACCGACTCCATCCTATAAAAAAAAAAAAGGTTCCGGTAACCTTGGGCCGGTTTCCCGATTCCAGTTCTGTCCGGTCCAAAACCGGTTCGGTTCCAGAACCAGAAATATTAAAAATAAAAAATAAAAAAATCTTAATCCGACAGAAAAAGAAAGAGGGTTGTGGTCGCATTCCACAAACCACAGTTGCGGTTTTTGTTTTGTTGAAAACAGAATCTTCTGTTGGAAACAACGATCGTTCAATGTGTCGGGAAGAACCCCTAACCTAACCCTTGATTTCAAGCCTACCCAAAATCTGTGTACTGAATTTGATAATGTTGTCACACCACGGACCAACACATAGACTAACCCACAAGGCGACACATGGATCCAAAATTTGATTTCATTTACTCTCGGTTCAGTCTTATCCGACCCCCAATATGCCACATATCCACAGGTCAGACCTTCTTACCCTTACTCCTAGGTCGAGCCTTCTTATTTCTAGGCTAGACCCTCTTACCCTCAACCGGGCTTTCCCACCCCAGGTTGGGCCTTCTTATTCCCAGGCCGGACCATCTTATCCTCGGGCCGAGCCTTTCAAGACTAAAGCCAATCCTTCCCACCAAGAAGGATATGGTGACGAACCAATCGAAACTAGTTTGTTGGTCAGCTAAAACACGCATAAAGCGAAATCCATATGGGACGACCCGGTGGTAAGAACGTTTAATTAATTATCTTAGATTTTTACAATAATTAACCACACTAAATAAATCTTAAAATGCTTTAGATGTACAAAATGTTGAGACTGCATAAGCGAGGGACACTTAGTTAATGGAAAACGAGGTTGGATGTAGAGTGCGGAGTGGGTCGGCTTAGTTCAGCGTAGCGGATTGATGTGCCTACAAAATTGGACTTTAAAAGAAACAAATGACGCATTGATTTCGGCATTTGTCGAAGGGTGGCATCCGTAAATGCACAATTTCCATTTTCATTGGGGGGAATATCGATAACCCTCCATAAAGTCCATTTTATTTTAGGGCTATTGTTGAACGGGATTAATGCTGCGAGGTCTGCTTTTGATGATGATATGATGGATTTTATCCGCAATACATACAACGTAGATGCCGAGGAGATGAAAGCATTAATAAACATAGACAACATTAACATCCAACGTTGGCACCAAGGGCGGAGCCAGGAATTTGCCCCATTGGGGGCTAAATTCCTGGTTACAGAAAAAAAAAATTGTATTTTTCTATTTAAAAAATATTTTGTACGGAAAATTTTGAATTTTTTAATAAAATTTTATATTTTTTTGTATAAAAATTATTATTTTTTGTATATGAGACCCTTTTTTCATAAAAAAAATGTTTGCTAGTTGAAAGATGGAGACCGTTTGACTGTATTTGATAATATATATAGTGTATGTTCAATCACCGATATGTATAATACTAGTAATATTTACATGCTTTTTACACTAATAATATTTTATATATTTTAAATTTATTTTTTTTGAAAAATCCAGTGGGGGCTACAGCCCCCACTGGTCCCCATGTACATCCGCCCCTGGTTGGCACACAGGCACACTGGCACAGCACATGCTAATTGAAGAAGGACACTAAATGTTGCCATCATCGGGATATTTGTGCAAGCTGATAAGGAGCTCATTATTTATAGACAAGGCAATTAGGACTTCCTGAGATGACAATTAGAACTTTACCTTGGCTGGCAGTTTATGATAGTATATGCACAATAACCAAGCTAGCGGGTCTAGATTTATCGAACAGGGTTTAATGGGTCTTAGTTATAATTAGACCTATAAAATATTATGGAGAACATATATTTATATTTCTTAGACAATCATAATTAATTATAAAGTAATTTAATTAATTGTGATTTTAGAAAATTAAATAAAGAGATAATAGATAAGGTTTATCTCTTGTGGCAAGTGGATAAGTTGAAATCTTAACAGATTATTAAAATAACAATATATTTGTTAAAGATTGAGATATTCATTTAGTTGAAAGATTTCCACTATCGTAATATATATGGACATGCATATCGACGGACGGGGGACGCTAAATTGATTTTTCCAAGAAAATTCAATTCTCTCGTGTATATATCGGTTAAGCGCTCTAGCAGGCGAGTTCCGGTATAGAAAATTGTCCCCGTTCGTGTGTGTGGATACCGCTAGAGGAGCAACACTTGGGGCTCTTTGGTGATCAAAATAAAGGTTTGAACTTGCTATTTGGATTCATATTTGAGGTAATCATCTAATCCAATAATTTATTCTACGTTATCATACTGATCCTTGAAAGTTTGGGATGAAAGTTTTTGTCTTTTCCGCTGCGTTTGCATCCCTAAAACCCAATAGTGGTATCAGATCTTCGTATGATTGTATGCGTAGAAGAGCATATTTAATTGCTATTTTGATCTACTGTATGTAATTTATAAATTGCTTTTGGATTGGATCCTAGAAGGCATAAAATTGTTTTTACGTGCTTGATTATACGTTGTTTAAGGTCTTCGTGTGGGCATACGACCGTATTTAAATATATAAAAATATGATTATGTTCATGCGATCGTATTTAGATCATACAGTTAAATGACTAAATCAATATATATGCTATTGATGAATTTTGTGCATGTACATTATGGTTTTATATAGTGCAAGTTGCGGTGAATGTAGTGATATGTATGTGCATATTGTACGTGATCTTGTCAATATATATATATATATATATATATATATATATATATATATATAATATGTATGTGTATATATGCTATTTTGGTTAAACATGTATGTATATAATTCAAATTCTGTAATTTTCATATATCCGTATAGTATGTATATATAATTGGTCATATGTATTATACTGTGCTGCATGCCTATTATATATATGTGATCGTTTATATAATTACGTGATTATATATGCATGTTTATGTACCATATTAATCATATATGTTTATAAATGATATGATTTAGTATTCGGTATATAAATGGTGAGATAAGAATTTGTGCAAAGTAAAATCCCTCGTTAAAATATTAAGTCAAGTATATTTATGCTCTCCATTAATTAGTTAAGAAAATAGATAGAATTCTTATTTGGGTCGGTACAGCTTAGTTGTGGGCCCATATTTGAATGTTTATAGTTTTTCTTGATTAAGTTAATGGGTCGACTTAGCTTGAATTTTTAACTTGTTAGCCAAAGCTAAGGTTAAGTAGTTCAAGGAGCAAGTGTTGGATATATATTTCATGGATTTGATTTATAGGCGAGAGAGCCATCCGACAGATACTGGAAATTGCATGGAGTTGCAATTGGCAAAGTTAAGGCCTACCTAATGAATCTAGTTTGTAGGTACAACCAAAGTTGTGTGCAAACTAGACAAGTTGGGGTTTCAGTCCCGCTAGAGAATTTAGGCAACAAAATTCTTCGAGATCATTAGATAGGGCTATTGATTTTGAATAAATAGTGGGAGTTTCAAATTATTACAAAAGTCCTTTTATTTAAAGTATTTGTTACACTTATTTATCTTCTATGCATTGTTGATGTAGATATCATGGCAAGTAACAACTATGGAACCATGGCATTGTGACACATCCTGGATAAGGAAAATTTACTTAGTGGACCAAACTATCTTGAATGGCTCAGGAAACTGAAAATTGTTTGGAGACATGAAAGAAAGTTGTATGTCCTAGAAGAAGAAGAGCCGGTTGTACCGACAGATGGCGCCCCAGAGGCCGAAGTAAAGGCCTATGAGAAATTCATGGAGGATCAGATAGATGTAGAATGCATCATGATGTCTGCAATGGTTCCTGAATTGCAGAAGTAACATGATGGCATGAGTGCCAGAGAAATTGATGCTCACCTACGTGATCTGTTCCAAGAGAATGCAAGGGTTGAGCGTTATAATACCTCTAGAGCCCTATTTAATTGCAAGATGCAAGAAGGTAGCCCAGTGGAGACTCATGTCCTGAAAATGATCGGGTACATAGACCGACTCGGAAACTTGGGTGTAGCTATGGATCAAGATTTAACAATGGATCTTGTCTTGTCATCATTGCCGAAGAGTTTTTCTCAGTTTATCATGAATTTCAATATGAATAACATGAAGAAAACTCTACCAGATATTTTGGCTATGCTAAGAACTGCTGAAAAGGACATTAAAACGTCAAAACCAGCAAAGCAATCTTCACTAGTTCTCAATGTGAACAAGAACAAGAAAAAGGGCAAGGGAAAAGAGAATCCCAAGGCCAAGAATGTGAAGATAGAAAACAAGCCAAAGAAAGGGGTGCAGAAACCTATAGCTGAGGAGAAAGAAGCTACATGTTTCCATTGTGGCAAGAAGGGTCATTGGAAGAGGAATTGCACAATCTTCTTAGAGAAGAAAAACAAGGATGTTGGGCCTTCAGGTATCTTAGTTGAGTGCAGTATGTCTGCTTCTACTTCATGGGTATTGGATACCGCCTGCTTTTCTCACATTTGCGTGGATTTGCAGGGACCAAGTAGGTGCAGAAGGCTTTCCAAAGGCGAGGTGGATATACGAGGTGTTAATGGAGCAAGGATTTCTGCTTTAGCCGTCGGGACTTATTCTATCACTTTGCCAAGTGGATTAGTTTTAAATTTGAACAATTGTTATTATGTTACTAGTTCTACCAAGAACATTATTTCAGTTCTGGTTTTGGATATTGAAGGTTTTACATTTGAGTATGGAAATCGAACTTTTTTGTTTTACTTGAATGGTTTGTTCTATGGTAATGGAATATTGTATAATGGTTTATATCTTTTGAACTTAGAAAAGCCAGTATCATGCATCACTGAAAAGAAACAGAAAAAGGATGACTCAAATGCTACCTATTTATGGCACTGTAGACTTGGTCATGTAAACGAGAAGCACATCGCTAAACTTCATTCTGAAGGGTATTTGGATTCTTTTGAATTTGAATCCATAGATAGATGTGAAGCGTGTTTACAAGGAAAAATGGCTAAGGCACCTTTTACCAAGAAAGGTAAGAGAGTTGGAGAGTTGTTAGAGCTCATACACAGTGATGTGTATGGACCTTTATCAACTCAAGCCAGAGGTGGCTATTCTTACTTCGTGACGTTCATAGATGATTTAAGTGGATATGGATATGTTTATTTAATACGGAACAAGTCTGAGACCTTTGAAAAATTCAAAGAGTTCAAAAACGAGGTAGAGAATCAACTTGGCAAGAAAATAAAGGCTCTTCGATCGGATCGATGTGGTGAATATTTAAGCCAATAGTTTATTGATTACCTTACGGAGTGTGGAATAGTTTCACAACTAACTCCTCCTGGAACACCGGAATGGAATGGAGTTTTAGAAAGGAGGAATCGCACTCTTTTAGATATGGTAAGATCAATGATGAGTCATGCAAGTCTTCCATTGAAATTTTGGGGTTACTCTTTGGAAACAGTAATCCACACACTTAACCGTGTTCCAACCAAGGCAGTAGATAAGACACCATATGAAATTTGGCGAGGTCATAAGCCTAATATGTCTTATCTCAAAGTATGGGGTTGTGAAGCTTATGTGAAGAGTACATACTCAGATAAGCTTGCAGCCAGGTCTGTTAAATGCAATTTTGTTGGATATCCTAAGGAAACTAAAGGATATTACTTTTACATTCCTAATGAGCACAAGGTTATTGTTGGTAGGTATGCTACTTTCTTGGAAAGAGAGTTCATCTCTAAAGATAGTAGTAGGAGTAAGGTAAGTCTTGAGGAAATTCAAGATTCAACAAATGAGTTGGAACAAGAGCAATTGGTTAGGCCATCCCAGCCAGAACCTGAGATTGTAGAAATGCAAGAGTTACGTAGGTCCTCAAGAGTGTGAAAGGAACCAGAGAGAATGAGTCTTATCGTCACTGAGCATGGTGAAGTTTTGCTCATCGAGAATGATGATGAACCTTCAACCTACAAGGAAGCTTTAGCTTCACATGATTCCGAGAAATGGCTAAATGCCATGAATTCTGAAATGGACTCCATGTACACCAACGAAGTATGGGAGTTGGTAGATGCACCAATTGGGGTTAAACATGTTGGGTGCAAGTGGATCTTTAAAAAGAAGACAGACATGGATGGTAATATTAGAACCTATAAAGCAAGGTTGGTTGCAAAAGGTTTCACTCAACGTTATGGAATTGACTATGATGAAACTTTTTCACCGGCAGCCATGCAAAAGTCTATCAGGATTTTGCTTGCAATAGCAGCTTACTATGACTTTGAGATTTGTCAAATGGACGTGAAAACCGCTCTCCTATATGGGAAGTTAATAGAGGAAGTTTACATGGAACAACCTCCAGGGTTTGAAACGTCTACGAGTACAAATAAGGTTTGTAAGTTGAAGAGATCCATTTATGGATTAAAGCAAGCGTCTCGGAGTTGGAATCTGAGATTTGATGATGCAGTCAAGGAATTTGGCTTCATTAGAAATTCAGAAGAACCTTGCATTTATAAAAAGGTTAGTGGGAGCACATTAGTGTTTCTAGTTTTGTATGTGGATGATATTCTCCTCATCGGGAATGACAAGCCATTCTTGGAATCTACGAAGGCATGGTTGTGCAAGTGCTTCTCCATGAAGGACCTAGGTGAGGCAACCTATATCTTAGGAATTAAGATACACCGAGATAGGTCTAAAAGGCTGCTTGGTCTAAGTCAAGGCACGTACATTGACAAGATCTTAAATAGATATAAGATGCAAGATTCCAAGAGAGGACTTTTGCCCTTGTCACATGGTGTACGTCTCTCTAAGCAGATGTGTCCAAAGACACAACAAGAGAGAGACAGAATGAGTAATGTACCTTACGCTTCTGCGGTTGGGTCCATTATGTACACTATGACATGTACACGGCTTGATGTCTCGTATGCAATAAGTATGGCAGGTAGATATCAGTCTGATCCAGGTGAAGGTCACTGGAGTGCTGTTAAGACTACTCTCCAATATTTGAGAAGAACCAAAGATCAAGTTTTGGTCTATGGGGGAGAAGAGGAGCCGGTGGTCAGAGGTTATACTGATGCTAGTTTTCAAACAGATCAAAATGATCTAAAGTCGCAAATGGGTTATGTGTTTTGCCTAAACGGTGGAGTTGTTTGTTGGAAGAGTTCCAAACAAGATACAGTTGCTGACTCTACAGCGTTTTCCGAGTATATAGCAACTTCGGAAGCAACTAAGGAAGCAGTTTGGATCAAGAACTTTATTACAGAACTTGGAGTGGTTCCTAGCATTAAAGGTCCAGTTAGATTGTACTGTGACAATAATGCAGCTGTTGCACAGGCTAAGGAACCAAGATCTCACCAGCGATCCAGGCATGTACTTCGGAAGTACCACATCATCAGAGAAATAATTCAAAGAGGAGATGTTGCACTAAGCAGAGTTTCAAGTGATGAAAACATTGTTGATCCATTAACTAAGGCCTTACCTCAGCAGAAACATGATGCTCATGTGAGGGGACTAGGACTTAGAGTTTGGCATTGATGTATGCAAGATACTATTATAGTATGCAAGTTTATCAAACTAATATTACTTATATGACATTGATACATTTTATTTAAAAGGCAGTGTTTATCATGTTTATTTTGTTTTTCTGCTAACATTTAATATTGATAAAATCCTTAGAATATGATGTCTTGTGTAAATTGATGATATAGTTATTTACCATTAGTGAGAATTTTACAAACAAGGTTATATTCTTAAAACGTCCTTGGTCGGATTAGTATCGAGAAGGGATATCGAAACTACAGACCAACATGTGAATAGACTGTAGGTTCATCTCGCTGAACCGAGGGATAGTTCTTCCAAGTCATTTGCATGGGTGCTCAAGGATAAGTAGAGCTACTGGACCGGCCCGAATTAGAGGATACCACATATATATTAAAGCATCATTGTTTCCTCCTCTAAATGAATGAGTGTTAGTGATCTCATGACTTGAGACTATCACATAATCCTATGCATGGAGTCTTAACTTTGATGCTGTTAAACGTAGCTTTTATGAGTTGCAACTAATACGGTTATTAGGTTTGAGGCAAAGTGTAGAGAGGATAGTGATTGAGTCAAGAAAGGATTCATCCCTCTCTTGGATTAGAGAGTAAATATCACTGGCCACTTGGTTGAGATATAAGTGACTCTAAAATCCATGGCCGTGGTAGAGAATTTTGAGTCTAAGTTATCTTTGCAAAACCGAGTAAATGATTGAGCTTAGTGGTGACGCATTGTGCACTAACTTAATCTTGATATTGGGGATGAAGAGATCAAACTACACAGTAATCAGTTCATAGTGGTATATGGTTCACCAACCATTTCAGTTTTGTTGGGTGGTCAACAACTGCTGCTAGACGGTTACCTTGACTTGTGTTAGATAACACTACCTTGAAGATAGAAACCTAGAGGGTCGCACACATAAGCACGATAGATGGGAAATTAATAATTGTTGATTGGAAATTTCTAAAGTTACTAGAAATGAGTCGACATAGTTTCGGAATTAAGTAACTATTTCGAAAGGAATCTTGAATATGAGAGTTGATTTTGAACCCAAGGATAATAAGATAATGACTTGAGCTTGGTAGTAGTGCAAGTGGGAGATTGATAGTATATGCACAATAACCAAGCTAGCGGGTCTAGATTTATCGAACCGAGTTTAATGGGTCTTAGTTATAATTAGACCTATAGAATATTTATATTTCTTAGACAATCATAATTAATTATAAAGTAATTTAATTAATTATGATTTTAGAAAATTAAATAAAGAGATAATAGATAAGGTTTATCTCTTGTGGTAAGTGGATAAGTTGAAATCTTAACAGATTATTAAAATAACAATATATTTGTTAAAGATTGAGATATTCATTTAGTTGAAAGATTTGCACTATTGTAATATATATGGACGTGCATAGACAGACGGGGGACGCTAAATTGATTTTTCCAAGAAAATTCAATTCTCTCGGGTATATATCGGTTAAGCGCTCTAGCAGGCGAGTTCCGGTATAGAAAATTGTGCCCGTTCGTGTGTTGATACCGCTAGAGGAGCAACACTTGGGGCTCTTTGGTGATCAAAACAAAGGTTTGAACTTGCTATTTGGATTCATGTTTGAGGTAATCATCTAATCCAATTATTTATTTTACGTTATCATACTTATCCTTGAAAGTTTGGGATGAAAGTTTTTGTCTTTTCCGCTGCATTTGTATCCCTAAAACCCAATAGTTTAACACGAGAAACATGTCCAGTTGTTCAATGACCGAAGATATGGCCCACGAAAATGGACCCCAAGTGTAAATCCCTAATTGGCCATATGTGGATTTCAAACCGTGAGTCGGTGACCTGAAAGAGATTTTGCTCTGACATTTCTGAAGTTGCCAGCAGTTGAAGTTGCTACATATTTCGGATCCATTGGCGTGTACCTTTGAATACACTATACACTTGTGCAGCTGTGCCATTTGTATTTAACTGGTATTTGCTGTTGTATCATCAATTCGCAGAGCACTCTTAATATGAACTAACATAAGCTTCCTACTCTTTGAAAAGGTCTGTTTTGTTGATTTAAACTTTCATATATCATGAAAATATGCATTATGTACAACATAGAACACAAGATTCATGCTGCCACTGCCATTATTGGATCACCAGTTTAACTACTTAATATCTGCAGATAGATGCGGACAACAAAAATTCAATTTCCAACCTAACTTCACACCAAAAAGGGAAAAAGAAGAAAGAAAAAAGTGCAATAGAGATAACTAGAAGGTCCAAGAAGCTGATCTTTTGAGGACAGGTTTCATCTGTTTGTCTTCCTCAATGGCCACCATACCCACATGAGAAGGGTCATCCAGCATCAGCTTTGCAACCAAGTAACCAGCAATCGACCACGTTTGATTCTTTCTTGCTTGCTTCCCGATGTATCTCCCCTGCTTCCCGTCATAGTACTCTGGCCAGTTGTCATTCAACAGTCTTGCCTCTGCAAGTTCTATCGCACGTCTTGCTATCTGGGGCCGTCCCGTTTTAATGCATGCAGCCGTTAGCAGCCATAACAACACTGTTTTCACCAAAAAAAAATTAAAATACATGTACATCTTTCAAACTATCATTCTATAAGCGCATCACTATTCAACATAAGATTGTAGATGCATACTAAAATTTATACCAAGCGAAATAACCTAAGAACCATGTATATAATACAGGAGGCATACCTGGCCAAGATCCGCCATTATGATAACTCCATCTGGTATTCTTTGGGTCACATCCTGTTACAATTCGCCACTCATGGCTTTCTAAGGCTGGATAGCAAGCCTTCAACGGCATCTCACCAACAAGTTCTTCCCACCTGGCCTCAATGAGATCCATGATAGCAGTGGACTGCTCAGCAGTTGCTAGGGAAGAGAGGATTGCAATACAGTTCCCCAGGCAGAACCAACGTATGTCCATCTTTGCAGGGCTAACGTTCCCAATGAAATAACCACCACGAGTGGGCATGAAGTCGAAAACCCACTCCGGGAGAGAATCTGGCATCACATTAAACTTGTTCACTGCAGTATGAGAGTACTCCTCTGTTTTGTACCGGTAAATATCATTAAGTTGCTTGAAGTCTAACCAGTAATAACCCCTCATGTGGAAGCTCAGGGCATGAAGACGCTTCACTATTCTCTCTACAAATTCTTTGCCCTCATCATCTTGCTTTAACAAAATCAAGGCACACCTTAACGCCAGGAAGAAAAGCGCTTGGATCTCAAGCGGGTATCCATAAACACCCTGTACATAAAAAAATTTGCACAAGTTTAGATGTGCAAACAATCTTTATCATTGTTCCCTGACTGCTCAAGGGGACTAAGGCTCCTGAAGCAATAAGAAACGAACAATGTTCATGTTTTTTGCTCTATTAAAACTCCACGCTTTATTTAAGCTGTAGCATTTCAGGATCATAGTGTGAAATTCCTACTGCAAACGTACAATTGAAACCCTTCTTTTTATATGCAAAGGTAAAGGAAACAGAAAACAAACTTACCATTTTCAAAAACTTCATTGGGGAAAAGAAAACAGAAAGCAAACTTACCATTCGACGATCAATCATACAACAACCATCTGCACAAAGCAGTGTTGGGAATGTGTCAAATCCTTCAGACAGACACAAGCTTAGAATCAGACGCATACCCTTCTGGCATTCAGGCATCTCAGAAAGAGAATAATCTCCTGTACTTTTTGTATACGCACGAAGCAATATGATCCACCAAAACCCTGAGTCAACTGGGGCAACTCTTCCTATCGCACTTTCACCAAAATCAGCGATTAAAGTCTCATGGTTTTTAACAGGATCGTGATAAACCTTGAAGCTTGCAGGCATCACTCCTTCTCCTAGCTCAAAGCGGTCTATCTTTTTCTCCCATGATTGCAGGCGAAGAGTCTTCAGCAGGAAGTTTTTCACAATTTCAGGTTCGCCATTCATCAAAAATGCCAAAGCACTTGGGACAAAATCTCTCACAAACACCTAGGAAGGCAAGGTGATTTAGCTCAGCATATACATTTTTTACTTCAAACAGACATACTATACATATTAGAACATGCAAAATGCAACACATTGACCTGGATGCCAAAACAATTTGCTAATAAAAAAGTAAACTTCCTCATATCAGGTAGAGATAACTTATACCAACTGTAGCTCATGTATACTGACATTCTCAAAATCAAGCTGCTTAGAGGCAAAAACTCTTAAGAAATACACAGTTTTTTTTTATTGTTCATGCATCTATAAATACTATCAGCATTCTAGGTGTTTTAGTTTAAGAGCTGAAATTAGTGAACAATGTCATATGAGTCAGTCTTATGAATAAAAAGTTATTCACCTGATCATAATTAACGTTCTCTTCAGTATTATCTAGTGCTGCAATGGTCCCAACAGGTTGGCCTCGAAAATAAACTAAAGACCGCCTCAATGCCTCCCATGCCTCTGCAACTATTGGGTGAGCCTCAAAGCCAAGTAGAGACCTGGGTGTATTGAAACCTGATCTTGGGGTAGTGAAACCAGACCTTCTCCCAACAGAGATTGTATCAAGATGATCAGACAAGAATGACATATTATCAATCCTAGAAGTTGGCCGAGATAATAACCCCAGAGAGAACTCAGTGAGAGATCTTTCATCAAATGATCTCTGTCTTTCTATATTCAATGTCCGCGGCTTCTCTGACAATCTTGACAAGTCGAACTCATCCAGTTCCTCTATAATGGATGAACCATCAGCAGCAGATCCTTTGTTGTCATCAGCAAGGCTCGACATGGCAAGGACGATGAGATGTACGTTGGGGATGAATTACAATCTGCGTTTCAAAGGATTAAAATGGATGAAAACAAAAATATAGAAAGAACAAAAATAAGAAAAAATCGTCAAAGCTCCAACTATGAGTAGTCGCTATCTCAGTCAGTCAAGAGTAACAAACTAAAATAGATTATAGTCCATTTCTAGAAAACGGGAAAGTCCAACTTTCAATATGCTTTTCCTGTTAAAAATTGGCGAAGCAGCTGCGCATCTTCTATAACAACAGACGATCAATAATAACTCAAACAGGGAAATGCATCAGCAATTCTGAGTCAGATGATCATCCTAAAAAGCTCTCCTATAGCGCGATTCAGAATTTCAGATATAGTCCGCTTCAGATGTTATTCAAGATTCGGGATAAAACCCTAAAACGACGGAAAAAAAATCAAGAACCCAATGCCAACAGGAATTGAAACCAGCAATTTCGGAACGCACATTAAAAAGCCACACAAAAGTAAGCAGATGTATACATGCGGAATCATCCACCTCCTGAAAGTGCAAAGGAGGAGAAAAGGCAGGAAAGAGAGGTAGATGCTCATGCAAGAAAGTATGAAGAGAGAAGAGTAGTGCGTACGATAGAAAAAGAAGCGATCAGGCAGGCAGCAGGAGAGCTGAGGCAGAATCAAAATCTCCGAGTCTCCCTTCTCCTCCTCTACGTTCTAGAAATGGAACGCAACGAAAGGTTAGCCTTGTTGCCAGAAGAGTGGGTTCTTCTCTGGCTCCTCACACACGATGCGTGTGCGCGGTCTCGGAAGGAGAGATCGAGGATGGGAAACGTGAAAACTGAATGTGAAGAAACAGATTTAAGAGGGGGAGTGGAGTGGAGTGGGCGCCAGGCTGGCAGGAGGGAGTAGATGATGCCACAAGTCCACAACTCAGCACTGAGCGATGGCCTCGCCTGCCGGGATGAGCCAGTAGCGGTGCAGGAGCAGGTGCGATGCCGTATCGCTACTTGCCATCTTTATTTATTTCATATTTGGGTTTGTCCCTTTTCTAGTTTTGTTTTAATCCCCACATCTGTTACGTCAGTATCTTTCTGATATAAAAAATATTTAAGGAAAACAAGTGTAAAGCCTAATGATTGTGAAAAAGATGAATAAATGCCGGCCCAATTTCATTGACATGTAGGCCCACATATATAGGGCCGTGGGTTGACCACTTGACCCGTAACCCGACCTGACCAGTCCGTAATTTTACGGGTTATGGGTCAGATTTTTATAGTTTATGGGTAACGGGTCAGGGTTTTTTAGTTTACGGGTTACAGGTCGACCCGCCGGATTACGGGTTGACCAGTAATATTAAAAAAATAAAAAATAATTTTTATAGTAAGTGAAAGAAGAAATAAAAGTTTACGGGTTAAATGGGTCAAAAAGGGTCAAATGGGTCAATTTGACCCGTTTGACCCTTTTCGACCCATTTGACCCAGTCAAACAGGTCAACCCGTAACCCGACCCGTAAAAACGGGTTACGTGTCGGGTCACGAGTCGACTTTATTTTTTTAAGGGTCGACCCGTAACCCGTAAAATGAGTTGCGGGTCGGATCAGGTCGACCTGTTGGACAGCCCTACTCAATAGCATTGTGTGGTATTTCAAATTATATTCAAAAAAGTAAATTCTAGGCTACGAAGAATTATCTGAGATTTATAAAGTTATAAAATAGGAGAGGCAAGGAATATTGTCCGCCTTAGAAGATGGAAAAATATAATATGAGAACGAAGAATTATCTAAGTTTTATGGTGCGTTTGGTTAGAACTTATATAAATTTTTATAAGCACTCAATTATTTATTTGGAGAAATAAGCGTCTAAGAGGTGTGTTTAGCAACAATGTTTATTTTAAATAAGCAACTTATTTCGGATGCTTATTTTCAAAAAAAATAATCAACACTACATGCTTATTTTAAATGAACAAACTTATTACCAAAAAATAAGCACATGGGCCCATTAATTCACGTTATGATCACCTTTTAAAAATAAGCAAACCCTCAAACCGAACACTCACATGCTTATTTCATAAATAACATTTCACTTTCAGATAAACATCTAATATCATCATCCAGTACAATGAACATCAACACTCTATTACCGAACAAAAAGCCTTATAAAGTTATAAATAGGAAAGCTAAGGAATGGCCAAGCGTTGATATAGATGATGAGAAAATATACTATGAAACAAGCATGTGAACAAAGGTTATGGTAATACACATGAGATGTTATGAAATGAAAACACATGAGATGTTATGAAATGAAAGATGGATGCTCTCTCTTCGCTTCTTCAATCTCCTTTTTTTAATTCTAAAATTGTGATTTTTTAATACATCTTTTTTCAATTCTGAGTATTTAATCTAAAAAAATAAAAATAACTAGAAAATAAGAAAACACGATATAACATTTATTATAAACACTTATCACCAACACCAAATGTGAAATGCTCGCAATTAAACTATATTGAACACCTACTACACTTGTACTTTGGGACCTATTGAACCCCTAATTGCTACTTTTTAACGTATATTGTACGCGCACTGATGTGTGTAAATTTTTTGCCACGATAATGCCACATATATGCCACGTCAATTATTTTGATTAAAACAAAAAGGGAAAACATTAAAACGGAAAAAATACAAAAAAAAATGAATTCATTTTCCTCATTTGAGCTTTTGCATAGAGACTTGAATTTTTTTTTTTTACTTGAATAGAATGCTTGCCTGAGGGTATTGCTTAGATCTAGGATTATAGTATGTTGTTTTTGTTAATTGATCGAGCATGCAAGATTTTATTTTTGAAGCATTTTCGAATTTAAAAATTAGGTTTCATGAACCCACAATTTTCAGATCTGAAATTCATACTTATGTGGTCTTGAATCTTGACATTGTTTGAAGATATGAGTAGATCTGAGTTAAATTCATGTTTTCCCCTTAATTTGGTTGCAAATTGCTTGAATTTTTGTGCTTAATTAAAAACTCATATAAGCTCCCATTCGAGAAGCCATGAGAGGAGGTGAGAGAAATCAATAAAGAAGAACATGAAAGAAAGAAACAGAAATAAATCGATATTTTATTTTCCAAATTTTCAAGGGAAGAAGAAAGAAAAAAATGGAAAGAAAAAGAAAAAGAAGCATTCCTCACTCGCCCAAACACTCACCTAAAAGAGTGTGGAGTGTACGAGACTTGTCACATCAACGATTAGGGGTTCAATAGGTCCAAGTGTAAGTGTAAATGTTCAATCGAACATGGCCACAGTACATGGGGGTTAAGTGATTATTTGACACAAGTTTAAGGAGTGGCATATGTATTTGGCCGATTAATATACATGAGATGTTATGAACTGAAAGATGGGCTCTCTCTCCTCTTCAATCTCCTATTTTTTAATTTAAAATTGTGATTATTTCATATATATTTTTTTAATTCTATTAATGAGTTCTTAATCTAAAAAGATAAAGGGACTAGAAAATAAGAACATGAACGTTATAAACATTTGCCACCAATACCAAATATGAAAAGTTCGCAACTAAACTAGATCACTATGCAATAGTAGTAGGCTATCATATACATGATCTAAGGTAGCATTATCCATCACTCTTGACATCTAGGAAAGGTTACAAATGACCATCTATTGGTCATTGGGTTACTCCTCCTATGTAGAGGAAAAGTTTCGCACGTTGAAAAATTGAAAGATAAAATACCTAGCGCCTTGGGTTACTCTTACTATTGTCAATTGATTTTAGGATGGAACCTCATAAGATTGTGTGTTAGGCCTAAAGCGCATATATGCACGGACGGGCGTGTGGACCCTTCATGTCATTTTGGCTCACCAGACTTTATCATGGTATTAGAGCGATTCTATCATGGGTCCCGACTCTTGATTGATTGGGCTAACAGGCCTAAAGGCATGAGGTCAAGTGCAACTGACATATTACGGAGCTAGGCAGTTGCACTTGAGAGAGGGTGTGGAAGAAAAGCTTCCTACATTGAAAAATTAAAAGATAAAATGTCTAGCATATATACCCTTGGTTACTCCTCTTATTACCAATTAGTTTTAGGATGGAACCTCGTGAGCTTGTGTGACGAACCTAACACGCACATGTGCATAGACGAACGTGCCCCCACCCCTCTTGATTCAACTCCCTTAGCCCTCAACACTTTCTTGCTTGATGCTCAAGATTCTCAATTCATAAAAGAAGTCTTACTCATACTTCTTTAAAGTTTTAGATAAGATGCTACTTCATTTCAGTTCTGTTTTATTCATGTCTTCTCTTAAGCATCAAGAGCATCATCGTTTTAATAAGCTTTATGTGAATGTGTTAAAATGATTCTTTTGGTGTATTGGACTGATTTAATCTCTTGAGCATATAAAAATCTAGATTTTTTAATCTTGTATCATATAAAAAAAAATTAAATCTTTATTTAGTTTTTCATATACATCGAAAATAACAAACTAGTAAATGATACTATCTCCATCCAATTATATTTGATGTTTCGAATCATGGCACAAATTTAAGACATATATTAAATAGACGGATGATTACCCTTAATTCTACTTTTTGCTACTTTCTTGCAACGTGGAGTACTCACGCTTGATAGGGAGAAGGGTTTTTTGATGTTTGCAGGCAGAGGCGTCCAATGACTTACGGGAACCCTGTTTAAAATAAGTGTTGTTGATAAAATGCGAACACAAAATCTATGTTAATTTTTTGTTTACAAACCAATTAAACTATCTACTTCAATTTATCAAAAAGGCTTAAATTATTATTAGTTAATAATATTAGGCTTGATAGTTTTGGGTTCCTATTTAATTTTGGGGCCCTGTGTAAATGCACATGTCCCGGGCCACCTCTTTTTGAAGGGTATATTGCTAGTAATAAAGATTACCCAAATTAATAGGGGTGAAAAGGGAAAAAATTGCTAAAATATCTAAAATGACAAATAAATCTTAACAAAAAAAATTATGGCTAAAACGATTGATTTTTTTTAGCAGAGGAAGTATCATTTACCCTCACTAATAGTTTATTTTGTTTGATAGTAAGAAATCCAAATACCGACTCAATGGTATGAGGTAATTTGGGCCCGTTCAACAACGATGTACTTATATGAGTTGATGTTGATGTAGTTCATGTTGAAATTATGTGCTGAAATTATTAGTTAAAATGAGTTGTTTATATTATATATAAGCTACATAGTGTTTGGGAAAATAATAATTTATGAGAGTTGAAAATGAAAGAAAAAAGGTTGAATTAAATTTCAACTAGTTCAAATAAACGCATTTCAACTCCATAAGGTCCTCCCCCTCACCTTATTTTTTTTCTAAAATTTCAACTACTATCAACTAGTATAAACAAATATCAACTGTCACACCCGAACACCCATGTAGTTGATTTTTTTTTTCATTTCAACTCTAACGAATGGACCCTTTATATTAAAAAAATATATATATATATTGTCTTGTTTAATGTCCATTGGCTCCAAGACGAAAAATATAGTGAAGCTGGGGGAGCTTTTTTTTAAAGATAAAAGTAATTTGATGCCCAAAATACTTTGAATATTGAGAAATCAATAGGATCGATAGTCGGGCTAACCAATATGAAAAACCAAAAATAGAAAATGCACGTCTAGAGACAAGAAAAGAAGCAAACAAATGAAATAGAAGCTGAAGGCATGCGATAGTGGGGTGAGAAAAGTAGTGACAAAAGTGTTGACATTCGAAAGAAGACCCTTGCTTCCAATATATCACTGCGCACGTCTTCAGCCTTGTATGGAACACTCACACATAAAGCTCCTCCATCAAAAGAATATATCTCAACACATAATGGATGGAGTAGCAATCAATCTCAATCAAAGCATCGTTGAAGTCTAGGGAAACCATCCACAATCTACTAAGAAATATCACCAACCGAGAACTTTCATTTAAGAAGAGTACTTTCTAGCAATATTTCGGTGGATAGCTCCTTAGGACAAATGTGAGCAGGTAAATAATTGATAGTTTTGTCCCACTGTTGAACCACTGTCTGGTTGGACATGCTTAATTTACCAACTCTTCAAATCTGATGGCACTGGTGGTGTGTGCGAGTTCTTCCTTAGTTGTTGGATCACATGGACTGTACCAAACAAATTACTTTTCCCAACTGATCCATTCTTCAGGACGGTATTCAAGCAACGGTCCCTTTGTTATCGGTTTACTTGTATTGCCAAGGGCGTCTCACCTCTACAATCACTACGGGTCCTGCTTCATGGAACTGACCGCCTGCTTCAGATGCTATGGTTTTCAATGATGTGGTTTACCAAGTTGATTTCACGCCTCCGGCCTTCCTTGCCTTAGGATTTGTGTCCCAAGTTATTTTTCTATTATTTTACACGCACGTAACTGGTAAATTAATCCATACAAGAAAAAAAGAATCAATCTGGTATTGAAAACCGAATGAGAAGGAATATACACATTCACGCGAATGTAAATGTAATAGACTCTGCCAAATTTGTATCAACTTCAGAAGTCAACATTGTGAACGAATTGCTCCGTTCCTTATGCCGAGGCCGCTCTTTCTATCTATGAAAATTGATTACCCGAAAAACAATGAAAAAAATCGTCTATCTATACACATTTTTTTTTGCTGGCTACCAGCATCTCTAAATCTGAATGCTACCCAGTACCCACTACTGCAAATAAAAGAAAGGAGAGAGAAAGGTAAGAGACATACCCCTCCAAAGAGAAGCTCCTCAGGAACTCCAAAGCTATCCCAATTTCCTAGTTCCTACTCAACTGTCATTATCAGGAATCCTACTACGCCTAAAACGATGATAGTATCTTTGCAAACCAGTCTGACAAGCGCCTCACTTTCACTGAATTTTCTGCACTTTTCCCAAAATAAGACTCAGCATTCGACAACATCACCATCACGTCATGCCTAACTGCCTCTAAACTTCGGTAATAGTTGTTCTCCAATCTTGACCGGATCACATCCAATGATAATGGTACAGGAAACCTAAAAAGGGATGCAGAAATATTTTGACATTTCTATGGAGATATATGCATGTGCAGCAATAAAAGTTATAGAGTACAAAGTGAGCTCGAGTTACCTGTTCAAAAAACTAGACTTCTGACCAGCCTGCTTTAATTTCTGAACCCCATACGTATCCTGGAATATCACAGATCAGAATATGTTATCTTCTCCATTACTCTACAATAAGATGAATGCCAAAAAAATTAAAGCTCATTTACCTGAGGTCTATTCCCCGACGATTCTAATTTGTCCAAGGAAGCAAGCAATTTCTTCCTGGTTTGGTCATCAATACGAGGCTGCTCCCACTCAGTATCGGAGTCAAAAAGTTCCCATGGACTATGTTGCTGAATATTTCCAGGATCACTTTTGTAACGAATAGCATATCTTTCCCATGGACTATCTGGAAAATCTTTAGATTTGGCTTTCACACCTACAACTCTGCCTTCCCACCAAGTACCATCTTCCTCGCCCTCAGTTTTCCACCAAACCTGGCATTTGTCCCGTGCAGTCCAATTTCTCTCGACAGCAGCATCATATCTCGTTCTTTCAACCAAAAAGTCTGGGAAACTAGTCTCAGGCAATGTCAATCTAAAGGTTTTGCCAAATACCTCAGAACCAGGATCCACAAATTCAAGTGTCATTTTACAACAGCTATCTCCAGAGCCAGGAACAGTAGCATACTCGAGATCCGTAACTTTACAGTACTCAACAGAGTTTATATTTCCTTTTAGATACTGCCAAGGTCCCCTTTCAGATGATTTAACAGAAGTTATATACTCCTCGTGTCCCTGAAAGCATGTTCAGTCACAACTCTTATAGAAGTTTTCAAATAAAAATCATATGCTGAATGGTGCTATAATAACAATTTCAGGGGAAATTTAAGAAATAAAATCCAAAGTACCTGTCTTACGTACACAACTTCATCCCCTTGCTGTGGAATATATCGAGAGCCTTCAAGAAAAGACAGCATAAGCCAGGAAACCTTTTTTTGTGATTGATTTAATCTTCTCTTATCCACAGTACTGGCTTCAAAGGTGAAAGTACTTCTTCTATTTCTGGCAGACCTCAATCCTGATTTCATGCCTGAGGCACACTCTTCCATAGGGATATTGTCACACCTTTTTATTGAATTATCTTCAACCCCTGCTGATGCTCTAATTGATCTAGTAATCATACCACCAGCAATTTGCTCCAAGTCTACATGCCCTGAGGAAGAAGCCAAAGGCTCATCTCTTTCAGCACTATCTGTTTTGGCATTCCCACATGTATTAACATCCCTTGCATTTGAAGCAATTTCATTTCCTGGACCATCAGCTCCTAAAAGTTCTCTTTTTTTACTCCCCTTTGACCTTCTATATACAGCACTATACATCCTATCACTCTTCAGTAAATTCAAACACTCTGAATCTCTTGAGCTGGAGCATTCCTTCCCATTTCTTACTCCATCCGAGCTTTGTACTCCATTGACATTTCCATGATTGATACCTACTCCACAGTTGACCAGGTTCCCCTGAAGTTCCTCAGCATTTGATTTTGGCTCGAAGCAAGATGTGCTAGAGCAGACTTTCTCATCTTGATTATTGGCATTGATCTTCAAATTGGAAGAGCTACAAGGATCTGATAAACATCTCCCATTTGACCTAGTACTCTCATGATTAGGTTCAGCCAACCCACAAGTCATGGGGTTGTCATCAACAGAATAAGAATCCTCGTATGCAATCACATCAAGTTGCTTTACTGATCCATTAGAATGGAATGGTTCCTCAGGCATACCAGCCAACCCATGATCCTTGCTCAGATGAGGTGGTGAATTCAACTCGTCTCTCTCGCTTTCAATTCTAAGAATACTTTTGCAATCAGAAGTTATTTGTCCGTTGCTGCTCTTTACTTCATTCTGATCATCAAAAGTACTAGGTCCAGAGTTAATAGCTGAAGGGATGATCTCAGTCAATCTAAGACGCTTTGATGTACGAGCCCTTACCCCACCCCATCTGATATTCCCATCCTTGTATCCTCTTGATAAGTCCAGAATTCTCTCATTTCTTCCAGCTCCACTACTTTCTGCTTGCCCATGCCCATCTAGAATCATATGACCATCTCCTTCGCCTTGATCTGCTTCATTGGCCAAATGAGAAGTATATGGATCCAAAAAGACAGGCATGCCCTGATTCTGAACTGTCAAATCATCTGAAATCAATTTTTTATTCGAGCAACGAGCAGGCAATTTCAAGACCAGCCGCTTTCTGCTTCCAGAACTTTGAGAAGGTAGGAGATCATCAGGTTTGAATGAATCATCAGAATCATCGAGAAGGACTTCTTTTCCTTTCAACTGCTTCAAATGGTCATCCAAAACATGTTTTTCAGATTCTTCACTCTCAAAGTCAGAATCTTGAAGTGCAGAATCACTTTCTGATGTATCACCCAGCATACCATCAGCATCTTCCCTATCTGGAGATGTCCCATTAATTTTAGAAAACAAGGAAAGAGCATTGCGTGCAGCAGCTCTCCTTGGTCTTGATGATTTTGAAGAAGATGCTTTTTTCCCCAAGGCTTTTCTCACATTTCTTAGTTTCTTGGTCTGATAAATTTTGTGCAATTTATCTTCATACTCGTCCAAGTTTCTTCTCTTCACACGCCTCCCTGAAGATGTAGTGATCTCAATCTGCACATATAGCAAAAACGATCACCCCTTTAGAAACATACAAATAAGGTGTATATACCCTCTCTATCAAAGAGATCCCACATATGGAAGGGGCACAGACTCAATGCAAAAAGGTTTGATGACATGTACTGCCATTTAAGATTGCCCCAAAGAATAAAGGTAATGTGGTTACTTACTTCCCTCCTATCTTTTTTCCTTTTTGATCTGCGAAGGCTATCTTTATGACCATTTTCGTCGTCACTGTCCTCTCCACTACATTCGGATTCACCTGAGGTAGTTAAACTAATTTCATCCCCGCCAAAAGAGAACTCCTCGGTTGCATTATACTCTGAATCAGAATCATCACTTTGAATTTCTATTTCTGGTTCCCAGTCCATGACCTCTGCAAACTCTGGTAGTGGATCAATTAGCACATTCATATCTGCCAGTGGTGGAATTTGATAACCTTGTTCTGAATTGAAGTCTGGACCGATGGCAAATCTTACAGACGAAGGCCGCCATTCAATTCCTAGAGTACCCAACCGGCGCTGCTGATACATGTTTTGGTAAGGTTCTTCATATGGAATCATACCTATCATTTCAAAAGGAAAGCCCAAGAATCATAAACGATGCAATTCATGAATAATTCACAACTCGGGGAGCAAGGACAAACCTGAATCACAGAGAAGATCTTGTATATTTCTTCTATATGGAACAAGCTGAGTTTCCTGCATCAAACACCACTTGACTCTCAGTGCAAGCAATTACTAGATGAAGCATCTAATACTCATGGTGAAGACTGTATCATTGTCAACAATTTTGCAATGAAAAATCTAATACAGCCCCAAACATGGATACAGATCTTGATATGGGATAGTGGGATACTACATGAATCTTGATCATATCAAATAGCATGATGAAGAAATGTGCAAATTAACATGCACATAGCATGAAATTTCCCACAAGTCCCTGAAATAACATTTCAGAGAGAAAAGCAAGAACATAGATAAAACTTATAATTTATAACAAGTCACCTGGTCAACTACATTCCCATTAGTATCGTGGATGAGAGGTCGATAATCTCCTAGAAAGAACTGTCAAAGAGTGACTATTATTAATCCGCAACAGGGCTATAAAGATGTACAACAAATGAGAGAACGATTAAACTGGAAATCAGGAAATTATTTTAGCAGGCTCATACCTGGTCATACTTTGCATCCTTTTGTGCCTCACCTTGACCAGTACTCAATATATAAAGTTGTCCAACATCATCTGAGACCACAATAGACGTTCCGTCCCTATGTTAAGGAAAGTAGTTAATGAGAAAAGTAGCAATTGAATACGTGCAAAAAAAACAACATAGAAAACAATGATAGAGCAAAAAAAATTCCACTTGACATTAATCTATGAGAAAGATGATCATCATGGCAGCCCAAATAGTGGAACACTGTAATTTATAAAAATGAAATACCAATAAATATCAATTTACAATGGCTGAACTTAAATAAATGTCTGGAACTTTTTTTTACATCTAGATGTAAACAAAAAAAGCAATTAAGAATGTAAAAGGATTCTGGGATTGAAATGAAACCATAACATGAACAGTAGATAAACAAGCACCTATGACCTACAAATATCAATAAAAACTAGATAAACAGACATAATTTCATTTCAAAACAGACAGTAACATAGTTCATATTTTCTATGCATAAAAACAGAGCATGTATTCTGATAATTCATAAACATGTACAAACAGGCTTAAATGCTTAATCATAAAAGAAAGGACTGATTGTGAGCTAGATACATAAATTGTAGACCAACAAGAAAAAGAACAGGCAATGCAAACGAGCAGATACATAAAATAATCATTTCATAATGATGTTTTACTTACGGTGAAAACTTCCCATCAACCAGCCTGTAAGGTCCAGTTTCATATATCCGAATGGGCTTTCCTTCCCATATCTAACAGCACACATATGAAAGAATCAAATGATAATGTAACAGACAGACAAACAATTAAGCTATGCAGATAATCACTTACATCCCAAACAATAATCTTGCCATCATATCCAGCACTCATAGCCATTCGAGGGTTAAAAGGATGAACATCCAGAACATATGTCTATAAGGAGTAAGATTTAAAAAAACAGCATCAACTCAAAGTTCAATCAAAGAGAAAATATATACAATGCTTTAAATTCACAAGAATAGAAGAAAGAAAATAACTGAATTTTGCAGCTGGAAGCTGGCACATACAAACAATTACACAGCAGTTCAAAGACTGGGACAAAGCCCTGCCTGTAAAATTTAACATGTCCACTACTCAGCCATCCACTCCACTGACTAGTTCCCTGACTCAACTCAAACCCTGCCTGGCAAATGGAAAAATATCCATGTCTAAAATTGCTGTAAAATTTTCAGTTGCTAGCCAAATGTTGATGATATGGATATTTATGAGGTTTGGGCACCAAAAAAGGTTAAGTTGACAAATGAAGGAATTGCAACCAGTTGGAATGATCGATTTTGCAGATGTTGCTTCCCGAGGGATGATTGCCATTTGCCAGTGCAGGTTAGTTGTACCAGGAATATGGAAAGTTGCTTCTCAAGGGATAATTGCCATTTGCCAGTGCAGGTTAGTGGTAGCAGGATATGGAAAAAGAAGGGTTCCAGGCAGCCTGGTTGCTACCCAGAAGGTAAGACTTTCTACAAAATTAAAGAGGGATTTTATACATCAAATCAGCCACAAAGACTTTCTACTTTCATATGCTGCTCTGCAGCGCAATTTTTCCTTTATTTGTTGAATCAGTTGCCTCATCTGAAATAAATTCTTATTTATCTCAAATATGTGGATTGTAAGAAGACGTCAAACACTACAACTTTGCAATAACATCCATCTATTAAAAAATATAGACATCTAAAATTTTATTTACGGCTTCTATATGGACAAAGACATGTAGCTAGAGTTTTAAGCATAGATTATGCTTAATTGCAGAGACAGAAAGAAAATTGTCATATCCTGATAAACATCCAGTATCTTGAAATAATAATGGAGTAATGAAGTGAACAGAAGCCTATTGTTTTAGTAGCTACCAATTACAATTACACCAGACCTGAGCCAACGAAAGAAGTGCACAATATGAAAGTGTTAATTTTATATATTAAATCAAGAAAGCCATTTGCACTATCAGAAGGGGAAATGAAAAGAGTATGAGGAATACACAATAACAAGCTTCTGACAGGTAGAACTTACAGATTCAGTATGGCCTGTCAAAGAATGTACTAAACTGCCGTCAGATGCATTCCAGACACATATTCTGCAATCTATGTTTCAAAAAGACAATCAAAAGGAAGTATAAAATCAATTGAAATCTGTATAATTTTATAGAAGCATCAGACTTGAAACAAATTAGAACAAAAACTAAAAAATTACAGCTATTTCTCATATTTTGTTAGCAATAAGCCAATAACAGCAACCATCTATGAAACCTAGAGTAGAAGAGAAGGATTAGATATGCATATGTTTACATATTACCTCAGATTGTAAAACTTTAAGATAAAGGAAATCATAAATACTACTCCCTCTGTTTCATAAAAGATGTCTTTTGCACATATATTAAAGAATAATTTTTTTCCTAATTTACCCCTAGAAAAGTGTATAGCAGTCCTCCTAGAAAACCATTAATAGAGACTCATCATTATTACTATAAGGGTAAAATGGGAAAAAAATGGAAAAAAAAGTTAAAAAAGACAAGTTTTGTAAAACAAGAAAAAAGAGCTACAAAGAAATCTTTATGAAATGGAGGGAGTATATATTATAACTATGCATGTACGGGATACAGAGGGTAGATGTTGTTGTAACAAAGCATGTACAGATGTACCTATCTAAAACAGGCTAATTATTCAACTAGAAAAAAAGCTCAAGCCACATGTCCTTTCCATTTAATATGCCATTTGTTCCACTACAAAACCCCAACTCATCCTCATATTGGCCTACTGCATCAAATTATATTGTCAAATAGAAAAACACCTATACCATCCAAGAAAAGGAGATTAGAATCAATAGATCACAATAATGTTCTGAGCTTCCCAGTCCATGTAGTCACTTCATGCTCCCTTCTTTACTCATGCCCTCATCCCTCATTCCAACACCATCAATTATGTCCATATGAAGCTTTATTCAGACAAATTTACTAGAAAAAACTTACATAATAGAGGGAAAGCTATCCTCAAGACAGAACAAAAAAAGCAACACAAAGTTCTATAATTGAGTTGCATCTAGGACGTGGTAAGGCTTCTAAAGCCTATGCATAATAATGGGCCCAAAAGATGCCAAATAAACTGAAGGATCTCAAATCATCACTTAGACCTAATACAAATTTCCTTTTATTTTCAAGCCAAATGCACAGATGCAACTTGATTATTTATATGATCTGGGTGAGCATAAGGCAGGTACCAAATTGCCCTAAATATAATTATCTTAATTCTTGAACGAAAAAAGGAACATTTCCAATTTTGCCTTTAGGTGATAAAAGCTTTACTTGATCCAAAAAAATGAAACAAAACACACTGCTCTTGACACAGAATTGTCAAACCTGACTTCTGTCAAAACATCACCCTGCCGACAAACCTGACTGGTCCAGATAGAACCTGAACCTCATGGGCCCAGAATTTTGGGCAGGGCCAGGTCAAACCGTTAAGTCAGCAACCCACGTATGCCATCATATTGAAAAGTTATAGCTTTGTAAAGTTTTGTTCAAACAAACTATTTTATTATTTACATCATCCTCACCAGTAACTTAATTTCACACATGAGATGAAAACTACGAAATATAAATTATTAAAATAAAAAACTACATTTAAAAATAAAATTATCAAAACAAATTGAAATAATGGTCATACCTTATTAGTACAGCCAGCACATTGGATTTCAAGCAAATTCACGTCATAAAATTAATTAATTTTAAATTGATCAAAAAGTTTACAATTCCGGTTCTTGACTCATTGGGTCAACCTTAACATGTTCTGGACATGTAGGAACTTGCACGTTTACGTATGCTTGGTTCACAAACCCATTTTTTTTAAAGTCAAGTTATTGACCCGTTGGGTCAACCCAAACTTGTACTAGATATGTAAAGACTTTCACGTAGTCGATACTTATGTTTGGCTCACAAACCTGACTCAATTTGTACTTCATCTCAAATCACCCATTCGACCGGCTCAAACTACTAATCTGTTGGGTAAACCCGAACTTGTAATAGACATGCCAGGACATGCACATAGTCGATACGTATGTTTGGCTCACAAACCTGAATCAACCTGTACTTTACCCCAAATAACCAATTTGACCCGCTCGAAATGTCTAACCCCAAACCCTATAGCATTTATATCCAATTTAGACCCGAAACAAATAGAAACAAAACCCAAAACAATATTAGAAAGACCATAGTATTTGGCTGGCCCAGCACCAATGATTTTCAAATATTTTAGAGAGGACATGGACTTTTTAGGCAGGAAAAATAAAAAGTAACAAAAGTGAAAAAGAAAAGAGCAAAGATTGCTGTGATAAGTTGTGTCAGGTAAAGATTGGCAGAGGCTTACATGAGACAGTATATGAAAAATACCAAGGGCCTATGGTGTGGGAGCCACAATCAAGGATTTAACAAAAATATACTAACATAATATAATCCCATTAAGGATACACAATTGTGAAAAAATTAACCATCTTCAGAGCACATTTATACGACTGACTAGCTATGAACTGGAAACATACCCATGATAGCAGCAAGAACAAATCGGTTATCCAGGCTCCAAACTATCATATTTACACCACGAGGAGTTGGAAGAACTCTCTGGCGCGGACCCCCTCGTGGTGGCTGTGGAGGCATTGGAGGAGGAGGTACTTTGAGATGATAAGCACGAGTCCAACGCCCAGATTTTCCCTACAAAAATGTATACTATGTGCTGTATCAGAGAGAGTCACGGTGAATAAAGACAACAAAAACATAGCCAGAAAGAGAAACTCAAGGTATGGGAGTGAAATTATTTAAAAGGCAGCTCACATGCGATTTACGTGATCTTGGAACCCAAATTATTGCACTTCCATCACGAGAACAAGTCACTATGTTATCATGGGCAAACCTATGCAAGTATTGATTAATGAACTTTCATTAAAAATTACGATACACCATTAGAAACATATACATAAAAAACTGTTGCAACAATCTGGATATTTACACACCAAGAATTTTTAAACTTAGGAATCTTGTCTTCCTTCATATCAGGTAACAAGGCCCTAGAAGCCACAGCAGATCCACTGTAATCAAAAGCACGACAATGTGACATGTCCCAATGATAAAAAAAAAAAAAAAAAAAAAAGCTCAATACAAATTCATTTTAGTTCCTGACCTGAATTGAACATAATTTACGTCATTTTCATGGCCTGACAAAACATCCATCTCATAATTTAGTTGTTCTGAATCATCTGTATTGAATTTACAAGCATTCCAGACCTGCACATGATATAGGATACTTCAGAGGGTCATCATACAAAGTAAAATATCTATTGCTCCACCAAACATAGTAAGGTTAGTGAGATGATGGACAAGAAAATAGACATAGGAATGAGGAAATGAAAATTAAATGCAAAGTAAGGAAAGCAACATGTAATTTTTTAACTTAAAAAAAGGAAATTTTGCAAAATATATCACGAAATTTGGGTCAGTTGCACTTTCTAGCCGGAACTTCAGAAATTGCACAAAAGATCAGCAGCTTTTGGAGTGGTTGCTCTCAGTGGAATAGTGCTTATTGGCAGGGCATAATTTAAGTCATGATTTCATGCGACTTATCAACAGGTCAACCACATAATAAGCTTCATCCGCCACATTAGAAGCCCATGAGTTGTGTAATAGTCCCACTCGTGAGCACTGTGCGATTGAGTGCTACGACCCAAAAGTTGATGATAGTTGGTGCATTTTCTAAAATTGGGAGTACGGGATATATTTTGCTATCTTCCTTAAAATCAAGTTATCCTCTTTTGAAATATATATGCAAAAATTAGTGATCAGTACTGTTGGGATCATAAAATAACAACCCAATCAGTATATTCTGTTCAATGTCATTTATCATAGTTTGCAGATCTCATTTATCACCCCTTTTGCACATGTCATTCAGATTTACTTTTCTGGAAGAAAAAAATATGAATGATCATACCCTTGCAAGAGAGTCAGAGCTACCCGTGACAAACACAGTTCCACTAGCATTAAAAGCGCAGCAAAATATTTGATGGCTCTGCTGAGTGGCACTTGACGAGGAAGCACTGCTTCTCCCTGTATTTGTTTGATCAGTAAGCTTTTGATTCATATACTATCTAAAAGGTAACTAATAAGAGAAGCATTACCAGCGGTACTGTCTGGTGGCCTTGGAAGAAACATCTTTGGCTTTATCTGGGAAGACCTAGCATCCCATAGTCTACAAACTCCATCATCTGCAACCCTGTAGCAAACGAGGGGAAGATGTAATAAACTTAAGATTTCATGGTGAAACTGTGTAGAAAAAAAAAAAAACTTGTTTTTCCTACACATTATGGTAATGGTAATAAAAGTAAAGCTGTATGAAAAGTAAAGCACTTCTTACACATTTCATGGTGAACACTATTACTATGTAAGAAAAGTAAAGCTGTATGGTAATGGTAAGTGCTCGGGATTGGTTCAGGGAATATATAAATTGTATGCCTTAAACACTTCTTTTTATCCTTTCTCTACCAAACAAAAAGGAAAAAACAAGTGGAATTTGCTGCTTTACTACTTGTACATAATATATGGGCAAAAGTAAAACTCCTAGTACTTGCATATTTTGGACCCCCAAAACCAAATTGACCCTAACATTAAGCTTTCCCGTTCATCTCAGTAGGAGCAATTTTTACATTATAAAATTAAATTAACATCCACATCATCCCCCAGAAAAATCCAGCTTCAGCAGGATCTGGGGGGTCAAGATGGGGGCACCCATAGCCTGAACATGTCAGGAGGATGCGCCCGAAAGACCCAAGGAAAACTGAATTTAGTTAAAATGCACCAAAATTGATATAGGGGTTATATCCATCTCAAAGGCATTGTATAAAAGCCAGTGAGCATGAGGATGAAAGCAGCCAACATACATATATGATATTAACTTATGCAATCAAGGATGAACTTTTTCTTCAATAATTACCAAGGATCCCCAAGATTTAAACTTAAACCAGACACACTTGTTCCACATTTCAAGTTACATAACTGCTATGTTCCATATCTTATACAACATTCTAGTAACTTGTGTGTGCTTCACAGGGAGCAAGCAGATATGGGTTATAAAAGATATAAGGGGTCAACATTGGTTGGAGCACCATAGATTGGTAGCTTGTTCATTCCTCATAAAGGAATAGTGAACTCATTGAGTATGGACATCCTCTCATAAGATTGACACTTCTCTTGAAAAAATTTCATCCTACAAGAAGTAGGTGGCAAGGAACAAATCCACTTTAACAGTTCAACTTAGAACATTACTTAACAACATTATTTTCTGTAGTCCCTTTTCTCTTTGTTCACCACTCAAAACGCTAGTGTCCATGTGATATAAAGTAACTGCAACAGCAAAATAATAGTCACAGATACATCACCCTCGAACAATTCAGCAATTTTGGTAACCATCTGCTCAGGGTAATTCATACAAAAGCAAATGGGTAATACTAAAAAGTAGAAACATAACCATCCTTACGAGAGAAGCTGATATGTAGCACTTGATCTTGGACTAAAAGCAATAGCAGTAACTCCTCCAGTATGCCCACGCAATACTGATATTGGTAACCCATCTGGCACACGCCACTGTAACATACAGCATACACGCCATCTAATAAACAACCGAAGATATTGAAAGAACAAAATTCGAGCAATAGCTAATAGAACAAGGTAAGAAACTTACAACTCGAATGATACAATCATTTGAAGAGGAAGCCACCATGGTGTTGTTTGAATTAACAGCCAAGTCAGTGATGTCTCCCTTTAGTGACAGAAGATGTAAGGGAATGAAACATAAATAAAAGCATTCAATAAGTGAGAGTGGATACACAAAAAGAAGAGCTCACTTCATGTCCCCGACAGCTGGCTAAGCAATATGCTGTCTCCATGGACCAGATTTTGACAAGACGGTCATCAGAACCAGTGATAACAAATCTTCCTGATCGATCAAGTGTGGCTGTGGAATATTATGACCAAATTATAATTAGAAAGAAAAGAAAAATGGACAGATGAAAGACAAGTGTCTACCAACTAAACCGAGTTAATACTACAAGAGAGATTTAAATCAAAAACTTTCTTGTCAGCTACTTCAAGAAACCATATATTATACACTTTATTATCAATTAATTGATCTACAAAGGTAATAGCCTTCCCCGTGGATGATGAAAAAGAAAAAGGGGAATAGCAATAGCAGAAATAGTAATCATTGAGAGACAAGAAACCTTCACCATATCAAAATGAGAGAGCAAAATCCATAGGGAAGTAGATGGCAACATGGCATGCAATTAACCAATGAGACCAGATAACAAGCTTCATTGCATTGAGATTTTTTTTTTTGATACATTACGTAAGAGATGAATCCAGAGAAAATTAGGGTTGTGAGCATGAACACACATCTGACGCATCTGAATGCGGAAGATTGAACCAATACACACATACACAGAATACACTTCTGAAAGGATACTTGGATGAGGAAATTAGTATTGTTCAGTTTTTTCCCTACAATGTGTCTGTTTTTACTTTCTAGACAAGGATGATGAGTCTATATTTCTTGGAATTTAACAGTTTTAGAGAAACCTAAATTTTTAGTCAGGTGCTATGTAATACCAACCACACTGGTATTTGATGTATATCATTTATATCTCCAGAGAATTACAAGATTTGACTGAGTAATTCTTACAACATGCTAGAGTAATTTTCTCCTGTCACATAATCTTAAACCCTACATGTTCAATGTTTTACAGTACTATAGGTTCCCATACAAGATCAAACTTCAAAGGTTGACTGAGTAATTTTTCCAAAACGCTCTTGTTATTCTCTCCATTCACATGTCCTGAATCCTGCACATGTTCATTGCTTTCTCAGTAATGTAGGTCCCAACAAGGTAAAACTTCAGAAGATCCACTTGATCCTTAAGTGGTAAACAAAATTAATCACAAATGATATGCTATAGATACAAAATGTGTTCCCAATTATTCCAACGCAGAAGGCTGAAGCCATATTAGTCATTCTCAAGCTGGCTATTTTTTATCTACAAATGGGTTCTGACACCCCCAGAAGTTCAAAAGATAGACCCTAAAGATACTTGATAAGCAGATTCAGCACCAGAAAGCAAAAGGGTTCTCATTACAGACTTACAAATGAACAGTAACCAAGAATATTCTGTAGTTGTGCATATAGAAATATGATGGAGAGAGGGCAAAAAATTGATCTTGATAAAAATTAGTTATTGAGAGGTGCCATAGATATCTAAGTAGGATGAATATTTTGCTTGTAATTACTTCCTTTTTCCTTTCAGGTGGTAAGCATGACAATAAAAAAAATCAGCAAAAAAAATTACAAATTGTAAGCGAGTTATATAACTCCATGAAAAGCTTAAATCTACAGATAAATAAGGGGTGCATCTCATGTTAACATCAATAATAAATATTATCCTTGTTCTAGTTTGAGATAAAAAAGTACTTTTGAAGCAAAATGTGCTTTAAATTGTCTTGAAAAATGTGAAATATAACTACATTTCACCTATTTCAAGGCAAATAAAAGTAAATTTTGCACCAAAAGTACTTTTCATCTCAAACTAAAACAAGCCCAAGAGGAAAATGAAGAAGAATATTGAGGGTAAAGAACATAATATTCACCACAATAAACAGCATTTCGATGCCCTCTAGTCCTTTTAATATTTTGCATCTTCTGTACCATTGTTGATGGCTTTGCAATGGCATTACAAGCTGCACGAGTAGATGGTGCACGCTGGTGTCTGGTGAAGCCACCACCGATTTCCCTTAATCTCAGGCCACGAACTTGATCAGCTTGCATGTGAGGCCATCGCATGTAAGCAGGTGGTGGTTTGACTATGTTACTGCTTTCATCTTTATCACCTGTAGATAAAGTGATGGAAATTTTATATTCATCAAATGGAACATAACAAGTTGCATGTCACTTCCCTTTTGGAAGCTCAACAGCAAATGGGATTGAGAATCATATATGCTCCATTACAGTGAGGCAACATGATCAAGAGCTGTAACTAAAGGCACTTCAATATCAAACCCCCCTCCCCCCCCCCCCCCCACACACACACACTAAAATCAGCACCTTTAATGTCTGGCAACCCACACTATTTGCCTACTAAACAAACTTGTTGCCCTAGAAATATCAGAAAAGAAAACTTGTTGAAATTAATGAGGAACATACAGCTCAAAAGTGAAAAGGAGCCAACTCCCAGTAGTGTGGGAACATCAGCTGCATTTGGAGCATTCCCACCCATCATACCCATTAACGGATGTGCTTTGCTCAGTACGAGCTGCTTTAGCAACTTCACCAAGTGATTTGTTTCAACATGAGTATACCTATATAAGCAATATGGATTTGCAAAATAAGTCAACAGAACAATAACAGGAACAATGTCATGGCCTTAGTTAGTGCCCAATGCACCAAGGATGAAGAGAAAGGATTGACAATAAGGACAAATGACAGCATATAACGAGTAAATTCTATACCTTTCCACTAATTTGTTGTAACTTAAAGGAAAAGATAATCCATCATCATGTTCATTACCACTTGGAACCCCACACCTTGAATACCAAGCATGATATCTTCTAGGTAAGAGGTTGTGTTCAAGAAGTTCATTCCAAAATTGTCCACAAGTTCTCTGACATGGCCCAGCAGAAAGAAAGTGCATAATCAGAAAATAAACTTCTTTCAGATCAACGTCCACATCAGTCTCCATACTCGTCCTTGTGCTAGCATCTGTACGCTGAGTTTTTCTGTCCATCTGACCAGAAAATCTCAAGGGCTTAATGCCAAGTGACTGAGGATTGCTAGAAGGTATGTGTTTTTGAAGTGCCATACTTCCTGAGATGAGTAATGAAAACCACAATTCAAAGATTCGAAATCTTCTTGTAAACACTGAAACAGTAATTCAAAATACAATGAAACAGTGGAGGAACGTTGTAAAACTTCAAGGAAAAGTGTCAAGCAAATCCTATAATTGCAAACCTTGCAGAATGTTCCCGAAAGGTCAACTAGAAGAGCAATCAAGAGAAACTAGAAATCCCCTGATACTTCTCTGCTGGGATCCTGAACTGCCATAAACCATGATGCGTAAACCTGCAAAGAAACCCAATAAGCTACATCTTTAACTCTCATGGGGGCAGGAACACCAACAGTATCATCAAAATCTCGTAGATTGAACTTACAAAATCAATATAGACCTAAAACTCAATACATACAATAGGTCTACTGAGAACTTCAAAGAAATAGAAACACCAGGATGCAGTCAAACACATCCAAGCAAGCTTTATACCTGACGTAATTGTTACTTTCCCATGATTGACAAATTCAAACCAAATGTACATTAGATGCAAGTTCTTACAGAGAACTGCATAGACCATTTGAAAGAAACAAACCTTCATATTCAATTAAAATTATTTTCTCTCGTGTATGGTTTACAATTGCAGCAACCACTCCTGTGTGTACAATTGGTGAATCAGGTCTCTAGTACATGACACTTTCACAATGTAAAATTTATATGACAACCAAATTAAATCTTAGCCATCAAACAGAGCAGATGAGCATAGTTGCAGTAATATTCACTTCATCAACAGCAAAATACCATAGGACATGATGTTACAGTCATATAATTCACTCGTTATTTAACCAATACCATTGGCTATAGAAATTTCTCCTTTCTGACTGGATAAGCTTCGCATCAAGTTCATAATAAAACCACGTCAACAAGACATGCCTCTCAATTCAATATCAAATAATTACGTTAAAACAACAGATCTTATGGATCAAATGGACCATATAGTAAGGTACATTGGATGGAAGATAAAACCTTATTTATCAGAGGCAATAGTCATGCATTATGCATTTATGCATACTGATAAACAAAAAGAATATTAAAGATACGTGCAAGTCGTCAAATCACCCTGCAATTTGCATTCTGAAATCCTCTGGTGTAACTGGCACGAGTCAACAAAATAAAGAATCCAAAAAAAAAAACCTAAATTTCTATCTGGTAAAGTATCCAACGAAACCTAGGATTGGAATTGGAAAAGACAACGTATAAAAATTACATCGAAATGTGAAAAAAGAGAGCACATACCGAATTCAAGAAAAAGCTTGGGCTAAAACTGAATTCAAGGTGAGCAACATTCAAAGAGAGGAGAGTGCGAAAGAACGGGCTTGGTCGATGGGCGCGGAGTTGAAGAAGTGAACTTGGGGTTGGTGCGGCAGAAAGGACGGCGGTGGAATTGGTTGTCAGATCGTCTCCAGCGGAGGCGTACTACCCTCTGCCTCTTGGGATGGGCTTGGTTCGCAGAACAGAAGAGAACAAAGGACCAGGTTCTGAAGAGAACAGGGATGTGAGAGAACAAGAAAAGGGATTTCATATATATATTTCCTTTAAATTTTAAAATTTAAAGTTATAAATGTGGATATTTTTCTGATTAATTAATGTTAACTCAAACAAATGTCATCAAGTTCGGTTATTTTGGATTGAATCGAGTATGGATTCGAGTTATATTGGTTAGGGCCTTTCGGGCTAAGGCTGAGTTCGGGTAATCTTTATTGATAAGTTATGATAAGTTAATGGTGTTGATAAGTTACTGATAAGTAAATGGTGTTGATAAGTTCAGATCTTGATAAGTCAACTTATTTATGAAGTAAGCAAGTGGTATTCGGTTGGAGGATTTACTGATTTTTAAAAGGTAATTAAGGAAATGACCAAAATACCCTTAAAACAAAAAATAAATAAAATCTACCATTTTCTTGTACCCTTACCAAATTCAATTTAGTTTTCTCTTGATTCAAACCGATCAATTTGGGAGACGAATTTTCTAGACTTTTAGGTTTTCTCTTGATTCAAAACGATCAATTTGAGAGATGAATTAGAAACGAGTTCAATTGGAAATAAAATTCAATTGAGAACGACGAGTTCAAACAAGTCAGTTTTAGAGACGAATTTTGTAGACGAGTTTAGTTCTGGTTCTCCGTCCAGAGTCCGTCATTCCGTCTCTCTGGTTCTCCGTCTCAAGTTTGTCGTTTGGTCTCTCTTTGGGAATTTGGGGTATTAAATAAAATGGAGGTAGGGCCCATGTGCTTATACTTTTGGAGATAAGTTTGCTTATTCCCGATAAGCATTGGGGTGATGATTATTTTTTCTGCTTATAAGCACCCGAGATAAGTTTGCTTATTTCCGATAAGCAAATTTGCCAAACACCCATCCCGAGTGCTTATTTCTGCAAAAAAGCAACAAAGTGCTTATAAGTAGCAAAAATAAGCATTCTCGAACGCAACCTAAGGGTGCGTTCGGGTAAACTTTGCTGATAAGTTGTTGATAAGTCGATTGTGCTGATAAGTTACTGATAAGTCGATTGTGATGATAAGTCGATTGTGCTGATAAGTTACGATGCTGATAAGTAATAACTTATTTATGCTACTAGGTGGACAAGCCCGTGCGTACGCACGGGGCATGTATTTTACACGTGCTTATTTTCATAGTATTTTTAATTTTTGCTACAATATATTTTTGCGAGTTAAGTTCGTAAAAGTTAAAAAAAATCGAGACATCCAATTATATAAGAATTAATATGCACTAAATATACTAAATGTACATACCATAATTAACGACTGTTACATTTAGAATATGAAATTTAAGTTACAAATATATTGACAAAGAAATAATTGATATAATAATATTAATTAATGAATTTCTACTTTGAAAAATAAATAATTTATAAACAAATACGAAATAAATTATTTGTTATTCATTATTCATATTTCAATGTCATCGAGTAAATAATTTCTCCAAATGCAGGGAACTGATTTTTGATCGTGGGTGGGATGTGACGATCAAGCACATAGCTAGGCAATCGAATCAAGTTGCCGACTAGCTCACGAGGCTAAGTGATGAGAGCTTGAGAGAATTTACTTTGTTTGAAACCCCTCAGATTAGGTTAATGTCTTTTTAGAGATTGACAATTGGATGAGTGAGCATATGTAATGGCCATTAGGCTTTATTAAATAAATGGGATAGACCCTCCTTTTATGACCAAAAAAAAAATCATTCTTCACTTTTTTTTTGATGTAAATGATTTTGATCGCCATAATCTTATCTTTGGGATTTGTTTTTCACAATAGATTATATTATAATTAATAATTTTTTATTTATCCACATATACCAATTTTGTATATATTTGATTCACTTAAAAATTAAATTAGTTTTTTGGGTTGATTATGTGTAAAAAAACACATATTAACCACTTTTTAAAATAACTCATGGTTTTAACTTACAAAAAATTATATTAAATTCATAATTTTTATGTAATTTATTTTGCACCAAATTATATTAAAATCAAAGATGCACATATTTTTACAAACCCAAAACTCAAAAATATAATGAAAATAACCAAATTGTAATTTTTTTTAAATTAATTTGACATTTTTAATTAGATAAAAAAAATAATTTAAAATTAACAAATAAAGGATATAGTTGTAATTGTGTATAGAAATTACAAAGATTCAACCTTCCAGGATGCTCTTTTAATCTAGCTTGCTCTTTTTTTCTAGATAATCAGTGTAATCAATATAAAAAACTGTTTTACGCCATTACATTCCATTGGCATGCCAAAATGGATTTACATTCAGATTAGGCTAAAATCTCTATCAACATATCCACATTAACAAAAGAAAAACCCAAATTGAAAACGAAGGGGTGCAAAATTAACATGGGAATACAAGTACTCCTCTTTCCCTCTTGATCATGACCACTTAATTATCTGCAATTTCTCCTCTTGCTCTTGCGCTCATCAAATCAAAAAAATCAATGGAAGCCTCTAGAACCTCTAGATTGATACAGCTCAAGCGTGCTCTTAGCATCAGGCAACACAACTTCCACTTCAGGGTCAGACATCAACGCACTCTGCTTCATCGCCCATTCAAGAACAATCAGCACTTCATCCTGCCCCAGTGCCTAGCTCTCGGGGACGTGGAGCGCGATGTAACACAGTAGAATCAGAGACGGAATTTGCACCATCTGCTCTCCGAAGTACACCAATTGAATCAAATGCTTCAGACCTCCGGATTCAATGATCACCTTGCAATGAGTCAAGTGGAGGTAGTTATTTGTGCAGGTGAACTTGAGTAGAGTCACAACAACTTCTAGCATCACCTTTGATTCCTTCTCTTGCCCCTCTCCTCTTTTATAAACACTTTAAACTTGGAAGGCAAGCAGACAAGAGAGGCGTTTTAAAAACCATAATTAACAAGATTAATTGGGATAATTATAATTTTAATGTATTAGTCGTCGTTTACACTACTCTCATGTTTTAACAGTACACTGAATTTGACTTGAAATCCAGCAAAAGCTCAACTCCACCTCTCATTCTTAAATTCATAAAAATGAGCTTTTAATTCTATCCAAATAAAACAAACGCCCAAGTCAATTGTAGATACCGGCTTCGATTTTCAATTTTTCATGGATTAAAAATATTTTTATGCTTTTTTTCTCTATAATATATGTACTTTTTTCTTTGTACATTATATTTTTTATAAAATATTTTCTTTGTGCCGACTTAATTATTTATGTACTAATTTTTGTAAAAATGCTCAAACGAATTTTGTATTTATTTGTAGTAAAACTGGATGGTTGCTAGAATTTGAAATATTGCTTCACTTTTTATTCTAAATATGTGATTTTAATTTGGGGTACTAATTTGAATGGATTATTATTTAAATTTACCACAAACAATTTTTTGGTATAAGACTATATTGCTAAAAAGGGTGGAAACAAAATTGTTTTGACAGTGATGTGATTTAGGTATAGTTTGACATGATTTGGATAAGTATGTATTCAGCTAATTATGTAGTTACAATAATAAAAACTATAATTATTCAAATTTCACAAATTGAATTTCGACCAAAATATAAATAACCACGAATTTGGACAGTCAGTTAGAATGGGTCAATTATGGAAAAATAGCAAAAATGGTTAAAGATGATTATTTTGAGGCTCGAACCTTAGACCTTCTTCATTACAAAGGGCAAAGTCTTAACCATTGAGCTAAAGGACTCATCTTGATATATAATACAATTGAATTAATATATTTATTTTTTTTATCAAGTGCAATAAATGCGATTCGTACACAAATTTTTAATGTTATATATAGATAAGCAAGTGGTGTTCGGTTAGAGGGTTTGCTGATTTTTAAAAGGTAATAAATAAAAGGTCAAAATTACCCTTAAAAAATTAAAAAATTACCCATCCTTATAAACTCTTTTATGGAAACCCTAAACCCTCTTTTCTCATTATTCCATCAGCTCTCTCCCTCTTGTTTGCTCCCAACGACATCCACGACACACAAACCAGATCTGGTGGTCCTCCGGCGTCTCTTCACCGGCGGTCCAGTGACTCGTCCCCGGCGGTTTGGCGCGTGTTGTGCGGTGGTCCGGCGTCGTGCACGTGGTGGTGGTGCGTCCTCGGCGAAGTTGGTCGCCTCTTGTTCACATGTGACGAAATTTCCTTCTGCTCGGCCTTTTCTCCTTCCTCTAAATTCACTTCAGGTATGGATGTGCTTAGTGTAGACAAATTCCTTCACTTGTGATTCATTTTCTTCAGTGGCATTCCAATTGTTCATACCTATTTTTATTGAAATTAGGGTTTTTACAATTGGGGAAAAGTATCAAGTCCAATTGCTCAACGAACTTGACAACGATGCCGCCGGTAAGCTAATTTGTAGCAATATTGAGTTTATTATCATTGTTTGTATGACAAATTTGGTATTAGATGTATTTGCCTTGCACTTAGATTGTTTAATTCAATGCTCCTTTTGATTTGAAATATATTGTTTGCTTCATTGTTACTCTTGTTGTGAATTATAGAAGGAGAAAAATACTAAGAGGAATGTGTCATTCAAATGGGATGATGGCTTGACCACTCTTTTGCTAAGGATTTGTCAAGATATGCAAAAAAAATGGTTATGGTCAACCATTCAATTGGACCGATATAGTGAAAGTGTTTAAAGAAAAAACAGGACATCTTTTGCCTTGGAAGACTGCAAGGAACAAGTTTGAACATATTAAGAAATTTTGGCGAACATGGGATTATTTGAAGAATAATGAGACTAGATGTGTATGGGATGAAAAGCTCAACACAGTTGAAGCTGATGCAGCTTGGTGGGATAAGAAAATCAAGGTTAGTTTTGAATTTCACAATTCCTTATGTTAAAGTTTTGTTACATTACAATCCCTTGTTGTTATGTGATTGTGATCCTGGATTTATTTTGTAGGAGAAGCCTGAGTATAGGAAATTTCATCAGGGAGTGGCCCATGAAACTACTAATTTGTGGACTAAGGTGTTTGGTGGGATTGTAGCAACGGGCAAGTATTGTGTTGCACCGAATATGGATCCAAGTGCAATCCCTGTTGATGATGGAGATGAAGGTGGTGATGATGAAGAAGTTGATTGGGAAGAAGAGTTGGATGACTTTGGAGTTACTCCGCTATCTACTCCTTTGAATGTGGATGGTACTCCAAGTGGGATTGACATGAGTGGATTCAATGTGGATGTTACTTGTGAGGATGTCTTGAATTTGGCGCATGAATTTGTAACTAGTGGTGTAAATGCTAGTCAGGCAAAAATGACAAAGAAGCAAATTGTTGAGCATTCCCCTACATTCCCTAGCACTAAGCGGAAGGACAAGAGGCATTCAAGTGGGAAAGGAATTGCATACAAAGACCACATGGAATTGATGGAACATGCAAGTCTAAAGCTATGTTCTTGGATTGATGAAGATCGGGCCTCGTTGTAACCAAAGAAGGGGAGAAAGCACCATGATCTAGATGATGCTTTCCCTATTATTGAGGAGATGGTCCAAAAGGGGGTTATAGCTGAGGGGGGAGATTTGTGGTGCATAGCCATGGAAGAAGTTTTGAATCTGGAAAACCATGGGTTGTTCATGAGGATGAAGTCTGACTTTGCTAGGACATCTTGGTTGGAATTCCGTCTTAAGGCCAAAAACAACGCGCCAAAATCTTCCTAGACCATCTTGTTTCCCCTTTTCAATTTGTGGATTGATATGTTTGGATTTGGAGAATGGTCTCCATGTATTGTACTATGTCGGATTTGGGTTTGATGTGTGTGTGTGTGTTGGGATATTGTTGGCTTTCGATTTCGATTCCGAATTATGTCCTAAATATTTGTTTCGTTTGTTTATGTTGGTTTATATTGTTTAGGGTGTTTGGGAAAGGACTTGTTCCTTGGCACCTATGTTGTTTATGTTGGTTTATATTGTTTAGGGTGTTTGGGAAAGGAATTGTTCCTTGGCACCTATGTTGTTTATGTTGGTTTATATTGTTTAGGGTGTTTGGGAAAGGACTTGTTACTTGGCACCTATGTTGTTTCTTTATTTATATTGTTTAGGGTGTTTGAGAAAGAACTTGTTCCTTGGCACTTATGTTGTTTCTTTATTTATATTGTTTAGGGTGTTTGGGAAAGGACTTGTTTTTTGGCACCTATATTGTTTATGTTGGCTTATATTGTTTAGGGTGTTTGGGAAAGGACATGTTCCTTGGCACCTATGTTGTTTCTTTCTAAGTGAATTGGTTATTGTTATGGTGCATGCAGTGTATAGGAAAATCAGCCCTTGAACTCGCCAAACGCAAGAAGAGAAGAAAGATCATCAAGGGTTTTTTCATACTATTCAATTGCAGTGCCCACCTCATTGCACACCACTACTACAAGTATGTTCATAAGGTGTGTTATTATGATTCAGAATTCACTGGTTGCATGTGGATGAAACAAATTTTAGGTCATGAAAATACAAAGAGATGTTCAAATGCCATGCAAATGGAACCTCATGTTTTTGAGAAATTGTGCGACGTCTTGGAGGCGAATCATGGATTGAAACGGTCTCGCAACATCTCCGTATTGTAGAAGGTGGGCATCTTTGTGTACACTCTATCTTTGGGAGTATCTATTAGAGATGTATGTGAGAGGTTCCAACGTTCTGGCGATACAATTAGTCGGACATTTCATGATGTTTTGACGGCTATCACCGGGCGTAATCAAGGGTTTAGTGGGATGGCACGTCGGCTGTTGCAGCCTAGAGATCCCTCATTCTCATCAATTCCAGAGAAGATAAATTCAGAGCCAAGATATTCCTTGTTCAAGGTATGATTCGTTCTATTCCTTTATCGTTGTTGTGACTTATAGTTATTTTTCCATTATTAAAGATATGATTCGTTCTCATCCCTTGTTATGTATTGTGTAGGGAGCGATTGGAGCAATCGATGGGACACACATCAATGCTTGCATTTCGAAGAGTGAGCAATATCCTTATAGGAGTCGCAAAGGAATGACGTCCTTTAATGTGATGGTCGTATGTGACTTTGACATGTACTTCACGTTCATTTCCGCCAGATGGGAAGGGAGTACTCACGATGCTTGAATCCTTGACCACGCTTTAACAACGCCGAGCATGAACTTTCCACGCCCCCCACTAGGTAAGTTGTTCTACGACGCTTTAGTGACGCTCGAATCCTTTATAAATCGTACTTCATGTTGTTTTTAAGATAGTTTTTTATGTTGTATATGAAAGTATTATCTAATTGACAATGGATATGCGGATAGGCCCGAGTACTTGGTTCCATATTCATGCGTAAAGTACCATCAATCGAAATGATTTCTTTTTGGTGAACAAGTTATAATGGAAGAATTCCACTTTGCTACTTGGTTCATATTTTTGCTTTTTTTTGTCATCTCTTTTTGGTGAACAAGTTAGAATGGAATTCTACTTTGCTACTTGGTTTATGTTGCACTTTGCTACTGTCTTATAGGTTGAATGATCTGTTTTTGATGAACAAGATCCATGAATGAAATTCCACATTCCTACTTGGTTCCTATTTTTCTCTTTTTGATGCTCCGACGTCTCTTTTTGAACAAGATCCATGTTGTTTTTAAAATTTATGTATTACAAAGATGCAACTTCATAATAAATTTACAAGTAAATCAAAAGTCTCGTAAACTTAACTCTATGCGAGTTCAAATCCTTCACCTAACAAATCATGTGTCTCCCTGCATTTGGCCGAAAATCGCCTTGTATTTGGTCAAAAATCAGCCCTGAATTTGGTCAAAAAATCATTCCTGTATTTCCTAAAAAATCATCCTTGCATTTGGTAAAAAAACCATCCCTACATTTGTCAAAAAAGCCCTGAATTTGGTCCTAAAATCATTCCTGCATTTGTCCAAAGAACAGCCATGTACAAAGCATACAATTGAAACAAACAACCCTGTACAAATGAAACAAAACACAATCCAATACGCCAAAACACAAACCATAAGCCAAAACACAATCCATGAGCCTAGCAAATAGTTTCCTAAAACATACAAAAATATTCATAATCCAAACCACAATCCATAAAACCTAACAATCCAAACACCAACAACAATCCATAAATCCTAACAATCCAAACACCAAATGATCCAAAAACCAACAACAATCAAAGTAATCCAAAACCTAAACAACAATCCAAACAAGATAAACGCCAACTACATGTAAGGATATGTCGGATCCATGTCACCATTGTCGTAGTATATGCCATCCACCTCGGGGAACTCGCTTAGCTCATCATCATCATCCTCTTTATCTAGTGGGCGGATCAAGTTGTTCTCTTTTGGTGCCCACAACTCATCTATGGCGTCGCTCAACCTTGAATCCATTCCACGTGGTCTAAAGCGCTGGAATTGTGGGTTTTCCTACAACACAAGAATAAGGGTGAATGAATACCTTAACTTAAGCACTCAAAATTTATATAAAAGTTTAAAAATCCATTCTTACCCTTATCTTTGCCGCCCACCAACAATCGTCACCAATGACTCTTCCACTAGAACGATCCCAACTGATGCCACCTTCAGTGCAACGAAATTCTGTCCAAATCTTCCACACCTTTCTTGATAGATCAAACCTAGCCTTTAGGGTGCCCTCGAAAAACCAAATACCAGTGGAGTGATGCATCATTTGCCTTACCTCTGCGAAAATCAGTAATCTCGGATTGCTCAAATTGAGGATCCAAATCTTTCTTGACAGCCAATAAAACACAAGTACGATCCGCACGCCAAGTCATTGGAGTCGCCATGTTGACCTAATATAACATATGCAAAAGATCATTTTTAAAATCAACCAAGCATTAATTTTCCATTCCTTTCTACAACATTAAGCTAAATTAAACATGATTGAAACAATTACATAATTGAAATCACACAATCAACAATTCACCTTGAAATCATTCCTTTTCCTTTCTAGCACATCAATCCTTTCACGAAGGACATCTTCAGTGACATGGGCACAATATAACTCCACATTCAATTGATCTACCACGTGGTGGAGACTCTCCTTTTCCTTTCTTAAGTCTTGTATAATTGCAACTAAGTGATCCACCGCTTTAGTAGGACTACAATTCCCCTTAATAAGGTCAAGTGTGATATCTAAGTCACTTTGGGTGCTAGAGCAATCTGATCCTGAAGAGGACATCCTATTTACTAGGGCAAAATCATCAATTAGACAATGGAAGAATGTTTAACAACAAACAACAAAAGTAGAGACATCAACAAGCACAACTTTAAACCAACAAGTAGAGACATCAACAAGCACAACTTTGAACAAACAACACATCAACAAACACAACTTTGAACAAATTAACAACACGTCAACAAGAACAACTTTCACCAAACAAAACATCAACAAGCACAACTTGATCTGGTTACATGAATCTTAGCATACATTGTTCATGTAATTAGGGTTCTTCTTTTGTGGTAAATTTGGGTTTCAATGGATAATTCTACACTTTTTCATCAATCCTTTTCAAGTGATAGTTCGGGTTATTTTCAATGGATATTTTGGCTATAAATTTCAATCCTTTTAAACATATATCCCAAATTAGGGTTCTTTGGGGGTAATTCAAATTTCCAGATCCAGAGAAGAGCTAGAGAAAATTGAAAATTGAAAATTCGAGATCTACGAAAACAATTCCAGATCTAAGAAAATTCCAAATCTACGAAAAAAATTTTCAGATCCAAATTAGGGTTCATACATGAAAAAATTGAAAATCCCAAATCTAGGGTAAAAATGAACAGATCTGAAAGATAATGTCAAGATTTCTTCACATACCTTCTCTTTAGAGCTTGAGGAAGAGGGAACAAGAGGAAAAATCAGGCCCTTCAAACCTCAGCGAACAATGGTGGTCGGCCTTCTTCTTCGTCTTTTGTCCGCGCCGAAGCTCCTGCCATGGGTCTCGTCGTCGTCGTCGTCGTTTGCGGTGGCCACCCCTTCGTCCGAGTGTGAGTCGTCGTTCCGGTGGGAGTCTTGTCAGTCACCACTTGCACACTGCAATGGTGAATATCGGGAGAGAGAGGAGGAGGGGTAAAGAGAGAGAGAAAAGTGGGTATTTATGTGGGGATATTAGGGTGGGGCCCACGTGCTTACACTTTTGGGGATAAGTTTGCTTAAATCCGAAAAGCATGAGGGTGTTAATTATTTTTTTGCTTATAAGCATCAGAAATAAGTTTACTTAAAATCGATAAGCAAAGTTCACAAACACCCACTTTTATTGCTTATTTATGCAAATAAGCATTTTTGTGCTTATAAGCACACCCAAAAGCAATTGCCGAACCCACCCTAAGTCGGATCATGATAAGTCATGTGAGTTTGAATTAACCAACTAGTCAATCACATAATTTTATAATTTTTTCATTCACTATTAAAATTTTATAATTGCTAAAATAATAATATAATCGTGTGAAAATATATAAATCAATTAAATAAGTAAAAAAAATAGTCTTAAATAAGATCTGACCTAAACCTTGATTTAAACATAAACTTATAATTTAGAATAAATTAACTTATAAATTTATGAATTAAAACATTATACAATTAAAGTACGCTTTGTTTTGAGGGCACCTAAATGTATTATTGTTTTGGATCGTGAGAAACTTTTTTTTGGACTTGGGCCGACTTAACAACCTTGACACCATCATTAGGACTATGCTTATTAAGTATTAACTTGTCATGTAGTCTTCCTCAATTTAGTTTAAACAAAAAATCGAGAATTTTCTATTGGGATAAAATCCTCACCCATAATAGATTTTTTTTATCAATATTCTTTTCAAGAACAAGCTTTTTTTTAGGACTCACAAATTGATTACATTATGTGATTCTAGGAGTAGAATTCACTTTTTTCCGAACTCATACATCATTTGTGAATTCACTACATATCAATTCCTATTTAGTATTATTAATGTAAAGGCAAGTGCCGATGCATTACTCGATATAGTTCAACTATATCAATAAATGTCAACCGTAGGATGGAGAGAGCTCTACGGTGAGATTGTGGGTTCCATAGAACTTATTGTGTGTATTTTCTATATTAATAATTATTAATTATGGCAGCTCCTATATTTATGTTAAAATTAAGTAAATTATTGCCTAATTTAATTTTTGAAGATTATTTAATTTACTTATTGTTGTTTCAACTACATTGCTACATGTCGATTATATTCAAAAGCATAGCTTAGATATTCACGTTTGCTGCGTACTTGATGATATTCACATTTGCTTTTCCGATCATATTCAAAATCGCAATTTAGATATTCATGTTTGCATTTTCAATATTATGATTTTAGTTTTTGATATTCATATTTCTATGTGGTTACATGCATGATAATACTTGATGATGTTCACGTTTGTAAAGGAATATAGTTGTTTATACTTAAGAATAAAAACATTTAACGTGCTAAATGAACATCAGTATTGTTGAAACCCAAAAATAAGACTCGCTAAGTACAAGATTTAATTGATTATAAAATACTAACTCTCTGGGGCTTGTGTAATACACATGCATAATTTTATACATAGATTACCCCTCCTTCGCTCCCTTCATCTTATTCTTCTATTTTTTTTTTGATTAGGTAAGAATTAGGAGACCACCCATTAGGGCGGGCTTCCTAGAGCATCCTGACGGATGAGAACTTGAAGTTTTGGGTGATTCGGAATGACGTCAGCAGGTAAGTTGTGGCCCAACTTAGCAATTTTATCGGCCATAGAATTACAAGCCCTATTGACGTGAGATTATTCTTCTATTTTTTTCTCTTTTACAAATAAAGCTTTTGACTTTGTAACGTAAATTGCATGATCTCTCTCGGAGATCAAGTACATTGAATCTCGTTCAACGAGGGTCTATCTCGATCTGGATATTTTATTCGACCCTTTGCCATGTCTCGCACTCCTCATATTTATAATATCTTGCTTGTTAAACATGTTGATTATATTCAAAATCACAGTTTAATTATTCACGTTCGCTACATAGTTGATGATATTCTCATTTGCATTTTCGATCATATTCACAACCACAATTTAGATATTCATATTTGCATTTTCAATATTTATGATTTTAGTTTTCGATATTCTTATTTCTATGTGGTTACATGCATGATAATACTGATATTCATGTTTGTAAATGAATATAGTTGTTTATAGTTAAGAATAAAAACATTTAACATATTTTTTTATACCTTTTCCCTCTTTTACAAATAAAGTTTTTGCTTTTCTATCGTAAATAGTGCAATCTCTCTCACAGATCAAATACGTCGAATCTCGTTCAACGAGGGTCTATATCGATTCGGAGATTTTAGTCGACCCTTTTTCTTGTCTCGTACTCCTCATATTTATAATATCTTACTTGTTAAACATGTCGATTATATTCAAAATCACAATTTAAATATTCAAGTTTGCTACATACTTGATGATATTCACATTTGCATTGTTTATCGTATTCAAAATCACAATTTAGATATTTATGTTTGCATTTTCGATATTTTTGATTTTAGTTTTTGATATTCATATTTTTATGTGGTTACATACATGATAATACATGATGATATTCACTTTTGTAAAGGAATATAGTTGTTTATAGCTAAGAATAAAAACATTTAACATGCTAAATGAATATTAGCATTGTTGAAACCAAAAATAATACGTACGGGATTTTATTGATTATAAAATACTAACTCTCGGGATTGTACTATACACAAGCGGATTTTTGTACACAGATTATCCCTCCTCCCCTCTCTTCATCTTATTCTGTTATACTTTTTCCTCTTTGACAAATAAACTTTTTGACTTTCTACCGTAAATAGCATGATCTCCCTCAAAGATCAAATACTTCAAATCTCGTTCAATGAGGGTCTATCTCGAACCGGAGATTTTATTCGACCCTTTTTGTTGTCTCGTACTCATCATATTTAAAATATCTTGCTTGTTAGACATTGTTGGCATTACACTTTACAAACCAGCTTATCTCAATAATAGTTCAGTCTATGAACTTGTAATAAAACAAAACGCTTAGTTTAGCTTAAGTCGGTTTTATTAGTTAAGTAAAGCTCGTGACTAAAACATGCCAGTTTAGCTTAAGCGGAAATTTTTATACATGTAATAGGTGTGAACTTTCTTGCTCAGTTTTTCCCAGATTCATTGTAATTAGACTTTCTTTCTCTCGAGAGTTCTAATGGAAATTTGGGGTTTTCTCATTTTTGTGTGTTCTTGATCTATTCCATCATGGTATCAAAGCAACATCCGCTCTATTTGTAGTTTTCTTGAGTGATTTATCTTCTCCAAATACTTCCGCTGCATTCTCTTGAAGAGATGGTCGAAGCATTGAACATTGAAGATTCTGAATTGAAGAAAAAGGGTTTGACAATGGTTGAACATATGGATCTGCTTTATCTTCACCCTTCGGACAATCTAGGTATGGTTCTAGTCTCGAAATGCTTTGATGGCCTAGGATTTGGAACCAGGAGGCGATCTATGTTAATTTCATTGTCTGCGAAAAAACAAAATCAGTTTCGTCAATGGATCGCTTGAAAAACCTAATTTGGATTCAGAAGGTTATAGAGCTTGGGAACGATGTAACGATATGGTCGTATCCTGGATTTTGAATGTTGTGAGCAAGGAGATAGCTGAAAGCATTACATACACAACTTTGTTTTTCACAATGTGGCAGGATTTGTGTACTCGATATGGACAGTCAAATTTGGCTCAAAATTTCGCTTTGTAAAAAGAACTTTGCATGATTTCACAAGGTAATGATTCGATTGCAACTTATTTCACAAAGATAAAGCGGATTTGGAACGAATTGTCGAGTTTGAAGAATTTTCCAGTCTGTGCATGTGGTGTGAATTTAGCTTGGTCACGTTTTGAAGAAGATCAGGAGTTACTTCAACTACTTATGGGACTTAATGATAGCTTTAGTATGGTGAGAGACAATATATTGATGATGCAACCGACTCCAAATATCTCTCAAGTCTATGCTATGTTGGTTCACGAAGAGAAACAGAGGGAAATAAGGGCACCGACACAGTTTTTTGGAGATTCTTCTGCCGTATGCTCAGAAATCAAGTAGAAATGATGATTCTAGTGCAAAGAAAACAGTTGTTGTGTGCACTTTTTGCAAGAAACCAAGACACAATGTTGATTCATGGTGGATAGTTGTTCCATCAAGAAGACCTCCTTTGGTCTGTACTAATTGCAAGAAAACAGGACATAAAGTTGAGTTTGGCTATACGATCATTGGATACCCTACCAATGACTCTAAAAATTCGAAAGATCAAAAGACAAGCGCGTGGCTGCACAGATAGGCAGCTCAAATTGTGAAGAAAATGTTTCTGTTTTGCGTGGTTTCACAATTGAACAATGTAGCCAATTGATGAGACTGCTCAGTAAAGGCAAAGAAATTGCTTCAGGAGGTTCTGATTTTTCTGGTTGCACCATGTCAGGTATTACATTTCTTCATGATAATTTTGGTTTTAATGGAAGTTGTCGATTATTTTGTAATATCCGCTAAATTCTAAATATAATAAAACGGGTATTTATTTCAATAATTTTTTTTCTCTAAAATAGAGAATTTAATAATCTTTATAATTTCATATTATATTATAAAAGGTTATAAAAATTTACTACAATGGCAATTAAGAATTTAATTAAATATATAAAGCAAATCGAGTATGCATTTAAATATTTTTCTCTTAAATAATATTTTTATAATTTTCTTAATGAATTATAAAAATATTATAAAGGATTATTAAAGTGGCAAATAAAATTTCAAACTAATATAAATCATAATATTTTCGGATTTTATTTAATGTCATAATTACAAGTAAGCAAAAATAAGAAACAAGGCAAAATAAAAAGGTGTCAGAGGGGGACTCGAACCTAAGACCTCTTGCACCCTTCCCTTAAGCACACACACTCAAATCAGCTAGGCTATGGTAACTTATCTACCCAAAATGGAATGCTTTTAATTTTAAACACTCCTTTCTCTCTTCTTCCAAATTGAAACATCTGACTTGTCAAATCTGATTAACGTACAATCAATCCATGGTTTCCATTCCCTCCCAATTGCCATGGAAGCTTGTTTTGACAACCAAAACCACCATCATCCCTTGTCATCAAAGCAACTAACACACTCTGCTCCAATCCGCTTCAAGCTTCTTCTTTTTCAATAGTCAATTTCAACAATGGAGGATCAAGAGAAACACAATTTTTGGCTATTTAAGGGCTGGAAATTCATTGCTATTCTCACACAATCCTTCCCCTCTCTTTCTCTAGTGATTCTACACTCTTTTCAAAAAAAATCAAACAAAAGAAGCTTTTTATACTTGTTGATTTTTTTTCTCTAAACACATTATAGTTGAAGAAAGGGCGGAAAGTGGATGAAATTAGAAAAGTTGGGAACTTTTCGTAATTACCCTTAAAATGTGGGCACCCGCGCGTAATTACGGATTTTTACACAGCAGATTTGTTTGTTGTGATTTGATCTTGTAAAGGCTGATTCAGACTCGTTTCTTAACCAAATTCAATTCCGAAAGAACCGGCATACTCTCCTAGTTGTTGCCTACAAAAGCCCTCAACAAACTCGGTATAATTCTCAGAAAATCTTATCCAAATCGACGGTTAAAGATAAAAGGTTAGTAAAACGTGTTTTCGGGGTAAAGATATGATTTTATCCGATTTGAAGATCGTTTTGGCCGAGTTTTTTGTGAGAAACGAAGATATAAAATCCCCTAGTCCTCTCCTATAAATAGATATGAAGACCCATTACTTTTCCCCATCCAAAAACACGATCGAAGCTACCCAAACTGCCCAGCGAAAACAGAGCATTGGTTGCTCGGGAACCCCTGTTCGCCAGCGTTTTCCGCCACCATCCGACCACCGCCGGCGCCACCATTGCCAACAGCAAAAAGTTGGTGTCTCAGACTTTCAACTGTCGTCGCTGCCCAGTCGTTCTGTCGCCGGAGCCGCCCGTACCGAGCCGCCAAACTTCCTTGTTCGACCACTTTCTCTCCCCTGTGCATGTAAAAATGGTAAGGAGGGCTTGGTGTTGTCCATTGTGTGACTATCCTCCCCTTTCCTGGAGCACTTAGTATGATACAGTGGGTCAAGACCGAAATCATTAACTGAAAGACACAATGAATGAATATAGGGTCATGATATGGTAAAAATGATGACGTTGTTTATGTCTCGTTGATTGTGGATTATGTGTTTATCGTCTCGATTGAGACTTGTTATGGACTACCGTAGAATCTAGGGGGTGCGCCTTAGTTGCTCTGGACTCCTCTTTATAACATTTTCGTACTAGATGTAATTATTCCTAGTACTTGGTCATGACCGAACCCGCTCTATCGTATTGAGGGGTGTTGCACTCTAGCTAAGTGCCTTTGGGACTTAAGAACCCACTCTTATCTTTTGGGACATATGAGCCCACTCATCAGGACGTAAGAGCCTCGATGGTTTAAAAATCGCAACCCTATGTGTATTTGTGTGGTCATTAAAAGATAAATGCGAGTAAGCACCATAAAGAACTTATGTATTTGTTGTTGTGTTTATTTTAGTCTTAGTTTAGAAATTCATGGAGTTGTATGATGTTTGCTAGGAAAGTTTCGACGTAAGGTAAAGTGCATTAGACATTTAAAATGTGCATTCACAATGTTAATAATCTTGTTTCCATTATTTACTTTGACCTAGCTGACCTCACTGAGGGCTGACCACTTGTGGTACCAGGTATTAACAAGCAACTAGTGTCAATCCAAGAGCGCTCAAGGTGATGATGATTGGAGCTCATGATACTATATAAGAAGGTTTTATTTCATTTCATTAATGGAAGTTGATTTTTATACGGAATAGTTTTGGTTAATCTTCCGCTGAATATTTCATATTGTTCATGAAAGTTATATTTGTAAGAGAATGTTTAAATACAAATTGAGTTTGCTTTCAAAAGTCTTCCTCTATTGTTCATTTATATGGTTTCATACACATCTTTACAAAATTTTAAACTGATGCAAAGCCTTGGGTGACTTCGGACATTAAAATCCGAGGTCACTAGCGTGTAACATTCCCGAGATAATTTAGGGGTGTTACATTTAATTACACAACCTACCTCATATACAAAAAGTTATACAATAAGTTAATATAAAAGTGTAAAATTTGGCACATAATCTGTCACGTACAATTAATACATAAGCTACATATACATATTCCAACACAAAACAGTACCTAACATAAGTTGCCCATTGTTTAAAAAATGAGACACAGATAGAGTGGGCAATTGGCATTGAAACTTTGAAGATATGCATATCGGCACAAATGAGCTCCTGAATGAGATTTAGGGTTATTAATGAAAAACGAGTAGATATATGGGCTATTTGGCAATGGGACAAAGCCAAATAGGACAAATGGGCCATTTGGCTGATGGAGTACTGGGCCATCTTCATATTCAAGATAAAAAGAAACGTGTAGATATAATTAATTGTTGAATCACATGTTGTATTGTTAACTTATACTAGTGTACATAGAATTATGATAAAAATTAATATTTAATATGTATATAGATATTTATTTATAAATATATTTATTTATTTATTTTATATATTAAATATATTTGGGTATTCGGGCGGGATATCCGGGTCAAAATATTGTCCGTGTCCCGTCCATGAATTCAGGCGGGTGGGCTTAATTAAAAACCCTTTCGGGTTAGGAATCTTGTCCATGCCCACCCATTTTCCCGGGCGGGCGGTACGGGTTGGGCGGGTTTGTTCGCGTTTGTTCAGGTCTAGTGGCATTAAATGATTTCCCACTCAACTACACAAGTAAGAAGCGAATATACATGACAATATATGGTTTTCAGAATGCTGGGTTGGAGGGGCGAACTGTATGCCTCAAACGTCGAAAGGTCACCTATGTCCTTAGTTGGAGGAAGGACCAGTTATAGTCTCATCCACTCCACAACTTGTAGCCTCGGCCTGTGTACTAGAGTTCCGACCTCAACCTCCAACGCACGACCGTCAAGGCAGACTCACAAGCGTTAGTGTCGGAGCCTCCAAGCGAAGAGGTGGGTCCTCTACCCCAGAGAACCTAGCAGGTCGTGATGACCATTGAGGTACGACTCGTCGACGTCCCCTAATGTAGACCTAACTAGCCGAGTGAATCCACTCGTCATCCCCCGACTCGTCTTGCGAGTCGTCTCGTGCCTCTATTTGAGCCTCTGTCTACAACTTAGTCTGCTCCCTTTGTGCATTTTTGCGACGATGATGAGCTGACATATCTGCCATCTGAAACAAAAACAATTATGCAAAAGGGTGAGCATCATACAATCTATGAAAAAAGGATGGGAGCTGACCTTTGTGCATTTTTGCCCCTAGAAATGCTTCGATCGTAACGACCACATGGCTTTGGCTGTAACGACAAGATGCGCCTCGGTCGTAACAACCAGAAGTGCTTTAGTCAGAACGGCCTGAAGCATCGTCGTCTTTGATGAGCTTCAACCATGGAAGTTCACAACGTTTTTCAATACGTTATTCCCGTAAATTTTGAAGCAAAAATATTTTTTGCATGTTTCTAAGCCATATTTCTATGAATTTTGAAAGATAAACTTACTAATTTTCTCATTTCATTCTAGAAAACCAAATCAAAAGCCCTAACTCAACATGCCAAATCTGAAATTTCAATAAAAAAACTCAATTTTAACAAGAAAACTTACATTAAATAGGTGTTTGTTGTTGGAATGTTGCCTAGATGCCTTCGTTTTACAAATTCGATTGGAGAATATGGAGATTTAGAGTAGATGAAGAGCCGGGGAGTTGGAAGAAAGGAAGAATGAAAGAAGCGACTATTAAGAGAAGAGAGTGAAATGTGAGTGAAGATGTAATTTTGGATTAAATTAATTTTATATGGGAAAAATGTGCTCTATTATAAATCGAGTGATTTTAAAATTGAATGAACTTGTTTTATGTTTCAAACAAAAGAAAAAATATTGTCTTATGTACCAAAGCATTGCTATAAATGGATGCTAATCGCACAATGGTAATTGGTAAAATGCAACAAGATTCCACTTTATACATTGCAGATTTGAGATTAAAATAAACAATAATATGTCATGTCAACTTTTTCATATTCACAATTAAGTCGGGGAGTTGGAGGAAAGGGTCTGTTTGGCTACATGCATTATAATGAGTTTATGCATTATAGTTTATTTTATACAAAGGTGTGTTTGGTTAAAATTTTAAAACATATTATTTTTTTTTATTAAAATAAACAATAGTATGTCATGTCAACTTTTTCATATTCACTCTGTTCTCTCTCCTGTTCTTCCCTCTCTCTTTCTCTTCGGATCTCTTAGGGCTCGTTTGGTATCGATATCATATATCGGTATTCGGTATCGGTATCGGGTATCGATATCGGTATCGGTATCGGATATGGGATATCATTCATATCCCATACCTCTCATATCTCTTTTTTTTAGGGTATATCAAGTATCATGAAAAATGCCTTGTTTTGATATGAAGATATGGCCCGATATCCATATACTCTCATACCAAACACAAGATATAGCCCCATACCGATATCTAAATACATATACTCCCATACCAAACACAAGGTATGGCCCGATACCAATATTTGATATCAGGATATCAATACCAAACGGGCCCTTAGGCTTTTCTTCACCATGTAAATCCACCCTTTTTCTTCCTTTTCCCTTTACTGATGTTGATCCATTGATTGGTTTCAATATCGGTTTTTCCCTTTTCCTTGACCCTTCCCCTGAAATTTTATATTCTATGCCTCTTGTGGCTCCAATTTTGGTTGGATCTGGAGGTTTTTGGACTACCTTTAACCCTTTGTGTGATGCTTGCTTTGATTGGTATTGGGTTTCATCAATTATGATCTTCGACGTTTGCTCTCTTCTGATGTTGCTCCCTTTGTTTTATGGATCTACTTCGTCTCATGTGTTCTCCTCGGTGTCTCATCTTCCGATTCAGATCTGCTTATTGGGTTTGTTCGTCTCCTTGTGGTGATGGGCTTGTTGATTCTCCGTTCTTGGATTCAGATTTGAAGATTGAAGATTTGAATATTTAAAGATTTGAAGAATTGAAACATCAAAATTTGTTATGCCTAGGTTCGGTTAGTTGTTGCATTTTTAAGATCACCATCTAGTAGATGGTGATTTAGGCTAGCCTTGCTTTTGCCGCTAGCCTAGTTCTTGCCATGGTGGTTGTTGTTGCAATAACTTATAAAAAAAAACCTTTTCATATTAACAATCAAGTACAATCAAGTACCATACTTGATTTGAAATTTTTTCCAAATTTTCAAATTTCAAAAGAATCCAAACAAGTTTCAGAAATTTAAATAAAAAAATTATATTATATTAAATATTATACATTAGAATGCATAAACTCTAGTCATCCAAACACACCCTTGATTTTATTGTGGCTATTTTATTTATTTTAGATTAAATTTTAAATTCAGAATATTTTTGAACATCACATATGTGCTTTTATTTATTTTTGGTCAGAACATCATGTACGTGCTTAACACTGGTTGCTCAAAGAAAAACAAAACAATGAGAGTGTGAAGGATGCGTTTTGGCTCTGACTCGCCCTTGGCTTCCTCACGCCCGCCTCCACCACTTTGATGGTCGTCTAACCCCCTGACGCCGCCGCCACATCCTCCGTTGCGAATTGATCCTCTTCCTTCCTCCTCCATTTCCCAAGGGATCAAGCTCGAGCTCTCCCTCGAGCATGTCCCTTCCACTTACTCCTCTTCATTCATAACTATGCCCCATTCCTTTTCTCTCTGTCTTCGCCCGATCTCCCGCCGCTTTTCCATCTCCTCCACCTCAGCCGCCGTTCTCCGTCGCCCTCCCACCACCGACGGCGATTGCAAGAAGAAGACCGTGCTTCAGGAGCCAGCGCTCGTCAGGCTCAAGAAGGAACGGGATCCGGATAGGCTATTCAACCTCTTCAAGGCGAATGCCCTCAACCGCCTGGTCGTGGAGAACAGGTATGCTTTCGAGGACACCGTCTCTCGTCTGGCTGGTGCCGGCAGATTCGATTACATAGAACAGTTGCTCGAGCAGCAGAAGTCGTTGCCCCAGGGCCGCCGAGAAGGGTTTATGGTTCGATTGATAACCTTGTATGGCAGAGTTGGGATGACAAAGCAGGCTTTGGATACCTTCTTTGATTTGCATCTGTTTGGGTGTAAGAGGACTGTCAAGTCTTTCAATGCGGCGCTAAAGGTGCTAATAGGCTCTCATGATCTGGGAGCCATTGATTCGTTTCTCGAAGAGGTCCCTTGCAGATTTGGGATTGAAATGGATGCTGTTTCCTTTAATATCATGGTTAGTGCGTTTTGCGGGATGGGGGACTTCGATAGGGCTTATTTACTTTTGATGCAGATGGAGAAATTAGGCTTAAGACCTGATGTGGTCACGTACACCACGCTGATTTGGTTCCTTTATAAGAAGGATCACTGGCAGATTGCTAATGGACTGTGGAATCTTATGGTTAGAAAGGGATGTTATCCCGTTGTGGCTACTTTTAATGCCAGAATACATTTTTTAGTTAGTAGAGGTAGAGCCTGGGAGGCCAATGAATTGGTGGCTTTGATGGAAAGCATATCTTTGCAACCGGACGAGGTTACTTATAACTTAGTAATTAAAGGTTTTTGCCGAGCTGGGTATCTTGATATGGCCAGGAGGGTCTATTCTGCCTTGCATGGTAGGGGTTACAAACCCAATGCTAAGATTTATCAGACTATGGTTCATTACTTGTGTGAGAATGGGGAACTTGACGAGGCTTATACTATGTGTAAACGCTGTTTTAGTGAAAATTGTTTTCTTAATATGGGGACTATTCATAAATTGATTCAAGACTTGAGGAAGAATGGGAGGGTTGCCAAGGCTAATGCTCTTTTGGCCTTGTCTAGGAGAAAGCATCATTCTTCTGAACAGGAATTAGGGACGTCTGCTCCATCTTAACCAGGCGTTAAATTCATGATAACTTGAACCAATAAAGGCATGCGTGGATGCTAGTAAAAAGTGTCCAGTGCACTGGGTTCTTGTAACATGACAAGATTAATCAAATGCACTGTTGGTATTTTGAGTTCCTAAGGAGGCACAGTTTGAAGGTGATTGTGAGCTATCTCATCTATTGCTGGTAAGAAGTCTCTTTCCTTTATTTTCGCCTCTTCAGAGTTTCTGAATGACTTGCATTGCATCCATCACAAGTAGTTTTGATACATATATGCTTCATTATATGAATATATGCCCCAGCTGAACTTTTCAGCTTTGCTTATCCATTGGTTTGCAACTAAATTAGTGTGCATCATGATCAGTACATATATGCATTGGACTTATTAGGTGATCATGAAAGCATGTGATTTTTCCAGTTCTTCGTGAGACTGATATTTGATGTGAGGGATAAGAAAATATATTTGGATGGTAGTTGGGAAGCACAAGGAATGAGAAGATAAACCTCATTATCAGTAATGTTGGAATATAAATCCTCACATTGAAAATTTTGACTACTAAAGCATAATATATTATAGATAGTGTTTGTGGGAGGTTGAAACCCCAGTGAGCTTGTGTGCTCAGCTTATATGTGCATGAAAATACAATAAAAAATATTCTATAATCAGTGATCGACCAAGTCAAGTCATGTCCAAATGCAAATTGAGTTGGCTATCCTAGCTGAATATTCTCAAGTTTATTATAATAAGAATCTTCTTCTACCCACCAGTTTCCTATTCTTGCATCGCCGCCTTCCATTCTTGACACCAACCTTTGGTTTTCCCTTGGTCCTTCTTGGCCTTCCTCATCCATGTGTCCTAATGCTGATTGGTACCATTGAAGACACTAATCCATCCTCATTTTTACTAGTTGAATCATTATTAGGACTAGGAGCTACGATCCCAGAATGATAGGAGAGGTCATATTTGACATGTGTAATGGGAAGCCACCAGTATAGCACATTGGTCAAACATTGTGTTCAATTTAGTTGATCATATGGCGTTGTATAAATCTTTCTCTAGAGATGCGATTATGTACCCTCTTTTGGGACAGGATGTCTCCGGGAATAGTTCCTAATTTGATTATGAAAATGGAGCTCAACCCTCATTTGCACTGAAAAGTAATTGATCATGTAGTTCAATTTTTATTGATCATGTAGTTCAATTTTTGTAATTCTGTTGTCTTGTAACACGGACTCTCATTACTTTACATGATTGCAATTTAAGGTGTCAATTTTTGAAAATTAGGATAAAATTTTGTTGGCCTTAAGCAGGATAAGATATATTGGTGGGAGATTCGGGTCCGAGAGGCAGTGACATTGATGTGAGACTTTTTATGTTAAGTTGCTGTTGGTTTCTGTTGACGTTGGTCTCCAATTGCTATATGACCTAACAGAGATAAGCATCATATATTATGTTGGTGTTGGTCTTCAATTGCTTTATGTTCTTTAATCGATGATAGGCATCATATATTCCATTGATGTTGGTCCCCAGTTGCTATACGTATTCATAGATGATAGGCATCATATATCCTTTTGATGTAGGTCTCCAATTTCTATATGACCTAGTAAATGATAGGAGGTTTAGTTGCTGAATTAGTACATGGTCTTAACTGTAGCAATTTTTTTTTTTTTGAGGAAAAAGTAGTGCAACGCACTACTCGCTTTCATTCAAAGCCCTGGGAACGCACTACTCGCTTTCATTCATTAACTGTAGCAAAATTGTGTGCAACATGCCCGTTCTTTTTTTATAATCCTCAGAAAACATATGCTTGTTTGTTATTTTAGTATCGATTTTTCTAAGCATACTTGAATTAGAAATTAATCCCAAAAAAGAAAATAATAAACCCTATAGAGTATAGACAAATCTTTAAAAATTCAAAAAAAAAATTTAATTAAATCTTTCCATTTGAAGATTCTTATAATGTGCCCTTAGGGCACATTTAGAAAAATTGTTTCAGTATATATGGCCATATGGAAGAAGTGTTATTTGATGTGAATTCTTATGAACTTATGTGAATCAAATTGTCACTGATCTATAAGTCTCTTATAACTTATGCAGGGTCATTCGTTGCTGGACTTGAAGCTTGCTGATTAAAAGAAGAGCTCAAATTGTTATATCCTTCTGTACAATCTGATTCAGCAGTGCTGTATTCCTTGTAATGTTACGACAATTTAAGCTCTATTCCGTGCCTTACTGCACATATGAAGATCTCAGCGGATATAAAGAGACTTTCCCAGGACTTAAACCAGCAAATCATTGGATATTGAGTATATTTCACCGTGAGAACAAAGAAGGATCTGATTTAAGTCCCATAAAGCTTGAAAGTTCTGCCTATGTCTATTTTGCTAACTGCTACAAGCTGCCGCCTATAATAATACTATTGCAACACAGTGAAGGTATGTGGTTATGCCATCTCAAATCACAGTTAAGGTCGGTGGCTTCTATGAATGACCTTGGATCATTTCATTTCGGAAATACGGCAATATTGAGCCTTGATCGTTGAATGGTGTATTGGTCTTGGCACGAAACAAAGGGTGTAAAGAGGAGGCTCTAGGCGACTAGGTACCCGCTCTTTGTACTCGAGTTGAATTGAATTTTGCAGATGAGTTGATAGGGTGAATTGAAAATGATTATAAAGCTTACATGTATCACTGTAATTTTGATTCTTTTGATTCTTTGATTGTCTATTTTTTGTAAAATGTTTTTTTTTTGATAAATTGGCTTCATTACAATGGTGGTATATTAGCTACAGTTGCACAAAACAATTGTTGTTATACGAACACAAGAAAGAGCTGTTCACGCTTGGTAATTATAGTAAGATGATCCATTCAACTATCTATCCAAAGCGAGGCCTGACAGATTCCCTCCTCTTTTCACTTATGCCATTGCTGTGCAGTTGTTTGTAGGGATAAAAGAAGCATTAGAATATAGGCTGTCCAATAAAGAAGCAGAAATTAGGGGATGATGCCTGGAAAAGGTAATTAGAAAGTACCCATCGTGTGCGCCGTATCAGATCTATATCGATACACAGAATTCTGTCCATTTTTGAAGCAAGGGATTACTCTCAGATTCTCTTTGTCATATAATTACATTATATTAGGCACGCGAAACGAAACAGTAAACAAGCGCACGTATAACTATATATACTGGATACAACCAGAATTGATTGATCAACAACAACCACCACTAACAGTAGATTCTTGGATCTAGAAAAGAAAAGAGGTCAAATAAATAAACCAAGTGCATTAACAGAACTGTATCAGCACAAGCAGCAAGATTATCAAAGCAGCGACACCCCATGGTGAAGCCCCGCCGCCGCCAGCGCAAGGCGGTGGTGGAGCGCAGTAGCCGGGCTGCGTCCGACGATCAAAGAAAGACGTCCCGAACCACCTGGAATCCTCCATGGATGACAACCATTTAACCAGAAAGACGATGGATATGGGTATGGCTAGAAGTAGCCAATTGATGTTCTCCTCCGCAGTCTCAACAGCATCTTCATAAGAAGAGTACCATGAGATGCCGAGGAAGATGCAGATCACCGCTAAGATCAGCAGAACTGGATATGGAAGAGGGCTCAGAGTTAATCCATTGAAGATAGAATTGGGTGGTGCGGTTGGTCTTGTTCCATAGTAGTAGTAACCCATAGTGGATGGAGAAGAAGATGGGGGACCCCTAGAAAATTTTGAGAAGCTAGGTTTCTTCAGAAATCAGATTTCAGAAATTTTTTAGGCTTTTCCCTCTCTCCTTGTCAATTTATAGACTTTGTGATGATGGACCAGCCAGCCCCTTGTTATTTGTTACTATCTTTGATTTAATGCAGCACCTTTCTCTTCTTTTACTTTACTTTTTTGTTTAATTTTGCAGAGTGGAGGGGGTTCCACACATTATCAGCCTACTTTTTAAATAATTCCAAATTATAAGGTCGGCAAATAATTATAGATTCATGTATGATTTTTATTCAACAAAATGTACGTTTTTTTAAAAATGAATTAGTAACTCATATCTTGTACTCTATTTTCTCTAAATATTAACCTATTATTGAGAGTGATAATGTAACTGTTTGATAGTGTTACTAACTTAATATCAATCCACCCCATGCTCTTTTGTTTAGCATATCAACTTTTAACAATTCAGCATTTGAGGACTATGGACTACCTAGCTCTATTGTTTAGCATATCAACTTTTAACAATTCAACAAAATGGACTTTTTAACCACTAAAGGTCTCAAATTGGCCAATCTTAGAAATTAGAATCATATAATACATGTATTGACAGCTTAGAAGCATTCTTACACTGCAAACACGTATTATTGCTCATATACGAGTAGTTAAGCTACTGAAGTGAATAATTTAGCAAAAAACCACCTACCCAAACCCCCTTGGTTACCAGCAAAGTATAAAAACAAAGGATTGCTACAATAATGTTAAGGGAAGTAAGGTATAAAGGCTCATTTAAGACCTGTTAACTTTTCTTTCAAGGAAGTGACAACTTCATCAAGGTCATGGCTCTCCTCCAGTGGTGAATCTTCTCCTTGACACCTCCACTGCAAAATTCTACTATGGAGATTCACTAGCATTTGAGGCTGCCCATGAACTTTTAAGTAATGCCCTGATGCAATTCAGTAAGTATTTCTCGGTTCTTTCCTTGATTAGGTAGGTAGATGAAGCCTTGAGCCTCCTCTGCAGTGTCAAACAGTGAAGCTGACGTGTTTTCAACAGCATCAGTTAAATCAAAAACAAAGCATGCCCCAGCAATGGCTTCCTTAGAGTTACTCTCATCTTCATTCATATAGTTTGAGATTATCCTACCAAATTTGCATTCATCTTTCTTCATATAGTTTGAAAATACCAGCAATACACCTAACGGTATGCTCCTGATCAAAAAACAGTTTTGATAGCAAAAACTGACAAGAGTTGGTGAAAGCAGCATGAAATTCTTCAAGCCACTGTCCAATATTCAACTGAGGAGTACTCCTTATATCCTGCCTTTTTAAGTTTCTTGAATTTCTTCTTATGAATTGCTTGGTCAAAGATCCTGATAGTTTCACAAAACAGTCTTTCAAGTTAATCTACTCAGAGTCATTGACAGGACAGAGAATCCATGCAATGTAAGATGCAGCAAAAGATGAAGATGATTCAAAGCCCAGCATTTGCTTAGACAGTGCTATCCTTATATCCTTTGGATGATAATTGTGCCCCAAATGCTTATCACAGAACAGTAACGAGACAGAAAAAAGGAACCAATTTGGGAAGGTGATTGCTATTCCCCTGAGACATTAAAAGGCAAACCAACGTTAAGAATGGTATCAGTTGTCATTGAAGAATTATATTTTACAGAACGGCCTCTTAATTTCTTTACCACTTGGAATGGTGATGTACGTTTGCAACAGTTAGTGCTTGCTTCCTCCCTTTCTCCACATTTATTTTTTACTGTGGGGGCACTGTGTTCACCACAATTTGAACAAAAGAAGTAAAACTCTCAGGTGGGAGTGGTCCAGCCAAAACCCTCAACAGATGGATATTGCATGGAAAGTAAAGAGCAACCAATCAAACAGCAAGCAACAATGCATGATGGTAACAATCTCCATTGTTTAGCAAATACGGCACACTCAAAAACAGCATATTAATTAAAAAAAATGCCAGCAGAGAATATAGCAAAACTATGTCAAGGAAATAGATAACAAACGGCTTTCATTAAGAAAGCAAGTCCAGATATGCCCTTGAACCTCATACATACTAGTATCAAGCAAAATTTGAAGTACCAAAATTGAAAGGTGAAAAATTGTTCTCAAACATAAATTCCAAAACTTCAAATTACATAGCACCTGTGTGCTGTGTCCATCCAGGCAATAAAGTTAATCTTAGGTTCACAGACTCCACCATTCTATCCATATCCTAGTTGTAATTCATTGTTGGTTTTGCTAGTCTAGTTTCTTTTGGACTTCTTTGCACTACCAGACTTTGTCACATTGGACACTTTCCGAACTTTATTCTCTTTCTTTAGATTAGCTCCATCTGCTTTAACTAGATTATCCTTCCTGGCTTCCTTTTTATTAGCTCCATCAGCTTCCAGTTCAACCGCTTTCTTCTTCTTAGCTCCATCACCTTCAACCAATTCATCGTTAGTGGAATGCTTCCTCACTTTTTTCTTCTTACCTCCATCGGCTTCAACCAATTCATCCTTACTGGATTCCTTCCTCACTTTTTTCTTCTTACCTCCATCGGCTTCAACCAATTCATCCTTACTGGATTCCTTCCTCACTTTTTTCTTCTTACCTCCATCGGCTTCAACCAATTCATCCTTAGTGGATTCCTTCTTCAGTTTCTTCTTCTTCTTTTCGCCATTTTCGCCATCTGCTTCAACCAATTCATTCGTGCTGGCCTCCTTCTTCACTCTCTTCTTCTTGCCTCCATCTGCTTCAACCAGTTCAGCCTTACTGGTTTCCTTCTTCTTGGCTTTCTTTATCTTGACAACATCGTTCTTCTTCTCATCTACAACATCCCTTTCTTCACTCACAACCTTGTCAATTGCATCATCCATGTACCTAACTTGGTGAATCCTGCCCTTCTTAGATGATGCCTTGGGGCTCTTCTTACTGGACAACACATCCTCTCCTTCTCTCCCTCTCTTCTTCCCCTCAGCGACAACAGCAGCACTAACCTCTGCCAAAGCAGCTTCTTTTAGCAGCCCATTAATATTCAAGTTGGCCTCAGGCAGAGACTGGTAAATAGGCAAAGCCAAAGAATTGGACAACTTCAAGTGCAGAGACCTGAGATTACTCCACTTCTTAGGCACAGTCTCAGCAACCCCATTGATGGCAGCCACAACATTTTGGACGATGTCTCCAGGCGCCATGGAAGACCTGGCAACCCTAAGGGTGCTGCAAGTTCCCGTCTTCAAGTGCAAAAAGGCAGAACTACAAACCCTCTCCACCTGCTCCTTCCAGTTCTGGTGCTCCAAATCCACCGCCACAGGGATCTTCTTCTTCTTAAAAAAGTGCTTCCCGATATGCTTGGGGAGCAACGGGATGATTCTCCTATCGGCCAAGAACAGGTCGTAGGAATCACAAAGCTTCCGCTTAGCCTCGAAAGGCTTGTAATCGGTTTTCAGTTTGGAGAGCTTGATTACCTTGGGAATAGGGATGCTTTCGCTGGCTATTTTGGCCTTGGCGTCCTTGGAGGTGGGGAGGCGGTCGGGGCGGTCGTCGAGGAAGAGGCAGAGCTCGGAGCCATCGCCGGCGGGGGAGAAGAGAGGGTGAATCAGAGGGATCTTGTAGGGATTGGTTCGGCTCTTCGGAGGGATCTTTTTTACTGTTACGACCAGGTAGACAAAATCGTCGGACGACAGCAGTTGGGGCTTCTCGGAATTGGGCTGACAATCCTTCCATTTGAGTAAGCCTTTGATTGCGTTCTCTACGGCTTCGCCAAGGTAGGCCGGAGATGGGGGCACAACCGCCGTTGGCTCAGTGGCGGCCATTGCTGTTGCTGTATTTTTGTATTGGGTAGAGAGGAGAGGCCGGGGAAGTGGGAGAGAGTAATGAAGTAGGGTTTTGGTTTTTTTTTTATACGGAGACACGGAGCATTCTTAAACCCTATTTTACACGGAGCATTCAGACCGAGAATTGGACAACTTTTTCGAACCCGATCTAATTCCCGGTCTGAACTTTTTAGGCGAGACCCGGTCTACTACACCACCGTCTCCAATCGGCTCCTTTTCTCTTGCTCTGTACTCCGTAGTCCGTAGCTTACGCCTGGTGAAAAGCCACCCGTTGCCGTTGCCGACTTGCGATTCCTCCCGCATACAATCCGTTGAAGCGCAAAGACAGAGAGAAAGGGAAGGGGAAAGGAAAGATGGCGGGGATGGGAGATGGGTATGTGGGAACAGCGCAGGACGCTGTGAGGATAAGGAGGCTGGAGAAGCAGAGAGAAGCTGAGCGACGTAAGCTGGAAGAACTCAAGAGCAAGACTGCTTCCGGCCAGGGTCAAACCGGTCTCCTCCAATTCGGCTCTGGCACTTCCGAGGTTCCCAAAACAAACTTTTCTTTTTCAATTCAATTTGGTTTCTCCATAATTTTCAATCTGCTTTTGCATTGTTGTAACTGCAATGATCAGCCTATTCCTGATAAGCCTATGATTTTTGGAGTGTTCATTGTAGCCCTATAATTTTGAATTCCGAGGCACTGAACTTATCTCGTCGATTAGGGCATGTTTGTCTACCAGCAATTGTTCCACCTCAATTTTCTTTACGTTATCTTTTTGATGCTCTATGAAGGAACGTATATCCTCAAAATGGCGTTGATTTTGAAAAATTAAGAGTCAGACCGTGAGCTTTCTGAATACTTTACTGGGAACATGTTGTAATCTAATGGATCCATTAACCTTTGCTCTAGGAACTGTACGTGGTGCAAAAGTATCTCCTTTGCTCATTATACTGGCTGCTTACTGGCAATTGTTTATTCTGACTATATGTTTTCTGCCTACCGTATATGCATTTAACAGATTCTTGAGACTGCATTCAAGAAGGAAACCATTGGGCTTGTCACCAGAGAGCAATATGTTGAAAAGGTGATTCTGTACTCTTATCACATTTTCATGTTGAGCAACTTCTCCTGCTCTATTCCTATTAAGAATTTCCCATAGTCAAATCAGTGTTTATTTTGTATTTTTTTTATTGTAGAGGGTTAATATAAGAAACAAGTTTGAGGAGGAAGAAAAAGAGAAACTCCAGAAACTGCAACAAGAGTGAGTATACTCTCAACATTGTGACTATTTTTGTACAAGTCATGGGGTTCTTGTGCTACATTTGTTTGGGTTTTGGTTAATATTTATCACACCGTCCAGGGAAGCGGAGCTTCTATTGCAAAAGCGTAAAAAGAGAAAATTTCGAGGGAGTTCCAGATTATCATTCGCTGAGGATATTGATGAAAATGAGGAAGAGGATGGTGAAAGTGGTTAGGCCTTAATACTTTTTATTGGTTTATTCTTTTTCACTGCTTTCAGTCTTTTTTATATTCACATTTTAACAACTAATTTTGACAAGTTCAGTCTTGCAGACTTGCCTGAAATGAATAATTTAAATATAACTAGCATATACCACCTACTAATTTGATCAATTGTAGATATGCTTCTCTGAGTCACACCCATAGTAATGACTCTAGAGACGTTGCTTTGAGTGTGCTGATGTATATAAGCTGAATTGCTCAATCAAAAAGTCAGAAAATGATGCTCGATTCTCCTTACTCCTAGACCTCTCTCTATATACACCATCCAACTTGTGACATCTGCATGTATTAATGCTTGATCTATATATCCCTTGTGTTTCCTAGTGTATACAACAAACTGTATGATCTAGCTGTTGTACTTCTTAAGCTCTATTATATTTGTATGGTGCACTACCTTAGTTGGATTCAAAACATTGCACTACCTAATTTGACAAATTGCTCATGAAATGTTCGAGATATATTCTAGAGCAATGCGTCTTTCATTTATGCAAAGCTGCTGGTGCTGCTGTTGGCAGGTAGTGAAGAAGGGACAAAGTTGAAACATGGGAAACTTGGTAAAGATCCTACAGTTGAAACTAGTTTTTTGCCTGATAGGTAATTTGGATCCCTTCTCGTCTCTCTAATATATGATTGTTAATTCCAACAACCCTAAAATATTTGTGCTTGCTTAGTGAGAGGGAGGCCGAGGAACAAGCTGAACGGGAAAGGCTGAAGAGACAATGGCTTCATGAGCAGGAATTAATCAAAAGTAAGTTCAATAATTGTTTTTTATAGTTTAAACTGTATGCTATTTTGTGGTTTTTGTGCTTAATTCTTCCAGTCTGAACTTATTCTTTATATATCTCAGATGAGCCTCTTCAAATTACATACAGTTACTGGGATGGTACTGGTCATCGTCGAGCTATCCAGGTCAATAGAGCTACCTTTTTGCCTTGTTTATTTGGCACCTACAACTATATCTTTTCTATTGCTCTTGTTATTTCTTTACATTTTTTATTTAAATTTTCTTTATTTCCATGTGAATGACATTCTTTGACTTCTCTTCAGGTTCGCAAAGGTGATAAGATAGGAGATTTTCTGCGGGCTGTGCAGCAACAACTTGCTCCAGAGTTCAGAGAGGTTCGAACCACATCGGTGGAGAATCTGCTTTATGTAAAAGAAGACCTAATAATTCCTCATGTGAGAACATCTTTTAATATTATATATACATCTCCAAGTGTTTTCCATGCATTCCAAGAGTCTAAATGCTGCCACTTCTGTATTTACAGCAACACAGCTTTTATGAACTCATTGTGAACAAGGCAAGAGGCAAAAGTGGACCGGTATGTCCTCCTCCTTTCAATGCTACTTTCACGGACAAGAAACCATTCATAAGTTATCTTCATCTAATTGATCCTTCTTTCAGGAGGAAGAGAAATTTGTACACAAATTGCTTTCAATTGCTTTGATTACGACTAGCACATTAAATTTCTTAGTAATTTAACAAGTTTTGAATGTGGTAAATGGATTGAAAAGGGGAGATTTTACTAAAGGCATCTGACCAAACCAAGAGTCAAACCATAAGATACAGAATTGCTCAATCCTACATAAGACCGGTTACCAAAAATACCAAACAAGCTTGTTACAAGCACTACAGCCCTCAAAAGTCCTCTAACATCTACCCTTTCTATTGTCAAAATGACATTTAGCTAACTTTTTAAACTTGCATTGCTGGGTGAATGATGATCAATTTAGTAATTTTAAATTGTTGATTCGTATCATAATTTGCAGCTCAAAAACCTGTTTTCTTCTTAAAGCCTCTTCTCTAGCTGAATGCTGTAACTGTATCATATGCAGCAATGACTATGTTCATCGATGCTAGAGTATCAGTTCAGAGGCTAATTTCTTGGGTTAGGGAAAGATGAAACCTGAGTGCACATTGTTCACTAATTCGTAAACAGATCTTGTTGCAAGTTTTGTTTAGCATTCTTGAAATTCTTAAATGCATTTCCTTGCCTCATAGGGTGTGTCTAGTAAACATCTGTTAAGGTAACTAGGTAACTGAAAAGGTGATTATTTCCTGATACAGAAGCCTTATACAGTAAAACCTCTATAAATTAATAGGGTTGGGACCATGGTATTTTATTATTTTATAGAGATATTAATTAATATTTTATTAATTTAAAGAGATTTTTTTGTAATAAGAGCTTTCATAAGCCTTATACAAGATTTTATTGTAGGATTTTAGAAGGCTATGAGTTGGGATGATATGATCCATGTAAGATTAAGGTTTTGGCTGCTTTTAATCTTGTAGTCTCGGCTTCGATAGTTAATGTTGAGCAAGAGGGAATAGCAAATTGTTTTAGACGCTGCAAAATTCGTTCCTAAGATAAAGTCTCAAAGAATTATAGTTGACATTGCAAATTTTTTTTTAAAACAACGCTAGAAATGTTAAATCCAATAAGAAAAGTTAGAGATAAACTCCAAATAGACCTAAGAAAAAACTAACAACACTACAATCATTTTTCATTAGATTGCCTTAGTTATGACTATGTAACTTTATATAATTATTAATTTATGATATTAAAGGGACCTTATATTTATATAGGGGTTTTTCAAAAATATATTATCTTATCGAAATTTGTTGAATTTTTCATTGGCCCAAGTTGGGAGTTGGGATCAGAGAAAAATATTAATTTAGAGAGTTTATTAATTTACTAAGTATTAGTTTAAGGAGGTTTTACTGTAATATTAATTGTATCTTGCCAAATAATGATAATGTAAATGTTGCTGTAATGTAGTTAATATGTTAATTAATATGACCTGATAAGGTAACTAGGTAACTGATAAGGTTATGGTAAGGAAGTTTTGTAATGTAAATTGTATGCTACCAAATACACCTTTATTCGAGAGAACATCTTTTCTTTGCTATATTTAGTTTTTACTCTCTAGTGAGGTTGGTTACCTGGACTAAGTATTCATCTTGCTCATTACCTCATTTTTTAAGTATTTAAATCTTGAAGGTGTCGATTTTGATATAGATGTATTGATTTCTTACTAGGCCTAAGCATATGTGCACTAGAATAAGGTTCCAGGTTGGGTAGTAAAGGATATTAAAGGTTTTTAAACCGTCCATTATGTACTCATCTATTCTATTATGTCAGAATTAAGTAAGAATAACTGTGCAGTGGATGAATTAAATTTTGCTTGTTGGGGACTGATCTACTACTCTAGTGTAAGTAAGGGGAGGGGGATGTTCTAGGGGGTATGATCATTACTTGTCATTTTGGCTTTTGCTAGGAGAGAGAAACTAATTAACCACTGAATATTTGGTGGTTAGTATATTATTGAATATTCAATTGTCCAAAACTGAATATCCATCTGACAAAAAATTGGATAAACCTTGTGTAATATAACAAGAATGAATCACTCTTCTTCATCAGTCTTGGATTTGGATATATTCGTGTGAACAAGAAATTAAGTAAGAATAACTGTGCAGTGGATGAATTAAATTTTGCTTGTTGGGGACTGATCTACTACTCTAGTGTAAGTAAGGGGAGGGGGATGTTCTAGGGGGTATGATCATTACTTGTCATTTTGGCTTTTGCTAGGAGAGAGAAACTAATTAACCACTGAATATTTGGTGGTTAGTATATTATTGAATATTCAATTGTCCAAAACTGAATATCCATCTGACAAAAAATTGGATAAACCTTGTGTAATATAACAAGAATGAATCACTCTTCTTCATCAGTCTTGGATTTGGATATATTCGTGTGAACAAGAAATTAAGATGTACAAACTGAATATCCATTCGACAGCAATTTCATAGATGTTCTGACCAAGAAGCAAAGTTCTTTCTGTAATAACCATGTTCTTAGTCTGTACTGAACAAGGCATTGGAGCTCCTGTGAATTTAGAAATATGACTATGATACGGCTGTAATACAGCCTGGCTGAGGGTTACGTGAATTGCACAAACTTATCAATTAGAATTATTATTATTATTATTGTTATTTAGGATATAGTTTAATTTAGATATAATTTATATCTTTCCTTATAGATTAGATTATTATCTTTCATTATAGTCTAGATATCTTTTTATACGATTAGGGTTTATTATTTTAGCAGCTTTGTATTCCGTAGCCTATATATATGGCTTTATTATTCAATAAGAGAATTAAGCAGATTATTATTAAGGAGGTTTACGTAAACCTAAGGGGAGAACTCTGTCAAGGACGAGTTCTCTGCTGCGCTATCTCTTTCGTTCTATTATCACCATAGATTCTAGGGAAAGCTCTCAAGTGTCTAGACCTGTGACTCGATCCTACGCTCGGGCACATAACATCTTGGTATCAGAGCCAGGAGTCATGGGAGACGCAGAACTGGGAGCAAAGCTGGATGCTTTTATGGCACAAATCGCCGGTAATGTAGCACAACTCACCGAACGCCAGAAAACAATGGAAACACAGATTGCTGAATTGTCGATCTCCATGTCGAACAAGGATAAGGGAAAGGATCTTCCCCCTAGCGGAAGCGCAGACCCCAACAACAACAGTCCGTTCAGCGGGAATTTCATGTCGGGCGCTCGCTTCTCGTCACAAAACACAGGATCGATGGTACCCCGATATTCTAAGATGGAATTTCCGACGTATGAGGGCACCGAGGATCCGTTAGGATGGCTGAAAAGGTGTGAAAAATTTTTTGCCAGCCAAAAAACGGCGGACACAGACAAGGTACCACTGGCTGCGTTCCATCTTCTCGGGGAGGCACAATTGTGGTTCGATCAACTCGAGGCAGAAGAGCCAGACTTGACATGGGAACGCTTCCGAGAATGCTGCCATGTCCGTTTTGGGCCACCTTTGAGTAATAACCCTTTGGGGGAATTGGTCAACCTAAAACAGACCGGATCGGTGGGGGAATACCAACGGCAGTTTCAATCCTTGTTAGCCAGAACTTCTGATCTCAAACCCCTGCAACAAGTCAATCTATTCACCGCCGGGCTACGGGAAGATCTTCGTATTGATATTGAGATGCAGCAGCCCGGAAACCTTGGAATTGCAATGAACATGGCTCGAGCATTAGAGCGTAAGCAAGGTGTTTCTCAAGGGATGGTGTCCTTGACACCTATAAAAAATCTCAATTCCAAAAAAAGTGATTCTCTACACTCAACCAACAACGGCTCAACTGTGAGGATGGAAGATAAACATGACAAGCCAACAAGCAACAACAACAATAGTGTACTCCCTTCTACACGATTCGTCAAGCAACTTACTCGGGCTGAAATGGCCGAAAGACGGGCTGAGGGATTATGTTTTAATTGTGATGAATCTTATACAAGAGGGCATAAATGTAAACGACTCTTTTGGATTGAAGTACCAGAGTACAGTGAAGAATACGAAGAAGAGCTGCTTGGAACTGATGTTCGAATAAATGCTATTAGTGTCAACAACAATTTCCCTACGATGCAGTTAGTGGGAATGGTTTCAGGGGCTGAAATTTCAGTGTTGTTGGATTCTGGCAGCACACACAACTTCTTGAGAGAGGGGCTGGTGCAAAAATTGGGGTTGGAGGTAAGGAAGATACCGGGCACACAGGTGGGAATGGCAAACGGTTCACGCGTGTCGAGTAGGAGCATTTGTAAGGCGTTTCCACTTCATGTGGCTGCAAGCAATATTCAGGCTGAGTGTTATACCATTCCATTAGAGGGGATTGATTTGGTTTTGGGAGTCCAATGGTTGTGCAATCTTGGACCAATTTTGTGGGATTTTAATTCCTCCACTATGGAATTTATCTTAAATGGAACAAAGGTTTTGTGGAAAGGAAAACCTCCAATTGACGGGCTGAAGGAAGCAACATGGGAGCCCGATATACAATGTCAAGATGGTTATCCAGAATCTGAGCTTGAGGACAAGCTCAAAGCCGGGAAGGGGAGTGATGATACGGCTGTAATACAGCCTGGCTGAGGGTTACGTGAATTGCACAAACTTATCAATTAGAATTATTATTATTATTGTTATTTAGGATATAGTTTAATTTAGATATAATTTATATCTTTCCTTATAGATTAGATTATTATCTTTCATTATAGTTTAGATATCTTTTTATACGATTAGGGTTTATTATTTTAGCAGCTTTGTATTCCGTAGCCTATATATATGCTTTATTATTCAATAAGAGAATTAAGCAGATTATTATTAAGGAGGTTTATGTAAACCTAAGGGGAGAACTCTGTCAAGGACGAGTTCTCTGCTGAACTATCTCTTTCGTTCTATTATCACCATAGATTCTAGGGAAAGCTCTCAAGTGTCTAGACCTGTGACTCGATCCTACGCTCGGGCACATAACAGACTATTTTCTGCATCCTTCCACAAGGTTAAAAAAAGCTTGCATGTTTTATACAACACTTGCATTGTGTTTTATCAATGAATGGACTTTCTGCAAAGCGATGAAGAGAGATGATGGGAAGCAACCCAGATACTGGTATAAGGTAACAATGCCTGGGCTTGACCGGATGCACCGTAAAGGGCAAAACCTAGAAGATACATAACACATACTATCAAATCTTAATGAACATGAAATATTGTTCGCTGTCAAAACTCCAGAGGGATGACTTTAGATGTGGTTTATCATGTGTGCATTGTGTTTTGTGTCCTTTTCCATGGATTTCTTTCCCTCACTCTCATCGGAATTTCTTTCATATATGCATGGTTGCAGTTTTATTCTGACGAGGAAATATAGTAATTGTTGCTTTATTTCTTTTCTAAACCATCTGTTAATTCATGTATGAACAGCTTTTCCATTTTGATGTACATGAAGATGTTAGGACAACTGCAGATGCAACTATAGAGAAGGATGAGGTACTTTTTTTTGAAGCTATCATTTCCCTATCTCTTTTTCCATTTTTCACCTTGAATAAATCTGCTAATCCAAAATGAAGTGAGAATTTTTGCCCGACCGTGGTTCAATTAATGAGTATAGAAAATACTCATAACATTTTCAGGAAAGCACTTTAAAAGAGGCCATTGCTGACCTGTAAATATTTTGCCTGCTTTACAAGGATTTTTTTTCCCTCGTGCATTAGGAGTTTTACATTCATCTATCTGGATAAAAGTAATTCAAGCCTGGAGCTATGATCTCTGTGTTTGTGCTGTTTCTACTTTTGTACCGAGCACCATTCTTCACAAATTCGTTTTGAATTTAAATCCTCTGCTGTAGCTCCTGTATGTTTAAGGAAATAGTCTGTGGGTGTTGTAGCCCTTAGATTATAGCAGCAATTTATAACTGAATCGAGTATCTCATTGCTTTCCGTATTTTACAGTCCCATGCTGGAAAAGTTGTTGAAAGACACTGGTATGAGAAGAACAAACACATATTCCCGGCGTCAAGATGGGAGGTATAGCGCTGACTCCATCTCCGTCTTTGAGTTTGTGTTGGCAGATTTATGAGATGCTTACTAAAGTTGTCTCTTTGTGTGTGTTACAGATTTACGATCCAACAAAGAAATGGGAGCGTTATACTATTCATGGAGACTGAGTGAACAAAGGAAATCTTTTCATTTATGTCTTTTGGTAAACCAGAACCAAGTTCATGTATTACTGTCAACTTTTTGATATCATTGTTTGTAAGGTAAATCTTGCAACACTTGTGAAAATGAATGGAATTTGGAAACGTCTCATGCATTGTGTTATTGTGGAAGGTCTCCGGGTTATGGCATATATTTCGCATATACTATATTTACAAAGGTTGTCTTGAATTTGGGAGAGGGATATAACAAAATTCTAAAAAGAGAAATTAAACAATTTGGAGTTGGTAATGAGCTGTTTAATCTCAACTGAACTTAACTCAAAGTAACTTGTTATTATTGTAAATGTCTAAAATGAGCTTGAAAATAAAACAAAGGAGATTTAATTTTAACTATTGGTATTAGGAAAAAGAACAATTAGTGTTAGTGGACAAGACATGGAGTGCATGTGCGTGTGATAAATGCTTTTCTTTCTTTCGTTTTTTTTTTTGGGTGTTTTGATGCCGTGGTGAATTTTTTGGGTGAGAAGATTTCGAACACTTTTTCAAAGTTTAAACCCAACAGGAAACCCAACTAAAATTGATACCCGTAGCCGTAATTCATATCTTATATAAATTCTATTCTATGATAGATTCACTTCGATCTGGACAGTTAAAATTAAATTCAATGGTAAGGGTTAGAAAATCTACCAATAGAATTGATTACGTGATAATCTTTTAAAAATGCTTGATAATTCAATCAAAGGCAAAAAGATATATAAAGATAAATTACTGAAAATGAATAATTAAGGAGTATAACACTTGGCAAATCGAGGCAGGGAGAGGCATCTAACATTTGTCTTATCATTTGTTTCCGTGTTTTCAAGTATCTTCATCGGGTTTGCTTTTGGCTCAGTTGACCCCCAATTCGCCCTTCTCTTTCCCTGCTTCCCTCCCGATGGAGATTAGGGTTTTCTTCTTCGCTCTGTTACTTCTCGCTTCTCCTTTCCTCCATGGTAATTCTCTCTACTCCTATTCCTCTCTCTACTTTGTTATTCGTTTCCACTTGCGGAAAACTTTCTGCTCGCCTCATGTTGTCGCGATTTAGAACCCTGTGACGCTTACATGCAAGCTTGCTTCTATCCGTATTTAGAAATTTCTAGTTGTTTTTTGCCTTGATATTCAAACTGAGTTTGAGATCCGTTGTTTTTTTTCCCTACTGTCTCAATTCTTAGATCTGTGTATATGATGTGTGAATTCATTGTTTTCTGTGATCCAAAGAGTTTGTTTCTTTTGCTAATTCTTGTATTTTCGTTGTGTGGCAGTTGCCAGATGTCAATCTGAGTCGCACGACGAGGGCGCTGGTACCACTGAAGACTCTGGAGATCTCGAGATCGTGAATGAAAATGACGAAGCCCCAAATTTTGGTGACGAGAATTTTAGCCCGGCTACGGGTGTGGAAACTGTTTGCGTCTTCCCCAAGAACATGGCAAAATGTAGATCTTCGTAAACAACTTATGTTTAATATGCGATTCAGACCATATGATTCGTGTTATTTCAAAGTTTTTAAGAGTTTTATTTGGAAATACATGGATTGATAAGAAAATTATGTTTCCACAGTGGTTTCAGCTGGTGAAGAGACAGAGCTTCTTGTTGGCATTAAATATGACGGTAAAAACTCTCCCTTCTGATTTCTAGAAACTTATTTTTATCTAAGAGACTAAGATACCCATGTTTACGACCGTACCATTGTAAATTATAGACTTTTGTCCTAATCTTGTAAATGAATAACAATGATTGTGCTATTACGGGTCTTTTAATTGCTAGATATAATTGAACATGTGGGGAAATATTCATTGTCTGTTGGGAATTGGGATTTGGAATGCATCTTGGCGAACACAAAAATCAACAATATAAATATATGATTGCATGGATGTAACATGTATGGATCTTCAATTAATCATTTCTAGTTTTTGGTTAAATTCTTGTAAAATATATCCTTGTTAGGTAGGAACTGTTGGTTTTAGAGATAATCTTACTTTCCCCTTCTGAATTTATTCATAGGGGATAGCAATGTAAATGTTGTTGCAATCAAGGCTAGTGTCCATCTCCCATATGATCATCGGATGCTGGTCCAAAATCTCACTGCACAGGTACTGAAATCTTTCTAAGTTTTTTGTTTTTGCATTTATGTACATTTATGATAGGCCTAATATTGTGTTAGTCATGCTCATTAGTCCAAAGGATTTTGAAGAATGGTTTATAAATTCCAGTCATCTTAGTGAGGTTAATGCAATTGCATTATTCTCCATTGTTGTGGGTTTTGTAAATTTTTAAGGTTCAAAACTCATGTTACCCTCTAATTAATACATCACGGATATCCAGCTGGCCGTTCCTGTTACAGGCTATTGTATATTGCTGTAAGCTGGCTAGGGTAACTGATTGAGTAATCCCCTCTGGCTCTTGTACATTAGTTTCTTGACTAATTGTGTATTCAATTTTAGGTATTTAACAATGCATCCCTGCCGCCCTCAACTCAAGCTACATTCCCATACGTATTTGCAGTTAGCAAATTCTTGCAGGTTACTGTCTAAATCTGATACTCTTTGTTTCTCATGGAATATATGATTTACTTTTGCAAATTATATAATTATGAAATACTTCCATAATGTTAAACTTATCTTCTTTCCTTCCAGCCTGGGACATTTGATCTTGTTGGAACCATTGTCTATGAAATAGATCAACAGCCATATCAAAGCACATTTTACAATGGTACCATTGAGGTTGTTGAGCCAAGTGGTTTTCTGAGCGTTGAGACTCTTTTCCTGGGTATGCTCGGATTTGCCCTTCTTGCTGCACTGGGGTTGTGGATCCGTGGTCAAATTCAAAGCCTTTCAAAGGTAATCAAAGTTGAAATCACAATGAATGAATTGCTGCATTCAATTTTTACGTGATACAACAATTGAGCAGCATAATAGCAATTTTGCCTTATTTTGTGAGATCTGTATGCTTTATGGGCATGCATGTTGAAAAGATTGAGCAGTAATCCATTTTATGATCCTGGACCACATGCTTTCAATTTACGGCTTACGTGATTCTTCTTTTTTATTTCGCAGCTTTTGTTTAACTAATAATGTGTTAGATTGAAGGCAATAATTTGTAAACATTAGCAGGAAGATGTTTTTTTTTGTGCTGACCTTATTGCAATTGTGTGTGGTTTAAAACAGAAATCCAAGAGGGCTCCAAAGGTGGAGGTTGGGACTCGATCAACAGATGCCTCATTGGATGAGTGGTTGCAGGTTTGTATTTTACTGCATTTCACCCCGGGCCATATTCTTAGATATATGCATAAATGTTGTGGTACATCACTATTAATGTGAACAAAATATCTCACGTCTTCCTGTTTTGTGTGGTTCAGGGCACTGCTTATGGTCAGTCACAGTCAAACAAATCAAAGAAGAAGAAGTGAGCTGTTGTGTGCTATGAATGTCATTCCACAATGAATGTTATTCTAGTGAAGACTTGTAAGTTCAGATACCTACTCATTTCCAGATGTTAAGAGCACGGGAGTTTTTTTTTCTCTTTCTTTGGTTAGATCAGAGAGGCATGCCTTCCTAGTTTAGAATTCAGAGTTACTTTTTACTTGTTTTGGAAGATGCCAGGACTTATAAAAGAATTTTCTTTTCCAACAGCTGAACATATATATGATGAACTTAAGAGCACTATAAGATTTAATAACTTTTTTGCGCCGATAATGTGGATTGTCATTTATGCGGTCCACTTCAAATTGTGGAAATTTCTGATACTTTACTTTTTCGTTTGGTGTGTTTGGTAAAACATGCTTATAACGAACGGGGTGCAACCTGATAATTGTTACAGTGGCAGTTTGTTGAAACTGATGTTTTACAAGGCAAATGGATGTTAGCCAAACGTACAAGTATTTGAACTGATGAAGTTTCGGGTCGTGGCAAATGAATGGTTTGACAATTTGGTACCGAAATCATTTGATACACTCATACACCTTGCTGATGAAACATTGTCGGAGTTATAACCCGATGAGATTGCTGATTATAGTGTATTTCAGTTTCATGTATGGGTACTGACCTACTGCCACAAAATTTCATTATTACTCAACAATCAACATGATCTGAAAATGGTCAAAAAGGAGCATTCAAGCTTGGGCAGTAACTAGTCCATCGGATTCATTATGTATGGATTTTATGTTTTTCCCCGAGTTCACATGGTTGAATTTCATGCACTTAGCTAGGGCGTGGATCACTCATCAAGCGTAGATCAGGCAGTGGTCATGACGTACCTAATATTAGGCTATAGGACATCATAATGTAATCCTTTAAGAGATATTTTGGAGACAGATCTCCCATCCCTGATTTTATTTTTATCCACAACAAATTCTCAAAGGAGATATTAGAAACAAATAGTCATTTAAATCAATCTACCCGTTCATTCCCAAATAGTCATTTAAATCAATCTACCAGTTAATTTCCAACGAGAATGCCTATAAATTTAAGTATGTTTAGGTGCACTAAGAATGAATCATACTCCATTTTTTAAAATTTTAATTCATAAATTTATAAGTTAATATATTAAACTTTTAAAATATATATTTAAATCATGGGTTGGTGTACCTAATTATATCTAAATATTTATTTATTTATTTTTTACTTATTTGATTGATTTTATTTATTTCACATAAATACATTATTATTTTAACAATTTTATAATATTATAATAGTGAACAAAAATATTTCAAAGTTGCTATTGACGTGCTGGTTAATCTGAACGCGCACGATAACCTACTATGACTGTACCCGACCTGACTTTTAATTCGATTGATTCAAAATCGTACTTAATTGAAACTCAAAATAACCGAACTTGAATCCAACCAAAACAATCTAATTAATAGATCTAATGACTAGATAAACTTATTTCACCATCGGAGTTTTCTTCCCACACCAAATTACCAAGGGCGGAGGGAGAGGGGGGGACGAGTGGGGGCTGCAGCCCCCACTGGCAGCAGAAGGAGCATGGATATGTAGAGAGCTAGGGTTGGGGCGAGGGCGGGGCGGAGCCGCATAGAAGAAGTAACGTGGGAGCCGGATGTTGGGACGTGGGTGACTGGGCGAAGTCGGGAGTTCAATGGCGTCGGCGGTTGCATGAGATTGGAGTCGGGAGTTCGGTCGGATTGACGATAGACTTTTTAAAATATAATGAATTGGGACTTTTATAATACAGTGAGTTGAGGTTTTTAATTTTTTTTAAAACAAACTAATCAGTTAGGTCAAATACTAGCCTAATGTCTCAAACTTCAATCAAATTCCGACTTTTAATTGGACATTGGCACACTATCGACGAACAAGTCGTATATGTCAATTATCACGTAAAAAAGAAACAAATATAGCTTCATTTGTATTTTTTTATGTTAATCTACCTTAGAATTTTTTTCATATTTTAAATTTTCAATATATCTTAAATACATGTCGATATGCTAAAATAACCCGGTTTTTTTAAGAACCGTTATTTAAGGTCAGACCCCCTAACAAACTTTCCTGACTCCGCCACTGCATTACCAATTCATCTCCGGCTTCTTTTTGATGGTAATCTTTCATCAATATTTAAATGTTAATCTGTATGATCACGAGTCCCTTTTATAGGAATTGTTTAGTTTTTTTTATAAGGAAAGAGATTAGGACAACCACTAAGAAACTAGTGGTCAGTCTAGAGCATCCTGTCAGATGAGGGTACTCAAACCCGAGTCAACTACAAGTGGGATAGAGGAGACACATCTGAAGGATCTAGCGATGAAATCCTCCACAGAATTGCACTCACGAACGACATGAGAGATACTCCAATCATGGAACCGGGCAAGCAGACAGTGGATATCCGAACGGCCTTGACTAGTTGCAAATTATTGTCTTCAATCTGGATCCGGCGAATGCCACGTCTAATGGCCTCGAGAAGTCCCTGGTGTAAGGCGATGGTCTCGGAGATCAGAACAGACTGTCGACCAATCAGTCCTCCGTCAAAATGGATGGGGGAGCCATCAGAGTCCTTGAGGATGAACCCGAAAGAAGCCACGCCATCCACACACACTGCAACATTAAATTAAATTCAACTGAATGTAATCCCTCTTGGGTTTTTCTCACTTAGCAAAGCTTTCTCACTGCTCCAGCTCTCGCATTATAAGTACGGGAGTTGGAGGATCATAGGCTCCTGCAATTTTCCATTCTTTAATCTGGTTTCGAGTAAACTCGCTTAGGTTATTGATATTATTCAAATTTGTTCCGTTGTTACTATTAAAGACTCCCTTATTTCTAGATAACCATAGGGTCCACCAGGTGTTAGTGAGGAGTTTCATTTCCTCCAGGACCTGGTGTGGTTTTTTGTCGTCCGGAGAGACTTGGTCGACAATCCAACATAGTTTTGGGCTTACGGAATTTAGGGTTGCCCTAGTAAAGGGGCATGAGAGTAAGATGTGGTTTGTATCCTCAACCTGATTGTTACACGTTTCACATCCTTGTAGTATCGGAATATTGTTGGCAGCAAGCCTCACTTTGTTTGGTAGGCTGTTTCGATTAACTTTCCACAGGAAATTCTTCATTTTGGGGGATATTGATATATAGGAAATGTTTACTAATCATGTAATTTTATTCTTATGAATTTTTATTGATAGGTATTCAGGTTTTTTTTTTCTTCTATAAAACATACTTATTATTATAAACAAGAAGGGGGATTCAAACTCGCGACCTTATTATGATTACGAATGCCATCACTTTACCAAATAGATTAGTTAGATGTTTTCCCTTCCTTGATAAAAAAATACTTCCTGTCAAGAAGCTACTTTCAGTGTTTTTTCTTTTCGCAATGAACAGACAATTTGTACATGGGCGCATAAATGGCAGGAAAAGATAGGTATTTGGTAATGATATAATTAATTTGACTAATATACTTGTCATTTTCAGTGATTGATGTGAACATTACCCGCGCGCCAATCATGGTGTTAAGCCTATTGGGACTATGGGTCAAGCAGCAGCAATACAATAACGCTTACACTTTGTTCAATTTAGGATCGAAGTGGTAAACTTCAAAATATCATATTTTTGGATCCGATATATTATGTTGAATTGATGTTTTGTAGCTCTCATCCTCACCTAAATCTCACCCACCATATGGTCCTATTTATAGCTACCTAGTCAGCCTCTTTGACAGCTCAATATAATTACATGAACAAAACATCCATCATATTGATAATATTACATCTCATTTTTGACACTCACTTAGGCAATTAATTGATGGTCCTTACATAGTTACATATAATATTACAAAAAAAGATCCGAGGATATAAGGCTTATATTAGGTAACAATTTCTGTCAATTAATTAAATTCTAGATGATGAATCATAGAATGCATGAGTTTATTTAGTGAGTGATCGAGATTATTAATCATAAGTGAAACATAAATTCAGTTCATTTCAAGGATATATTTTGTCTTGGGAGTAGACGATGTACATCATGTACTTTTTCTTACTAACAAGTAGTTTGTTTCGATGTAAGGTTAACTAATTTGGTTGCAACCAATTATGAGGCTAAAAATAATACTCAATTAAATGTCTGAGTATTCTTGATGTGTCGATGTTGGATGATTCTCTTTATACATGATATGTCCGATTTACTTCCCAAAAAACACTAGTTATCATGTTATGTGTCTTTTAAAAAGAGTAACGATAGATAAATACACCAACTTTCTCGATCCGATGTATAAAACAATATGCAATCTTTGAGATTTTGTGCATTTGGCATCATGAACCATATCTTATCCTAGGATCACTCGCTGATAGATAGGGCTGTAATCGAAACGAGCTGATGTTGGGCCCTCCAAAATTCGGCCCAAAAAGAATGCTATGAGCCCAGCATCGTCAATCCAATTGAACTACTAGAAAGAGAAGACGATGGAGCAATCAAAGCAAGGCGGAAATCTCGGACTTCATGATCGACACTAACGGCTATGTAATTAACGACGAGGGCGAAATCTCCGGGATGTGCTAAGCACTCCACCAACGGTCAAAACAGAGGAGAGGATTATAAAACAAGGCTGAGGCGAAAATAAGGGCACGATTGACACAGGCACCTTGAACATAAGCTAGAAGCAAAAACTCATCTCTGTTTAATCATTTCGCTTCCATTCGAGTGTTCTAGGACACTTTGGAGAGATTTATTGGCAACTACAATCGCAATATACGCATATCAACTTGCTTACTATTTGTTTTCCATTATTTATCTGATTCTACATCTTGTCCATAATTCATAACGCGTTACGATTGCTTTTTGGTTAGGATTTCCCTATTTTAGCAGGTAACGTGTTAGTACGATTATCCTGCCCAAAACAATTGGCGCTCACCGTGGGGCCTAGCCAAAAAAGGAGTCACGCTAAAACAACCGCAAGATCCGTCACATGGAGGGAATCCAAACTACATACATCCACGTAGGGGATCTCGACAATCACGAGGTCAATGAAGAGACGAACAATCAAGGCGATGGAAACATGGACGGAACTGGAAACGTAGTCGGTACAGGACACATAGGTGGAACAGGGAATGGTGACGGAGTCGAGCAAGGTTCTAGGGACACCAATGGAGATCCTGGTACTTCCGAGCAACGGGGAGCTGGGGGAGGCGACGCCGACGTCATTATGGAGCTCCGATCAACAATGATTGCTCTTCGGAAGGACTTGGAAAGCCAAAAAGAGGCCAATACCAGATTCACCGAGGTATATGAAAAACAAATTGAAACTTTAACTAATGAACGCAACTTGCTTCGATCACAGGTACAATCGGCTCCAACCCGTCCCCGTGGAACCGATGTGGTGGAAGGAGTCGCCAGGCGGTTAGACATGGATGATCCGAGTCTCGTGACACCCGATGTCGTTAGGCCAATAACCGGGTATCAGGTAAACGGTAATTCTTTAAGGGCGATACGGGAAGATATCGAGGTTTCCCAATTACGGGAACGCCTCCGAGCGTTGGAGGACCGAATTACTCAGGTCCTGGGAGCACCTCAACCGATAGCGATGGAGAGGAGAGACGGTTACACCGACTCCCCCTTCGTACCTGCTATTGCAAGGGTTGATATTTCCCGGAAGTATCACGTCCCCGACGTACCTAAATACGAAGGGGTGACAGATCCCGATCAACACATAGCCGCATTCAAACAAGCTATGAATATTAGTACAGTCCCTTTTGATATGAAAGAAATTGTCATGTGCCGTTGGTTCGGGAACACGTTGTCTGGACTCGCTCTCAATTGGCATTCGCACTTACCTCTTGGAAGTATCTCATCTTTTGCCGAGTTGATTGACAAGTTCAAGGTTAGGTTCGCAAGCAGTCGACACGCCAAAAAGCGATCGAGTGATCTATACCGCTTGGTCCAAAAACCGGGAGAATCTCTGAAAGCTTTCCTCAACCGCTACAATGAAGAACTGGTGACCATTGAAGGATGTGATGCCGCTACGGCTGTGGAGGCATTCCGAAGGGGCATATCAATATGTAATCCTGAGTTGTATCGTGAACTAACTAAATATCCTTGTTCAAACTTTGATGAGGTACAGGTAAAAGCTTTAGCCCATGTTCGGTTAGAAGAAGACGACCTCTTCGCCGAGAAAGCAATGAGTCCACATCGACCCGATCGGAGACAGGGAAGACGAGACACAAGATACGTACCGTATCCAACTGCACCTCATGCTAAGACTACCGTTAATACAACGATGTTTAGACAAGGTGACAAATACGAGAATCCTAGGCTGCCTCCGAAACTCTCCCACTACAATTTTCGCGTGGATGCAACTGAAGTGGTCCGAACCCTCAACACCATGGGGGACACTGTTAAATGGCCTCGAAAGAGTAACATGCCAGCACATCAGAAAGACAAATCTAGATGGTGTGATTTCCACTTTGATCATGGGCACCGGACCGACGAGTGTATCGCGTTGCGAAAAGAAGTAAGCGAATTGTTACGAAGGGGGCATCTCAGAGAATTAATATCGGAGAAAGCAAAAGAGCAGTTGGAGCGCAACAAAGAAAGAGCCAGTCCACCACCCCCGCCAAAGCACACTGGAGTAATCAATGTCATCACAGGGGGGGTCAGAAATTTGTGGTATAACCTACTCTGCAGCCAAAAGGATCGCAAGGGATACTAGAAGAGAGTGCCCGAGAGCACCATCACGAACAAGTCTTGCCATGATGCCAATCACCTTCGACGATGTCGAAGAAGAGGAAGTTCACCACGATTGCTTAATAATCTCTTTAACGATAGCTAATTTCCTTGTCAAAGGAATTTTAGTTGATAATGGAAGTTCTACTAATTTACTCATGTTGGACGCCTTATACAGCTTAGGTTTCGGGATGGATGATATTGTCAAAAAATCGACGACTTTAGTGGGCTTCAGTGGGGAATCACGCAACACGCTCGGGGAGATATCATTGCCCACTGTTGCAGGAGGAGTTAACTACCAAGTAAAATTCCAAGTGCTTGATTGCCCTTCACCTTTTAATGTCATTTTGGGCAGGCCATGGATACACGGGATGAGGGCTATCCCCTTCACTTATCACTAATGCGTGAAGTTCTCGACACCATGGGGGATTCAAGAGATTAAGGGGGAACAAAAACTGGCGAGTGAGTGTTACTCCATAACAATGAAAGCAACGACATCCAAAAACTTACAGCTTGGAACGAGGAAGAAGGCGTCAGATTAGCAATTAAAGGACTGTAGAACGACCACTTACTATGCAAAGCCGTAGACGCCCGAGCTCCAAGAGGTGGCTCTCGATCCCTTAGAGCCATCTAAGAAAATCAAAATAGGAGCCTATCTGGAACCGACTTTACGTGAACAAATAGTGGAATTTCTACGGTCCTACAGTGACTGTTTCGCCTGGTCGAACGAAGATATGGTAGGAATTGATCCCGACGTGATCACCCACGCCTTAAATGTCAACAAAAAGGTGCCACCAGTGAAACAGAAAAGGCGTAAGTTCGCTCCCGAACGAAATCAGGTAATCAATGATGAGGTAAAGTCCTTACTTGAGTCTGGAAAGATTAGAGAAGTACAATATCCTGATTGGCTTGCGAATGTGGTTGTTGTTAAAAAGAAAAATGGTAAATGGCGCGTTTGCGTAGATTTTACCGATTTAAACAAAGCATGCCCCAAAGATTCGTTCCCCTTGCCTCATATAGACGCAATGGTGGACGCAACGGCAGGGCATGAACTCCTGACTTTCATGGATGCATTTAGCGGATATCATCAAATAATGATGAACCCTGACGATCAGGAAAAAACTGCATTCGTAACCAATCAAGGAACTTATTGTTACAAAGTTATGCCTTTTGGGTTAAAAAACGCAGGTGCTACTTATCAGAGATTGGTTAATAAGATGTTTCAGGAAAAACTGGGGGATACGATGGAAGTATACATAGACGACATGCTGGTCAAATCACTGAAGGCGGAGGATCACATCAATCACCTGAAAGACGCGTTCGAGATTCTGCGAAGTTACAAGATGAAGTTGAACCCCACCAAATGCTCTTTTGGAGTAACGTCAGGGAAATTCCTCGGCTACATAGTGACGCAGAGGGGAATCGAGGCAAGTCCAGAACAAGTCAGGGCCATAATGGAGTTGCAATCACCAAAGTGCGTCAAGGATGTCCAGAGGCTAACAGGGCGAGTAGCTGCATTAAACCGATTCATATCGAGATCCTCAGACAAGAACAAATTGTTTTACGACATTCTAAAGAAAAACAAGTCGTTCGAGTGGACAGAACAACATGAAAAAGCTTTTGGAGAATTGAAGAATTATCTGTCCAATCCGCAGGTGTTATCCAAACCCAAGCCAGGCGAGAACTTGTATGTGTACTTGGCCGTGACAAAGGTAGCAGTAAGTGCAGTCTTGATCCGAGAAGAAAATGGAGACCAGTTGCCCATCTATTACGTAAGTAAAACCTTGCTTGATGCAGAAATGAGGTATTCCCCCATGGAAAAATTAGTATTATCTTTGGTAATGGCTTCAATAAAGTTACGTCCTTATTTTGAAAGTCATTCTATAATCGTGAGAACTAATTACCCAATGAAAAGTATCATGTCAAAGCCAGAATTGTCAGGTCGGCTAACGAGATGGTTGATCCACTTAAATGGTTACGACATCACGTACGAGCCCCGAACATCAATGAAGTCTCAAGTGTTGGCAGATTTTGTGGTTGACTTCACTCCTACCACTTCAGAGAATGGAGACCAAGATGTGCTGCACGTAACAGGGAACGGCAAATGGTTGATGCATGCAGATGGAGCGTCGAACCAAATTGGCGTAGGATTGGGGGTAGTCTTGAAGTCACCACAGGGGGATAGGATAGCCCAGGCTGTTCGATGTACATTCAAGGCTACTAATAACGAAGCAGAGTACGAGGCGCTTATTGCAGGGTTACTTGTTGCTAAAGATCTGAATGTACAGGAAATCGAGGTAATCTGTGACTCGTTACTTATTGTGAATCAAGTTACGAACTCGTATGTTGCCAGGGATTCAAAAATGAAGGCGTACTTGGAAAAGGTCCAAGAGATCGTAAAGCACTTCAAACATTTCGAGATAAGGCAGGTTCCTCGAGATGCCAACACGCAAGCAGACGCCTTAGCCAACCTCGGATCCGCAATCGACCCAAGGGAGTATGACAAGATACCTTTCGTATATCTTGATGCACCATCTATAACCAAAGAGGCAGACATGTTGGAGATTCGAAGCCCTGATGAAGACAAGTCATGGGTAACCCCTTATCTGAAGTGGTTACGAGATGGAGTTTTGCCAGAAGACAAGGAAGAAGCTCAACGACTTAAGGTAAAAGCTTCCACGTTCACTGTTAAGAATAACATCTTGTTTAAGTGGATGTCGTCAGGGGTACATGCACGGTGCGTAAAGGAAGAGGAAGTACAGAAGGTGTTACAAGACATACACGATGGAGAATGCGGAAACCATACAGGGGGTCGCAACTTGGCAAAGAAGGCGAGCAGGATGAGTTACTATTGGCCTACCATGAACAAAGACGCAGTGGAGTTTGCTCGCAAATGTGACGCGTGCCAGCGTCATGGACCTATACCACATCAACCTTCTGAGTTGTTGCATCCTATAACCTCTCCTTTGCCATTCATGAAATGGGGGATGGACATTGTGGGAAAACTTCCTCCAGCTTCGGGGCAACGTGTTTACATTTTGGCAATGACTGACTACTTCTCCAAATGGATTGAAGCCGAAGCATTCAAAGAAGTTAAAGATACTCAAGTCATCTCCTTCATAAGGAGAAACATTCTGAGCAGATTCGGAATACCATCCACCATAGTTTGCGACAACGGGTCCCAATTCATCAGTGACAAGACGAGATCATTCTGCCAGCAGTACAACATACAGTTGGTGATGTCAACGCCTCGTTACCCTCAGGCTAATGGGAAAGCAGAAGCAAGTAATAAGGTGATTATTAACAACTTAAAGAAGCGACTCAAAGAAGCAAAGGGGAAATGGGCAGACGAGTTACCCCTTATCTTGTGGTCAGATCGAACAACCCCTAAGACAGCTACGGGTCATACACCTTTTTCCTTAGTCTATGGGTGTGAAGCCGTACTACCAGTAGAAGTTACTCTGCCTACGGTCCGATATGGACTCACTACCGAAGAGTCAAACCTATCCAACCTGTTACACCATCTGGATATAGTGGACGAGTTACGAGATGAGGCTTCGATTCGGATGGCGGCATACAGACAAGGCGTAGCTCGGAGTTACAACAAACGCGTTAATGTCAAGGTATTCCAAGTAGGAGATTGGGTATTAAGAAGAGTCTTTCAGAATACGCAAGAATTGAACGCTGGTAAGTTGGGAGCAAATTGGGAAGGACCATATCAGATCACGGAGATTGTAGGACAAGGGGCCTACAAGTTAATATCACGAGAGGGGAAGGCAGTCCCCAGAAGTTGGAATGCGATGAATTTGAAGTTGTATCACTTTTGAAACACACGAGTTTTAATAAGGTAATTCTTATAAAATTTCTCCTTTTACATTATATAATTACATCTTCGTACATACACAAGAACAACGGTTTCGAAAAAACTAACAAGGGACGCCTTGTGACGTTACAGGCCAAAACATAGGCCCTCGCCTTATGATCAGGCAACACTGTGCACACAACGACTAGTCAAAAGATGCAAGAGATGAGAACATGTAACAGGAATTCTAGAACAAGTGGAATTTTCATTTGTAATACGATTCACGAATTTATTGCAAAAGTTTACATTCAGACAAGTACATCATTCTCTTTCTCTTTGCATCTAACATAAAAAGCGCTATACAACGAAGTGCCTATGGCTAAAATTTCGAGTACGTGTTTCAGACAAGTCGACTTCCCCACGAACGCGTTGATCTTCTTCAGCGTTGAACCTGCTTACCTGCAAAAGAAAATCAAACACAAATCCAAGACCATAGCAACTAGTAAAACATTATCAAAATAAAACATAACCCCATAAACCAACACGGGGTACAAAGTTGTCTACGTCTGGGCCCTAATACAAGCGGCCACACAAAACATAATGTTTTCAAAAACCCCCACAAAATGGGGTAGAAAAAGAGTTCGAGAATATAAGAAAGGAATCATTCTTTGTCTGTGCTCTCGATTGACTTCTGGTTATCCATCTCGATCTGGGCTACATCCTTGGCGACTTGTGAAATATCGTCGATGAGAGAGGATTTCTTTGACGCGTTGGCTTCTTCAGGAAACAGGTTCTCAAATTGTTCCCTTTCCTTAGTAGCATCCCAGGAGGAGTGTTTTCCGGCAGCAAATACCTCAATCGTCTCAACGCGAGCCCTGAGCGACCAGTAGTCGGCTGTATCTTCAACTTCTTGGGCAAGAGAGGCATTCTTCTTTGATACTTCCATGAATTTGTCCTCCCATGCCTTGGAGTCATCCAGAGCCTTCGCAAGGGCACCTTGCAGATCAAGGACCTTCTTCTCCAGAGCTTTCTTCTCCTGTCCTAGAATGACAGACCTATCCTTTTCAAGCCACATGCTGATTTTACTCTGAGCCAGTTGCTCAGGGTAATCTTTAAAGGTGTCGTAAGCAGCAAGAGTGAGTTGAAGTCCCTGGGCAACAAGTATGGATTAAGTAGACGTCCAGACAATCAATAGCAAGAGCAAAAAGGGACTTGATGAATACCTGCCATTGGGCCGCCAATATTTCGCCGAGAAATTCAGGAAAAGAAGATCGATGGCTTGAACCATGGAGGCAGTCTACTTGTAGAGGCATCAAAGATTTAAGGCATTTTTCCGCATCCATATCCAAGGACATCATGGTGCTGGGAAGATCCGTCATGCGAGAGGATGTACCTTTCTTTGACAGAGAGGCCTTGGGAGAGTCGCCTATCACTTTGGGAGGCAGTGACACCATCAAAGACGTATCTGCCGTGGAGGTTGTATCCGCTTTCCTCTTCTTCCTGGCCTTGACCCTTTCCAGATTTGACAAAGCAGCGGTTGATCTGGTAGTCCTTGAACCTGACATCACGAGAAAAATAGGGTTGACAACAAACAGGAAACATGGGAGCTATAAAGGAGAAGAGAGAGAGACTTACTCGACATCTCGGTTTCTTCGGGCTCCGCAAAACACGCCTTTACTAGATCGGGGTAGGATCTTTCCTCCAACGAGAGAGCCTCGATATGGGACATGACTTGATATGAAACTTTGCGGGGTTGAGGAGTAGCAAGACACTCTGCACAAGAAACACTTAGCGGTTAGACTTGAATAGAAACCAGCGAGTACAAAAGGGAAACACTACCTGTTGATTGCCAACGACTTCTCAAGAAAGATGTATCGATCCCTAGAGAAGACAGTCTCACAAAGAAAAACTTATCAGCCCAGCCCCGATCAGATTTTGATATGTTAAAGACTAAGTCAGATTTATTGGTAAAGGTTTTCAAAGTTAGACGGCCCGAACCGCCTTTGGAAAGACGATAATTTAGGAAAAAGTCGGCAGCTTTGAAGGGAAGACCCTGGGAAGAGCATAATTGATCAACAGAAAGTAGAAGTCTCCAAACTAGGGGAAGTAATTTCCCCGGAGAAACATTGAGGGTGGACAAGAAATCGACAACTAGAGGAGAAAATGGAAAACGGTGGCCAATACGAAAAGGGTACTCATACAAGCACACCCAATCGTTGGCATAGAAATCCGCATGAACGCCAGGGGGAGGGAGAAACACCTCTGCATGTGAAGGGAAACCCGCAAAAAAGGCAAAAATATGGGGGTCCTCGGAAGTACTATCCCTCCGATGATAGGAGGTGAGGAAACCAGAAGATGTCAGAGAAGGAGGAAGGGTGGATTCAAGGCAGTAGAGGGAAGGAGAGTCAGAGGACGCCATAGTTGGGGGAAGAAAAGAAGACGAAGAAGCGAAAGTAGGGGAAAACGTACCTGGACACCGAGAAGCACAATTGAAGTCTTTGAAAGCCATCATAACCGCTTTAAATAGGGGCTGATTGGACGTGTTATGAATTGCTACAACTTCCAAGACACGAAATCAAAAACCCTAGGAAAGTGGAGGCGGGAATTTTCCCGGGTTTTTGATGGGGGTATTGTTGGGCCCTCCAAAATTCGGCCCAAAAAGAATGCTATGAGTCCAGCATCGTCAATCCAATTGAACTACTAGAAAGAGAAGACGATGGAGCAATCAAAGCAAGGCGGAAATCTCGGACTTCATGATCGACACTAACGGCTATGTAATTAACGACGAGGGCGAAATCTCCGGGATGTGCTAAGCACTTCACCAACGGTCAAAACAGAGGAGAGGATTATAAAACAAGGCTGAGGCGAAAATAAGGGCACGATTGACACTGGCACCTTGAACATAAGCTAGAGGCAAAAACTCATCTCTGTTTAATCATTTCGCTTCCATTCGAGTGTTCTAGGACACTTTGGAGAGATTTATTGGCAACTACAATCGCAATATACGCATATCAACTTGCTTACTATTTGTTTTCCATTATTTATCTGATTCTACATCTTGTCCATAATTCATAACGCGTTACGATTGCTTTTTGGTTAGGATTTCCCTATTTTAGCAGGTAACGTGTTAATACGATTATCCTGCCCAAAACAGCTGAGCCGACTTAATTTGAATTGCTCAAGCTCGGGTGAGTTAAAAAATTAAGTGAGTTTGAACTTGGTTCAAGCTTAAAATCTGGTTTTAGCTTGGTTCATTTAAATAATCACCGATGTCGAGTTTAACTCACGAGCCTCTCATTTAATTTCTTCTTATAAGATGTGGAACTCTGTTGATTGACTCATACAAAGGTTATATCATTATATAAAGATATTACGTACAAGAGGATAATTAAAAATCCTCATACAAAAGGATAGAATATTCATGTATCCTAAAATACATTCTAATATACCTCTACTAATACCCCGTAAGTTCATGGAGGGGCGCAGACATGCAGCTTGGACTTGAGTAGATCAAAACAACGTGAACCAAGGGCTTTAGTAAACACATTTGCAATCTGATCATGAGTGCTAATATGGCGAACAATAAGTTCTCGGGATTCCATTTTTTCTTGAACAACCTGGAAGTCAATGTGGATGTGCTTGGAGTGACTAGTTAGAACAAGGTTCCGTGTCATGAATGTGGCACTCAGACTATCGTAGAGAAGTACATGCTGCCAAGTGAGATGCTGACAGCGATCAAGTAATAGCAGTTGAATCCAACTCAACTCTGTAACTGTAGAAACAACGACTCGATACTCAGCTTCCGTGATGGAACGATCCACAACCTTCTGCTTTCGGGGCGTCCAACTAATAAGGGAAGAGCCAAAATAAAAGGCATATCCAAAATGAGATTGACAATCATCCAAATCAGACACCCAACCAGCATTGGAATATGCAATCAAGGTGAAGTCAACAATGGGTCAAATGGCAAATTGATAGGTGAGAGTACTTTTAAGATAGTGAAGAATACGCTTTACAACATACCAGTAAAGCTTCGTCGGTCGATGCATATACTGACATAATGATTAACAGAAAAAGATATCCCTGGCCAAGTGATGTTGACATATTGAAGTGCACCAACGACACTTCTATAGAGAGACGGATCAATCATAGGATCTTCAGACTAAGTAAGATGACAATGCGGCTCAACATGGCTAGAGATGGATTTGGCGTCCATCATCTTAGAGCAAGTCAGAAGGTCCCGAATATATTTTTGTTGATAGAGTAAAAGTGAGTCGGGTGTACGAGTGACCTCAATCTCTAAGAAATAGTGAAGATCATCATGATCCTTTAAAGAAAAAGTATTATGAAGTTGTTGAATAAAGTGACTGATATGGGGTGAGGAGTTGCCTGTCACAATCAAATCATCTATGTATACCAGAACATAGACAGTGCACACGGATTTAGATGGGAACAAATAACGAATCAGATTGACAACCACGAAAGCCTGATGATAAGTGGAAGGATTTCATCTTACCAAACTAGGCTCGAAGAGCCTGTTTTATGCCATATAGCCCTTTCTATAAGAGACACACATGAGAGAGATGAGTGTTATCAATGAAACCTTGTGGTTGATTCATGTATACCTATTATAATAGGCCACTATTAGAAAGGCGTTATTAATATCCAATTGACGGATAGGCCACTGATAAGAAAGAGTAATTGCAAGAACTAAAAAAATGGTAGTGGGCTAGATAACAAGACTTAACATATCGAAATAGTCCACATCTTCTTTCTAGTGATAGCCTTTGGGAACAAGGCAAGCCTTATACATTTCAATAGAACCATATGTCTTTTGTGGACAGGGAACTAGAGAGCATGTACTTGTGCGACAAATGGCATCATACTTGGATTTTATAACAGTGATCCACTCGGGATGGAAGCAGGCTTGACGGTAGGTTTTGGGTTCATTTTCAGGAAGAGGATCAGCAGGCAAAGGGTGTTTTGTTGAGTGAAAAGCTTTTGGCTTTAAGTTGCCGGTTCGGGCTCTAGTGACCATGTGATGAGTACTCTGATCAAAAGACCGCAAGTGAGGAAGAGGGTTAAAGGTAGGGGGTGTAGACGGTGGAGCATTGAGCTCACATGTAAGGTTGGAGGTGGATCTAAGGGAAAGACTACAAGGTAAAGGTGATCTGCACGGGCTCGCTTTCACCAGAATCATTAGTAATGGTCGTTCCCAAGGTAGGTAAGCTCGTTGGCGAGTGATACGGTGTTGTCAAAGGCAACAACATTTCAGAATACAACAAGTCAGACAAGATTGGAGGACTATTAGACGATGCAGGACATGAATGTAAGGAGTCCTTTAACAGACAAAAATTCAGACTCATGAAAAATAACATGACGATTGACATACATACGTTGTGACTCGGAATGATAAAATAAATATCCTCCATGAGATGAGATATAGCCAAAGAAAATGCATGGAAGTGTTTTAAATTCTAATTTATTTGGCCTATATGACCCTAGATTGAAAACACAAACAACCAAAAGATCGAAGAGACTTGTAATCATGTATCCATTTGTAACGCTGAAGGAAAGGAGAATCAAAATTTAAAACCAGTGTAGGTGTGCAATTATGAAGATAGACAACGGTGTGAAAAGCATGTTCAAAAAATTTAGGAGGAAGACGAGATTGAACAAGAAGAGTTAGACCTTTTTCTTGAATAGTTCTATTTCAACGCTCAACCATGCCATTTTGAGAGGGAGTGTGGGGACACGAAACATGATGCAAAATGCCTTGTTGTTATTAAAGAGATGATAGTGATCGAAATTCTCCACCCCGATTTGTTTGAAGTTCTTTTATAGTTGCATTAAATTGCGTTTTGACAATTGTTTGAAATTTTTTGAAGTATTTCAGAACTTGTGATTTATGAGATAGAAAAATATATCCAAGTAAACCGCGTAAAATCATCAACAAACATCACAAAATGACAATAACTATTTAATGATAAACAGGGAGTAGGACCCCAAACGTTCGAATAAACCAATTCAAAGGAGCAATTTATAGCAATATGAGATGGCAAAGTAGGTAGATTAAGATGACACAATATGTAACTTAAGATAGCTTGACTCGGATGACCTATATGACTGTCCCAATTCGACGGAGACGTTCTCTCACCAACCAGAGCTTGTTTGACCACAAATGTTGATGGGCGCAACCTGTATAAACCATCACTAACAATGCCTTTGAAAAGAATATAAGATGTGGAACTCTGTTGTACTTTGATCATATAATCTAGTTTGTTATGAACATATAATCGAGCTTGCTCATGAACATATAATCAAGTTTTCTCATAAACAAACAAGCCGATTTATCTTGTACTCAAAATCTGTTCATTTATCTTTTGGGCCTTCAATTGTGCTCTAGCTCGGATCGTATACAAATCGAATCGTTCACAAACAAGACTTAACCAAATCGGGTACCGAATTTCTCACGAACGGGATGTTCATTTACAACCCTATTGATATGTTGTCAAGTGCAAACCGGGTATTAATTCACAACCCTATTGATGTGTTGTCAAGTGCAAACCGGGTACCGAATTTCTCACACAATCATCAACTTTTAGTGTGTTTATCATGATCACATTTACATCCCTTCAATTGTGTATATCATTATCACATTGGTTGATGATTGTGTATACAAATTGAATCGAACAATAAAAAGACTTGATCGATATGTTGTCAAGTGCAACTATCGTAACTCGAAGTACAAATGGAGCACAATGGGGGTTATGGCACCTTGAACAAGCCTTTAAATGCATAACACATGGACAAGTTGGGTATGATGTGAGGAAAAACAAAAATTTCGACTTCAGGGTTACCAAGTTCTTCCTCTCAAGCTCCTCATTTGTTTAGTTATAATCATGACCGTACTGTTTATGCTTTGTACGAAACTATTGGTGTTGATCATTTGTCATTTCAATATGCGGAAAATGTGGGTCTAAATGATTAGGTTTATAATCATTTGCAACTCGCTTATAAACAAACTACTAGAAAAACAATTAGAAAAAATGTGCTTAAAGCATATAAAGTTCATAAAAACGAGTTGTCTCGGTTTTTTGCTCATAATGATATTTGTGTTTCTATTTGTAGTGATATTTGGAGTGATCACTTTCAAACTCATTCATACATGGGCATTACATGTCATTATGTTGATTAGAGCTGTCAAATGCTGACCCGAATCGCCAGAAAAGTTGAATCCGAAACCCAAAATAAACTGAACTTGATAGACCCAAAACCGGTTGGGTTGAAACCCGAAACCCGTTGGGTTGACCCAATTTTTATATTTATAGAATATATAGAATATATTTTGCAAATTACAATATATTTATTATTAAAATATATAAAAATAATAGATTATTATTAAATATCATATTTTTAATAAAATAATATTTTAATAATTGTGAAAATTTTGATTTTCTTGACCTGTTCGGTCGACCCAACCGGCCCGAAATCCCACAATGACCCGACCCAATTTAACCGGTGACCCGTTACGACCCGAACCCGAACTTGAAATAACCGTACCCAAACCCGATTTGACCGACCCATTTGACAACCCTAATGTTGATGATCATTTTCACATGCAAAAATGAGTTTTGACTTTTTGAGTATTTGATAATGCATCTAACAACACCGCTTCTATTAGTGAATTGATTCAGGTTTGTCAAACGATTTTTAAAAACAAATATTTTCATTTAAGATGTGTTTGTCATATTTTAAGCTTATGTGTTCAAGATTGTTTGAAAGTTTTTATGTCATATCTTGAACCTATTAAGTATGTTGTTAACTATATTTGGTTAAAAAAGAAGACGATAACAAAGTAGAAGAAGTTTTGTAATGAAATTGGTTTTACTGCAATATTTTTTCCAAAGAGGTCGATCATTGCTGGAACTCTACTTATAAATTACTTCCTCAATGTTTACATTACAAAGAACTTTTTGCTTCCTTTGCTGCTCAATATGTTCCGGGTTCACAAACAATTGAACCTTTTTGGGACCAATTTTATGAGATCGTGGAAATTTTAAAGGTTTTTAATGATGCAACTTATACTTTAATGATGCAACCTATACACCAAGTGCTCATATGTTTGTTTTTGAAGTTTTGAATGTGGCGAGTACCTTTAAGGAAGGGCTTTCACGGGCCGACCTTATTGATGCCATTATACTCATGAAGATGAAGTGGTTGATCTATTACAAATATATTCCCCATATTTATCTTATTGCTTGTGTTTTTGATCCTATATTTAAGATACAAGGTTGGCAAGATTTTTTGCATGCTGATAACAGAGATTTTGTCGTGCAAATCACAGTTATGGAAAAGAGTCCAAAGTAACTAAGAACTATAGTCTTTAGTAAGTCAGGGTCGAATCCACAGGGAGAAAAGTTGATTGTTTTATGTGAATTTCGTGTCAAACAAGTAATAGAGGGGGTTTTGTATTTTAACTAGTCTAGATCATGCAAAAACTAACGAAAGCAATAAAGTTGTGTTTATCAAGATTTGGGAAAATACTTAGCCAAACAAATATCCACATTCGTATGATAAGTTGATCATGGATTTCATTCAATATCTCATGCACATGGAAGTTCCAATTCCTTTTCAAAAATAATTAATACCGCAACCGGATACTATCAACCTTAACTAGTTGAACAACCTTAAAACCATCAAGATTCAATTGAAAAGCAACAATAAGAATAGGAATATAATAGGATGCAATTCTAGCATAAAACAACAAACTTTTATCCTAGAACGCAAATCAACTCTCTTCTACCAGCACAACTAGATACTAGTACTATGCAATTGCTACTATGAAATAAAGATATTCAATGAGTAGTACTCTAAATCTAGCAATAGAGATCTAATAGCAACAACCCTAAAAATTGTTGAAATCATTCAATCAAACAATTCAAGCAACAGAGTAGAATAATTCCATGCAAAAGATAAGGAATAGAATCTCACAAATGAATATCAATACGAAGCTTCAAACTGTATGACTAAGCACAAGTGGCTTAGTTCTCCATGAAAGTAGAAAAAGCTCTCAAAGTATGATAGAAAGTAGTATGAGAGTTGCAACTCTCTAAAAACCCTAATATATGAAAAACTAGGTCTCAAAAGATACATAGCTCGAAATATAAAAGCTAATACAATAATACTAATAAAAACACAACACGTGGCAATTATGGAACGACGGGCTGTCAAGGGCGGCGAGCGCCGCCAACACCAAACATTGATTCTTCACTTCTCCTTCAATCTAGATTTAAAATCGAACAAAATGTGTCTTCAAGTCTTCCTCCTCCAAGCTCCAAAATGTCCTCCAAAGTTACCTAAAACACCACTAATAATATGCTAAAACCCCGCTCATACATACAACATAATTGTGCATATCGCATGCATTCTATGAATGATTGAATTTAGAAGAAGAACATTATTATAAAAATTGTAATTTTGATGTCATTATGGAACGTGTTAGATCTCTTGTTGATGATTTGTATAAGGCTTATAACACAGGTGGTGAGGCGCCTTCTACACCTCAATTACCCCATCGTCCTCCTCATCTTGGCGTTCTATTCTATCCACCAGGTCTTGTTTATTGCAAAATTTTACCAAAAAACCGAGATACACGAGTTCACATACAAAGCTCGATACTTGTCTAACCACTACGTACCTTTGAGTTTAATTTGTAGAAGATTTTGATATTTTAGATCGGTGGAATCAACACAAGAAGACATATTCAACACTAGCAAGGATCGTTGCTCAAGTACTAGCCGTTCCCGCTTCAACGGTAGTGGTGGAGAAAAATTTTAGCCAAGGTGGCCACATCTTAGATGATAGGAGATCAAGATTGGCACCCGATGCATTGGAAGCTCAATTTTGTGTCGACGATTGAAAGAGGGCGGAACATAGATCACAATCAATGAATTATATGGAGTCATCAGATGATGTACTAGACGACGACACAAGCCGAGCTTATTCCGCGGTTCTGCCAGGTTGTCTTAGGTAAGTAGCCAAGCGAGGTTCCATATCGAAGGTAAGAGAACTACGTGGACTTTGATTCCTTTATGACCCCGAGAGGATATGTAGGCAACTTAATATCAAGTTCAAGTCCTTCTTTTCTCAACTCCTCTTTCCAAAGGGCAGAATCAATAAAAATATTGAACCGCAATCGCGGTTTCGCATTCTTAGCAAACATGACCATGGTACCAAAAACCACAATCGTTGTTTGCATTATGTCTAAATACAAAATGTAAACCGTGATCGTGGTTGGTGAAACCACGATTGCGATTTTTCACTTCCAACGACTATTTTTTTTCAAATAAGTTCGAAACCGAAACGAAACCGGCGGGAATCGGAAAAAAGCTGGAACCGGACCGGACTCGGAAATCGAACCAAGGAACCTTGGTATTCTGGTTCTATTCCTAGTTCCTATTACGGATAATATTTAGCAATATATTGTGTATTATATTTTTCTATCTTTAAGCATATCCATATCTTTAGATTATAGTCGATTATCTTTTGCATTATGGAAACCCTAGATACTATGGCTTGCTTGGAGCCTAAGCACTTGTAATCATTATATAAAGAGATTGGTATCTCTCAATGATATCATCAGCCTTTCATACAATTCTATATGGTATCCAAAGCCTGATCCTCAATTTTCTTTCATCACAAATCAAAATCAACATTTTTTTTTCGGTCCTCATGGCTTCTTCAAACCACTCCATTCCCAATGGTGCTGAACCCACCAAACCCTTGTTTGTTATTCAGTTTAACAATGCAATTAAGCTTACCCCCTCCAATTATATAATCTGGAAGGCTCAAATCAAATCTAGTTTAGTTGGTTATGGACTCTTCAAGTTTCTCGATGGAACTCACCCATGTCCGACCTCTACTCCTTTGGGTTCGGCTGTTACAACACCAAATCCAGAGGTTCTCACTTGGCAACGCCAAGATCAATTAATTTTTGTAGCCCTAGTTGGCACTCTTGCCACTAATGTTGCTCCCCTTGTTACTCAGGCACCGACTTCTGACGCTGCTTGGAAACTTGAAGATACTTATGCAAAACCGTCCCGGGGGCACATCAAGCAACTCAAAGACAAGATCCAAAATTTGAAGAAAGGCACTTCCTCTATCACCGACTACATGTAGAGTGTGAAGAATTGTGCCTATTTACGTGCTTCTCTTGGCAAGAAACCCGATCCCGAATATCTCATTGACTATGTTTTGAAGGGCCATGATTCAACCTTTCAAACTGTGGTTGATGGAGTTCGGAACCGGGAAACTCTCATCTCCTTTGAAGAACTTCATGAACGGCTTATCATTCGTGAATTGGAGCTTAAAACAGATTTCTCTTCGGCTTCTACAAATGATCCCGCCACCACCCTGACCATGCAAACACGCTCAAGGTCCAAAGGCAAGTCTCCGGTCTCAAACTCTAATTGGGCAAATCAAAACCAATACCCACGTCCTCCACAAAATACCCCCTCCAATTCTTACACTCCCATGCAAAATCAATATAACCAATTTTCCATGCCACCCATGTACCAATATCATCCCATACAGCCCATGCAACCTCCACCGTCCACTTATCCAACTCGGCCGCCTCCAAGACCCTTTCTTGGCAAGTGCCAATGGTGTGGCGAGTCCGGTCATGTTGTTGGCTTTTGTACTGACTTTCGTCGGATTGCGCCACACCTACGCCTACCCTCCTACCGTAATCCAGCCCCACGTCCATCCGCTCCACCACAACCGCAAGCTAACCTAGCCTCGTCCTCAAACACACCTTGGTTGCTTGACAGCAGTTCCACTAATCATGTCACCCAAGATCTTCAAAATATTAGCCTCCACTATCCTTATGATGGCCCGAATGAGCTTCTAGTTGGTAATGGTAAGGGCCTAAAAATTTCTCACCTTGGAAAACTTGATTTACATTCTCCAACCAAATCCTTAATCTTGATAATGTTCTTCATGTCCCTGAAATTTCCAAAAATATTATTTCCGTCTCTCAACTTGCTTCTCAACACAATCTTTCTATTGAATTCATACCATCTTCTTTTCTTGTGAAGGATATCTTGACCGGAACAACGCTTCTTAGGGGTCCATGTGTCAATGGTGTCTATCTCTGGGCATCTCATGTCAGTCCTAGTGTCTCTACGGCTCACCTCTCTTCTGGCTCGTCTTGTCACCACAAATTAGGGCACCCGACGCCTCCTATCCTCAAGCTTATGCAAAAGAGTCTTTCAATTTCTAGTCCTAGTTCTAAGTTTGATTTTTTTCTTCTTGTTCTATTTCTAAGAGTCACAAGTTTCCGTTTTCATTTTCAACAATACATTCATCTTATCCTTTGGAAGTTATTTATTCGGATGTTTGGTGATCACTTGTTTCTTCTTTTGATGGATATCGATATTATCTATTGTTTGTTGATCACTTCACAAAGTATATTTGGCTCTATCCTATGAAGCAGAAATCTGAAACCAAAAATATATTCATCAAATTTAAAGCCTTGGTTGAAAACTTTTTCCATTCAAAGATTAAAATTCTCTATTCCGACAATGGTGGCGAGTACATTGCGCTCTCCTCTTTTCTATCCACCACTGGCGTCTCTCACCTCACCACCCTACCCACACCCCTCAACATAATGGCTATTCCAAACGCCGAAATCGGCATATTGTTGAAACCGGTCTAGCTCTTATGACTCATTCCGGCCTTCCCAAAACTCTATGGCCGTTTGCTTTCAAAACTACGGCCTATCTCATCAATCGTATGCCCACTCCTACTATTGAAAGGGTTTTTAACTCGACAACAAATAAATTTGCAGTCAAGACCCCGCTGAGTATAGGGAGGTCTGGATCGTCCACGGGAAGCAAGGTTGTTTGATTACTAAACTATAAAACAGAAAACACAAAAACAAAGCAAAATAGAAACAATAAAAGAAAACAAGGCTACTACAGCCCTCGGTACCGACCTTGTCAGGGTCGGTAACAATGCTGGGTTTCAACACTAACTAAGCAAACTGACACAAACCAACTGCAGGCTCGGTAGCGACCTGTATACTTCGGTAACGAGTGTGTACATAAGAACACGAAAGCGATTCAAATGAAGAAAAGTTCTAGGACAAGGGTTTACCACGACATAATCATGCATATGAAATAGTGTGAAGGATAAATATCATGCCTCAAGGATAAAGCTATCAAATTTCGTTGACCTAAGCAAGCAAATCAATCAATTTTCAAAAATTAATTCACTTTCTACTTATTTTTGAATCCAAAGCTCGGAATGTTCGTTATCAAACAATATCAACATTCAAGGTTACAACTTTCTCTTTCGATCAAGCGATAAACTCAAACTACTTCGACTTTCTTCTAAGTATAACCACAGAACAAGTAGTTAAAGGATAGAAGATAATCAAACATTCATCACACACATTCAATCATGCATAACTATGCCGGGTTTTCAACCCCGATCCTAGAAAAGCGAACCACTCACTCATGATCGAGAAAAAACAAGCAACTAAATTGAATGAAAACATTGAATAAGAACTAAAATAAAAGCTTACTTGAATTATAAAAATCTCGTCTTTAAAACACAATCAAACTCGAAAACAGAGATCAAAACAAGCTCGATAGAGGATCGGTGCTTCCCTCTCGACTCGTCTCTCTCTCCAACTCCTGTTCTCTAAAAACTAACTCTCCTAACTTGTCTTCAAACTGGGTATTTATACTAAGAGAAACTATTTAACAAGGGTCTTAAAAGATAGAAACTTTCCTAACTAAAAAGATTACGAGATAAAGGATAGAAATATTGAATGTCGGCGCCGCCTACCGACACAGGTCACCTCGGTAACGGCCTGCACAGGGTCGGTAGACTCTTGCTGAATTCCTCAGCCAAAATTCTGTTGCACAGCTCGGTACCGACCCTCACAGATCGGTAACGATCTCTCTATATTTGATCTTTTGTACACTTTTCATAACTTCTCTTGGACTCGACGGGATCTTCAAAACGTATTCCTTCTTCTCTTCTCCTCCACACACACCACCATCAACCACTTGACTTAAACTCCCTCGGAATGCTCCCTTCTGCTTCGAAAAACCTATAAAAAACACAAAAACGGAGTAGCTTCCATACTTTTCACAAAATAAGTAAACTTATCCAAAAACACACAAAACAAGCACTAAAACTAAACTAAACAACGTAAGAAAAACACCTAAAACTATACTAAAAACATGAACATCAAAATACCCCATACTTAAGCTTGCTTGTCCTCAAGCAATCACTAGACAATAACCAAAACCAATCAACATGCTCATCAAGCAATAACCCTCATCTAAAAAAAACAATTTCAAAACATAGTAAAAATAGCAAATGACTATTAACGTCATCACACATATATAAGCACCAATAGACATAAGCAACCACAATCCAACCTCACCAAGGGTAATGTGTTTCTCTCAACTCTCATGTGTTTGGGCTATAAATTCATCTCTCAACTAAATCTTATATGCAAAAACTCATAGAAATTGGAACTTATATCACCAAACTCTCCACCAAAGATTCGTCAAAACAAGCAAAAATCATCAAGAGAACTTAGGCTCAATGAAAAACTTCATAGAAGCTTCCATTCGGCCGGGTTGTAATGGGGCTTGGTAAAAACAAATAGGGCGTGGAAATATTTTTGGTCATGTGGTGCTAAAAATATCCGGGAATCAAAAGACTCCTAAAAACTCACATAATTCCAAAAGCTTCTCAAAACATACCAAACTCACTTCTCTTTCTGCACTTCTTCTTCACTCACCCATCAAATCCTAGAAAGCCTCATAAAAATCATAAAGAATCTCTGGTTTTTAAACTTTTGCACACTGGACATCTTCCTTATTCCTTTCTTTTTTTCTGCATTTTTTTCCTCTCGACATGCCTCGGTACCGACCTGAGAGGGTCGGTATCGATCTGTGTTGTTCTTCTCTCTTTTTTCCTTCGACTTCGGTACCAAGCCCACGTAGGCTGGTATCGAACTGATATTCCTTTTCTTCTTTGTGCATTCTTTTTAACCAAGAGATCTTTTTACACAATTAAAACAAGAGACTTCCAATCTACCCCACCCAAACCTTTATTTTGAACCAATAAACATCTTTGCACTCAATAAACAACTCCTCTCCAACTAAGTCCTTATCCCCGGATAGGGTCAAGCTTATCTCGGCTAGGGACTAATTTTGTGGAGCAACAATAAAAAGGCTTAAAGAATCAAATTGGCTATCAAAACAAGGATAATGTAAAGGTGGATATGGATTAATAGAGCTTATGAAAAATAAGTTCTCTATCATATGACTTTCACAAGTAATGAACTAAAAATCTTATACAGGTCTTGAGAAATAGATAACCATTACAATTCCAAGAGATAATATACATAAAGAGAGTAAATCACACATGAAAAAATCAAGGCTAAAAATAAGAACTCACAAGGTCAATATTTTGTTGGATTGCAACTACTCATGCTAACAGTTATACATGCTCAATTTCATCATATGCGTATTCCACTACAAAAAAACAATTTTATCATAAGACTCAGGCTATACCATCAAAAACATGCTAAAAGGAAATTGCATGGTCATGCAAAGTGAAAGCAATCATAGAACCAAAAGATTAAGGGTACTCATCTGTTCTAAAATCTTTTTGATTTTTCAAATTTTTCAATTTTTTTTGTGATTTTTTTGATTTATGAAAAAGAACAACTAAAACAACTTAAAACAAGAAACAACTAAAACAAGAAACAAACTAAAGCAAGAACATAAAAACAAACAAAAACAAACAAGAACAAACAAGTTTTCTTTTCCCTCCCTACCCCATACTTAAACATTACAGTGTCCCCATTGTAATAAAGCAAATAAAAAGAAAAGATAGGGAAAAGAAACTCACAAAGCAACAGTCGAAGCAGAAGAAACATCCTTGAAAGCGAAATCCTCATTGGTTTGGTGGTGGGAAGTAGTGCTCAAAGTTGCCCATAAACTGGTACATCGTCCGCCTTCGTTCTTCATCAACCGTCACACGCTGCTCCATCGTCCTCCAGCGAGCGTCAGCTCTTTGCTGCCGTGCATCCTCTAATGCCATGCGAGCTGAATAGACATCCTCCCAATGATTCATCCATTAGTGGGGCTGAGTATGCTGCAAATTCAGCTGCTGCATCTGAGAAGACAAATCTTGTGCCCATGAAGGAACATCGGAACTAGTGTAGTTGGTTTGGGGCGGCGGCTGGTAATGGTTGTTCTGCTGGAAGTGGTCGTGATGGACAAAAGGGGCGTAAGGCACTACACCGAATGAGTGTGGCTCGGTAGGCTGATGAGCAGGCGCGGTGTCGAAGTGAAACGCCTCGTTGTTAGCTTCGAAGTACTTGGTACCTTCATGGGCATGCTTGACATCCTCGTAGATGCCGGAGGCCTTTGCATTTGATCTTGAGAACCATCTTGTGAGGTGGTCCTTTTCAATGACGGAGTTGAAGATCATCAATTTCTCCCTAGTCGGCAGGATGACCTCGTCCATTCTCGGAGGAGATGGAGATCTTTCGGTCCTCCTCTTCTTTCCTGTCCTAGAGTTGGCTCTGCGCTAGCTTGCCATTTGGTACTTGAAAATAATATTAATAACCAAGGTAAGATCCACTCAAACCAACAAGAAAAACCCCATACTTACATTCGGAAATGGCCTCGACCTACCTCGGTACCGAGCCAAGAGGGTCGGTATCGAGGTTTCTAGGTTTAGGTCTGGTTCTTGGCAATCATAGGTCGGTACCGACCCAAAGGTCGATAACGAGCATGGGTGAGAACATTACGCAAGGGATTCCGAATCTCTAAAACCCCAAATTTTCAACAATTAGCACATTTTCAAGCAAGATTCTTCACAAAAACACACAATCAAACCTTTGCAACCCCATACTTGCTCAAAGCCCTATCTAAACATGCCAAAAATTGCCAAATATCATGGAGAACATTATGCAAATCAAGAACAAGTTAGTTCATGCTTTTCTATCCTCGAAATTCATTGCAATTCGAGCATGATAAACCTGAAATTCATACAAGATTAATCACCAACATAGAGCCAAAGAGGCATGATGACAATAAGCTCACGCAATCTCGGATCTTGTACATAGATCTAGATATGAATACTACCCCAAAATTACCATGAATCTTCAAGAGAAGAGTTTAGGGTTTAGAAATCATACCGTTGTCTTGTGAATTTGAAAAACGAAAATTGGATTGCAAGAGTAACGAGGGCGTGAAGCTTCGGTAACGAACAAACGGGATGTTGCTCGGTATCGAAAGGGGTGCGGTTTTTTGTGGGTGAATGGATCGAAGGCAATGTGGTGCGTGGAATCCGGGTGAGATCGGCTAGATATTGAGATTTTGGTTGAGGATTGGGGTGGGATTTGTGGCTTGAGAGTGTTTTTGAAGGGATTGGGCAAAGGCATTGTGGATAAGAGAGGTAAGGGAAGGAAGAGTTTTTAGGTTTAGGAAACTTAGCTTCCGCGCGTCTCGATTCTGGAGTTTGACGCAGGTCGGTACCGACCCTCACAGCTCGGTACCGAGCCTGGGCGAGACTCTTTTCCAGCGCCCTATCGTGCCCGAGTTCTGTGACATGTTAGCCCAAAAAAATATTCTATCCCGCAAACTTCTATACTACTAAAAACTCAAAAGAAAGCTAAGAAAAAGAACTATAAAAAGAAAAGAAAACTAAACTAAAACCGGGTTACCTCCCGTAAGCGCTATTTTTAACGTCGTTAGCCCGATGAACTTACTTGGCTAATCAAGGTGGTTCTGTTTCAGCTTTTTCGGGGTCGTGGAAAACCCCATACTTAGCTGTAAAGGCATTGTTGTTTCTTCGCACTAAATTCGGGCCTTCATCCTCTAAAAATATGCTTGGTATTCCTACACCGGGTTAGTGTAGTCCGAGAACCCAAGAAGTTTCGACTCATCTATAACATGAATATTAGGGTATGGTGTAGGAATATGATATAAGGAATGATCTTGACCGATGATAGTGAAACTAGAGTTAGAATACTCACCTTGATTAGTTAGTGAGGGTGTCGGTACCGAGGCAGTTGAGGTTGTTATCGACCCGTCTGAAGTAAAGCTTCCCTTGGTATCGTGCCAAAATGCGCCTCCCTTGTCATATTGTTGTATGAAGGGCTTGGTACCGACCCAAGGGGGTCGGTAGCTGGCTTAGTAGCGCTCTCACAATCGTCGTTGATTGGAAAGGAAGCTTCTGGTTTAGCAATGTCAAGCTCTGGCTGGGGTGTCTTGATATTTGCGGCTGCGGCTGTGTCATTGGCAGCTTGATTGAGACTGAACTCGACCCGCTCTTCTCCTATGTCGAAGGTGAGGAGTCCTTTCCGAACATCGACTCGAGCACCTGCTGTAGCAAGGAATGGTCTGCCTAGAATAATGGGCACTAGCGGGTCTTCAAGCATATCAAGAACAATAAAGTCGTTTGATACAAAAAATATGCCCACTTGAACGGGGAAATCATCAACGACTCCAGTAGCCTTTACACTATATCCGTCTGCCATATACAACCTCATATCAATGGGTTCTAGGGGTCCCATATTAGCTTTTGACCAAATAGATAAGGGAAGTAAACTGGCACTGGCTCCCAAATCACATAAAGCTTTGAAACGGTGGTCGCCAATCCCGATAGTGATAACAAATCTCCCTGGGTCACCTAGCTTTTCCAGAAGGGCTATAGATCGGACCTCATCTGTTATCTCTGATATCGACCTTTTACTGCTAAGAATGTCTTTCAAGAATTTGGTGTAAGCCGGCATTTCGCTTAGGGCCTCAGCGAATGGTATAGAAATATTTAAGCCTTGGAGAATCTTAACGAAATGCTTAAACTTACCTTTTGTTGAGTCCTTAGACTTCTTAGTAGGGAAGGGGAGAGACTTCACCAATCTCGGAACCAAAGCGGGTCCGAGAGGTAGCGCTACCGGATCGACAATCGGGTCGATCGGTGCTGTAAAAAGGTCGGTACCGACCCTAGTGGGGTCGGTATCGATCCTAGGACTAAGGGAGTGGCTCAATTTGGAAAACTTACCTGGGTTGGGGTTGGTAACGAGCTTTGGAGCATCGGTACCGAGTGTGTTAGGCTCGGTAACGACCCTCTTTGGCACTTTATTGATATTGGCCGTGGCATCTTCTTCAGTATCAGGGTCCTTTTCCTTGGCTTCAGCACAATCTGGTATCGTCTTTCCGCTTCTGAGGTATACGGCTGCTATATGTCCTTTAGGGTTCTCGTCGGGGCAGCTCGAGAGTTGCCCTTGCAACCTTGAAATTTGTGCAACAAGGTTCCCTAGTTGTGAGTCAACGCTCTTCTTCCAATTATCGAACTCTCCCCATCTTTTCATTTGGTTATTGAGGTTGGCTTGGACTACATTGATTCCTTCTTGAAGTCCTTGCACCTAGGATGGTGGCTCTTGATAGCCTGGAGGTTGATACGGTGTGGGCTGTCTATCCGGAGGAGGGGCTGTATAATTCTGACTTTGATTTTGATTTTCCCAAGTCGGATAATTGATTGGACTGTCATAATTAGCAGGAGGATTTCTGTACTGCCCTCTCATATAATTCATCTCAACATATGTCTCAGTGGCTCTAACTTGCTCAATGTTAGTGCAAGCAGAAGTACTATGGCAGGAAGAGCCACACTCTTGACAATTTTGAGAGGTTTTCAGAAAACTTACTTGTTTCTTCAGACGGTTGACCTCATCTTGTAAGAATTTGTTTTTAACGTCAGGATCAACTTCGTCTTTATTTGACATGTAGAGACATTTTTCTGGCTGAGGTTGTTGCAAGGCCCCATACATAGCATCATAATTGGTCAGTTTGTCCAGCAACTCCCATGCAACAGTGGGATCCATCTCAATAAAACCGCAAGTAGTGTGCATGTTGATGCGGTTCTTTGTGTCAGCATTAATCCCTTGAAAGAAGATTTCTTGGAGCATATATAGTGGTTGCCCATGAGTAGGGCACTGTCTAAGCATCTCCTTGAATCTCTCCCACGTCTCCACAAAGGTCTCGTTAGGCAGTTGGTGGTAGGAGGTGATACGCCTTCTCAACTCCGTTGTCTTAGCAGGAGGGAAGAACTTTGTCAAAAATTGATCATACAAAGCCTTCCAAGTCCTGATAGACTTAGGAGGTAACCTCTCTAACCGGCTCAGGGCCTTTCCAGTAAGAGACCACCTGAAAGCTTTTAACAGAACATATTCTAGAGAGGCACCTTCAGCAGCAATAGTGTCACATAAATCCAGAAAATTTTTAATATGTTCCATAGGGCACTCAGTAGGTTTCCCTTCAAATTGAGCACGTTTAATTAAGGATATGAATTGAGACTTAATCTCAAAAGTCTTCTCTATCTCTGGAAGCACAATTGCGGACTCTGGCAACCTCAGTTCTGGATGCATGTACTGTTTAGCATTCCTTGGATAGGCATTCAATAGCTCCTATAGACGAGCATTGTCCTCTCGATGACGTTCAACGTTTACTCTTTCACGTTCAGCTGTAGCAGCAGCAACGTCTTAATCAGCTTGTAACGCCTCCATCTGCCTATGGAGAGCGGCCATCTGTTATGCCATCTCTTCAGAGTCATCGCCATGGCTTGGTTTCCTCTTCTTCTGCGGTGAAGGGCGCGTTCGGGTTCAAAATAATAACCAGTGTGATCAAACTCGAGCCGACGACGTCCTACTGGCATAAGCTGGGACAACAGACAAAAGAAAACAAATTTAAAAATAAAAACGGGGTCGGGCTATTCCCAGACCCACGAGTAATCAAACAAGCTTGTTCCTTCCCCGGCAACGGCGCCAATTTGTTGAAAGGGTTTTTAACTCGACAACAAATAAATTTGTAGTCAAGACCCCGCAGAGTATAAGGAGGTCAGGATCGTCCACGGGAAGCAAGGTTGTTTGACTACTAAACAAAAAACACAGAAACAACGAAAGAAAACAAGGCTACGACAGCCCTCGGTACAAACCTTGTCTTCAAAACTAAAATAAAAGCTTAATTGAATTATAAAAATCTCGTTTTGAAACACAATCAAATCGAAAACAGAGATCAAAACAAGCTCGACAAAGGATCGGTGCTTCCCTGTCGAATCGTCTCTCTCTCAAACTCGTGTTCTCTAAAAACTAACTCTTCTAACTTGTCTTCAAATAGGGTATTAATACTAAGAGAAACTATCTAACAAGGGTCCTAAAAGATAGAAACTTTCCTAACTAAAAAGATTACGAGATAAAGGATAGAAATATTGAAAGTCGGCGCCGCCTACCGAAACAGATCACCTCGGTAACGACCTGCACAGGGTCGGTAGACTCTTGCTGAATTCCTCGGCAAAAATTCTGTTGCACAGCTCGGTACCGACCCTCACAGATCGGTAACGAGCTCTCTGTATTGGATCTTTTGTACACTTTTCATAGCTTCTCTTGGACTCGACGGGATCTTCAAAGCGTATTCCTTCTTCTCTTCTCCTCCACACACACCACCATCAACCACTTGACTTAAACTCCCTCGGAATGCTCCCTTCTGCTTCGAAAAACCTATAAAAAACACAAAAACGGAGTAGCTTCCATACTTTTCACAAAATATGTAAACTTATCCAAAAACACACAAAACAAGTACTAAAACTCACTAAAACTAAACTAAACAACTTAAGAAAAACACCTAAAGCTATACTAAAAACATGAACATCACCTACTCTCCACAATATCTCTCCTTTTCTTAAACTCTTTCAAACTCAACCTAATTATCAAAAATTTAAGTGTTTTGGTTGTTTATGTTTTCCTTGGTTAAGGCCCTATACCTCCAACAAGCTCGATCCAAAATCCATCCCGTGTGTCTTTGTTGGTTATTCTCTTACCCAAAGCGCATACCTTTGCCTTGACCCACAAACTTATCGAGTCTACACCTCTAGACATGTCCAATTCATTGAGCATGTATTTCCGTTTCTTCACAATACCATTTCTAATGCCCTACCCTCTCATGATACCACTGTTGACTCGGATTTGAATGTTTGGGCCCACCTTCATATTCCCGTCTTATCCAATACCGCACAAAATAATTATCCCAAGACCCACCCACATAATCAACAACATGAACCTGCGACCCTCACCCCACCGCTCACGCCAAACCCTAATTCCCCCCATTACTTGCGGCCCAAGATGCCACACCAAACCCTAATTCCTTGCCAAGCTCTACTCCTTGGCCAAACCCTAATCTCTCGCCAAACCCTACTCCCTCGCCCGTTCACAGCTCGAGCTCTCCCGCGTCTTCAACTTCGAGTGGCTCCATTGAACTTTACTTCGCTGCCTCCCTTGAACCCACTGCCTCGCCTGACTCTTCTCCACCCCTCCTAGTCACTCGATCCATGAACAATATCCATAAACCCATTCATAAACTCAATCTCCATACTTCCCTTCCCTCTCATAAAGAACCAAGCAACATAACACAAGCCCTTAAAGACCCAGATTGGCGACATGCCATGAACCATGAGTTCTCTGCTCTATGTTCAAATCATACATGAGATCTTGTACCTCGTGCAGAAGCTACTAACCTTGTCGGTTGCAAATGGGTCTTTCGAGTCAAGCTCAACTCGGATGGATCGCTTGACAAGTACAAAGGTCGTCTTGTGGCGAAAGGGTTTCACCAACGACCAGGTTGTGATTACACCGAAACCTTTATCCCCATCATAAAACCAGTTATGGTCCGCTCTGTTCTATCTCTTGCGGTGAGCTCCGGTTGGTCTATTCGCCAACTGGACGTTAATAACGCCTTTCTACAAGGCTCCTTATCTGAAGACGTTTACATGGAACAACCCCCTGGATTCGTTGACAAGCAATTTCCTAATCATGTCTGTAAACTTTGGAAGGCTATCTATGGATTGAAACAGGCACCGAGAGCATGGTACAATGAACTAAAAACGTTTCATTGGGTTTGTTAACTCTAGTGCTGATTCTTCGTTGTTCATCTATCGAGTTCGAGGTATCACTCTATTCCTCCTCGTTTATGTCGACGATATCACTATTACTGGAAACTGTGATTCCTCTCTACATCACATTATTGCCTCTCTTGCCAATCAGTTTTCTCTCAAGGATCTCGGCCCTGTTGCCTATTTCCTTGGAGTTGAAGTTCACTCTCACTCGCTTGGGCTCTTCTTGAATCAAAGAAAATACATTCTTGATTTGCTTTAGCGTGTAAATATGGCCGACTCCAATGCTATCTCCACGCTAATGTGTCCAGCTACTACACTCAAACGGGATTCTGGTGATCTCTTACGTACCTAGTCCCTCTGAATTTCGGCAAATGATAGGCAGTCTCCAGTACTTATCTCTCACACGACCCGATGTTATTTTTGCCATTAACAAGTTATCACAGTTCATGCATAGTCTAACTTCAGTTCACTGGAGTGCTGTAAAACGACTACTTCGCTATTTGAAAGGTACGGTTGATCATGGCATTCTCCTTCATGCTCGTAACCCTCATCACTTACATGTATTTTCGGACGCTGATTGGGCTGGTGACAAGGACAATTTTTTTTCTACTTCGGGCTACTGCTTGTTCCTTGGCCGCACACCTATTTCTTGGAAATCTCGGAAACAGAAAACTATCGCCCGGTCCTCTACAGAGGCTGAGTATCGTGCCCTAGCTGATTCTAGTCGTGAGCTTTTGTGGGTTCTCTTCTTGTTCTCTGAACTTGGTGTTTCTATGTCGGCTCAACCGGTCATTTACTGTGACAATATTGGGGCTACACAACTCAGTGCAAATCCCGTCTTTCACTCTCGGATGAAACATGTTGCACTTGCTTTTCATTTTGTTCGTGAGCATGTTCAAAGCGGTACTTTTCGGGTTGCTTATGTCTCTACACATGATCAGATTGCTGGTGTTTTAACCAAGCCATTAGCTCGTCCGCAATTTCAGAAGCTCGTCTCCAAGCTTGGCCTCCGGGCCCCTCCGTCCAGCTTGCGGGGGCATATTACGGATAATATTTAGCAATATATTGTGTAGTATATTTTTCTATCTTTAAGCATATCTATATCTTTAGATTATAGTCTATTATCTTTTGCATTATGGAAACCTAGATACTATGGCTTGCTTGGAGCCTAAGCACTTGTAATCATTATATAAAGAGATTGAAATCTCTCAATAATATCATTAGCCTTTCATACAATTCTATAGTTCCATGGTCCGGTGAAACGGGAACCTCCGGTTCCGAAACCAATACATAACTACTATTTTTTTTTTTTGGTTGAAATCCATAAATACTAATTAAGTTACGGATCATAAATCTTTTTCACCTACTGGTGGAAAAGGAGATTTACAAATTACAAATGCGGCATGAATATACGTACCATATTGATGTTCAAACAACGAACAACTGCCACAGCACATGTATCTCACCGATCGAACTATGTACACATACACAAAGCATGAAGGTAGAATCCCATAAACGTACTCCCCTCTTTTACTAGCTAGTACATGCCGATGGCCTCCCTCTATACAAATTAAATTCTTAGACACGTACTATACATTGATGAGTTTGAATTGGTTGAAACTTGGTAGGCGGGCGTAATGCACCCCATTAATTAAATATATCCTTCTCCAGCGCAGCTAAAGGCGAGAGGACCTGCCTTTTAGGACCACCATACTATTACTATATATGCATCCATCATTACCCTTGTTTTACCATTAATTCAGTCATGATAAATGAAACCCCTTGATCCTTCTTTCTTGTGTGTACTGTGTACGCATGCGTGGCTGCGTGCTCATTCATTTTTAAGATCTCATTAGTACTCGGTATATTACGAGGGAAAGTATCAAGTGAAAATGATTAATATAATGTGAAATAAGAATAAATTTCATCCGTTTATGTAAAAGAATTAAAGAATAATATTATATTTTTATTAAAGACGGGTAAAAAATGATTCACACATATTTTTTCCGAAATATTCTCGTAATTTTTAAAAATCCGTTTTTAGGGGATACGTGTATCGGTTTCGTTTTGGACGTGAAACAAAACTAATTGCCTGTGCATCGATTTTTTCATTCTGCATCGATTTCAAACTTGTTTATTTTTTTTAGTTTTTAACCTATTAGTTATGTGTATGAATATTCTAGTTAGCTAGTTTTTGATACACATAACGTTCATTTCGACGCACGTGCGAAATAACATGCACTTCTTTGTTATTTTGAAGCACATATGATTAGTTTTAATGCACATACATAATAAGACACACTTTTGTACATCGGTTTTGCCTTAAATATGCATCAAAACTAACTTTATGTGCATCAAAACTAGTTGTTTGTATGGACCAACCCGAAGAGTTTCTGGCCACATCAAAAGAATAGAAAGTTAATATATGGACTGAAACAAGCTTCCAAACAATGATATTTAAAGTTTAATGATACTATCACGTCGTATAGTTTTGTAGAGATTTATGTTGACCGATGTATCTATATAAAAGTCAGTGCGATCAAATTTGTAATTTTGGTCCTATATGTTATTGATATTTTGCTTGTTGCAAATGATTTGGGCATGTTACATGATGTGAAGAAGTATATCTCTAAAAATTTTGAAATGAAATATTTGAGTGAGGCATCCTATGTGATTAGAATAGAAATATTTTGAGATAGATCACAAGGATTGTCTTAGAAAAATTATATTAAAAAAGTCTTAGAGAGATATAGAATGGACAAATTCTTTGTAGGAATAGTTCTAATACAAAAGGGAGATAAACATAGTAAAATGCAATGTTCTCGTAATGAATTAGAACTAAAGAGAATGGAAAGAATCCCACACTAAAAAAGGCAGATTTAGCGACCACAAAAGTGGTTGCTAAATCAAAAATGTGGTCGCTAATCGGTTAGCGACCACTTGATTGCAGATATTAGCAACCATTCGACATCGGCGACCAAGTGGTCGCTAAATCCTGGCCTTGATTTTGCGACCAAGTGGTCGCTAATCAGGGTCATGAGGTTTGTGACCACTTGGTCGCATATTGTAGTGACCAAGTGGTTGCGATGTTTGGGTCATGAGCGACGCGACCACTAGGTCGCTAACATCTGCGACCAAGTGGTTGCTACCCTCTAACACCAAAATTGCCCGTGCAATATTAGCGACCAGATGGGTCGTGATCGCTAGTGTTTTTTTATTTTTTTGTTGGATTTAGCGACCATCTTAAGTGTTCGTTAAAATGTGGTCGCTAAATCTGCAGAATGGTGTAGCGTCATATGCATTAGTGGTCGGGAGTTTGAACTATGTTTAGACATGTACTCGACCTAATATCAGCTTCTTTGTAGCAATGTTGGGCCGATATCAAAGTAAAATTCGATATGGATCATTGGAAAACTGCCAAGAAGGTTCTCAAGTACTTGCAAGGTACCAAGGAGCATATGCTTACATATAGGAGATTCGATCATCTAGAGGTCATTGGATATTCAACTTCAAATTATGTCGAATGTTTAGATAATAGGAAGTCTACATTTGACTATTTGTTCTTATGAGTTGAAGGGGTAGTGTCATGGAAGAGTGGAAAATATTATGTCATTGCTACTTCCACTATGGAGACTAAATTTGTGGCATGCTTTGAGGCCACTATTCATGCATTGTGGATGAGAAATTTTATCTTGGGGCTTGGTATTGTCGACAATACAGTCAAGCCGTTGATAATTTATTGTGATAATTTCGCAGTCGTCTTCTTCTCGATGAATGACAAGTACTTTAAAGGTGCTAAACACATGGAGTTGAAGTACTTGTCAGTTAAGGATGAAGTGTAGAAGCAAAGGGTGTCTTTTGAGCATATTAGAACGGATATGATGGTAGCGGTTCCATTAAGTAAAGGATTACCGCTCAAGGCGTTCATTGGCCATGTCGAGTGTATGGGTGTTATAGATAAAGCCTTGCTATTTTGATTACAATTTGCTTATTATTTATGACACTTAGAATTCACTTATAGTTGGGTTTCTGCTTTATTAGACATTTTGTCATTATAGTGTGTATATATATATATATATGGTTATTTAGATGACATATAGTACGTTTTCGAGATTTATGGTATTCTCAAACCTTAAAAAAAACTTAGAGATGTGATTAATTTGTGATACATGGAAAGAATCATGTCGCTCAATATATAACTTGTGACCACCATGATTCAATCAGTTGATTAAAGAAATGAAATTATATTGGACTTGATATAGTGACTTGTGACCACTAGTTTTGATGCACAAAAAATTAGTTTTAATGTACATCGCGTGTGTATTCCATGTATCCGTTTTTATTTTGAAAAATATGCGAATAATTCGCTAAAAAATTTTCCATATCATGTTTTCCCCCTTTTAAATGAAATGATCCGCGCCTTTGATTTTTCCCCATCAAACACCTCAAATTTATTTTCAATTCTCACTATAGTGGCCATTCTCACACAAACCATATTCTAGCCCCATTATTATCTAGTTCCGAGGTAGTAATAGGTATTTGTAGTTCATAGTATAAGGTAACATAAATTAATGAAGCAAAAAGAAAGTTAAAAAAACAAAAGGGACGATATCATATCATTAATGCGGAGCAGTTTAAGTAGCTAGGTTTGGAGATTGAAAGGGAGTAGATGCCTTCATATTAATGTATACCTATATAAAAATTGATTTTGTGGAAGCTTGTCAAATTAACACTTGAACAAGAACGAACACCGACGCCTCCACCACCACTCCGGCCGTAATTTAATAAATATCCTCTCTATACAAGTAAATAAATCAAATTTGGGGGCCCAACACATGTGAGCTCCTTTACTGCAGTGTCGGTAAAGGTTAACTAATTGTGTCACCCTAAACTTAAATCAGTTTTATACGTCTAATGATACAAACGTAACACATTTCCCCCTGCGCCTATATAAGTGCCTGACTTTAGCCATTCCAAATCCATCCGCATTCTTGCAATGCAAGGAGTATTACTTCACTTGTAGAGAGCTATATAGATTTATCAATATATTGGTTGCTAGGATATATACTGTAATTTGTAAGGAAGTTGGATCTGGGCACGTACGTTCCTCATCCAATGAGGACTAGTGTACCCATTGTAGGGCTCGTGTTGGGGTTATTAATTGTTGCGGGGGTGTGCCATGGTGGTTCTACTCCTAGCACTGTCCAAGTGATTGGAGAAGGAGAATGTGCTGATTGTCAGTCCAAGAATATCAAGCCCACCCATGCCTTTTCAGGTAACATATGATCGATACATTTATCTTCTTTTTTATTTTCTATATAATATTGTGCGTACTTGAGATATATTTGAATTGAAATTGAAGGCCTTGGGGTGACGATCGATTGCAAGCTCGCTAATGGAGAGGTGAAAAGAAGGGGTTACGGGCAGCTGGACAAACAAGGCAAGTTCAAGGTGAGCCTGATCGGCAAGGAAGCGCTCAGCGAGGAGTGCTACGCGCAGCTTCAGGGCGCCTCCGGAAGTCCATGCTCCGCCCACAACGGGATCGAGTCCTCCAAGCTCGTCACTACTACTAGTAGCAGTGGCAGCGACGCAGAGGTGACTCACCTGAGGCCGTCAGGGAAGCTCAAGTTCTCGTCAGAGACGTGCACGTCGGCCTTCTTGTGGCCTCACTACAAGTACCCGCCTCTGACGGATCACCCGTGGTTCCACAAGCCCAAGCTCCCTCCTTTCCCCTGGCCTTTCCCCAAGAAGCCCTGCCCTCCTTTCTTCAAGAAGCCTCTCTTCCCACCTATCTACAAGAAGCCTCTCCCTCCGCCTTCTCCCGTCTACGAGAAGCCTCAGCCTCCTCCCACCCCCGTCTACGAGAAGCCTCAGCCGCCTCCCACCCCAGTCTATGTGAAGCCGCAGCCGCCTCCCACGCCCGTCTACGTGAAGCCCAACCCGCCTCCCACTCCCGTCTACGTGAAGCCGAAGCCGCCTCCTACCCCTGTCTACGTGAAGCCGAACCCACCTCCAACGCCCGTCTACGTGAAGCCGCACCCGCCTCCAACGCCCGTATACGAGAAGCCCCTACCTCCTCCCGTCCCTGTCTACAAGAAGCCCTGTCCGCCTCCATACAAGAAGCCCCTTCCGCCACCCGTCCCCGTCTACAAGAAGCCTTGTCCGCCTACATACAAGAAGCCTCTACCGCCACCCGTCCCCGTGTACGTGAAGCCGCTCCCGCCACCCGTCCCTGTCTACGTTAAGCCTCTACCGCCACCCGTCCCAGTCTACACGAAGCCCCTTCCGCCTCCGGTGCCAGTCTACAAGAAGAAGCCTTGCCCGCCTCTTCCAAAGATCCCTCCTATCTACAAGAAGCCGCTCCCGCCTCTTCCGCCTATGTACAAGAAGCCGCTCCCGCCCTTCCCTCCTATCTATAAGAAGCCTCTCCCGCCCTTCCCTCCCATCTATAAGAAGCCTCTCCCGCCCTTCCCTCCCATCTACAAGAAGCCTCTTCCACCCTTCCCTCCCATCTACAAGAAGCCGCTCCCACCTTTCCCTCCCATCTACAAGAAACCTCTACCGCCCCTTCCTCCAATGTACAAGAAGAAGCCCTGCCCTCCCATCTCTATTCCTAAGATCCCTCACAAGTTCTTGACACACCCAAAGTTCAAGCACTTGCCTTCTATCCCATTTGTTCCTCCTCATCATCCTTAGAGAGCTAAATCATGTACCTAGCCCATATATATAAACGTATATGCACATGCATTATATCAAGGCCGGTCTTCTTTCGGTCAATTGAAGAAGAGGGGGGCATCAATATCTTTCCAAGCTTTATTCCATCGACAATTGTGTGCTTTCTTGTTTTTGTAATTCTCCATTAAATAATTGTGTTTCAATATTTAGCTGAAAGAGTGTACTTGAGTGACCGAGTTCATGATTGAAAATAATATTGTTTGGACATCATGCGTGTATCATTTTAGGCTGCATTTGTATATCTATTATGTAAACTAGTTTATAAACTAGTTCAAGTTTATTCAAACTAATAAACTTTCTTTGCTTGCACATTAGTTTCCAATTTATGAAATAGTCCCATGCTAGTTTATTACGTTTATTGGTATATGACATTTGTCCAAGAACCCCTCACTTTTAATAGTCTTCTACAAACATGTCCCTCAAACATGGATAAACTGGTTGTTGACAAACAAACATAAAAACAACAACATTTACCCATCGGATCCCCTTACAAGAAATCTAGGGGGTCAAAATGGGGCATCCCTGACTTAACGCAAGGAGGTACGGTGCGCCAACAGACCCGAAAGGACCACAACACGCAGAAATAAAGCATAAAGGAAGGCCGAAGCCAAAAACAAAGAACTTAAAGTGAAAGGAACTTAAAACCAATAACATGGCGCCGAAAATGTATGTGCATCATTTTTGTACTTTGTGGTATGCATCATTTTTATCGAAAATGTATGTGCATATATTTTGTACTATGTGCATCATTGTCATGCATTGTACTAGGTGTGCTTCTCACTTTATCAAGAGAGTCCGTTCTGACTCGAACAAGTCCCTTTTTATAATCATGGGTTGGTGGTGAAAAGCTTTATAGTATATGATTTAAACAAAAAAAATCTCTGAATGGAGTTTAAATCGTATATAAGGTTTATGGATTGAATTCAAGCCTCGAATCTAGTATCATAAAAAAGGGGCTAATTGTTCAACATTTTGGGCTACGGGGAAATTCCATTGCAGGCCCAAAAGATTGAGGTATAATCCACGTTCCATTTCATACCGGGGAAAGCCGGAAAAAAAAATGAAAGTATTTTGGTGTTGTAGTCCATTATATATTTCTTTTTGGGGGGGGGGGGGGGGGGGGGGGGGGGAATGGAAGAATTGGAACAAAAATATTATGAAATACCAAACTTCATAAGAAAAAACCTTACTGTTAAAATACTGTATGGAGTAAAATATGAAAAAGGCATTTAGGGAGAAGGTCTCCAATATACTAGCTTTAGAAATGGGTCAAGAGACTAAAGAACTACTTAGAAATTTCTGTCTTTTCCAAACTTCACTGGCTGTGAAAGCCTAAGTTTGGTTTGATTTTTCATGTCTTCATGGTTGAGAAAAACGAAGATGGATTTTGCTCAGAAGCATAGTCGTTTTCCCGATTGAGAGAAAGATTTCGAGAAATCTGTGGATCAAATCTAACACTCTCCCCCTACTATACAAAGACTTTTTCGTTCGTTAGATTTTTGACTGGTTTGCACCCTTGACTGATAAAATATGAAAGTTACCCCTTTTTCTCAGTTGAATTTGTTCTGGAATGTTCTTCCAAATTGACATTGTGTTCTTTCCTAGATCATTTTGTGGAGGCTAAGTCCTCCACCAATTAGACTTTTCGTGACCCTTGTTGGATCTAGGTAATCCCATGGGTGATGACTTCTGAGCTTTTGTTTTTGTTTCCACCGTCGCCGATTTTGCTTTCTCGTCCCAATTCTTTCTTGGATTTGAAATTATCGTTTCATTTGTTGTGTTCCTTTTATCTCTCGACATTTCTTTTCCATCCATCTTTTTTATAAATTTATTCTATTTTCTAGGTCACCTCTAGGTAGAATTATATCTTTTTTCCATTTATGGTAGTCATCACTAATTTATTTATGAATAGGTTTCAAGAGTTTGTCAAAGAGCATCTTAAGATTAGTTTGGTTTTCTCCTATCTTGTAATAGTAATATTCAAATTCAGAGAGATAGTTGTCTAAATATCTCATACTATTGATTTCAAGGGTTTTTAACTTCCTTTGTCACTCAATAAGTTGTTTTATCTATTTCGTCCCGTTCTTTAACAAACTCTTTTTCTATACCTTCATAGAATGTACTAAACATTGTTGGTTGGGACTCATTTGCTCTTAGACTTTCCTTATAACTTTCTTGTATTTTTTCATACCAGCCAACTACTATATACCATATAGACTATGTTCTATGTAGTTTAAAAAGTTTGACTCTCTCCACTATGTATTTAGCTTAAAATGATCATCATACTTTTCTTCCAAAAATCTATTACTTTTTCTCATTTTTTATACCATCTAGGTTTAGCTTATATCCAGTTTAACTATTGGCTCTAGAGTGAGTTTCCTTTTGTTAGGTCGATGATTTGGCATAATCCTTACTTCAAATGTAGCTCTTTTTTATGGTTTAATGTTTGGTCTTTGATAGCTACATGATCATTCTTCATATTTTGCATAGTAGGATCGATTTTCTTTACTCTTTTCTTTTAACATTATAGGTGTTACCTTTTTCCTCCATTTCATTGATGTCGAACACCTTTTACCCTTAATTTTATCCACTCGTCTTTTGACTTCATTAATGAGTATTATATATTTCTAGATATTTTAATCTTATCAATCTCATTTGTTGATAAATTTCATCTTCTTTAGTATCATATTCAAATTCTCCACTACTAGTAATATCATGTTCCTCCGTGGTCTTTTCTAGTAAATTCGAATTATTTCCGCTTCTTGATTCATCCTCATTTGGTTCTATTTTCTTTTCAACTTTTATACTTGGTACTGATCGAGCATGTTTTTTAACAGGCCCTGATGTACGTCTAATCTCGTTCACACGTGCAATAGTAATTTTTTTAATTTCTTCTTGGTGGATTTTATGGACTAAAGTAAGAATTTTTCTTATTTTTTGGATTTTTTACTTAATCTAAAAATACAGCTAAATGTTCCCCATAAATAACTTATTCTTCTCCTCGTTAATTGATGGATTTTATACATACTACCATATTTCCAAACCAGGATCAAGTTAGTAAAATGGATTTTATATATAAAAAAGCAATTTCAATATTCTTAAATAGAATAAATCTATAAATTTTGGTAAAATAATTTTAGAAAAGATGATTATATTATAGTATTTGCATAGAAAATATAACATCTTAATTAAATATGTATTTAATTAATATTCACTTAATTAACCATAATAAATACAATTTAAAATTTAGTTTACAATAAAACTAGAAATGTTAATGAATTAAATAAACATGCAATTTAATAAAATTAATAAATATAGTTAATTAGGTAAACAATGATATATAAAATAAAAATCATGAGTATATTTGTAATTATGTATATAGAGATAAATAGTTATTGAGCAAATGAGAAAAGTGAAAACGAGGGGTTCTTGGGCTCAACTAATTGATGGAGTAGTATTGTGAAAAAAAGGGGAATTATGAGATGTTGTGTGTTGTGACAAACATAAAAATAATAAAAAAAAAATAGTTAAAGTGAGACCCATTATCTAATATAACACATTTTTTAAAAATAGTTTATTGAGGTTGAATAAAGATGATAATTTTTGGAAAACATGAGTGAGATAAATGTCAAATAAAATAATATACAAAAAGCTTATGCATGCTTTTTGCCAAACATGGATAATTGCTTTTAATTCATTATAATGTCTTATAATATATATAATAGATAATGTACTACTACTCTACTAGCCAAACACACCCAAAATATGAAATGTCAAACACCAATTGTGTACACAATTTTTATTATAAAGAGCATATTATAACTCTAATAATACATTATGATAAATAAACTCCTATAATTCATAATTATATTATGATACGTGCAATCTAGACGAAGCCTTAGTGATACAAATAGGATGATCATGTCAATCAAGGAGGATTTGAAAGTCAATCGAAGATCTAAGCTAAGACCTTTTCCAAAGTCTCCAGTATTCAAGTTCAAAAAGGTCTTCAACAACATCAAATTTTTATTTGAATAAGATCATGTAAGACGTCCAAGACCTCCAAGAAAGAGGATAAAATTGGAGATGTTTTCGGAAGTTCAAGATCCCGTCATATTCTAGACAATGTTCAGTATATCATTGGCTAAAAAATTGATATTTAGGTGATTCAGATTGCGTTGGAAAGCTTATTCGAAGATCTACAACTTCATTGTTGACATCAAGATGAGAATTCAACGAAAAGATGGTCAAAACGCGTTTTACTAAAAGCACTAGAGCAGTACAAGATCTTACGAGAATTAAGACTTTCCTTAATTTTATCAGTAAGTTATTATGTTTTTTATTAATTTTGAATTTTCTACTTTTTAGTAGAAATATTTTCTTTATTATTATCTTAGATAGATAGAGAGTTATAAAATATCTCTATAGGCATGTCTATGTCTTTAAATACTTTTTTTTAATCAATTTTATGATCATGATGGATTTTATGTAAGACAAATTAGTTAAGGTGTTTCTCACTTTCCATATAATTACTTTCTTGTTCAATCATTATTATGCTCTTGAATTCTGAATTTTAAATGTTTGAGTTTGTTTTACAAATTTACAATTCCGCAAGTAAAATCCAAAATGTATACGCTAGACAACTCAACTCGTGATTGTTTTCACATCCTAAAATCGTCACGTATCACTTAGCTGACGGAGGCATCTTGATGATTGTAAGCTTAGGGTCTGTTTGACACTAGTTTCTTGAAAACTGAATTAATCTAGATGGAAGAAGTTTGGGGGTTAGGAGGGTGAGAGGAGAGGAAAACTTTTCATCTTAGATAAAAAGCTAAAAAAAAATGCTACTAAATACCGAACAGAGCATTAGTGCATGTGTTCGATTCCCTTTGACATAGTGCTTTATTAAACTCAGAGCTAAGCCACAAATTGTTGCTTCTTGAGATTCGTCACTATGGTTTATTTTTGTAGAGGTGCTCAATTGATTTTAAAAGGAATAATACTACTATTGCAGTACGTCCTTAAAAGTAATACTTTAAATGTTACTATAGTAGTATAGTACGTATAACATATAGCTAGTTGCATTATGCTCGGTCGGGAACCAATCCAAATAAATGCGTTGCTTATTTTAGTTGCTCGAGGTCACATATTAGTATTACTCCCTCCCATCGCTCCCATAAAAAATAAGGGTATTGTTTTAATATTTAAATGAAAAATAATTTAAAATAATCCCAAGTATCAACATTCAACCAAAAATAATCCGAAATTTGAAAATCACCACCAGCGATACAAACTATTGCAATATTAACCAAAAACGATCTCAACACATTTTCCGACGAGTTTTCCGGAGGAATCAATGATGTGGTGATCAGATATATTTTAAACAAGCATAAAATATTAAGTTGTTATGTTAGATTTTCGATCGCTACATCATTGATTCCTCCAGAAAACTCGTCGGAAAATGAGTTCGGATCGTTTTTGGTTAATATTGCGATAGTTCGTATCGCTGGTGGTGATTTTCAAACTTCGGATTATTTTTGGTTGAAAGTTGATACTTGGGATTATTTTGAGTCATTTTTCCATATTTAAAATTTGATCAACTTTATGTATTATTTTAGATTTTTTAGGTAATTAATTAGGAGTATGATATGAAAATTATTATTGAAATTTATTTTGTTTGAACAATATTCTTATTTTATTGAGCCAAAAAGATAGTAAATATTTAAATTATGATAAAATTTAAAAAATTATGATTTTAAGTTTAATTAATATATTTTTTTTGGGTATTAAAACAACAATTTATGTCCGGAGAAAGTACTATTGTGGTCAAAGGCCGAAAGTGCAATGTGCAATTTAAAGCATTTCTCTAATAAATTGATTTTAATTGGCAACCCAAACCCATAGCGGTGGTGGGGTAATTGGCTTTCAGGCTATAGATAAAGATACATTTTAATGATATTTTGTTGATAAAATTGTTTTAATTAGGGTGAGGCTGTATGCGCACAACTTTTTATACAGGCGCACATGAAATTTACACGCTTTATGAAGCGCCCCGTTCCATAAATCGGGCAGATTACGGGTACCCGCGTACAGGAAAAAACAAATTTGGTCCCCTGGGCACGCTCCATGAAGCGGCACGCTTCATGGAGCGGCACGTTGATTTCAGCCAACAAATCATAAAAATCCGATGTGCGCGGATCAGTTTTTATTATTCTGAAAATCGCAATAGGGTTTCGTCGACGGCCGCGAGAAGGGATTTGGAGAAGAACAAAAAAAATTCAGGAGCAAGACAAATAGAATTTTCCGTTTTCAAAGTTGCAAATACAATGTCATCCACTGATTCGCCCTTTTCAGATTCAACTTATGAAGAGGAAGAAGAAGAATCATCTTCTTTTGAAGAAAAATCATCTTCTTTTGAAGAAGGAGAAGATGAACACGAAGATGAAATTTTCGAATCTGATGTAAGTTTTGATTTCATGTTTTTATTAACGATGGAGTATACGTAATGAAAATTCTTGTTCATAAACAGTTGTTTGTAGAATTGAAAAGTATCTGTGACTTTATATACATAGGTACATAGGAAAGATTTTTCTGCTGAATTTCATAACGATATTGTGTGGGACAATCGAGATGAAATGATTTCTTGGGCAAGGAATGTTGGTACTGAATTTAAGATGGTATTACCAATAAAAACCTTAAATGCAAATGTGGTTATACTGGCATGCCATAGGCATGGTAAGTATAGATTAGGAAAGAAGGGTCAAATTATCCCAATTGTTAGACCGCCTAGTGTGCACACACTACATAGAAAGTGTAATTGCAAATTTGAGTTGCTTGGGATGCGGAGTAAATCAACTGCAAAATGGGCCCTAACTGTTGTTTGCGGAGTCCACAACCATGACCTGCCAGCTAGTCTACTTGGTTATGCATTTATGGGTCGAATGACAGTAGCACAGAAGGAATTTGTCAGGAATTTGAGCTATATATACGTCCCCCCAAGTCGCATAGTGGAGCAGTTGAGAAATCTTTACCCCGGTAATGTGACGTCGGCAAAACAAGTTGCAAATCTAAGGGCGAAGTTTCTAAAAGAGGATCGTAAAAATTTGACCGTGACCCAATATGCGCTGGAGTTTTTGCAACAACACAAGTACCGAGTATTCCCTAAAAGGATACATGGATCAGATCATATCGATATCCTATTTTTTGTCCACCCGACTTCCTTGTATTTGATGGAGTTGTTTCCGTATGTCGTCATTATGGACAACACATATAAGACCAATAGGTAAATTCTTTTTAAAAGTTGAATATGGAGCCATTGATTATTGTATAAGGTGTTTAACAAATTTTTTTCGTGTTAGGTATGACATGGCGTTGCTTGAGATGGTTGGTTTTACATGCACCAACAAATCTTTCAACATTGGTTTTGCATTTCTCTCTAAAGAAGACACGACTAGTTATACATGGGTGTTGGAGCATTTGAAGAGTTTGTTTGAGGAAGTGGGTACAATGCCAAATGCAATTGTAACAGATTGAGAGAAGGAAATAATGAATGCAAAGGACGCTGTTTTCGGATAGAATGTGAAACATCTACTATGTTGGGTACATGTGAAGATGAACATTAAAGCATATGCTATTTGTTTGCTTAAGGACTTGAAACGTGCGGAAAGATTTGCTAATAGATGTTGGGGGATATTTATGTCAACGACGGAGGAAAAATACGAGGAGAGACTCCAAAAAGTAAGAGAGCGTTGGGGAGGGTTGATGAACTATGTGGATAGGTCGTGGCTTGGGCCGTACAAGCAGTGCATAGTCAAAGCATGGACCGACCACTATCTCCACTTCAATACGAGAACAATTAGAGTAACTTCATCATATAATTATATGCTCATTACAGGGTCGAGGGCATGCACCATGTGTTGAAAAGAATACTTGATAGTTCTCGGGGAGGCTTCAACACGGTGATTGGAAGGATCCATGATCAAATTGAGTACCAAGTTGGCAGTTTGAGGGGCGATTTGGAGTTGGCACGTACAAAGCTTCCAACAGAGTTGGAGGGTGTCCCTAAGGAAGTGAAGACGATATTTGTTTGGCTATTTTATAGAGTGTCAACACATTGCATAAAAATCTTGTTGGATATGTTCTACAAGTTGATGGAGGACAAGGAAGAGGGAAAGTTGGAGAAGGAATGTGTTGATTATTGGTGGAGAGAGCGAATGGGTCTTCCTTGTCCTCATAGGATTGCCCATGCGATCCTCACCAAGCAGCCAATCATGCCAAGTGAGATACACCCGTTTTGGAATCAGGTTGTATGGGAAGGCGTCGATCCACAACGCATGCCCATAGATGACACAGTGCGTCTATCACTTGCTGAGGTGAGATGGAGAGAGATGGAGGAGTATTATAGGGTAGGAAAATTGACAAAGGCGCAGGTGTACACGATAACTGAGACTTTCATAGACTTGGTGAGGCCAAAAGAATCTTCTTTGGCTGAGGCGGTAGGAGCTATGAAGAGGGGACGGCCAAAGGGCTCCACCAAGTGGTCTAACAAGAGTAGTAAAACTTTTCTTGAGCATAGGATGGATGTATACGAGAAGGAGAAGAAGAAAGAAAAAGAAGATAAGGAGATGGAAGAGAAGGAGGGTAAGAAGAACACTGAGGCAATCCCGTCCACAAGGAGAAAGCGTGGAAGGCCAAAGGGCTCAACCAATAAGGCCTCAAAAATAATTGCAACAAGTGTTTGTGCAAAAGGGTCGAGTGATGACGTGATGTGGTTGGGTGTGAACTTTGGAGTTGACAACATTGACCATTTCATGTTTCCATATATTGAGAGGGCTAAGGATGTAAAGGGAGACGGGCATTGTGGTTATCGATCCATGGCCGAGTTGTTGGGACATGGAGAGAGCGAATATCGTAGAGTTCGATGGGAGTTGGCTGCCGAATTGAGGCAAACCGAGTCATATATGAGTGTGTGGTGAACGCACCCCCTATTGATGAGCTCTTGGAGAATCTGCCATATGATGTTAGCCCTTGCGCGCGACAATATTGGCTTGAGATGCCCATGGTCGGGTTGATCTTTGCGACGTTACATCAGGTTGCTCTTGTTCTCATTTCGAAGAAGGTCTCTCACACCTGCTTGCCGATGAAGGCGAGAGGGGACAACCCGCACCCTCCCACAAGGATCTATGCCATAGCCTTGGTAGGACAAGGAAACCACTTCATCCCGGTAATTATCCTTTCTATATAAGTAATTTATACTTAATTTTCTGTCAATTATTTATGAATTTTTTAATGTAGGTCTGGTTGAGTGATGACGCGCCTCTTCCTCCACCTCCTACGGATTGGACAAGGAAGCATGACACATGCGTCAATGATTGGGATGAGCCGTTTAGGCAGAGGATGGAAACGTGGTGCCAAAAACGGATTCGTAATGGTCTAACCCCAAAAGTAGCACGTTAGGGTTAATTTTTACTTATGTAATATAACATTAGTAGTAGTATGACTTTGTATTGACATCTCATGTGTGAAATTTCATTACTCTTAATGGTTTTAGTCGTTGTAACAAGTTTTGTTAGTTCGAAAAAAATTGAGAGTTCAAATTATGCTTATCACCGAAATATAGCTACATAATTTACATTATAGTTTTTTTCACATTACGGTTAGATGTAAGTGTTTATGACATAATGCATAACATTTTCATGTTTAGGGTATTGGATTTTGAATTAAGATTGTTTTTAAGATATAGGGTAACTGTGTAATTGGTTGCAAAATTTAGTATAAGACTGAATAGGGTTTAGGGTTATTAGGGTTTAGGTTTTATATGGCTATTAGGGTTTAGGATTTTCATGGTGTGTAGGTTTTTTTAGGGTTTATAGGGTTAGCGGTTTAGGGTTTTCATGGTTGGACACGGGAGGACTCTAAAGGGGACCAAATTTTTTCAACATCGCTTAATGAAGCGTGACGCTTCATAAAGCGGTGCTATTCCATGTCGGGCTGGCCCTGTGTTTGTGGGAGGGAGTTGACGCTGCATGAAGTGTCCCGCCTCATGCAGCGTCTCGCAAGCCTGAACTTAGCCTTCACAACTTTTCTCCGTTTCAAATGCCCCTTCTCGGACCTACTACTTGTCATGATCATCAGTACTTGCATCAACAACACCAGCAAATCTCTCGAGGAATTTTTGAAACCTTTGTCAACACCAACAGAGGATTGTTTCATTGACTACAATGGAGGAAATGCAGAGTTAGGAGCCACATTGTTGAGAGCGCCTCTTCAGTTTTAGAGTTTGCCTTTCTCCTTGATGCATTAAAAGTCCGGTTGTTTTTACAGAATTTGCATCTGTAGGGATCATATTACCTTGATTCTCCTACTTCTACTATAATCCATGCTCCTTTCTGTGTAGACTCATTATCACTTACTTTGGGCAGTTATAACAAAACTAAACATGAAATCACATCACGTTGTGTTAGGGAGATTAAACACCAATCACACTAGCCAAGCTTTCACTGCAAAAAGAAGGCATCAAATAGAAATTCCAGTCACCAGAGCATTAAGGCAAGGCAGACAATAACAATTCCATTTTTTTTCCAACAGAAATACAAAAAATCAAAGGTTTCATTTGCAAGTATGCAAACTACCAACACCAGTACCTACACAATGCTCTACAAGAAGATTTAAAACTGTTCAATGGGTTCACAAACATCAGTTATGCTCACAGATGTATGCCTAAAACAGAGAAACAGGCGTCCAAAGCTGAGCCAAGCCTGTTGATCATAACAAAACTTCAAACTTGAATAACTAGGAATCCTCCATAGAATCCACATTTCTTAGCCTAACTACATGTCACAATGTGCAGAGGAAGGCCAATTAACCTTTCCCACTTGAATCACACAAAGCCAGCAAAACTATGCCAAAGCAGTCTCAAGCGCACTCTTCCACTCATATAGATCCTCTGAAGTTTCAAGAAATCCTCTCAGTCACAACTTAAAGACGATAAAATTGAAGAAAAAGGAGAGACAGTTTGCAGGGGTGAAGAAAGTGGGATGAAGAAATCCCCTGGGATCCTCTTCTGTTAAAATATCTAAACAAATTGTCAAGACAATTATTTGCAAACAAGAAGATCTTGAGAAACTAACAAGAGCCATTATATTCATATACAACAAATAATTTACTTTTATGCTCTCAACAATGGCTACAACTAGAAATGTGCTCTTACATCTGTTAGGATAGTAAATAATGTTTAGAAGTCCTTCAAAAAAGCCTTTGTTAGAATTAATAATGTTGATTTTTATCAAAACAAAGATGCCCAAGTGGTTTGTTCTCCATTAAGGTGATAAATTGATTAAGGTACCTACATACCTTTTTGGCATTATTATACATTTAGTGTAGAGGTCTGGATTCACTATGCAGCAATGGTGTCAGCTTGTCAGGTCTAATAGCAGGTTCCTACTGCCACACCATGGTGCTTGTAGTTGCTGCTGGAGCTTGATAGGACATGCATTTAGGATGTTGGGTTCACCGAGATGTGTAATTGTGTAAATGAGTTGGTCTTAATGTTAGTTAAAGTGTGCTCTGTGCAATTTACTAACAATATAGTTTTTATGAAGAAATGATTCTTCTTTAAGAGCTTATAATTCTATTTTTAAATCTGATCTTGTCTGGTTACCCTATCTGAATAGTTAAAGAAATTCTTTGTTTCAATCAAAATGTCTGTTATTATCATATTTCTATGTTCTTAAGCTGGTCTTTGCTCAAACCTTATTCTTTGCATCTCATTGCATAATCTGTGAGTAGTCTCTGTAAACAGCCTCTTTCACATGGCATGATTGCAAATACCCCTTTGTATTCAATCCGTGGACTAGATGCTTCACCCATGTTAATACTTTCATCATCATTCCTAAATCTTAATACTGACTATTTATTCAACTACTTGACAGAATGTGGCTGCAGTTACATCAACATCAACTCGTACTCCGACATATAAAGCATTTGCCAAGGGTGAGAACATTGGAGATGCTCTCAGCAATGGCTATTGTCTTGCTGATTGCCTGTCCCATTGCTTTGAAGACGATCTCCTTTTCTTGTTTTTCGTAATGAAAGATGAAAGAAATTAATCTCTATCAAGGTCTGTCACTGAAATAGAACATTAGAACTGCAAAAAATTTCGCACGAAAGAAAGAAACCATCAACAAAAAAGAGTTGCAACATAACCACAATCCCACTATTCAAAGTTGCAGATCACAATGATTGACATTTCATTCTAAACACTAACAAAGACCTTTTAAGTTCAAAATTTAAGTAGAAAGAAAGAAACTTGAACATCATTCTAAACACTAACAGAGACCTTTTAAGTTCTAAACATACCTAAATCCTAAACAAGCATATGTTGCACTAATATAAATAAACACTAAACTAATCTATTATAATGGCATTTGCTTCGCTTGAACCTTGAACATCATTCTCCAATGGCTCTCTCTTCACAAGTCGATTATCAGGTTCAATCTCAATCCCGTTCATCTCCTCCTCAAAAATCGTTTCGAGGGTCTTGAAATACCCTAAACGACCAAGATGTTTGCCAACCTTCTTAATCCCGACGTCCTTACTTTGCATCAGTTCTCGCATAAAGAGCCGAAAGGCTAGTAGATCCCTAGCATGAGCCCTTGAAACCATTGTGCAAGATGGATGATGAGAAAGGGATGATGGAGAATGTAGTTATATGAAAGCTTTGTGATTTTGCCGTGAAAAAAAACTAATGGCAATGTGCTTTTATAAAGGTAACCGGAAGATGGGCAATATTTTCCTTTGATTGATAATGGCGGGTAATGTTTGCGCCAAATCCTACGTGAAAGGATAGGAAAGTGCGCCAAAATCCAATCCATATCCAGGAACTAAGTATGGGAATTACAGATTGCTTCCGTAAATATCGGATCGCAATCGCTTTCCATTGGCAACTACTACTTATGTGAATCGGGATGGAAAATCTTTTCTGTTTTCTGAACAGAGATTCCACGCTTCATGAAGCGTTCCGCTTCATGAAGCGTGGACTACCCATTCTGTGGGAAATGGAATATGTAAGGGACACGCTTCATGAAGCGGGACACTTCATGAAGCGTTTCCTTTTTTACCCTAAACCCTCAAACCGTATACCCTAGAAACCCTAAACCTAAACCCTAGAAACCCTTAACCTAAACCTTTTTTGTTCTTTCAATTCATGGTATGCATTATGGTATAGTTACACATTTTGATAATTCGGGTTACGATTAGTCATAGGGTTTGTTTTGATTGTTTAGGGTTTAGAGGATGTATGGTTTTGAGGGTTAGTGATGAACATGCTTTTAGTGTGTAGTATTTAGGGTTTTAGTTTAGCGTCGAAATGCCTAATATGTTTAGGTGTAAAACTATTGGTAAGTACTTATTATGGTATTGGTTGTATAATATGAATATGTCTTAGGGGCTTTATTCTCATTAGGATTACGATTAGTAATATAGGTTTAGGCTATATATGTACTTTATGGGGCGACATCATGTGTTATGGTATGTTATAGGGTTCAGGGATGACACCCCCATGTGGTAATTGATTATACAGGTTTTATTAAGTTTAGTATTAAGGGTTTATGGTTTAGGGTTATTACGGTTGTGAGGGTTATTAGGGTTATTAGGGTTTTCAGGTTTAGTGTTTTGAGGGTTTCATTAATGAATTTTAGGTTTTGTAGTTTTAGGGTTATGGAATATTATGATTCATTGTTTAGGGTTTAGGGTTAGTAGGGTTTTTATGGTTTTTATGGTTATGCGGTTTATTAGGGTTTACGGTTGCTTCAGTGTATTCAGGGTTACATTAATGAATTTTAGGTTTAGGGTTATGGAATTTTATGCTTCATTGTTTAGGGTTTTGATGGTGAGTAGGGTTTTTAGGGTTTAAGGTTTTTATGGTTTTAGGGTTATTAGGTTTATTTGAGGGGTTTAGGGTTTAGAGGGTTACATTAATGAATTTAAGGTTTAGGGTATTTGAATTTTATGATTCATTGTTTAGGGTTTAGGGTTTAGGGTGAGTATGGTTTCGACGCTTTATGAAGCAGGATGCTTCATAAAGCGATTTTATTCCATACCCGGCTGGCCCCGTGTTGAACGGCCCGTTGGGGGGGGGGGCGATTTTGACGCTCCATGAAGCGTCTCGTCTTATGCACCGTCTCGCTTCATGTAGCGTCAAAATCAGGAGCATAGCCACCATACCAAACTTTCTGATCACCAAAGTGCATACCATACACTTGAGCCTACAGATTAATATCACAACTGTCTAATTCATGCCAGATTGGCTTCCAATGAATCCAATCACAGTGTACATAATACACACCTCAATCAACTAGTGCATACAACAATTCAATAAATTCATATTGAAGCTGAATTAACCACAGAGGTCTCTCGGTCAAGGCACGTTTCAAACTACTAAGCTTGGTTGCAATGCTTTTTGATTCTTTTGAGGCTTGGCTGCCTCTTGTTCTCTCCTCAATTATTCCTAGTACAAAAGGTCGATGTTTGTTTCTCAGAGCTTGTAATCGGTCTTCGGTTACTGCAAGAAAACTCATACATGCAGTGATTATGAGTTGACTGATGTCAAATGTTGATGCTGCGAAGGATTGTAGCAATGTCATACCTGATGACATACCTGATGACGATAATCTGGGAAGGGAAATGCCTCATCCCCTGGGTGTGTTAGAGAGAGATATACATAGCAGATTCATATGAAAGGGGTACTTACTCACTTGCAGACTGATTAAGAAAACTATTCTTCTTTGCAAGGATGATAGGGAAATGAATCCTTCAAACTTGGACATAATCATCAAGATGGTGGGAAGCAGAATTAGGAAGATCTTCAAAGCAATTCCTGGAAGGAAACCTTGGATGACTGACTTGATGAACTTCCTATGGAGTGATTAGATGCTTTCTAGTTAGCAAGGTAAAATATAATGTACCTCTGTACAATTGAGACAAATCACAAGCAGTACACAAGAAATATATAAATCATGATCCTATACAAAAGAAGCGAAGGCTAACTCACAGTTCAATAACAGGCTTCAAAAAAGGGATTGCTTTCTCTATTCCTTCAAGGTTTGCAAGAGACTGGATAACATAACTGTTGGTATCATGAAAAGGAATGTCAGGAAGAAGAATGCCACAGCAATGATCAGCCTTCTAACTGGTTCAAGTGCTCCACAAGTTCAGAAATTGGTTCGTCAGGGTCTGGTGGGACATTTCTCACAAGTACCTACACAATGTCACAATGTAAATTTTATAATTCAGAAATCAAACTAAGAAACAAGAAAATGAACAATTCAAAATAAGGTCTATCTTAAGGAAGCAGAATCTTGTCAGATGGTCTCATAATATTATTATATTTCTAATAATTTGTTAACAGATTTTGGTCTTCTTGATCCCAGATTCTCCTGAAAGACAAAAAGCAAGGACTTTGAGTATGAAAGATATATGTCTAATATGCGTTCCATCATATAGAGAGTCTTACCGTGAACTGATCTGGCCGCCTTCCTTCAGATGCAAGAAACTGCAATCTCATTGTGGCAACAATTTCATACTCCTTTCTCAGTACATAGCAAGTCCAGAATGTAAAGACGTAAGCCATTACTAGATGTGTCCAGAATCTGCAGTTGACATATCAAGCAGAAATTAAGTGCAAGTGGCAAGGTGAAGGAGGCATAGCAAGCCAAAAGTTGACATTCACAGTTGTAATCTTATGGTGAAAATGAAATAAAATATACAACATCATTTCAGTTTTGGGTAAAAATATCTGTTATACTGCACCAGTCAGCATACCTCGGAGATCTCATTGGAATGTTTGAAATGGAGAGCTTATCAATGTTGCTGAAAGTAAGGTTAGAATGCGTGGATTTGCCATTTGCCCAGTGTTGCAAAGTGTCATTTGTCCAGTTAATTGGAACCATGACCACAAAAGCAAGGACTGCAATGGGAACAAAGATTTTAAGCCTGCATATAGGAACACCATCAAGGAGTAAGTGAAGGCATGTGAAGTTAAAATAAAAAATAGGGAGTATGAACAACATAGCAGAATGCTTCAAATGTCATCCAATGCAACCATAATTACAATGTTTTCTATATTACCTCATACTGTCAAGCAACAAGCTGATAACTTCGAAGCTCTCCCCTTCAGAAAGCCAGATTACCAGCAATGGCAGTCAAATATAGATCCGAAGACAATCTAAGATACAAGAATCAAATAGATATTGCTTTGGACAACAGACAAAATCATCCAGCAAGCTGAAATACATTGAGATTAAAACAAAGTTTACTTGGTGAAGACAAGCTATGAATGGCTTAATCACATTGAAAAGCGTAATCCATTTCGAAATTCAAAATAGAACTAACAGTGTTCATAAGTACAAAACAACACATAATCATACTAATAAATATCCAAAATGTATACATCACCATAACTAGCTACATCAAGACAACTATGCTACACCATCGACAACATCGTGACCTCTCCCATCACCACCAACAACATCAGTGTCTCCTCATCAATTGCACCACCATCGGGACCTCTCCCATCACCACCAATAGCGATGTCTCTCTCCTCAAACCCATCACTATCGGAACCTCTTCCGGCACCAACAGCAACATCAGTCTCTCTCTCCTCAACCCCATCACCATCGGAACCTCTTCCGGCACCAGCAGCAACATCAGTCTCTCTCTCCTCAACCACATCATCACTCCTAACAGCACTACCACTCCCCTGTCTTGTCTCATATTGAGAATCCCTAAATGGTCTGCTTACAGGAGGAGGTAGCGGTGGATGGTCGTCCCCTAAAATGCTAAACATGTCCTCGAGGTACGGACGAGCATTGTGATCAGCATGTAGTCCTTGTAGAGCTTCTAGTACATAACCAATCATCTGTTGATGTCGTTGTACATGTTAGAACAACAATTAGCTACAGTATAACGCTAACGATTAACAATTCATGAAATTTAAATAAAAAATCAACGTACCACAGTAATATCAACCATAACCGCGGGGTGGGTGAATGGCTCGCGCGGACGATCCTGACGAGGTGATCGGGGGTCTACATAAGGATGTGTAACTCCGTCGAACCAGTCAAAATAATCAACCTCTGCCTGCCATGGATAACGAGCCAATGTGTACTACTGCAGGTCGATGAGGTGGTCATAACGCTCGTTCCAATACAAGTCATCCTCGGCGAACTCGACCACATAACTTCGCGAGCCAGTGCCACGCCTCACTTTACTCGGAACAATGGGATTGGGGGGTCGGACCTGCACACGTCTATACTGTCGAAGGCATCTCTCTGGCAAGTTCACCTCCCTTATATCGAAGCACTGAATAATGCCGCGATACCTCGACATCCGGTACGTCGTCTCAAAATCCAAGTCCAAGCCCCATGGCGACCATAAAACCTATATAATCAATAAACGAATCAGTTTATGATGGAATTATTACAATTTCATACATGCCAATTAAGTTCTATTACATAATTTTACCTCATCAGCGCGAACACGGTCCAAAACCCTACGAACCTCAACTAGGCGCAAAGGACACTTCGAAGCCGAACGCGAAACTGTTTGGTCTCGGACACCCGCTCGATCATCCATAAGAAGGTCAACATTGAGCACTGCATGCCCTCGAAACTGACGGAAGTAATTCCATATCTAAGTCTGCAAAAATTCATTTAAAATTAATACCTATATTTTAAACATATCAACACATAATCAAATAAATATACGTATATACATGTCGTACCCTGAGAATGATGATACAACCTCCTATAGTCGTGATGTCGGCTCGAGATGCCATTCCCATCTGAAGGTATAAAAAAGCCAATGTTGCAACCCCCCATGCATATCTAGTCTTGAGGTTGAGGTCTAGCAGTGCGTGCAAATAATGCAACTTCACCTTGTTAGTGCTCTTGTCACAGAACACGATTTGACCCACGACCCACAATAAGTAAGCAGAGGCTATATGACCACTGTCCGCTCTCTCTGCGATCATCCTCATCACAAGCTCCTTTAACTCAGTAATAAGTATACCACCACCACTGTACCGAGCGTATGCCTCAGCGGTAAGCCCTAACACATGCATAACGTGAGCCATGAAATCGTCAACAGGTATATGCGCCGCAAGTTGCACTCCATCGATCGGCAAGCGCATAATATGCTCAATATCGTGGAGCGTGATCGTCATCTCACCCCAAGGGAAGTGAAAACTATTGGTCTCTGGATACCAACGCTCAATAAATGCTGTGATGATGACATGGTCGCTGCCTCGATAATCAGGAATTGCAAGATGAGCAAGTCCGGTCTGCTGTGCAAGGGCCCACCACGTACCTGGCCCATCAACCATATAAGGCCGGATCTCACGCCATACCACAAGACGTGAATAAGCCTTCACAACCTTTCGCCACTACATTAAAATAAATATATAATACTAAATCAATCGTATTACTTCGAATTAATAATATTTCATTCCATTCATTTTAATTAAGCTTACCAACTTATTCTCAATGACGACTCCTTCAACCCTCGATACAGCCGCTTGTGTCCACCTCCAGATCGATGCTGCAACATGAGAAGGATACTCTCGAAGGAGGTCAGGCAAACGTGGGCCTCCAGGCTGCCACATGTCTACCTCATGAGCAACTGGTGCAGGCGCATGTCTAGCCGGGGGATGACTATCCTGAGGTCCGGGTGGAGGATGGGTGGGTCTGCGCTCCTGAATGGGGTCGGAAACGTGGTCATCTGGAGGCTGTGAAGATTGAGGAGTAGGGGTCGGGACACGCTCCTGTACTGAGTCAATATGATGGGAATCTGAAGGCTGTGAAGGTAAAATAGGGGTCGAGACATCCTCATGGCGGGGATCGGAAATGTCATCGACTGGCATTTGTGAAGTGGGAGGAGGGGTCACTACACCCTCCTGAATGGGATCGGAAACTAGATCATCTACAGGCTGTGAAGCAGAAGGTGGGGTCGGGTCACCCTCCTGAATGGGGTCGGAAAACTAAGACGCCGGTGTCCCTAAAGGTACATGATGCGGGGACTGAATGGCCTCTACAACAGTAGGAGGGGTCGGCATATGCTCTCATGCTGGGGTGGAACTGCCAGCGAGTGGAGGGTCCTCGACCCGATGGGTCATATCAATGTCCATAGCAAGATCCTTAGCAGTCTCCACAGGGGCAGACATTCCAATGTCCTCACAAATCTGACTATCTGCAACAGGAGGGGTCGGGTCATCTCCATAAAGCTTTGAAATAAGAGTATCTTCCACTTTTGGCTTCCTAGCCCTCTTCTTCGGGGCCACAGCCTCAACGCGCTCTGACTGCAATATACGTCGACGCTTCGCCGACCTCGTCCTCTTCTTCCTCGGCGGATTATGCATCGTGGAGGCGGGACTAGGCAAGTCATTAAGCCTGTCCTGAAACATCTATTTATGTCTTCCATTAATTTTAGATTTTTTCATTTTCACCATAATTTTATACGGGCCTACACTAGGCACGACATTAAAACTTGTCCTCAACTATTTATGTTCTAATTCCCATATATCGTTTTGTACTCAACTGTTTTAAACATATAAATATTCATGTTCTAATTCATTGATCTTTTCATTCAAATAATAATACGAACCATTAAGAAGTTTTTTAATATGAAAACAAACTAATAACAAAAAAAAATTAATTGCAGTACACGTACCGACATGCCAGACTTGCCCCACCAATCCGGTCTAAAGTCCACGCATGTAGCCAAATGTGGTGATGAATGCCCACCAATATCCATAACCTCTTTCGTAGAAACTCCGACATGACCCACATGAGCATTCACACCCATGACATCACCAACCCCATCAGTGGGTCCCGCATCAGTCCCATCACCGTCCTCCCGCCCCCACCACTACCACTACCTCCATCGCCACCACCCGCCTCCACCGCATTGGGTTCGTCAACCACTGTTTCAAAAGATAACCATTACATATTCAAAAACTAATAAACATTTATAATAAGGAATTTAGTTTTTCTGCCAGTTTCAAGGAAAGAATGTTACAAAACTATGTTAAACATTCAACTATATAAAACAATGTCACAGAAGGAACAAAATATGTTTTTCTGAGAGACTTAAACATTAAACTATATGATGTTGTTGGCTCATATGAAAAGGTTGGGTACAGTTCTCAAGGTTCTGGAGCGAATCTCCAGAACCTTGGATACAGTTCTCAACTAATGACATCAATTCCCTTTTTTGCTGGTTCTTATATCATTATCAAACTCAAAAAACAAAGATTCCACTAAAAAAACCAATTGAAGCACAAAAGATGTAAGTCATCACATTTTCTGGACAAAGGATCAAACTTAAGGCAAAAGTGGATCCACAATACCTCCATGGAAAAAAAATCATGGGTAATCTTCCAATTCAATCATCAATCTACTACTTACCCACCACCATCAATATGATTTCTTCCCTTTGATTCCTGTTGGACATGACAATGGTGGTCCAGCATAGAGTTTGGCTGCATATCATGGTAAGAATCTTGAAACACTTGTGTCATCACTTATCAATGCAACTGGTATTAGGCTAAAACTTCATGATATGCTGCTGCATTGTTTAGAGAAGGTGAAGGAGGGAATTCTTGGTGGCTTCTCCTTCTGGTTGCATTTTTTTAATCTGTTTTCAGGTTCTTTTAGAGAAGTGATATTGAATCATCATTGGCAGGTTGTTTTCAGGTCCAATCTAAGTCCAACATTAATTGAAACAAGATAAAATCTGATCTATAACTGACCTGCTCAAGTTATTGTATAACTGAACAATAATTAGATTGGAAAGACCTCAAACATGAAATGATTCAACCAGAAAAAAACAACCTGCCAATGATGATTCAATATCACTTCTCTAAAAGAACCTGAAAACAGATTGAAAAAATGCAACCAGAAGGAGAAGCCACCAGTAATTCCCTCTTTCACCTTTCAGTTGCATAGAAATTAGGCAAATGATGCTGCTAAATTGCTAATTAGATCTTTATAGATTTACAACGAGGTAACATACAAGTTATCGTCTTCCAAACACATTACACTCCTATCAAGCTTTCAATATGAAATTTCTACACCACATTTGAATCGATACAGATATCAAAACAAGATAACTTTGCGCCAACAAGAACAAGCTATACTGTAATTAGCTTATTATATATCACATGCATATCTAAACAATGCAGCAGCATATCATGAAGTTTTAGCCTAATACCAGTTGCATTGATAAATGATGACACAAGTGTTTCAAGATGCTTACCATGATATGCAACCAAACTCTATGCTGGACCACCATTGTCATGTCCAACAGGAATCAAAGGGAATTCATCATACTGCTCAGAAAATGTCCAAAAGAAGCAAGATATAGGCATAAAAGAAGTTCGAAAAGCATTCAACTTTAGTAACACTGTCAGCTGCCATGTTCATTTTAACTGTTGTCTTGTGACAACTCATACAACAGAATGCATATGCTTTGTAAAACCATGGAATGAATCACATCAATGCAGTTAGCAAAAAGTATTTTCCCAGCTAGTTAGAAGGATGTAATTTAGCGACTAAAGGAAGCCGACAATGTTACTAAAGTTGAATGCTTTTCTGGTTTGGAAGATTCCTAAGCCTCACCAATTCTATAAGAACAATCAGGCTGGGAAAATAGTTATGGAGCTAAATTAGGGTTTCAATTCTTTCTCCATCCAACTGAATTAGGGTTGCACAACAACATCCATTCACCGCAAAATGAAACATCCACTTTACTCGAATTTTCATACCTGCATCACCCACGGAGCCGACTTCACCACCTGTACCATCCACGCCGCCGGCGAGTATATGAGCCACAACACGCCCTCGCCCACGAAGAGGTCGACTGATACCTCAAAACCGAACCATTGACTATATTTCTTGATATTTGAGAGAGGCGATGGAGGGAAGGGGGAGAGTAATTCGAAATCACGAGAGAAGATGGAGAACGTTTATGCCGAAATAGAATCGGCTCGCGTTATATGTCGTTTAAAGTAAACGATTTATGTATCGAGACGCTTTATGAAGCGCCTAGCTCGCCTGACCCTCTTTCTTGGCTATTGGGTACCCGTTACTTATACGCTTCTTAAGTTGAGACGCTTCATAAAGCGTCTACTTTCTTTGTGCGCCGGGTTAAAAATTTGTGTGCATAAAGATTTTCCGTTTAATTAACAAAATAAGATCAAACTTATTTCCCTCCTCTACAAACCGGATTAAAATTAGCACAAAGCACGTGTTGAGTTGGTGGTGGAAGAGTCAAATTATATTACAAAATCCCAATCAGAAAAAACATAATAAGAAGAAAATGGAAATATATTAAATGGAAACGACCTAAAAATATTCGTCAAATTTAATTTTAATGGTGCAAGTCACTCTTGTCTCGAATGGGCAAGTCTTTCATTAGGAGCATGGGGCTTGGGTGACCAATTCACCATTATGGCGGAAGGCCTTAGACATAGGAACAGAGTTATTGCAGTATTATGTCTGGGCTTTAAGGAGATTGAGATTGAAGGCGATAATCTCTGCCTTGTCAATGTCATCAATAACATTTGGAGATGACCGTGGGAGGTCGAGATGCTAATGTCGTAAATTCTGGTTTCCCTCCAGCATTTCGAGGTTTGGTGACTGAACCACATCTTCAGGGAAATCAACAAGGTCGCTGATCACGTTATACAGATTTCCATCCCTTGCCACGACCCAATTCAAACAACTTTGGAGGAACTTAAAAACTCTATCCGCTTAAATGCTTTCTGGGCGACCTCTCATTAAGACAATCCCATAATTTCATTTCCTCATTAGAAAACACAATTATTTCCTTCTTCAATTTTTGCACAATGGATACATTGATCGTTACTCTCCTTTTTAATAGAGAAAATGGGATAGGCCTTGTTTCACTTTGACCCCAAAATAACTTTTACTTTTTAAACTACATTTTAAACTTCTTAAAATACGTGCAACTCTCTCTACTTATTGTGTTTTTCAAGGCAAATAAAATCACATTTCACCCCAAAATAACTTTTCACCCCAAAGTGAAACAATTAATAGTACGTCTTCATTGTGTTAATCTTTTTTCAATTATTAGATTCTCTTTCATTTTCAATTGGTTAAAATAAATTTAAAAAAATAAAAATGAGTTGGTAAACTTCTCTTTTGACGAAACTAATGATTAGGAGATAAATATATAATGTTTCAACCAAAAAAAAAGATAAAGATATAATGTTGGGTAGCATGTGGGTAATGAACCCCATCATCATTATGGTAATTTTCACTATATAAAGGTGATTTTTTTTGATAAAGTAAAAATTAGGGTCGTCACAAGTACTATTTTGGCTCGTCTAGAGCATCCACTATGGATGAAAATTGATTACTAACCAATTCTAAAGTTGAAAGGGGAAATCACCGCCTGCGTGATTCGAAACAGTGACCTCGATTGAGGTACTATTTCATCTTTAAGTATCCTCGATACGTTCCAATTTTTAATTGTCATGGGTGCTTTGGGCAGAATAACACGTAACGCGTTACCTGCTAAAATGAGGGGAACTTAACCAACAAGAAGTCTAAACACGTTAATCTCTTAACACAAGATGAACCATAAATAAAGATGTGACTGTAAATAGTAAAGTAAGAGAGTAAGGAGTAGCTCGAGTGTACTAAAATGGCAATGATTTGGAAATACAACTTAGACAGATTGATCGGAAAACTGATAATGTGATTGTGATTGATGGTAGATAACAAAGATTACAAGACTATTTTCTCAGAGTGTTCGAATGACCTCTCTTCTTCATCGGGCTATGCTTTTATAGCCACCTTCCTTCTCTTGACCGTTGGTCGATTTATTCGCCCTTCTTCCAATCCCACAAATTCAACAAAGTCTTCCAAATCTCCACTAGATCTATCCAAAGTTGTCTCTCAAGCAATAGAATTTGGTAAAAAACTCGAACCCCCATCTAGAAGACAAAAGAAGGTATTTATACTAGGGATAAGGTGGAAGAGGCGGCCCAAAACATGAACTAAAGGGACGCACGAGTCACGGAGCGCGTCGTGCGCCTATGGCGCACGACCGTACAAGGCAAGGCACGAGCTGAGCAAGCGCGCGACTGAAGCGCACGACCTGTGCCACGGGACCGCATGACATGTGCCTTGGATTGGTGAGACACACGATCGTGCACTTCGGCGCACGACCCTAGCTTGAGAGGCACACGAGCCTTGCCAATGCACGATCTTGAAGGGGCTCCGCACGACCTTGGCTTGAGAGGCGCACGATCTTAGCCTTGATCGCGTGGTTCCTTCTTTTTGGCTCTTCGACTTGTTCTTTTCCGGTCCCATTGCCTCCTAGAATAAAGTCTTGATTCCACCATGTCTTCAAAACACGTCCAAATAAAGATTGAACTTCTCTAAAGTACCTGAAAAGTAAAAAGATACGCGTGTAGACATCTATAACGGAAACTAAACTAAAAGTACTGGAAAACACAAGACTAATGCATGAAAACATATAAACTAAAGTCTTAAATGCATGCCTTAATATGCACTAAAATGCAAGCTATCAGATGTAATAGCTCCGACGGTTGATGTGGAATCGGTTCGTGATGCAGGCACGCGTCACATTTTCGAGCGTACTTGACTGCATCCTTGTTCATAGTGGGCCAATAGTAGCTCATCCAGCTCGCCTTCTTTGCTAAGTTGCGACCCCCAGTGTGGTTTCCGCATTCACTGTCATGTATGTCCTGTAACACCTTCTGTACTTCTTCTTCTTTCACGCATCGTGCATATAGTCCTGAAGACATCCACTTGAACAAGATGTTATCCTTAATTGCGAAAGTAGAAGCTTTTACCTTAAGACGTCGAGTTTCCTCTTTATCATCTGGTAAAATTCCATCTCGTAACCATCTTAAATAAGGCGTCACCCATGAAGTGGTTGTATCAGAATCCCAAACCTCGAACACGTTTGTTTCTTTCGTTATAGAAGGTGCATCTAGGTGTACAAATGGTATCCTGTCGTACTCCCTCGGGTCAATCGCATATCCAAGATTTGCTAAGACGTCGGCTTACGCGTTAGCATCTCGAGGCACTTGCTTTATCTTGAAATGCTTAAAGCCCTTGATAATTTCTTGAACTTTCTCCAAGTACGCCTTCATTTTTGAATCCCTGGCAACATACGAATTCGTGACTTGATTGACATATTACCTCGATTTCTTGTACATTCAACTCCTTGGCGATAATTAATCCTACGATGAGTGCCTCATATTCTGCTTCATTGTTAGTAGCTTTGAACGTGCATCGAATAGCCTGGGCTATCTTATCCCCATGTGGTGACTTCAGGACTACCCCAAGCCCTACGCCTACTTGATTTGACGCTTTGTCAGTGTGCATCAACCATTTGTTGGTCCTTAGCGTCCCTTCGACCTGCAATATTTCTTTATCCTCTCCTTCTAGTAGGGTACGATAGGAGTGAAGTCAGCCACAAAATCTGCCAAAGCTTGAGACTTCATTGTTGCCCGTGGCTCGCAAGTGATATCTCACCCGTTGAGGTGAATTAACCACCTCGCCAAGCGACCTGATAGTTCTGGCTTCGACATAACACTCTTCATTGGAAAATTAGTCCTCACAGTAATAGAATGACTTTCAAATAAAAACGTAACTTGATAGAAGCCATTACCAAAGACAGTACGAGTTTTTCGACGGGTGAATACCTAGTCTCCGCATCAAGTAGAGTTTTACTTACATAATAGATGGGTAACTGGTTCCCGTCTTCTTCTCGAATCAAGACGGCACTTACGGTTAGCTCTGTGACTGCCAAGTAAACATACATCATTTCTCCTTGCTTGGGTTTGGACAGTATCTTTGGTTGAGATAAATATTCCTTCAATTCTTTGAAAGCTTCTTGATGCGCCTTTGTCCACTCGAACGACTTGTTTTTCTTCAGGATGTCGTAGAATAACTTGTTCTTGTCTGATGACATGGATATGAACCGGTTGAGTGCTTCTACTCGTCCTGTCAACTTCTGAACGTCTTTGATGCATCTTGGTGATTGTAACTCCATTATCGCCTTGATCTGGTCCGGACTTGCTTCGATTCCCCTTTGCGTTGCTATGTAACCCAAGAATTTGCCCGACGTGACCCCAAAAGAGCATTTGGTTGGATTCAACTTCATCTGGTAGCTCCGCAGAATTTGGAATGCATCCTCCAAATGTCGGATGTGATCTCTTGCCTTCAAGGATTTGACTAACATGTGGTCGATGTATACTTCCATCGTATCCCCAGTTTTTCCTGAAACATCTTATTAACCAATCTCTGATAAGTAGCACTTGTGTTTTTTATTCCGAAAGGCATAACCTTGTAATAGTAGGTCCCTTGATTTGTTACAAATGCGATTTTTTCTTGGTTGTCATGGTGCATCATTATCTGATGGTATCCACTGAATGCATCCACGAAAGTTAAAAGCTCATGTCCCACCGTTGCATCCACCATTGCGTCAATATGAGGCAATGGGAATGAATATTTGGGACATGCTTTATTTAAATCGGTAAAGTCGACGCAAATGCGCCACTTCCCGTTTTTCTTTTTAACGACAACCACATTTGCTAACCAATCGAGATATTTTACTTCTCTAATTTTCCCTGACTCGAGTAGGGATTTTACCTCATCGTTTATTACCTGATTTCGTTCGGGTGCAAACTTACGCCTTTTCTGTTTGAGTGATGGAACTTTTGGATTAACATTGAGTACATGTGTTATCACGTCGGGATTAATTCCCACCATATCTTCATTTGTCCAAGAAAAACAATCACTGTAGGATTGTAAGAACTCAACTAATTGTTCTCGTAAGGTTGGCTCCAAATCCGCCCCTATCTTGATTTTTCTAGACGGATCAAGTGGTACGAGGGCTACTTCTTCGAGCTTTGGCGTCTCAGGCTTCGTGTAGTAAGTTGGAGCCGTACAGTCCTTTAATTGCTATACTAACGACTTCTAATCTGCCTCAATCTGCTAAGTATTTGAAGTTGTCGCCCTCGTGGTCACGGAATAACACTCCCTTGCTATCTTCCGTTCTCCCTTGATTTCTTGTATTCCCCATGGTTAGGGCTGTCAATTACCCACGGGTGACCGACCCACCCGTTTAACCCACCCGAAATAGACGGGTGAATACCCAATCTAAGCGGGTGACGGGCGGTTCGGGTGATGGGCGAAACGGGTTATGGGTCGGGTAAGGGAGAGATTTTATCACCCAATAACCCGACCTGTCAACCGACCCATCACCCGTTTCACCCAAACCATGCACCCATATAACCCGTTTTAGCCCATAATTTCTAATATGCGTAGGCCTTTAAAGTCACCATATAAGTCATTTAGGGTCTTTGATAAATAAGCTCATTTGTTTCCCAACCCATTTATTTATACCTGATTGCTTCTATTCTACACTTCTACTTTCTAAGTAATTCTTATTTCTAACCCTAGTATATCTTTCACCTGATAACATACTATCACTGGTCGATCACTAGTCACCACCTTTAAGTCTCTGACCTCTCTCTTGAAGACTTCTCTTCAAGAAGAACCACCAATAACATAAAATACAACAATTATATAGCGGTTATTATTTATTGGATTTGTTTTTATATATGTTTGGATTATGGATATTTTTTTAATTTATGTATGAAAATTTATTTATAGACAAAATACAATAGTTCTACAACGGTTATATGGGTGAACGGGTCACCCATATAACCAGCGGGTGACGGGTGGTTTAGGTGATGGGTAGAACATTTCACGGGTGACGGGTGGGTTGGGTGGGGTATTTTAACTTGCGGGTCGGGTGGTGGAAGTGCTCCACCCACCCATAACCCGACCCATTGACAACCCTACCCATGGTGATGGGAATTAAACATTGATGATGAGTCGAGGGAATGGCCTTCATTCCGTGGATCCAGGGCCTGCCCAAGATAACATTAAAAGGTGATGGACACTCAAGTACTTGAAATTTCATCTGATAGTTTACTCTACAAGCAATGGTGGGTAACGAGCGCTGAAGCCTACCAAAGTCGTATACTTCTTGATGATGTCATTCAAACCCAGACCTAAGTTGTATAAGGCATCCAACATAAGCAAATTAGTAGAACTTCCATTATTAATCAAAACTCATTTAACAAGAAAGTTTGCTATAGTTAAAGAAATAATTAAGCAATCATGATGGACTTCTTCCTCCTCGATGTCGTCGAAGGTAATGGACATCACGTCATGGCCCTTCCGAACAGAAATTCTGGGCTCCTCTCTCCGGGTACTCCTTGCAATCCTCTTAGTTGTAGAATAAGTAACACCATAGATATCGAATCCCCCAGTAATGACATTGATCACCACTGTGTGCTTGGGAGGTGGCGGTGGACTGGTCTTTCCCTTATTGCGATCTAGTTGCTCTCTTGCTCTTTCTGATATCAGGTCCTTGAGGTACCCCCTGCGTAATAACTCACTTACCTCTTTCCTTAGTGTGATACATTCGTCCGTCCTATGGCCATGATCGAAGTGGAAATCACACCATTTGGATTTATCTTTTGGTATGAAGGCGTGTTGCTCTTTCTCGGCCATTTGACGACATCCCCCATGTCGTTAAGAGTTCGTACCACCTCTGTCGCATCTACCCGAAAGTTGTAGTGAGACAACTTTGAGGGTAGTCTAGGATCTTCATATCGCACACTTGTCTTAGTGAATGTCGTGTTCACAATCGGCTTAGCAGGAGATGGACTAGGGTATGGAACATATCTAATTTCTCGTCGCCCTTGCCGGCGTTCTAGCCGATGAAGCTAGCAGTTTTGCTATAAAAGAGGTTGTCTTCTTCCAATCGCACGTGTGCTAACGCCTTTACCTATACCTCATCGAAATTCGAGCAAGGGTATTTAGTTAACTCACGATAAAGATCAGGGTTTACCAGTCGAAATGCCTCTTCGGAACGCTTCCACGGTTGTAGCCGCATCACATCCTTCTATGGTGACAAACTCCTCGTTGTACCTGTTTAGAAAAGCTTTCAAAGATTCACCGGTCTTTTGGACCAAGCGATATAAGTCGTCGGAGCGCTTTTTAGCGTGTCGACTACTTGCGATGACCCTAAACTTGTCAACGAACTCAGCAAAAGACGAGATACTCCCAAGGGGTAAATGAGAATGCCAATTAAGTGCGGTCCCTGATAACGTGTTACCAAACCAACGACACATGACAATTTCCTTCATATCGAAGGGAACCATACTAAAATTCATAGCTTGTTTGAACGCGGCTATGTGTTGGTCCGGATCCGTAACCCCTTCGTACTTAGGTACATCGAGGACGTGATATTTTTGAGAGATATCTACCCTCGCGATAGCGGGCACAAAGGGAGAATCAATATATTCATCCCGCCTTTGTACTGCTATCGGTTGGGGGCCCTTAGGAGACAAGGACCTGAGTAATTCGGTCCTCTAGGGCTTTGAGGCGTTCTCGTAATTGGGTAACCTCAGCATCCTCTCTAACGGCCCTTAGAGAATTACCATTTACCTGATAATCAGTTACTGGTCTGACGTCAGCTTGGGTTACAAGATTCAGATCATCCATGTGTCTAGCCATCGAGCGAAGCCATCCATTGCTCCGTTAACACATTGCCGATTCGTTGCTAATTGAACCTAAGATTGAAGTAGATTACGCTCATTAGTTAAAGTTTCTATTTGTTTCTCGTATACCTTGGTGAATTTAGCATGAGCGTTCTTTTGATTCTCCAAATCTTTTTGAAGGGTGAGCATAGATACACGGAGTTCAGCGATAATATCGGATTCGACTATTGCTCCTTGTTTTGTTGTTGTGGAAGTGGTAGGATTTCCATTTTCATCCCCATAATTGTGCTCATCCCTTTCTGTCCCGTTCTCAGTCTATTGGTCGTCGACTCCTTGGTTAATCTCGTGGTTTTCAGCGTCATCGACTTGGCTGTAAGTAGCATGAATGCCTTCCATCTTGCGCGGGTAAACCTTACGATTCTTGACGACTTTTCTTTGGCTAAGGCTCCACGGTGGGCGCCAATTGTTTTGGGCAGTAACTCGTAACGCGTTACCTGCTAAAAGGAGGGGAACTTAACCAACAAGAAGTCTAAACACGTTAATCTCTTAACACAAGATGAACCAGAAATAAAGATGTGACTGTAAATAGTAAAGTAAGAGAGTAAGGAGTAGCTCGAGTATAGTAAAATGGCAATGATTTTGAAATACAACTTAGACATATTGATTGGAAAATTGATAATATGAACTGTGATTGTGATTGATGGTAGATAACAAAGATTAAAAAACTATTTTCTCAGAGTGTTCGAATGACCTCTCTTCTTCATCGGTCTATGCTTTTATAGCCACCTTCCTTCTCGTGAACGTTGGTCGATTTATTCGCCCTTCTTCCAATCCCGCAAATTGTAACACCCCCTTACTTACCCTGGAGGTACTACCACCAGTAACCCCGATTAGGACTAAACTTGAGTTACCCAAGGCTTTAACCTGACAGAACATACTAGAACAAGGTAAAAGAAACCATTTAAAACCTAACAAAATTAAGTAAAATATTACAGCGGAAAAACAAGTAAAAGGTCTTATACAAACCTTAACTTAAAAAAATAAATAAATAGAACAACCTTCTATTTGAACAAAGTCTTTAAAAAGTTTTCCGTAGGTTTTTAACTTCTTTCCAACTTCGCTTTGCAGCAACTTAACCAAGAACTTCATTCAAGTATAGCCATTGGAAACCTTTATTCAACTTCTGGAGCTTCAAACCTCTGGATCCGCCTCTTGAATCAACTTCCAAGAAGAGCCTGATATGTCGTATACCAACGGTGGACACCAGCCGACCATACAAAAGAAAAGAAGATGGACGGGTTAGTCTAATGAAAGACTAAGCAAGCGGAGAAACTAACTTGGTTCTTATGGTTGTAACTAAACATATTGGCATCCAAATCCGATTAGACTCGGATTATGATCCAACAATTAACAGTCTTATAGAGAATAAGAAGGAGACTTGCATAATCAAGAGAGAGAACACCACCGCTTGTGGTTCCTTTAAGAAGCATAAACGATTAATGGAAACTTATACTAGCCATACAATATTCACAAACGTCTTCAACGACTAAACAGCTTAACTTAATCACAGTTTGATTTAGTATCATCCTTAATCAGGAGCAAGAATGGTTATCAAAAGAACTAACCATTCAGTTACATTGACGTGCCTATCGCATTCTCCTCACTTTATGATTTTAACATTACACATTCATTTTAATAACTTTTAATCGACCCAAACTGCTGCCTATCAATTTCTTGTAACTGATGTCGTCAGGGTGAGAGGGCCTATTTCATCCGTGACCACTTGACCAACATCAGTTCATTTTGCACTTAGCTAGAGTGCACCATTGTCCTCCTTCAACGTGAAGCGAGACATAAGTCATGACTCCAATATTGGGATACGCTAGCAAGCTACGCCCCCCAATACAGGCTTTGTTATAAAGAGGTCATTGGAGACTCGGCTCCTACCCCTGGACTACCTATTTTGCAACAGTGTTTCAGCACAGGACCACTTAAAGAGATGTCTTGGAGTCTAAACTCACATCTCTACAATCTTACTTCACAACAATGTCTCAGCATGAGACAGCTAATCATACAACGATCCTAAGTTCAGTTCTAGCGTAAAAACTGAAATAACGACATGGTCGTTATTTCTAACAAAATAACAACCTATCAAACTTTATTCAACATACAAATTATTCCCAACATGAGGATCAAATGGAATTCAATTCCTCATTAATAACCATAACGCAAGAGAGAATCGTCCACTTGCCTTAGAAGGCGTGCTCAACGTCCTTAGCAATTCAACAATAATCTTTATCACCCTTCTGTCAAATATAACAAAAGATTTCTCAACAACGAGCTCATGGATACACTTCTTAGTTGTATACTCAACTCCTACAACTTCCTAATCGATAAGCGATTTGATTTCCGAATATCGATTCATAAATAATCCTTAGTTATCACACTTTAAGGAGCCATCTTGGCGAAATTATAACTAATTATCCGCTTCACTTTTGAAATAATTTTCTAAATAAAATTTTTTCATTAGTAACGGTTCTTAAAGGTGACCAAATCTCGGATCAAACGGATTAACAACGAATCCCAAGTAATTATCCAAAGTCTTTTACCTGCCAATCGGTGTCAAAACTTGTATTCGCTATAAGTGAAGATCCTGACGTCCGTTTCTCGAGCGGTTTGAACCTGTGAGACCGTATCAATGTCAAGATTATAAAAACCATAAATTTAATTAGCAAAGCGGAACCGAAAGGCCCTTACGGTGGCTCCGCAACCAACCCGCTAATTAATTTCGATCGTAATTACCTTCACTTGAACCCATGGCTCGTTTGGCTCGATAGTGGCTCGATCCAGGGGCTCGAGGGTGGCTGGGTATTGCCCGACGACGACCCTCGCGGTGGGTGGTGGTCAGACGAGCCGGTGATCGCAGCGGCGACACATAGCGAGGCAGAGAAGATCGACGGCAGTGACGAATTCTTTCTCCCGGTCGATCTGCCATTCCGCCCTGCTCCTCTCTCTCTCGAACGAGGCAGCAAGGTGTGCTGGTGGTGCCGCCTGGTGGTTGCATCCCGGGGTGGCCAAGGAGAAGTTGGCGGTGTCACACCAAAACAGGGGCGAGGCAGGGAAGATAGCCGGTGGTGACGTCTTCACTTCCTCCTTCCCGAGTCCGTCGTCGTCCTGATTCTTCTCCCTTTCATTGAACGAGGCAGCAGGTGAGCTGGGCACAGGAGGCGGAAGACGGGGGCAGAGAAGGCGGGGAAGAGGGGAGCAACCGGTGGTGCTGTCCAGTTTGACGAGGAAGAGAAGGTAGCCGAAGGTCTTGAATTCTTTCATTTCAATCCGTCGTTTCGTCCTTATCCTATTCTCTCTGGTTCCTTCCTTACTTAACGAGGTAGAGAAGAGTTGAATTTTAAAACCAAAACCCGTCTCGGAACGGGATTCGCGTTAAAGCGGTAAAATTATGTACCTCGGATGGAAAAACTTACTAAATACAAAACGTCCCGTAAATTATGTGGACCAATAAAACCAATTTTCTATGATTTTATCTTGCTACCTTCAACTTTCAAGGCTTCCGTTTCATAATTTAAAACCTTTACAGTACATAATTAAAAAGACGGCTTATCCAATAAATATTCTTTTTCCACTGAAAAATCCTAGAATTCACATTGAGCCATAAAATCATTTCTTTATGATTTTAGGATATCACCAAAAATTTTCTAGGATTTAAATTCCAACAAAAGTATTGGATTAAGCGTTAAAACGGACAAAGAGGTTAAAAGGATATCCGAGAAAAATTCAAAAATATCCTTAAAAACCGCAGTTATTACACAAATATCGCCTTCTGCCATTAATGTTATAGTTGTTTACTTCTGAGGATATCGCTTAACCGTTTACTTTCGTGATCAATCGTGTCCTCGCCTAGACAGTTCGTGGACCTCATTAATTCTCAGACTCTCTTCTGTGGATCTGGGCCTTGATACGTTAATCGTCCAATTTGGGCTCGGTTTTAGTTCTCCTAATGGGCTTGGGAATAGTCTGGAAACATAATATTATATTTCAAAAAACATACTCTCCATGAATTAGATGGACCCTTGTAATCTTGTTTGCGATTTTCCTCACTTTGGCCAAACTCTTTCGAATCGCTCTAATGACGGATGTTTTCTAAAGGTTCCTGATATCTTTTTGAACTGCTAATAATATTTGTATATAGACAGTATAATTCAGTTTAATTTTTTCCTAATTCTCTTCATCTTGAGGCACGTCGTTGTCGTAATCATCATCATCATAATCCTCATCAAAAAACTCGAAATTAATCTTCTCGATTGAGTCCGTGAGTTCCTCAAAATCACACACCACACCTGCGTATTGATAATATAATTTATGTTATTGTTTTATTTACTTAATATTGTATTATCTCTAAAATCCTTTATTAGGTTTATTGTTAGAATCTTCTAGTTACGTTAAACTAGCAAGTTGTTATTATTAGATAAAAGCCTATCTCTCATTAGATCAATTTGTATAAATAGCCTTCTCCTTCATTAATGAAAGTAAGCAATTTGCATTCTTATTATTTCTCTTATGGTATCAGTTGCCTCTAACGATCCCATGAAATTCACAAAAAATCCTCTCGACATGCAATCAAATAGGAACACGCAAACTGCTGTTATACCCAATCCGTTCGAGCATGAGAAGCCATTAATCCTGGTGTCTCTTGCCAATAACAAAGAACTCACTCCTACAAATTACCTTGCGTGGTCGGCCCAAACGAAATTGAACCTAACTGGCTATGGCCTTTTCGGATATGTTGATGGATCGATCCCAAGCCAACTATAAACGATCGTCCATCAAAATGCCACCATTCCAAACAGGGTGTTTCAGTCTTGGGAATGGCAAGACAACTTGTCCAAGGTGCTTTGATCGGCACACTTTTAGACCACATCATGAACCTCGTTACTCAAGCAAAAAGCTCCAAAGTTGTTTGAGACTTCCTCAAGGAGACCTATGCATCGACCTCTCAGGGTCACAAGAAACAACTCAAGACAAAACTGCAATTAAGCCATGAAAAATGGAGACAAATCAATCACATAATACATCCAACTTATGCGAGCGTCGGCTGACCTACTTGCAAGAGCCTATCTCTCATCAGATTAGTTTGTATAAATAACCTTCTCCTTCATTAATGAAAGCAAACATTTTAAACTCTTATTATTTCTCTATATGCCCTTCTCGGCTATAATTTTAGCCGTAACAATGCTAAAAATAATGAAGCACGAATAAACAAAAATTACGGTTACATTTAAAAGATCCAACCCCCGTACTGTGAGAAAATTCGAGAAAATAGAACTTTACGCACATATACGAACGAATGAACGATGTCTAGTTGCCACAAAATACGATAGTCGACTAATAAAACGACATAGTTTTAACTTTTAACCCCAGGAGGTGACACAAGTCACACAAGGGCCTAAAAAAAAACTTTAACCTCCCAAATCTCAAATCTCTAATCCTAACAAGAGTTAACCAGAGTTCGATCATATTCCTCTTAACCAGAGTTAGATAATCAACGGCTGAGATCCACTCTAGTTGAGATATTCTCAACTCCGAGGGCCGAGTCGTCTCTATTTATGGTCTCTACTCGCTCCTCCAACAAACTCGCCACAAAAATCCTCCAGTTTTCGTAAAAACACCGATCTCTAACAACAACTTAGAAATTAGATCTAATGGCGAACCCTAGGGTTTACTTCGACATGACCGTCGGCGGCCAGCCCGTCGGCCGTATCGTGATGGAACTGTACGCGGACGTGGTCCCTCGCACCGCCGAGAACTTCCGGGCCCTCTGCACCGGCGAAAAAGGAGTCGGTCGCTCCGGGAAGCCCCTCCACTTCAAGGGATCCATCTTCCACCGCGTCATCCCTGGATTCATGTGCCAGGGCGGCGACTTCACCCGAGGCAACGGAACCGGCGGCGAGTCCATCTACGGCGCCAAGTTCGCCGACGAGAACTTCGTCAAGAAGCACACCGGCCCCGGGATCCTATCCATGGCGAATTCCGGTCCTAACACCAATGGATCTCAGTTCTTCATCTGCACGGACAAGACCGAGTGGCTCGACGGCAAGCACTGCGTGTTCGGCCAAGTCGTGGAGGGGATGGATGTGGTCAAGGCGATCGAGGCCGTCGGATCTGACAGCGGAAGTACCTCCAGGCCGGTTGTCGTCGCTGACTGTGGCCAACTCTCTTGAAATTAACCTCTTATTTTAGTATGTGTGAGGAGGAGTATGGTGTGCTTAATTTGTCCTTTTTTTTTTACTTTTAACGTTTTAGTGTGTGCTAATCAGTGTCTGCTGTCTCTGATCTCTCTTTATCCCCGGTGTTGCTGTGGTACGCGGTTCTGTATAACTACTATGTGTTTGACATGAACTGCCATGAATAAAATGAGTATGCCTTGCCCTGTTAATTCCCGCAGACAGTACCAGTTTTATGTGCTTTTTATTTGCATTTTGTCTTGCGTTTCTTATCGTGTTTTGAAGAGTTTCGATGGAGATCCAACCATGCACAATTTTTGATTTGGCAATGGATGCATTCCGGATGACCGGATGTAATTTCACATCTTTTCAAGGAAGATGAGAAAGGCAGCCTTCTCTAAAGTCTGATAAAATTGCTACAACTGGGGAAGTTAGCCATAGTTGAATCCACCCACGGACCATTCCATAATTTATTTGCCAAATGTAACAAGTTTTATGTTTGATAAAAGCGACAGGAGCCGATCAGCTCGTGCCCTTCTTTATCCTCACTATGAATTATGATGCTTGGGGCCTTCGGCAGGCCTCCTTACTGGGCTGCTTTTGCAAAAATGAGGAAAGAAAGGCCCAAATCGATAGTATGCTATAATGATGATTGATGATCACAAAAAAGAAGAAAAGAATGAAAAGAAGAAATAATAATCAAATTAAGGTGCATTGATTGAGGGTTGAGGCACACCGGACACTCGGACAGGGAAGCCACGAGGGTGGTAGACCAACCCCATTCCGTCGTTTTCCTCATTATCATCAACCCAATCTCTGGCATCTGCCTTCATTATTGTTTTTCAGATTTAAGTCTTGAAGAGTCAATCTAATCCAAGCACTGATGAACAGTTAGAAGACTTTGAAGACATAAACGGACCTGGCTGACCCATTACGCGTCAGTACCAGATTGACCAGCTCGTCTAATCTCACAAGTCACAACTCACAAACGACAACTGGAAGAAGCAATCGCTTTGTTTCCTGAGAGCGCGAGAGCGCTTTGGTTTTGTCTCACGTATCCCAAAATCATCAATTCTCCGGCCATTCTTGTTGGATTGGCCCCACATCCGTCGTCGGCACCCAATCCAATCTCTGCTCCCGAATATTCCTCGACGACTGCTTCTCCACTTTGCTCAATTTTGATTGAATCCATACGCCTGTAAATCCAATTTTCGTTTCTATCATCTCCCTGTTTTGTCGAGAGTCGTGGGAAATTGGGGCTTTGCTTGCTTGAGCTTGAGCAAGCGAAGTGAATTGGGAGATGGTGTCGGAGAATAGCATAGGGTTGATACTGGCGGTTTCATCCAGCACTTTCGTTGGCACCAGCTTCATCTTGAAGAGGAAAGGTCTCCTCCGTGCCGCTGCCTCTGGCACTCCTGCAGGTCTCCTCATCTTCCTCTGTGCAATTGTTGACTATCTTTCTCCTGCTGCTTTTGCTCCACGTGATCTTACTTGCTCAACTTGAAATATTTGCTGAACATTGGTAGTTACCGATGCTGAATTTCAAACTGGTAGAATCTGTTTTGTATTACTTCTTTTTATTTGGCATCCATATTTGACTTGATATGGAGTTCCTTTCTCCCATATTGATTGCATATTGGGATATTTGGCTGCTTTTTCAGATTCTTGAGTCTCTTGACAAGGCCTAATCTTAGCTGCCTATTGTTTCGGGGAGCAGTTGATTAATCTCTTTGCTTTACCCTCTTGTAGTGATATTTTTGCATTTATATATTCCCCTCGCAAATAGCATCCCAGGCTCCTGGCTTATTAGAAACTACATATATTGAAATGGCTTATTAGGGACTACATGTTGAAATGGCTTATGAGGTGCCTTGTTATTGTTTGATTTCTCCTTTTGGGAATTAGAGGTGAATCTGCCAAGAAGTATGAGATACTTACAGGTCCGACTACTCTTATGATTTTAGATGCCTGGTTTTAGGGGTTTCGCTTAGGTGAAAACAATAATGAAGCCACGAGAATTTATGAACCTACTGTACTTTGGAAAGTGGGTTTCGCTTCATGTTGCTGAAGTTTCATAAATTCTCGTCAAATTTGCTGGATAAGTTCCTGGTTGTTTCGGATATTATGCTATTCAACCGACATAATTCTTTGATGAGTAGGGCATATGAAACTGCTTAAAGTTGCTCTATTGCAGATTGTGTATTGCTTTTATCAAAAGAGTGCGAGTTATATTATATTTCATCATTTGATGTTTCATTTACATGATTAAGGAAATAGTAGTCCTAAAGCAACAAATGACTAGGTTAGTTCCAATACTTGGTTCAACTGCTCAAGCATGTGCTTACTTGCATCTCTTATTTTGTCACATTCATTGGCCATCACTGGATAGTATTTTAGGTTGATTTATCTGATATTTTTTTATTTCTTTCATTTGCTAATATTGGAGTGTGCATGAAAAATTCCAAACTCATGCATCTTGAGTGGTAGACATCATATTTTTACAGTTACTATATGATGAGATTTACTGTCCTTAAACTTAGGCTTCCATCAAAGGCATTTTAGCAAATGCTAAATGCAAAAGACACAATAGAAAACTAAAACCTAGATTTCAGCACATATGGATTAATTTTTGTCATACTTTAGTGTGGTGGCATATATTCAGTGATATGCAATACAGGGAATCTAAGACATTGAACAGGAACAAATATAGGGAATTATCGCTCCTGTTTATCTTCACTACACTCAAATTTACAATTTTTCTTTTTCTCTATAGGTCATAATTGTACTAGGCTTGCTGTGTTCATTTTCACTTCACTCAAAATTTGAACTAATAGCTTATTGATTCTCATGTGGATATGTTGTACCATTCCTTGTCTTTAATTGTTCAATTGACTGTTAGTTCTTTGTGGTGCTGTTAATGCAGGTTATGGAGGTTACACATACTTGCTCGAGCCACTTTGGTGGGCAGGCATGGTGACAAGTGAGTACGAAACTTCAGAAATGCTATTTTTTCAATTCGTACTAAACAATGATTTGGTCGCTCTTACAATCATCTGAATTCCAAGCCTTATCAATTTGACATGTGACGCTATCTGTAATTGCAAAACCGACCTTAGTGTAAAGCCTAGCACTTGAGAAAAATAATTCTCTAGTTTAGTCCCGGTTTCTGATAGTGATGGGTTTCTTTCTAAAACCACTTCTAATGTTTTTTTTTTCTGACTATGAAGTAGTTTATGTTAAAAGTAACAAATTAATGTACATTTTTATGTTCTATGAGTGACTAAAAAAATCATGGTGTTTCCCACTGTTGCTTGCTATTCTGATTTCGCAACTTACAGTGATTGTTGGAGAGGTTGCGAACTTTGTGGCTTATGTCTATGCTCCTGCAGTTCTTGTGACTCCTCTTGGTGCACTAAGCATAATAATCAGGTAAACAGAAATCACAGAGCTCTTTTCTGTGTTGTTGTTGAAGCTTTATTTGCCTCACAGCTAACACATGACATTTCTCAGTGCTGTTTTGGCGCATTTCATGCTTAAAGAAAGATTGTCACTGTTAGGTGCCATGGGCTGTGTGTGCTGCATTGTTGGTTCAGTAGTGATTGTTCTTCACGCGCCTCAAGAAGACTCTCCGAGTTCTGTCCTTGAAATATGGGCTCTTGCAACTCAACTAGGTTATTTTCAGCTATATCTTTACACTCAAAACAGATCTAAACTACATACTCCCTTCTACTCACAGATTTTTGTTTTGTCGTTCTTTTCTATGCTCAACAGCTTTTTTAGTTTATGTGGTGGCTTCTATATCCATAGTAGCAACATTAATTTTGCATTTCCAGCCACGCTTCGGACACTCAAATGTGCTAGTGTACTTGGGAATTTGTTCTTTGATAGGTTCATTAACAGTACGTCAGTTGATTTTGGTCTCTCTGAAGTTTGTAATGCCATTAGAATATTGGACTTAATAACTTTCTCAGTACTGTGCAGGTTGTGAGCATAAAGGCTATTGGGATAGCTATAAAGCTTACACTAGAGGGGACAAACCAGTTTGCCTATTTACAGACTTGGTTTTTTCTTACTGTAGCAGCAATCTGTGTTGTCACGCAATTGAATTACCTGAACAAGGTTGGTATAATCTTCTGCTTTTACTTACTATTGGCTGTGTGAGGTGTTGGTCATCTGTGAAGTTTTGTTGGTGCATCTTTCTTCCAGGCGTTAGACACATTCAATGCAGCTATCGTGTCTCCAATATACTATGTGATGTTCACAACCCTCACCATTGCAGCAAACGCAATCATGTACAAGGTATTTTGCTTTGGTTAATGTTGCATCATTTTCCATTGGATATGGGAGCTCATAGTGTTGTTACTTTTTTTTCAGGATTGGTCAGGGCAGAATGCTAGTAGTATAGCATCCGAAATGTGTGGATTTATTACAGTATTGTCAGGATCCATCATACTACACGCAACTAGAGACCAGGAACAAGCCAATTCATCGAGTAAACTTGCTCTTTTACTCTTATGAATTTGCATTGAGAATTGCATTTTTCTGTGTGGTGGCAGTTTTTCCAATGTCAGCTGATAGTTGAATTATGGCATCCTAATGACTGTCATGCAGGACCCAGAAGTTGGAATGAAACTGAGGATGCACAAAAGAGCCCCGAAGATGAGCGGCTCATTGCTCTGCATAACGCTGATTATTTTGAATGATAGTTTGAGATGATTCTGAGAGGCTCTACTTGGAAGGCAGTTCATTTTTCCAAGATGAAGACTGAGAAGCTGTTTTCGTTTAACAAAGTTGGTCATCGAGGCTGTGCACACCTTTGGAGTATCCTTAAGCTGGAAGGTCGGCTCTGCTTTATGGGCAGACTTCTCAAATCAGCAACTGCCCTTGATCCATGTGATTCTTCCTCACTTTTTTTTTTATTTGATACCTTAAGTTCACTTCACTTGGTTTTTTTGTACATAATCTTCTTTTTCGGAAAAAGGACAAGAGATCCCTCTTCGAGAGTGTTCGGTAAGTAAATTGAAGAATGGGATATGTTCAAGAAAGGAGAATCAGGTGCTTGATCATTTGATGTTTATTTTTTTTCTCATAATTTAGTTCTCATTGCAAGTAATGCATAAAATTCATGTCAAGGCTTATTCTGACTTTGGAGTTGTGATAGAGGTTTCATGGATTGGCAGGCTTTTCCTTGACTTTCAAGCCTTTATGATCGCTCTCTCAGAATTCAAGTCCAGTTGTACACTATAGCCCTCGCTCGAGGTATAAATTGATCAGAGAGACCTCAATTGTACTCTGCCCAGTGCCCATAACTCATCACTTCCAAGTTTCAATAGGAAAGGAAAACGAAAACATACAGGAACAAATCGCAAGACAGGCATCTTAATTCATTCATAATAAACAATCTCATGTCATGCTAAATGCAAGCTCAAATGCTGAGGTGGCGAACAAAATTCTTGCTTTCAAACATAGTATAGCGTCAATGATGCAAAAAAATCTGGGAAAATTCAGAACTCAAGACAAGCCTTGGGACTACAACAATCTATCACATAAAAAAAAAATTCAGCATTGTGTAACAAAATTGTGGCCTAATAATAATTTATCAAACACAAAGAATAAACAGAAATGTGCCAGCTGAGCTCCCACCTAAACTGGCGTATCTGTTTGGTAACTCGCAATATCTCTGGTGCACATCAGAAAAGAAAAAACATGATCAATTATCCTGACCATCTCCTCCATTCTTTGTATTCTCAGGAGCACTGTCCTCTGGATCAACTATATCAGCACTACTGACCCAAGAGAAAAGGTAAGATTAGATGCAGAAGAAGTGCAATGTCAAGATAGTTTGAATAGAAATTTGCAGAAAGTAACTACTGCAGTATTGTCATCATATTTCATACATACACACACCAAGTCACCAAGCAAACACACATATAGATTTCAGCAGAATTGGCATGCTCAAAAGAACAAACCCTAATCAATTTGAGCTAACCTGGCAGTAGGTAGAACAACTTCTGTTTCCTCCTTCCTCTAACTTTTCCGCGAGCGCGGATTTGTGTTAGAATCATCCGAGTTCTCAGTTAAGGAACCGCGGAATAAAACTTGCAATTAGAATCTCACAACTTGAATACAAAGGCTTCAACAATGAATGAAACTAGGGTTTTTAGTTAAATTCTCTCTAAAAAATAAAAAGGAAGAAAATAATAATGCATAAAAATAAACTCAAACTCTAAAAAAGGGTCTTTTAAACTAAGAAAAACCGAACTAAAAAGATAAGGAAAAAAGGAAATAAAGATAATCTTGGAAAGATCTTCGTTGTGCGTGAACTGACAAACTCGCGATCGCGATTTTGCCTACTTTGACCCTCCGAGGCGGTGGATTACCGTGATCGCAGCTAAGGAATATGCGGTCACGACCTTGAAACTGGCTGCTCTTAGTTGAGAAACCGCGGTCAAAGTTTTGGGACCCGCGGTCGTGGTTCTTTAGCTAAACGTCGATCTTTAAAATTTCAACTCTAAACCTTGATTTGAACCTTTGGTCTTCAATTCTTGATCTTTAACAGATAGATCTAAAAAGACATAAAACCCAATATAAAAGTGTATTAAAAAACTCTGGTTATAATGTAGAAACTACAATATATCACAACGAACCATCAATGGTAAGAACAGAAAGCTTATATTGGAAGGAAAGTACTTGGGGAGATAATCTTGTAGCTTATGGCTTAATCATAAAATAATATGAGTTCACAAGATTTGACCTTCTGAAATCGATGAATCAGGATCATCTGAGTGACGGCGTAGTAATTGCCGATGAACATCCGCTGACGGCACAATCGCTCGATCTCGTCGATTTTCGAAGGTCATGAATCTTTTCCTATTAAATTTTTTCCTTTTTCCTTTCTTTCTAATTTTTATTTAATATAGCAGGAGGTCATTTTAGAAAAGAACTAGTATGCATTTTCGTACCTTATACGTGTTTTTCTTAAATAAAATATTAATAATAAAATATTTTTAAATATATAGTGTACCGCTCGGCCATGTTGCCAAAAAAATAGATGACAACTAGCATAAGTACTCGTACCTTGTACGGGTTTATTTAAATATAAATTGTTTATTTTAAAAATAAATTAATTTAAATTTTTTATGTTAATATGAATAAAATTTAAGCATTATTTTAATATAAGACTACATATTTTCTTTTTTCCTTTACTAAAAGAAAATAAATTAGTTTAGAAATTTTTTAATTTGTACACATATGTTTAAATTTAAAATCTATACATATAATATCAAACAAAAATTTAATTCTAACCTATATAATTTTTTCATTATAATATGAGATTTAAATATATAATTAATCAATAAAGTATATAACTAATCAAAGTAGAATGAGATAAGAATGAATCTAAGATTTAGTTATTAGTTTGTAACTAACCTATATAAAATTAGTATTAAATTGCTTTTTAATGTATTGATGATGTGGCACCACATAGGCGAATTGAATATGGAGGCGACACATAGGCGAAATAAATGTGAGGCCGACATGTGTTAAAAAAGTGACTTCTTTAGTATATATATACATATTACAACTTTTTTTGTATTTGTACTTGCATCATTCTACCTAAAAATAAAATAAATATCCTAATATTTGTATAATACATAGCATAAAAGGACGGTTTGTGGTTATTAAGGATGGTGTAAAGTAGTATTGGTAATTGGAAAAATGGGTAAAAGGTGAGATTTATTGGGGTATGTTAGTAAATTTATAGGGATAAAAGGTGTAAAATCGTATTGGTAATTGGGAAAGTAGGTAAAAGTTGATATTAGGTAGGGATAATAATGTAAGAAAAGTATAGATATAATAAGGAAAGTGGACAAACAAAAGGATGCCCAAAAAGGAAACTGGACAAAGAAATGGGGACAAATGGAGTATAAGATTGTACGTACATTATACTATCTTTATATTAAACTTAATTATTTTGTCAAAGATTGATTTTAATAAAAGGGGTGGTGTAGTCCAATCTAAAAACGATATGTGTCGTTAAATAATTTTTTTAATCTCCGATTTAGTAAATAGTTTTGATGATTTGATCTATAACTATATATTAAAGCTATACCTTTTCGAGCCACCAGAACGATTCTGGCCCCACCTCATATTTATAAAATTAATTTTTATTCCTAATATTTTAAATTTTTTTATTAAATTTTTCTTTAACTATTTAAATCTATCTTTAACATCAAACAAATATATATTTAGTATAACAATATCTTTTGAAAACTTCCTTATACAAATATTTAAAATTAAAGATAACAATTTAAAATATTTTTAAATAAGTATAAATATCTTTTATCTTTTAGCATGATATCTTTTCACAAATTTACTTATAGATATAATCACAAACTGAGTATGGTCGCGTCTTAAATTAATATAACTAGTTTTACCCGTCGTACCATGTACGACTACGATTCGATATTTTATACACATTATAAATAGGATATTAATAAATAAAAATATAATATAAATTTTAATATAAGTAATTTATTGCTTGCAGAATGTATAATTTTTTTTATCAAATATTATATTCTTCACATTTGATTGCTTTTTATTTACGTAAATTTAGGGCTTATCAAATATTTTAATACATCTATTAAATATTTTATTATCTATTTTTATAAATTTTAAAATTATAAATATTTATCATTAATTTTATATAAAAGAAAATCACTATATATATCTATAAATAAATTCGACAAAAGATATATGCTAAAATATTTTATCTTTAATCTTAAATACTTGTATAAGGAAGTTTTCAAAAGATATCGTTATACTAAATAGATATTTGTTTGATGTTAAAGATAGATTTAAATAGTTAAAGAAGAATTTAATAGAAAAAGTTAAAATATTAGAAATAAAAATTAATTTTGTAATTATAAGGTGGGGCCAGAATTGTTCTAGTGGCTCGAAAAGGGACAACTTTAATATATAGTTATAGATTAAATTTGAAATTATTTATATAATTAAATTATCTTTATCTTTCATATTTTATTATATCTTATTTATTAAGTTAAATATTATTTTTTAAATTCTTTTCTCTTCCATATTTGAATATATAAATTTTTATATCAATGAAATATTATCAAGGAAAAAGAGAAATATAATTATTTTATATTAATAATATATCTTCATTTTCAATATTAAATTTAACCATTTTTATTGATTAAAGAAATTATACATTCTAAAAGCAATAAAATTGCTTATATTAAAGTTTATGTTATATTTTTATTTATTAATATCCTATTTATAATGTCTATAAAATAACGAATCGTAGTCGTACATGGTATGACGGATACAACTAGTTGTTATAATATCAATATTTTTTATTACTTTTATGTATGTATAATAAGAAAGTTTTAATAGGAAAAAATAAAAATAATAAAAATTAATTTTTAAAAATAAAAGGTGAGGTTAGAATTATTCAAGTCAATTACCGTATTATAAATAGATATATGTTGTGGAATTTGGGAGAGAAGCTTATAAACTCAAATCTGAATATTTGCTTGCTTGTATTATTTTGATATGTATATGCTATTTATAGGGACAAGATTTTGGTTTGATCTTGCCGCACAAAGTTAAACTGATAGAAGGCGGTTAAGCCATATACTACAATCCGTATGAAACAAAGCCTACTAAAACAAAATATGTGTAACACCCCGTCTGAACGTCGGGGCATTACTTGGTAGTTTGACCCTAACGGGTCCTACCTGAACTGGTTGACAACTAGAATACCTAGACCTTGCAACTCGGGCACATCAAGAAAACTATTTTAAAACATCCAACTGTCATTTAACAAACCACATTTGCAACAATGTCATGCATGAGATCCCAAACATCTAGTCAGTGGCGGATCCAGGGGTGGGCTTGAGGGGACAGCTGCCCACCCTTTGATAATATAGTTGTATTAGATGTCTAATGTCACAGTGAAAGTAAATAGCTGAAGTGGAAAGACAACCCCCCCATTGTTTTCAAAATACTGGATGGTCCGTGTTCGAAACTTGATAACCCACCCTTTTTTCACCTGTTAATTCTTTTTCCCCTTAAAAGATCACACATTAATAAATGTGGGGGCACACACGCAGACAGGCACGTGTCTCCTTTTGTTTTGTAACTTTCATTTTACCTTTTTCCCCCTTCAATTGTTTGTTAAAGAAAAACACCAAAATTTAATTAGATTAATTTATTTATGTTGTTTGTATTTAATTATTAAAATGTTCTAAATCTAAGTAGTTTTCATTAATTCATATTCAAAATATAATTCATTAATTAAAGAAAAACATAATTTAAAAAAAGGTTTATTTGATTTTTTTGAGAAGTAAGGTTTATTTGATTTTATTTAGTATGTAAAAAACTAAAATATGGAAGATATCATACTTGTAGTTGCCTTAATTATACTATATTCTTTTGAGTGATATATTAATTACTCATTTTTATTTTTTCTTAATAGTAAATACATCTATAGTTTTAAATTGCGGAATATATATTAATTGAGTGTATCATCAAATACAAAAACTGATCATATTTTCTATGATGTCTGTTAATAAACAATAATACACCAAAATTTTCTTAATAAATTGTTATTAATTACATAATTTATCACATTAGAACTCTTGACATGATAGGAAACGATATAAATAGTTATTAATGTTAAAATTTTATCATTACTTATATTTTGTATGATTTTATATTAATTGTATGCGCCGTGTTTCTCTTGTAAGCTAGGATTTTTAGCTCATCGTTTCTAATGACTTCTTCCGCCGTCTTTTGAGTATTTCCGCCCCCCCTTCCGAGAGATCCTAGGTCCTCCACTGCATCTAGTCAAGTCACAACCAACACAAGAAGTCCGCTAAAGTCAACGACAGGGTGAAATATCCAAAGCAAAATAACAAGACTAAATAGAACTCCCAGCCCACTCTGCAACTTAGTGAAACGCGTCAACGATCCGCTGCAGCATCTGGCCTAGGCTCCAACACGGGACCTATATGAGTACCTGGGACTGAAAAATAAAAGTCCCCGAGGGGTCACCTACTACCCTAAGCAAGCTAGATAACAAGCGGCAATAGTAAGACGTTTGAAAACCATGAATAACCACCAACTTAATATTTAACAAGTGAACAGAACAAAACATAGTATATCAGTACACATACTCACAATTTAACCACAAGCGATAAAAGTAAAACATTTGAAACAATAACAACAATCGACAGAAGTAAAGCGTTTGAACCCATAACCAACAATTCGACATTCAACAAGTGAAAGGAGACACAACGAAACAACAATTCATCAAACATGCCAACAATTCATAAGTCAGGAACCAAATAAGAAACCACACACAAACACAAGCAAAAATCATTCACAAACCTATTTGAGAATGCAATTCTTCCTCCCACCGTTGTATTCCCATCTACGACGCTAACACACCTGCGCCCGAGTGCAGAGGCAGACCCTCCCACTTTTCGTATACGTCATCCTTCCAACCCCTGGTCAAGCCTCCACTGGAGCACTTGCCAAAATCAAGCAATCAATTTTATTTTTTTAAAGGGGCCCGACCGACACACGACCATGGCTAGACGCCTCTTCGCCACCGACAATCGTCGCACATGATCGTGCCGGTTACGCTGCCAGCACAGAGAAAGCGATACTATTTCTTTTACGATAAAAATGTGACACCCTTATACCTTATGACGTATATTTCGTAAAACTTATCTCTTATATAAACATATAATTCACATATAAGCAACTATCCACATAAGCATAAAGCAGAAAGCAACAACCATAAAGGGTTGTACATACACACACATATAGGTAGTTACTTCTTATACTAAAACATCCATTACCCTAACTTCTATTACAACCCAAAATGTCTATGATGCAAAATGAGGAGGAGAAGGTTGCTTAGAGCTTCAGCCGGCCAACTTGTATGAATGTGACCTCTAACAGAGACATACGTCAGCAAAAACTAGCTGAACCTGAAAAATTGTTTTGCGATTTACATGAGTCGCATACTCAGTGAATATAAACCATCATCAATTATTTCACACATAGTCAAACATTTAGTCCATATACATATACATACATATCATATATATGTCATATCTGAATTTAATTACTATGCGAATGCAAATGCTGATGTTTCCGATTCTTTATTCTGTGAACTGTTCAAGCCTGAATCTGGCCCGGATTTCCATTACCGACTCTTTTCCATTACCAACCTTTTGTTTTGTTTTTCTTTTCCATTACCGACTTTTAGGCATCTTAGGCCTCATTTGCTCATTTACCATCTCTTAGGCATCTTAGGCCT